>CM074735.1:10391929-11591929 GCA_037367245.1 Phrynocephalus guinanensis
CACATAGCAAAGGAATCCTATTTGCTACATAGAGAAGAAAGGGATGCAGGCTCCTGGGAGATATTTTTAAAGGAAATTAGGAATTCAGCCAACAGCCTTGCTGTGGTTATACTGAATTGGAGATTGGTGCCTGCCCATCCTCCAGTGAAATGTGGACACCTCACTCTTAAAACATATTTACTTTGAACTTGGGAATAAGAGACTGCTGCTCTCAGTGGACCCAGTGGGACCCTCTCTTTGCAAGTCAGCAGCATCTTTTGGACTGCTTATGAAGAGACACTGAAATGTTGTCTTCACCGCCCAACCAGACTGCTGAGAGGTGACAAGATTTACATTGCCCGGCAGAGGTTCCCCCTTTTGTGCAAGAGCTCTGAATGTAGTTCTTATTTAAATGTGTAAAAATATCTCAGTTGTTTTTCCCTTGATAAGGCTTACTAGTGTCTGTATATCTTCAGTTTCAACAGAGGGCACTTCAATAGACGGTTTCTGAAGTACCGGTCAGAGAGATAAATTGCTTTGTACAGCTGTACTGCCGTGGTTTACAATTGCTTAGCTGACACAATCAAGAACAGGAAATATTTATTTATTACATTTATACCCTACCGATCTTCAATAAAACTCAAAGCAGCACGTCCCCCCCCCCCAACACACAGTCAGTCTCTTATCCAGGCATTGACCAGAGCCACAGGTCTTTAACTTCAGCAAGTCTGCTTCCTCAAATGTGCTTAGACTGGTGCCCAGCCTATGGTTGTTCAAATTCAGGTATGTGCACTCGAACGCTTTCTAGTAGGGAGGGGAGATGCCATAGTCTATGGGAAATCTTTTAAGGTCAGCAGACTCTCCACTCATTCATGCCCAGGACTGTAATACCTTTACTAATGGGATAGAGTGGAAATTGTGTAAGTGTACTGCTCCCCTGTGACCAACTACTTCCCGACCAGGACTACTGAACTTTGTCTTGGATGAGTTGTTGAGATCCCCCTGAGTTTTGCTTCTAGGAGACTTTATCACCTTTGTTGAAATACATAACGCCAGGGCAACCTTGAAGTTCATGGGTACCATGGCATTCATTGGCCTATCACAAGATGCTGCTGTTCCTACTCAAGTAGCAGCCCACACATTGGCCCTGGTGTTCATATTTGGTCAGAGGGAAGATGGTCTGAAGATGGTAAACACTGAGTTTTCTGTCTTGGCATTGTTAGGTTATCACCTGTTGAAATTTAGACTTTGTACAATTGTACCACTCTGTGGGTCACACCTGACCCCAAAGATTGTGGATCCAGTTGGTTCCCAGGATGACTTTGGATGTTTTCTGGCTGATCTGCTTTGTACTTCTGTTGAATCCCAAGTTGCCCATTGGCATTCAAAGATGAAACCAGACAGTACACATGATCTCTTCTAAACACATTTTTCATTGCAGAGCCATAGTTTATGGAAGAACGAAAGGCAATAAAGTAGTTAAGAAGAGAAATATAGAGCAAATGGAAGAAATAACATCACAATGCAACCTGGCTGCAGTCAGGAAGATGTCTGGCAAGGAATGTAACTTCCTTAAGAAGCTATGATACTAAATTGATTATTGAGATTGGACACCAATAGGAGGAGCTATTTCAAGTTGTCTACAGCCAAATGCCGGACATCTGCAAACATTAAAACCAAGTATAAAGAACTGCAACTGAAACAAAGTACAGAGAATTGCAACTGACTGGCAGCCAAGTCATGTTAGTAAGGTCTGAGAATGTATTTATTTATTTATTTATTTATTTATTTATTTATTTATTTATTTATTTGATTTATATACCACAACCATCTAGCAAAAAAGCTACTCTGGGTGGTTTACAAACATATACAAACAAAACATAAAAACAGATTAAACAAATTAAAATAGTAAATAAAACTAATCAATCAAACCAAATAATCAAATCATAATAATAAAAAGAACAAATAAACAAATAAGCACAAATACTATAAATCAGAATGGTTTGACAATTCAAAATAAGAACAAATGGAAAAAATAACTGGTAGAAAATTATCATAAGGCGGGGGGAATGACAGTGTCCTATTTATATAAGTTGGTTGAAAGAGAATAATCAGGGAAGGCCAACCTATAAAGCCAGGTTTTCAGTATTTTCTTGAAGGCTTGTAGTGAGGGTGCCAGGCAAATCTCCTGGGGAACCTCGTTCCACAGGTGAGGTGCAACCACCGAGAAGGCTTGTTTCCTTGTTGATGCTTTCCGGGCGTCCCTCGGGGTCGGTACCTGCAGATAGCCCACCTGGCTTGAATGAGTGATTCTGACAGTTCTTTTGGGGAGGAGCCATTCTGTCAGATACTGAGGTCCCAAACCATTTAGGGCTTGGTATGTTAATACCAAAACCTTGAAGTCAATGCGGTAGTGAATAGACAGTCAGTGCAGAGTGGCCAAGAAAGGGGTAATATGCTGGAACTTTTTTTTAACCCTGTTAACAATCTGGCTGCTGTATTCTGCACTAGCTTCAATCTCTGCATTAACCTCATAGGCAGCCCCATGTAGAGAGCACTACAGTAGTCTAATCTTGAGACTACGAGCTCATGAACCAGCGTGGTGAGTGCCCCAATGTCCAGGAAGGCCCGCATCTGGGCGATCCTCCGCAGATGGTAATGAGCGGTATGGACCACTGACGCCACCTGGGTCTCCATGGGGAACGCCAGGTCCAACAGGATGCCCAAACTGCGGACCCCATCCTTCATGGAGAGAGTTACTCCCCCATATATGAGGGAGCTTCCCAAACCACAGACATCAGGGGTCCCCACCCGCAGGATCTCCATCTTGCCCGCGTTCAGCCTCAATCTATTAGCCCCCATCCAGTCCAGCACAGCACCCAGGCACCCAGTAGACAAGGCACTTGCATGCTGTAAAGTTGCTACCTATTCTTAGATCCTTTCCCATCTTAGCCACTAAATATACTAAGAATACAATGGTATAATGGGCCACCCATATCATAAGTGCATATCTTCAGGAAAACAACGTGGGTGGAAGATATAAAAGAGAGTACTTTGCATTATTTTGAAAGCATACTTTTATGTACCTTGAATGAAAATATAATGCATTGCCGATTTTTTTGTTTGAGGTTATTTGTCCACCTAGCATTAGCATAAATACTTCAAGATTCAGAAAAATAAAATGATAAAAGAATGAGTAAGAACAATTCATTAGTAACAACTAATCACTGTTCCATTCAATCCAAATGCTTCCCTGAGCTTGAAAGGCACAGGATATTAACACTTGGCTCATTTTTCTTACACTAGAGGAGGACTACAAAGTTGTTTGTAGCTGTTAAGCAGGAATTAATAGACTGAATTAACAGGTGATCTTAGCAGGAACCTGGCAGCACAGAATACCTCTTCAGATACTGTGGAATTAAGATGTCATAAGGCACTTTTCTAAACATGCAGTGGGGGAAAATTAAAGGTGTTGGTTGTTTTTTTTAAATTGTCACTAGAGATGGGCACGAAACGAGCGATTTTTCGTTTTCGTTTTTGTTTTTTTGTTTTGTTACGCAACAAAAACAAAACAAATTTTTTTTAAAAAACAAAACGAAAACGAAAACAAAACGACCAAATTTGCCGTGTTTTTTGTTTTCGTTGCAGCAGATGCATTGAACTAAAAAGAATGCTAACGAAACAGCAATTTTTCATTTTCGTTTTCGTTTTTTCATTTCATTACCTAACGAAACGAAAATGAATTTTTTTTTTTGCAAAAAACGTCACGAAAATGAAAACGAACCGAAACGGACCCCTAAACGACCAAACGACAAACGAAACACCATTTTTTTGAGTCGTGCCCATCTCTAATTGTCACACTTGACTCCAGGAAACACAAGAAAATAAGCATAATAATAAGGTCTTCACTAATAGGTGTCAAAACTGGTTAAAATACATATGAAGATGACATAATGATGTCTTTTCTGAATTCTGTCACTTCAGACGGCAGGTAAGAGATAACATTTTAAATTAAAGCATCACAGATGGCCAGAACTAGGGATGGGCACCTTACGAAAAATGACACACTGTTTTGTCATTTTGTAACATTTCAAAACGTTTCAAAATTAAATGAAATGGCAGACAGTGTGTCATCCCAAACCAAAATGAAATGATGTTTGCATTTTGGGAGGAACCAATAGATTTCGCTTCAGCGACGAGATCTGCTGGCTGTTTCCCTGCTTAGTTATTTCCTGACACTGCCTCCCAGCTGTTTTTGACAGCTCAAGCTATCAAAAAATAATAATAATCCCATCTGGGAGGTGGGCAGCTAGGGAGAACGGAGCATCCAGGCAGCAGTAAATTTGCTGCCTGACTGCTCCTTTCTCTCCTGCCACTACCTTCTCCCAGAGGAGTGTTTTGGAAATGGAGTGCTGTAGGTAGTTTGACTCAGCCCCCATTGCCCACAGTCCTCCCTGTCTGGAAAACCACACTTGGAGGAATGGGGAGCGGTCCAGTTCCCATGACTCATTTTCCAGACTTATAGTGAGCAGTTCAAAGAGCCAGAATCCTGAGTAATTGGTAGCTGGTTGAGAACGCCCAGTGCTTGGAGAACTGAATGATTCATGTCAAAAAGCATTGCCCAGGAGGAGAGGGCAGGAAGTGTGCCAGCACTGTGACTCCCTTCGCCCGAGCATTAACTTTTTATGTAAAGTATTTGAAAGGACAACCTCTGAAATACTGGGCTGACTACAAAAGGTCATAATATGTTCATCCTTCTCTCAGGACATCACACTAGAGCAGGCCTTATCAGCATGCAACTTGCATTTTAGTACTCCAGGTTCCTCCTTCTGAGCCTCCAGCCTTTTATAAATTCTTTATTTTTAACATCTTAATACTTAGTTTTATCAGCTGGGGGGTCTTTTAAATTATGCTGCTTCTGCTGTTTTTAGTATCCCTCCAGCCTTTTATAAATTTTTTATTTTTAACATCTTAATACTTAGTTTTATCAGCTGGGGGTCTGTTAAATTATGCTGCTTCTGCTGTTTTTAGTATCATTTTATAGTGTGTGTGTGTATTTATTTATTTATTTATTTATTAAACAAATAAATAAATAAATATTGTTGTTTTTAAACATTGACTTTGATATTTTAATATTGTTTATGTTGAATTTGTTGTTGTTGTTGTAAGCCTCCTTGGGTCCATTTGGAAAGAAAGGCAGCATAAAAATAAACTTTATTATTATTATTATTATTATTATTATTATTATTATTATTATTATTATTATTATTATTATTATTATTATTTCTTACAATACAAAAATGTAAAGAAATGCAACAGAGTGGTGGCTCTTTGGCAATCTGCTATGAGCTGCCTCCTTCCCTGGAACAGGGCAGCACAACCAAGGGCTGGCTGCACTCTTACTGTTACCACCAAGAATCTGTGCCACTCTGTTTTGTTGCTCGTTTATACAGCACCCTAGTGCCTGATGCACTAAGGAAAGGGGGCTTTAAATAATTTTAAACATTTATGCATGCTGCTGTGGGCCGCACTTTGCCCACTCCACTTCTAAAATATTTCTTGGGATCAAGTTCTGAGTGCTTAGTTTTAATTGAATATCATTGTGGGATTCACTGAAAATTCTCCATTTGTATTTGATCATCCGTGTTTTACTACTTACGTTTCATTTTTCCATTATGTTTCTCAACTTTCAAATATGTACGCTGTGCAATCTACCTGGTTCTCCCTGTTCTCTGAATCAGCTTCTCAAGCAATGAACCAACATGATAAATTGATTTCCTCACAAATTCAATGTAATACAGATGTAGGTGCTAGTAATAATTTTACTACTTCCAAAGTCAATATCATCTTTCAGAAATCAATATACATTTAATCTTAGAGACAATTTATATGTACAGAAAAACTATGTGATACAATAGTTCTTGAAGCATGCTCCTGTTTTAGATTGCAGGTAGGACATTTCATGTTTAGATGCTGTAGTGTGACAAATATTCAATCTTGAGAGAAGGGGAGGGGGAGGGGAGGAGGGCAAGCTCTATGTTTGCCTTTTGCCCAACACGTTAGATTAATGCATGGAAAACTAATAAATAGGGATAATAGAGGTGGGAACTAATTGAAAAAAAGAATTGCAAAATTCATTCAAAAGTAGCTAATTCATAGATTTGTGTTCATAAGAATTGATACCCCCAACAAATATGAATAAATTAATTTTTAGCCATTTTTGATTCATCAATTCATTGGGCTATATAATGCCTGCAAGACACCTAGAGATACAGTAGGACCCCAGTATCTGCTGGAGATTGGTTCCAAGCCTTCCCATGGATAATGAAAACCGTGGATAAGAGCGAACACCAAAATGTCTCCCCAAACTGCTGTTTTGTGATAGTAACTTGCTTTACAGCTGCTATTTTGCAACAATAGCTTGCTTTACAGCTGCTGTTTGTGATGGTAGCTTGCTTTACAGCTGCTGTTTTATGACAGTAGCTTGCTTTACTGCTGCTCTTTGTGACAGTAGCTTGCTTTGCGGCTGCTGAATTATTTATTTATTTTTCCTCTGCCAACCATGGATAACTGAATCAGTGGATAATGAGTCAGTGGATACAGGGGTCATACTGTACGATGTTTGCAGGGCTTCCCTCCATGACTCTCCTCTACAAAGCCCTCAAAGTTTGGGGAAGATTGATGTCTGTTGTCGTAGTTATGTACCCCCAAATAGGACCCCAACAGCAACGTTCCCCTCAGGTAGCTAGAGACACCAAAGTTGCAGAGAAACCTCCTCTGATTGTCCTCTATATTCCTTCCAAGTTTGGTGAAGATTGGCTTTGGGAAAGGGCCCTGAGGCAGCTGAAGAGGTTGAAGGACTCCATCCTGTGTCTTGTGCACCCGGACTCTTTTGAGTACTTTTTGTGCATTGTCAAATTTCTACCTTACCAGGTTGGTTTGCAATGAGGAGCTTGTTTTGTTTTGTAATCTCTGAAGCACCAAGGAGCCAGTGGCTAAGAAGGGGGACATAGGAAGCTTTCCCAATCACTAGTGCACTGACCCACCAGGCAAGCACCCACACAGGTAGTATATGGGCAGTGTAATTGAGTGGTAAGTGGGTCATGTCTGTGGTGACAGACAGGTTCCTCCTGTCTGTGACAGGATGCCTTAAAACAGTGAATGGCACTTCTTGGATGTTTTTGGTAGGAGCATGATTCTCTGATTCTCCTCTATATTCCTTCCAAGTTTGGCAATGGGAAAGGCTGTAAGGGGTGATGTGAGGCTTGGGGGCACATACAGGTGCTTCTGTCCTAGGCTGATGTTACCCATCCTGGCAGAAAAGGACAGTAGGTAAAAGTAAAACAAATTATGTCCAGTGTTGGGAATACATTTGGAATACTTTTGGACGCATAGTTTAGGATTATTTCCAATAATTTGTGACTCGTATGAGGAACAGATGATCTGGCTGGTTTTAGAAGGCTGCATGCCTTTTCCCCTCTTGCTCCTTCCCAATCCATTTGTTATTATGTTAGTCTTGGCAAACAGAATGTAGAGATGGGCACGAAATGAACTTTTTTTTTCATTTCCGTTATTTGTTATTTTGTTTCGTTACGTAACAAAATGAATAACGAACATTGTGATGAAATGGGAACGAACCGAACAGAACAACAAAAATTAGGTTCGTTACATTTCATTTTTCGTTAATGGCGACGCTCAATGAAATGTGCTGTTTTAAATGTTAAAAAAACGCCCTGGACATCCATAAAAACACAGCAATAATTATTTAAACTGTCTGATAATACCTACCAGGGGTGGTCCTTAAAACATTTGTTTTTGTCTTCTCCCATGGTGATGTATTTTTCTTTTCCCTTTAAGGATGACAAAATGGATGTCGCCAGCCACAAAATAGAGGCAAGCCATGTGATGGGATCATGTAAATTCTTGGACAACTTCAACCAATAGCATGCCCAGATTGCAGACTGGGCAGGTCTGGCAGCCACAAAGGGCATAAAAAACTCTGGCAGCCCCCGTCCTCCTTGCAGTCTGCGGTGGGAGTTAGGGTGGGATTGCTGTCTCTGCGACTCGTTATTTTCACTTTAGGCCAGCCAGGCAGGTGTGTGTCTCTGTGTTCCTGCCGGCTGCAGCCTGGCTCTTAGGGGAGAGAAAGAAGAGATTTCTCTCTGGCCTCAGTCCTGCAGCCTCCCTGTGTGCATGTGTGCGTACCTCTCAGTGAGCACCCTCCCCTGCCCCTCAGTGCAGTCACTCTGTGGCTGCCTTGCACCCTGGGCAACGCCCACCGCTGCCTTTGCAGCCTCCCTGCGTACCTAGTCTATACTGTGTCTCTGCCAGCACCATTTTTTTAGTGTTTTCCCTCTGTTCTGGGGCTTTGGGGGACGCCCGCGCATGGAAATGCTTTAAAAATCACGCAAAAAAGCCGGTAAAAATGAAAAATGAAAAATGAATACATGAAAACAAATCTTTTTCAAAAATTCGTGAAAAACAAAAACGAACCAAAACGAAAAATGAAAAACTGAAACGCCATTTTTTCAATTCGTGCCCATCTCTAACAGAATGGTATGGGAGAATGCCCTGATGGAAATGCAGAGTGAGATAACTTTTTCTACCAGTGCTCTCTCCACCGTTCTCCATGCCCTTTCACCGTTCTCCATGCCCTTTCAGGCTTCCCTTTCAACATATTGTTAGACCACGCATCCAAGGGGACCAAAAGGATGCTTCTTTCAGCCTGCAGAGCTGGCACCTGCAATAAGCCATGCTTGTTCATTGGTGCCTCCCAAATGAAGCTAACTGCTAGAAAACATGTGCAGCAAGTCACTGGGCATGACTCAGCTGCTGCGACTAAGCAACAGTTAGACACCTCCATAAAGTGGAAAAGAGAAATTTGCCATTTTGCCATGAGATGAGATGAAGCTTCCCATGAACTGTCCTGATCTTGATAGACTCATTAAGCAGTCCTAAAAGAGCTTCTGAATATGCAGAAAAATGGAAACAAATTCTGATGGAAGGCTGCTGAATGCCAGCTGGGGCAGAGGCAAACTCTTCTTCTAGTCTGTTTGAATAAAAAGCTTGTTGTAACCAAGAGGGAAGCAGCTCAGTTGAACTTGGTGAGGAGTGTAGCATCACCCTGCTTTTCCCTGGCCGTTTCGCAGGCTATTGACCACTTATAATTTTTCTCTTTCACTGCCACCAGCTAGCTTTTTCTAGTAAATGAATGCTTTCAGGCTTAATTTAAATTGGATAAAGATAAAAGAAGTTTATTTAACACAAAGTAGAATCAAATCCATTAAGGGTAACATGTTTAGGTACAAACAAAAGGAAGACTATAGCTCAAATACAGGATAGTTAGATTGCTGACAAGGTTGATCACATGGACACCCTGTTTTTAAGTTACTGACACTCAACACTTAATTTTCCTCACAGAAGTTCTAAAATCCACTCTCTCCTCTCTCTAGTCTTTAACAGTCTCTCAGTCAGACCCTATCTGACTCTCTCTCTCACACTCTCAGTCTCTCAGTCAGTGTAAATTCCCTATCTATCTTTTTCTCAGTAAGTGTAGGTCCCTATCTGATTAATTCAGCGCTGGGTCGAGCCTTAAATCCCCTCGGGCTCCTCCCCCAAACTTTCTTATTGGTCCACAAAACACCAATCTACATAGACACATCTAATAAATTATTCAACACAAAGGGGTAAATGCCACAAGAAGGTGCAGAGCGTGGAAGCAGTAACACTTGAAAATAAAATGAATAGAACTATGCTGTTGTACCATGGAAACATCAAGGACAGACCTTTTCTACCTTACAGAAACAGTATCATTCAGTTAAGCTAACAAGCCACCTGGCAGCGGCTGTTACGTTAAGAGAATTGGAGACATTACAAGGAGACTGAGATACCATACTAATAGATGACTTCAGCTGTCCTCAAAATGATTGACTGGATAAATGTCATCTCAAGGTGTGCTGCAGAGATAAATACTGCTAGGAAGCAAAAATGATTGCTTTCTGGAACAATTAGTTCTAGAACCAACAGGGAAAAGCAGACCTAAATTGAGTCCTCAAGACCATAAAAATTTAGAGTAAGGTTTAAATATAATGGGGCTGTGAACAGAGGCTGTAGCTTAATAAAATGTAATGCTCATATGAGAAGTATATAAAAAGTAAAATATTCTACACCTGTATATAAAGGGAGCAATGGGGTGGATGAAGTATGGTGATGATTTCACCCATAAGAAGTACCTGATGTATGTACAATATTCCATGTAGAATAGTGTAGGTGCCTTGTGGCGCAGTGGTTAAACTGCTGTATGGCAGCCAAAACTCTGCTCACATGCTGGGGTTCAATTCCAGAAAGCAGACTCGAGGTTCACTCAGCCTTCCATCCTTCTAAGGTCGGTAAAATGAATACCCTGCTTGCTGGATGAAAGGCAGCAATGTGTAGCCTGTGTAATTACTTGTAAACTGCCCAGAGAGAGCTTTAAGTACTATGGGGTGGTATATAAGCAGAACACTTTGCTCTATTTTTTTTTTTGCTTCAGCTTTAACAAATATGAGGGATTCTGCACTACTTCCACTTCTCAGGTTCAAACTGGATGAATCAGCAGAGCTGGATTTCCCAAGGTTCTATTTAATTAATGTACAGGTTAATGCAGGCATTTACAAAACCATCACGGATTTATTTTTTAAAAGATGTGACCAACACAGGTTTTGGTCAGGCAGAGCCATTAAAATGGCAACTGCAAAACTGGGCGAAAGTGCCTGAAATCGCATCCCACAACAACTTTATATGGGTTCCTGCATTATTTGTCCCATAAAGCAAATATTAACTTCATGGAGATATTTTTGTTGGGAAGATTTTGGTGTGTGTGTGTGTGTGTGTGTGTTTAAGAGCAATGACTCCTTTCAGAATCAGATTCTCCTCACCCCCACTTCTGCTCCTCCCAGCTGTACTTACTATTTAATAAAACATTTTTAAGCTCTGGAGCTGGGAGCCATTTGCCCCGGAGTTTAGGGGTCGTATATAAACGCCCAAAGATGCTGCACTGGATTAGTAGTAGCAAGATGAGAGAGGTCTGGCTATGATGGTATGGTCACGTCTTGTGTACTGACACCCACATGCTCACACAGAAGGGCCTTCAGTTGGAAGTTGATGGCAAATGACCAAAGAGCCAACCAAAGCAAGGTTGGCTTGATACACTACACAATCACATGAGGGCCACTTGCCTGCCCCTGGGCCAAGCTGGCAACTGAGAGAAATGGCATCTCTGAAGCAGAACAGTGGAGCCCACCACCACACAGGACAAATGCCAAAGAAGAAGTTGAACAATTACATTTTGACTGTAGAATACCACTTCAGAACGCCATTAGGAATTTACAGGCTTGAATGGTCTGTCAATGAAAGAAAGAAAGAAAGAAAGAAAGAAAGAAAGAAAGAAAGAAAGAAAGAAAGAAAGAAAGAAAGAAAGAAAGAAAGAAAGAAAGAAAGAAAGAAAGAAAGAAAGAAAGAAAGAAAGAAAGAAAGAAAGAAAACTTCCACGTTGGAGGCTAAACGTTGAGAAGACAAGGCCTAGCCTCAACATGCTAGCTTTTATGTGCAGGGATTTATTCTCTATTGAGAAGCATGAAGTAATCTGAAACCCATATGTACTTTCGGAAGCTATAAAGATCTGATATATACCCTGTTTCCGTGAAAATAAGACATCCCCCGAAAATAAGACCTACTTACAGCTTTGCCTCTCGCTGAAAAATAAGGCCTCCCCCTGAAAATAAGGCCTCCCTGATAATAAGATAATAAATGTGTACCATATTCTTCTTCATGGAAAAATAAGACATCCCCTGAAAATAAGACCTAGTGCATCTTTGGAACCGCCCGGAGTCCCCCCCCAGGAAGACGGGCGGTATATAAGTCCCATAATAAATAAATAAATAAATAAATAAAATTAATATAAGACACTTATTTTCGGGGAAACACGGTATTTGACATCTGTTGTATTTGCTGGTAACTTGTGCCTGCCTTAATTAAAAGTATGCAATGGAGAGATTACTTTTATTCTTTGATGTGTATACAATACCTTGGGATTTTCGGGATTGATGGCAACATTTCTGAAACAACTTCTGGCCGATCATGTGGCAGGACATATCACACTGGCATGGAAGCTGACACACAACCTACTAGGGTGTTAAAACAACATATTATCACAGCCAGTTTGTGATAGGCCAAGGACTCTGCCCCCTTGTACCCCGGTATGTTTCTGGATGAGGTGACATGTATTGTCTATGTGATGTCCTCCAATTGTCCTGTTTTATTCTGGAAAAACATATACTGGGGATTTATGGGGAAGCTGAAGGCAAAACCCAACATGATTGGGCAGCCATGGCTTTGCTCATCTGACAGAAAAGACTGATGGTGACTCTAAGGCATTAGAAAGGTACATCAGGTACTCATCCAGGTGGGTTCCCAAGGAATGCAGCTATATTGCACATGTGGCAAACCATCTGAAGGCCTGCAATATTAGAGTTCTGTTCTGTTTTGGTCAGACTCTATCTGGAATACTGTATCTGGTTCGTGTCACCACAGCTTACAAAGGGTAATGGTAAGTTGGAAACTGTCCAGAGGAAAGGCTACCAAGATGGTGAAAGGTCTGGAAAGCAAGCTTTATGCAAAACAGTTTAGGAAGCTGGGTGTGTTTTGCCTGGTGAAGAGACAACTGAAAGGTGCTATGACATCTGCATCTTCCTTCTTTGGAGGCTATTTCACTTGTCCTGTGCCAGGGTTGCTTTTGCAGTGAATTTCCTGTGTTGGCAAAGAGTTGGATGTGATTTCCCTTGAAGTGCCATACAACCCCACCATTCTATGATTCTCTTCAGTATGGCTTTTGCCATAATAAGGTTCAGGGTTATAAGTAAATAGCATACCAACTAATAAACAATTAAATAATATATTAATTAGTTACTCATCCCTCAATTGCAGAACTCATACACATTTTATCTGATCAATTCATCAGATAATTGTATTTATATTTAAAGGAAAATCATTCTGGAAAGGGGGTGGCTCTTAAAAAGAAAGAAACATAGTTTGCTCCAAAATAACAGGCATGTCATATTGCATCAAACACCTGACACATTACAGTTAGTTTTTCTAAATAACCGGCTCGCCTCTGTAGAGTTCCAAACATTTTGGGTGGGGGAATAGCACCCTCCACTGCCACAAACTGTGCCCACACGAGCTTAATATTTCCTCTTTTTATGATGCCTTCTTCAAAGTGTTCTGCTTCTGCTTATATACCGTCCCATACCACTACAAGTAGTCTCTGGGCGGTTTACAATTTTGATTACAGTGTGCAGGCTACGCATTGCCCCCCCAGCAAGCTGGGTACTCATTTTACCGACCTCGGAAGGATGGAAGGCTGAGTGAACCTTGAGCCTGCTACCGGGGATTGAACCCAGGTCGTGAGCACAGTTTTACCTGCAGTACAGGCATTTAACCACTGGAGACTTAGCAGTAAGATGATGATGATGATGATGATGATGATGATGATGATGATGATGATGATGATGATGATGATGATGATGATGTCTAAAGATTATACAAGCAGATTACAAAATTAGACAAGACAGAGTGGGCCAAATTAGACATCATAGAGTGGCTAAATTAGTGCACTGGTTGTTATGCAAAACAACAGCAACAACAAAAAACAACTTGCAACCTCAAAAAAAAAACCCCAGCACCCATGGAAACATCAGGTAGAGAAGATGTTAGAAAATGTTGAAGTCAAGATCTTGTGGGATTTCTGGATCCAAACTGACAGACTCCTTTCACATAAGACACCAGACCTAGCAGTAATAGAAAGAAGAAATGTCTGGATCATTGACATTGCAGTTATGGTTGAAGCTAACGAATTGGAAAAACTAACAAAATACAGACACCTAGCAATTGAAACATCTCACTTGTGGATAGGAACAATATCAGTACTTCACAGAGTAGTATAAACAGTTTCACTATCTCAGAAATAACACTATCAGTGTTAGAAAAATGGCAATATTAGGAACAGCATACTACTGTGCCAATATTTAACAGATACTTAGGTGTTGGGTTAAAATTTGTATTTATTATATAATGCTGTCTTTATAAATTTGATTGACTGTGCTTGGTATTTCTGAATAATAATGATAAACACTGCAACTCCAGGGGGTTCCTGAGTTGAATCTAACACATTGGAAAAATTGCAAAACACAGAGATCTGGCAAACAAAGCATCTTGCTTGTTGGATGAAACACACCTCAGTAGTCGACATTATCATCAGGGCTTCAGGAACAATATCAAGAAATTTCATGCAGTATTGTAATCAGTAGCTCAAGAACTACAAAAACAGCAGTATTAGGAATAGCATATGTACTACAGTGGTACCCCGATTTACAAGCAGCTCGATTTAAGAGCAATTCGAATTAAGAGCAGAAAACTGTTGGCATTTTAACTGCAGCCTTACAAATTTTAGATACGGTCTGCTCGACTTACACTTTTTTTCATTATTTTATTTCTTTTAACTTATTTTTTCAATTTTTAGATAAGTACCCCAACTTAAGAGTAGTTCGACTTAAGAGCATGCATTCGGAACAAATTAAATTCGTAAGTTGAGGTACCACTGTATATTGATATTTAACAGATACATAGGTTTTTGATTAAACCTTGTGCCTGTTATGGAATACCAGCCAATGTTTTTATAATTTTGATTGGCGGTGCCTGGTATTTTTTTAATAATAATAGCATAGATTTTTAAAAGTCCACCAGTCCTATGACTTGAATCTGCTGATCCTATTATTGATTATTTTAACTGATCCAGTTAATCAACTAAACATCACACTCCCATTAAAAATACATGGACATGTAACAGCAAGAAACTCTATTTATGATATTCTCATGATATTCTCATAATTGATTTTCTGCCTGTAAAATCACTGGAGACACCCACCAAATGATTTTGATCTGGTTCTCACCCTACCATGTAAAATGTTTATTACACACACAGAGTTCACCGCCTTCCAATCAGGCATGGACCACTTTATGAACATTCTTTACAATCCCATAAGCAGGAAACAGACTTTAAATAAAATGATGATGACCTCTGACACATGCCTGATGTTGTGCCGAACTGACCTCAGCAAAATGACATGTCATTTCCAGCTTCTCTAAAACAGAACCAGCTCACCGAAACTCTGATGTGACCAGCCAAGCATAATTGAGAAATCCTTGTGAGTAAATCAAAGAACCAAAGCATACGTATCACAGTAAGAAGCAGCAACAGTGATGCTTGGGAAACCAAGGATACTTGTCTAAGCAAGAAATAGCAATTATAAAAGAGCAAAATGGTGTGTGTGTGTCTGTGTGTATGCACGCGCGTGTGTGTGCGTGCACGCATGTCTCTCTCTCTCTCTCTGTGTCTACGTCTGTGCGTGTGTCTGTGTGTGCTGTGTGCCTGTGTGTCTTTGTGTGTTATTTCCCATTGTTCTCTATATCTGCTGCTCTCAATGTTTTGACGAGGATGGTGAACTATGTACTCTATGGTGAAGGTGCCTTGTGACTGGAGCAGGAGGGTGCCCCCTGAAATTTGGGAGTGAGGCACCCCTCTGACTTAAGCCTATTTTTTTGAGGCAGTGTTACAATGTATATAGTAATAAACTATTTTTCAGGCTCCTTGTATAAAAACTGATTATTTGGATAATTTCCATTCTAGCTTTTGACCCATTCTGCAGCTAGAAGACATATCTGGCAGATGACAAGTGGACCATGGCCTTGCTAGAACCTCAAGGTACAGTAGTTCTATACTGCAGCCAAACTCTGCTCACAACCTGCCTTCAGTCCCAAGTTGCCAGCTTAAGGTTAACACAGACTTCCATACTTCCAAGGTTGATAACATAAGTGTATCTAGCTTGGTGGGGGGGGAAGCAATGTATAGCCTACATAATTAAAATATAAACCACCCAGAGAGTGCTTTAAGCACTATGGGACAGTATATAAGCAGCGCACTTTTTCTGATTCCCTAGATAGATAGATAGATAGATAGATAGATAGATAGATAGATAGATTGTAGTGCCCTCTATAAAGAAGTCAAAATAAATTGAAAGATGCAATTAAACCCATCAGTGTCCTTCTAAGGTATCTACCTGGAATAAGACTATAAATAACTGCTTCATGTTTGTGAGGATGGGAAGGTGGGGAAACCCAGTGTATACTAGGGATGACTCTTCCTCAAGAAAATCAAAATAATTAAAACTTAAATTTACCAATGTTGTTTTATTTATTTTTCCAGTTGTAAGCTAAAACAGAATAAAAATACCACCACTTTTCAGGCAAAAATCATTTTAATGATTAAATTTGTTAAGTAATAATCACTGTAGCTCACATTTATTTATTTATTTATTTATTTATTTATTTATTTATTTATTTATTTATTTATTTATTAGGCTTGTATACTGCCTGTCTTCCCGAAGGAACTCTGGGCAGTTCACAACAGAAATAGTTTTCCATCCCAGTTTTCCTCTACAGGTGAAAATGCTCATAATGGCTCCTTTCAGATGAAAATAGCACATTGAATAAATGAAAATACCAACACTATTAAAACAGAAATTAAAGAAAAACAAACTATAAACCAATTGAGCAGTAAATTTTAGCCAATGAAACAGGATTTATTAAACATCCTCCTTAAGAAATCCCCTGTTCATTAAATCTCAGCATATTATTGATATTTACAGTTGTATTTTTAAAACAATTCATAAAAATCCAGTCATACATTTCTGTTCTTCTTTGATCAAGTCTAAATGTCAGCACTTCATATGCATGTGAAGATTCTCAGTCATCCAGGTGAGTTTATCTTGAAGTTGATTCTTAGCAACTGGACTTCTTTTTCTTGATAGATTGAAACGTTTCGCTGTTCATCCAAACAGCTTCATCAATCTGAAACTGATGAAGCAGTGGAATTCAGACCAATGAAGCTGTTTGGCTGAGCAGCGAAATGATTCTATATCTCAAGAAAAAGAAGTCCAGTTGCCATGATTCAACTTCCAGACACTTCGTATGCAGACCTCTGGGGAAATAAACTGGCATGTCCACTCACTGGTAGGTGCACAGTGCGCTTGCCCATCCTAATGATGAAAGTGCCAATCACAGAAGTAGCCCAGCTGGTGGTGCTCTCTGTACAGCTGTTGAGTCATCTGATGTGCCAGGAGACGGGGAAGCCCTAGCTGGTTTCCTTCTGTTATTGGTGCATATGCAGTGAGAACAGGCACATGTGCTGTGTTTTGATCAGTGAATGAATTGGTTGCTCTTGGAAGCAAGGAATGGCCCTCCCTGGCAGCTGTGGTGCCAGACTTGATATTCATATCCCTGGGGATAGGAAGTGCCCATGTTCAATCAATTCTATTTGTATGAATTTTGATTTACTTTTACAAATAAAATATGAAACATATATTTCTAATGAACAAAAAGCAGACCAGTAGCTAGACTATAAAGACTATTTTTAGAGTATTCTTACCCTGCCTTTCTCCTTGGAAAAGGATCCAAGGTGGCTTACAGTAATGAGGGATAATATATAGTCAAGTACAATTAAGGCATGTTCAAGTATTTGAAAACAAGGAATCACCAGGAAACATCTTACACTACAGCATTTATAGACAACATTACATTAAAGCAGCATGGTTATAGGTAGTCATAAACATAAAGTCTATGTGAACCCATAGATTCATATAAAATACATATGGTAGTCCATCACTCAGGGAAAGCTTGCCTGAAGAGAAAGGTCTTTGCCTGTTTCTAGAAGGACCACAGAGGTGAAGCAGTCCTGGCCTCTAGTGGGAGGGGGTTCCAGAGTACCACAGCTGAGAAGGCATTCCTGTGAGGGTGCGGGATGGAGGGAAGGGCCTCTGCTGATGACCTTAACACCTGAGTCGGTTCATACTGTGAGATTCGATCTTTGAGGTAGCTAGGACCCAGGTTGTACAGTGCTTTGTAGGTCAAGGTCAGCACCTTGAATTGTGCTCGATAGCTGATTGGCAGCCAGTGGAGCTGTTTCAATAGAGGTGTAATGTGATCTCTACAAACAAACAAACAAACAAACAAACAAACAAACAAACAAACAAACAAACAAACAAACAAACAAACAAATAAATAAATAAATAAATAAATAAATAAATAAATAAATAAATAAATAAATAAATAAAATGTCATTGTTGTATGCTGTCAAGTCAGTTCTGACACATGGTGACACTAATAGGGTTTTCAAGATATATGAGTCATCCAGGGAATGGTTCCATAATTGCCATCCTGCATGGATTTTCAGAGATGAGTGAGGATTTAATCAAGGTATTCTAAGTCTTAGTCCAACACTCCACATTGGCTCTCCATGAACAAAATGCAACAATGCTCTGGTAGTAAATTAAGCATCAAATGCAGAGGTTATTTGAATATAATCTTAACTATGCTATGCTTGTTAGATATTTTTCCACCATCATGAAAAAATCATGAGAAATGTTTACACAGAGCATCTTGTGTAATTTCCTCCATTAATACATCTTGCAAGAGATATATGTAAAATATACATTAGTCAACAAAAACCAAATAATGAAAGATGCTTGATAACTATTTTCTTCTACTCGTGAAAACAAAAAAATCTGTGTGAAGACTTTGTAAATTTCATTGTTTGGAATCTGACTTAACTCTCTGCTAGAAAAGTGATACACTGCTTATGAATAGTGCATTCACTGACTTTCTCAGTGTTTTTGTTAGATCATGTGTGGTGTAACAATTTTTCCTTTTCTGTCCTGTTGCTAAGGGGTGGTGGTGGTTTCTCACCCAATCCAAGAAAGCATGGGAGGACATGGGTAAGTAAGTTCTCCCTAAAATATATAAGCCCTGTTATCCTAATGTGATGTAGGAAGTTATGCAGACATTAAATGGCAACAGAGCACATGTGGTTTCAAAATCACATTCTAGATCAGTGGAATTCTTACTAGCTGCTATTTTAGTTGTGAAAGATTAACATTGAGCCATATTATTGTACAAATCCAACTAAAAGAGACTCTGTAAGCCTATGCCATCGCTTCATCTGCTGGCTGTTCCAGATTCAGCTTTGTTATAGGTGTCCACTCTCCTATTTTGTGGGCATAGGTGGCCTCTGGAAAGAAGCCCCGGTGGCTTAGCTGTGGCTAGGTTGAGGTTCTGTATTGGGAGCTTTGGAGAAAGCAGACAGTGAGGTGACTGGGGTTTGGACAGAACTGGTAAGGGTTTCGTTTACTTAGAAACTACAATTTGTTTCAAAGTAACAGCCAGATTGTGATCAGATGGGCTTGGTCTGAGGTCTGGTCTGGATTGGGGATGGGTTGGTTTGCTCCTTTTCCCTGAGAAATTGAAAGCTTCTTTCCTGCTCATTCATGGAGGGAAAGGGAGAGGATGTTTTCCAGTGATTTCTAATTGCTGCCAATTCATCAGCATTTATTTAAAATGCCCCCTCCTTTAAAAAGGCTTTTTAATGGATCACTGATGCACTGAGCCAATTATAGGGATGGGCACGAAATGGAAAAATAGAGTTTTGTTTTGTTTCTACTACTGGCTCATTTCATTTTGTTTTTAATAGAATGTTTGTTAAAAAAATTGTAATAAAATGAAACAATAATGAAATGATTCATTACTCTATAAAATGGCTCCCCTGGGTCCTACAGGCACCAAATTTATTGGTAGTTTTTTGCGTGGGAGCCATTTTACATAGTAATGAAACATTTCATTTTCAAAGGGAAAAAGGAGTGTTTCATTTTGTTTCATAATGAAACAGTTTCCCATTTCGTTTCATAATGTTTTGAAACCTTACAAAATGATGAAACAGCAAGTTGTCTTTCGTAAGGTGCCCATCTCTAGTCAGTTAGCAACAATGAAAATAAATTGAAAATTTCCTCTTCTGTACCCTCCACAGGTGAGCAGGAAGGAAGATTTCCATTTCTCAAGATTGCTAAGTGCCTTAAGCAAAGCATGGAGGAGGAAAAGAAGGAAAATTTAAAGGGAAGGAAGATTGGCCTAAATTATGCTAAACAAGATTGCTTGACATGATTTGTGGTAAATCCTTGCACATTAATTCAAGAATATCCCCAAATGGTATACCACACATCAAAGTGTTTAACACCATCAAGACCAATCCAGGCCAGAAAGTTGTACCATTGATTATTTGTTGTGGCACTTGTTTTTGTTACTTTTTAGTTTCCTTTTTTGAAAAAATAATAATGCAAAACACCTAATATTTGAAAAACAATCCTTTGAAAAGGCGATACAAAATTAAAAAGTAAAGGTAATGTGAATTTTTGTGGATGAATTCACTTCTTTGTAAACTTGATGTAGAGTATATTCTCTAAGGCTTTCATGGCTGGGATCTGATAGCTGATGTGAATTTTTGGAGCTGTTTGGCCGTGTTCTGGAAGTTTTTCTGCCTGATGTTTTACCAGAGTCTGTAGCAGGCTTCTTCAGAGTGCAAGGAGCTCAGGGAACTAGGAGTTCTCTCTGTGCTCTGGGGCATAGACAGCACAGAGAGAACTCCTAGTTCCCTGAGCTTCTTGCCCTCTGAAGATGTCGGCCACAGAGTCTGGCAAAACATCTGGAAGGAAAACTCCCAGAACATGGCCAAACAACCTGAAAAACTCATAATGGCTATTGATGTAGAGCAGACCTGCCCAAAGTCCGCCCCGGGGCTCAAATCCAGCCCATCAGGCCATTCTGAGTGGCCTGCGGCTGGCTAGACCGCCGATCCCTCCCCCTCCATCACCCCATTTTTTTTAAAAAAATCTTCCGCCAACACTGACAGAAAGCTTGTGGGACTGGGTGGGTGGACAAGGGGGTGGGCCACCACCACCAGCACCATGGGGAAGCTTGTGGGGCTGGGCGCGCATGCGGGGTGGCATGCGAGTGGGACGCCACCACCAGCATCACCGGGAACCTTCTGAAGCTAGGCGTGTGTATGCAGGGCAGCACGCGGGCGGGCCGCCACCACTGGCATAGCCGGGAACATTGTGAGGTTAGGCACACGCACGGGGCAGTTATTGGGTGGGCCGCGCCACCGGCACCACTGGGAAGCTTGGGCGGCTGGGCGGTCTGCCACCACCGGCACTGCAGGGGAATGTGTGGGGGTGGGCAGGCCAGCGGGCCTCTGCCACCGCCAAGGAACTTTGGGGTGGGCTGGTGGGTGAGCCGTTGCCACCACTGGGTAGCTGGGGGGTGCAAGGTCACACAGATCACCTCTTCCAAGGAGCGACCTGTGGCCACGGCTCCCTGTGCTTCCTTTGGTCCCCACCTTCCTTCTTTCCTCCCTCCCTTGGTCCCCACCTTCTTTCCTTCCTTCCTCTCTTGGTTTCCACCTTCCTCCCTTCCTCCCTTGGTCCCCACCTTCCTTCCTGCGGGTGGGGTTGCAAGGGGTCAGTGGGTGGGGCTTATGGGTCAGTGGGTGGGGCTTGCAGTGGGGTGGCAGGGTTGGGGAGCAACCGGCCCCTGATACATTCTCAGCCACCAAATCTGGCCCTCCTTACAAAAAGTTTGGGCACCCCTGACGTAGAGTGTTCGCCTATAGTAAAATGAGCATTTTGCCGTCTGTGAAATGGGTGTTTTCTTGGAGCAGAATGCTGTTTAGTGGCAAACTGGTGTGTATTTTGGTGCTGAGACCCTGATTCTGCCTAGTTAGGTCTTTGGGCTAGGTATCTACTTTGCACCCTTGTCACTTTGGCATTAAGGCTCGAAACCTTTCAAAACAGACAAAAATCATGAGAGTGCTGGAGAGGGGAGGGAACAGTTGTTGAATCTGTAATCACATCATACTACATTATAGTTTATTGTTACATGTGAACAGAATGAATGCAGCTGGAGCGGGCTTGGAAGGATAGTGTAAGTAAGTCGTGAAATACCAGGAATAGTCTAAGTGCCCAAGATAGATAGAATTCATCCCTCTAATGGCTACGAATCCCCCAAGACCATTTCTGTTTAACTCCTAAGTGGTCTGTATTGTCAGACCAATCAGTTTTATAAACATTTATTGTACCGCTGGGTCCACAGCTTTATCCTGGATAACTAATTAGCATTAGCTTCAGTTCACAGAATGGTAGGCCATTCAATATGCATTTAGCAATAATAAAAATCAAGCTATTGTAAAGTACTCCACCTGTTTTGGGTAGTAGATTTTGAAAATATTAAGTAGCCCTTTTATGATATAAATAACATGAATATAATTGAATTAATATTGATCACCAGTAATTGTGGCTTGCTCCTCAATTCTCCCTGTTATTAATGGGGAGGAGTGGTGAACGTTATTGCCTAAAAACCCTTTCAACCCCTGAAGCACTTTTTCTGCCTTATTATTATTGTAATAACAAGAGCAACTGATTTGATCTCTCCTTACACAATACTGCAGCACAGCACTGGCTAAATAAACAGGCAAAGTTCTTTTGTCCCTGTGGGCTGTTTCTCGGTAATTAAAATCAATAGGATCTTTCTCAGAAGATCTTTTTAACCTCATCGAGCTTCAGTGTTGCGAGCAGGCAAGGAGGAAAGCAAATAAATAAATAAAGGAAGGAAACATGCAGGCAGAATTTTCGGTCACAACATTACTATATTGTAATATTGATTCAGAAGTGATTGAGAAGTCACATGCTTCAAATGTTCTGTATCTGTTTTCTGGCATTGAAAACTAGTCCTTGCTTTAAAAAAAACATATCCAAGCAATGACAAAGGCCCACCCCACCCCCCACCACACACACACACACACACACACACACACACACACACACACACACACACACATTCCTGCCCCAAGGATCACAGGATCAGAAATATTCTATTGACCTTGATGTAACAATGGCAAGATAGAATTTCAAGAAACTAGCCATATGTTGCTATACATTCTAGAGATATGGCCTAAGAATTGTTGTTAACTGTTGTTGATGTTGTTAGTAGTAGGGGAAATAGAATTACATCAATTAAATTAAATTATATCTCACTTGAACAAATACTGACATGTGTACATACTTTGATAATTTAATCTGAATTCAGATTAATGTAGTTTATTATTACATGATTATTATTTGGCTTGTTTGCATTTCATCCATTTGATTTAAATTTTATTCCTAATTACCTTAAAGTGAAACAACTTGTATGGCATTGAACATACAATGTGAAGGCTTCAATTATGATTCATTAGTTGATGTGATGTGGTGTGAGGTGATCGTTTAGAAAGTTCATATGAGCCAGTAGTTAAACAAAGAGTGCAGTGCAGCTGTACAACTGACAAGCTTTATTTGTCATGTATAGAGATGGGCACGACTTAGCGGTATTCCCGTTTCCGTTTCCGTTACTCGGTTCCGTTACTCTACGGAAACGGTAACGGGAATTACTCCGCCAGACTTCGAGCTCGAACTGACGAACGAACAATTTTGGTCTGATTTGTCGTGCTCGTTCCTTGCATCGCGCGATCGCGCAATGCCACGCGGCACAGAAAAAAAGTTTTTAAAAGTTAAAAAAACCCGGTTCCCGGCCAAAAAGCAGGCGGAAAAATGCCTGCCGTGCCTCAGGGCACCTACCAGAGGGGTTGTTTCTGGAGGTCCCCAGCCTCCCCCCTCATCCCCCGTCCTGGGCTGCTCTGGTGGGACTCGCCGCAGGCTCGCAGCCAGCAAAAAGCCCAGTCTCGCCGCCGGCCGCCGCAATTAAAGCGCAAGCAAGCGGCACGGACGGCACAGGAAAAAACTTTTAAACTCTCCCCACACCCATTCCTGGGCCAAAAAAGCAGGCGGAAAAATGCCTGCTTGACTAAGGGCGCAGGGCACCTACCGGAGGGGTGGTTTCTGGAGGGGGGGTCCAAAATGGGGACGGACTTGCCATGCCATGTGGTGCGGGCGGGGGATCCAAAAAGGGGCCGCGAACGCAATATTGTTTTTGAAATCGTGGTCCAAAAACACACAAGCACAACAGAAACACGCGAAAATTTATAAACTGCCAGAATTTTCACAGTAGCAGTGGGTTTTTTCTTGCAACAAAATGTCTCTCCTCTCCTCCTCTGTCCTCCATTGATTTTATTTTTTTTTATTTTTTTTACACCTGCGCAATGATGGGCTGGCCGAGTGGCCAGCCATGTGGGAGTGGACGACCATGCAAAATTTTGGAGCCATCCCACCAATCGCATAGCCACTTGGCCATGGAGACTTCTGGGATGTGCCAAAAAGCCCCCTAAAACCTGCCCTAGCCCCCTAACCCTAACCCTAATCCTTGACTCCTTACCCATATGTCACAGACTGTCTTCTTAGTGGGTCAGAGAGGCACCCAGAGGTGCAACCCACTAGCCCACCGTAACCTTACCCGTCACTAGCCTAACCCTAGCCCTTGCACTAACCCACCTTAACCCTAAGCCAGATCTACTTGCATTGCACTACACGCAAGTACGATTCCCTTCTTTGTGAGACATGGTGGTGCGAGAGCCTTAGGCATCACCCTATGCCTCTGGCGGGTTCACTGGTCACACTGTCTGCAACTGGTATGCATATCCATATGGCTATTGCATACCATTTTGCAGCAGCAGCAGGTGAGGAGGGGAGACCCCCATGTTGAGGGGTCTCTTGGAGCCTGCTTCCCCTTCCTAGTGGGTGAGGATAGGAGGCACCCACGGGTGCCTCCAGGAGCCCGCTACCCCCCAAAAACCAGTACTAACGAAAACGAAAAAATGAAAAAACGAACCGACTAATTTTTGCGAATTTTCGCAAAAAACAGAAACGACCCGAAACGGAACCGGCCCGACTAACGACAACTCGAAAAAATTTTTTTTCAAGTCGTGCCCATCTCTAGTCATGTATCTTTTGGTCAGTAGGTAGATACCGTGGATGAATTTCTGGTTAAAATTCCCTTTCCATATACCGCAGTCTTACAAAGGAGAATTGCTTCAATTTCCTTAGCTAATCTATCCCTTTTCTCATTAACTGGAATGTAAGGTCGCAGTAATTCACTCTGAGACATTAGTAGTAGAAAGAAGAAAAATATTTCATTACTTACATTTGTTAACAGGTAACAGAACAACAACCAACTGACTACCAGCAGACAAAAGAGAGGGAAAGAGAACTCCCAGTACATATGTGGGGCTCTTTTTAAATTCAGAAGGTGGAGGGAACTCTTGACCAGTGCTGAGTAGATTGACAGTCAAGAAAGCTCCCTCTCAGCCAAACAAACTACAGGTAGCATGTCAGGTTGCGGGGGGGGGCTTCTTTAACTTGCATACAGGCTATGCAGTCCTACATTGAGTTTGCATAAAACCAGGATGCTTCTGGCTGATGAAGCCAAGAGGCTGCTCCATATATTGCTTCTCTGCAGTCTCTCCATGTAGAAATGCAGTTTTGACTTCTAGTTGATTCACTTGCATGTTTCCAGAGGCTGCCACACTCAGGAGTGTTCTTATTCTGCTATGCTTGACAACAGCAACAACAGATTCAGTCAATATCCATATCCATATTTCTGCAGGAGCCCTTTTGCAACCAGTCTTGCCTTGAACCACTCAATTTCTCACTTTGCACCTTGTTTTGGCTTGGACATCCACTTGCACCCATGTATTTCTTGCCTGATGGTAGTATAGTCACTGTCCATTTTCTTGTGCTGGGCTTCTGTTTTTTCTCTTGAACGTTTTCTCTGCCTTTTGCCTTCAGCTGGCATCATCTGCCCCATCACCTCCCAGACCACTGGCTTATTTCTCGGCAACAAATCTGTGAGGTAGGACAGGTGAGGAGCTGGTACACCTTTGTTAGGTTACAATGAGTGCCTGATGGCTGGCAGGAATTCAGAGTAATTTAGAGTAATTTTCAATTATTACAAGGTGTGAAGGTCATGGCACAGCAGCCAGTTCCTTTCCCTACTAAATGTGGATCCACCCCACGCTACCTCCCACCCCCGCTGGAGGCTTCTACTTCTTTTTCTCACCACATCCGTTTAGATAGCATTTTGCCTGTGTGATCATTTGTTTCAGCCTACAAAAGGACTGAGAGCTGCCTAGATGCCCTAAGCACATCCGATCTCACCCGATTTTGGAAGCTAAGCAGGGTCAGCCCTGGTTAGTTCTTGGATGGGAGACCACCAGGGAATACCAGGTGCTGTAGGTGCCTGGAGTAGGAACTGGCAAGCCACTCCAGTATTCCTGCCATGAAAACTCCATGGTCACGTGGTCACGAAGAGTCGGTCACGACTGTAACGACACCACACACACACACACACACACACACACACACACACACACACACACACACACACACACACACACACACACACACACACAAGGACCCGGGAATGTTTCTCTCTGAGGTTTTCTGGTGACATAATAAGTTGGGGCTTGATGTTTTGGGACAACTGGAGTACTCACCTCCATAATTTTTCTCCCCAGTCACTGTGAGGTAGAGATGGGCATGAAATGAAACACAAAATGCTGTTTTGTTGTTTTGTTAGATAACAAATTACTTAATCACGTAATGAAACAGTAGGATGTGTTTTGCTTCATTTTGTAACGAAACACGATTCCCCCCTCTAGAACGAAATGATTTATCCTACAGGAATCAATGGCTCAAGCTCTCCTCTGTAAGCCCCTCAAACTTGGAAAGGTTTGGGGGTCAGTGAGCTAAGTTATTAAGCTCCAAACGGGGTGCCCCTAGGAAAAAAAACCTTTCTAATTGAATTCAGAAACTGCAATTGCCTCTGCTGCGGGCAAGTGATCAGCACCGCAGCTTCATTTCCAAATCTGAAACCCCCTTTGGAGCTTAATAACTCATCTCCCTGACCCCCAAACCTTTCCAAATTTCAGGAGCGTACCTAGAGTTGCTTGAGGAAGCTAACCCTGTGATTTGGGTGTCTGTGATCACTATTTTGGAGAACATATTTTAGGTACTCAAAAATTGTGATTACAGGCAATATTGATTCAGCATAAGCACCAAAACTGCAGGTTAGTTTCCTCAAGTGATTCTAGGTAAGCCCCCCAAATTTGGAAAGGTGTGGGGGTCAGGGAGGTGGTTTAAGCTCCAAAGGGGGTGCAGGTAGTTAATTTAGAGTGTATTTACCGCACACACCAGCAATTTAGAGGTTAATAGGAGTTATGTTGGTGGTTAAATTAACCCTTAAATTGCTGGGACATGCCACACACACTCTTTCAGTTAACTACCTGCACACCCTTTGGAGCTTAAACTCAGCTCCCTGACACCCCAAACCTCTCCAAATTTCGGGTGCTTACCTAGAATCACTTGAGGAAGCTAACCCTGCAGTTTTGGTGCTGATGCCAAATAGATATTGGCTGCGATCATTATTTTCTAGTATATAAATGTACTCCAAAATAGTGATCACAGGCACCAAAACCACAAGATTAGCTTTCTTTCTTTCTTTTTTTGTTTAGCTTTCTCAAGCGATTCTAGGTAAGCTCTCAGCATTTGGAAAGGCTTGGGGGTCAGGGAGCTGAGTTATTAAGCTCCAAAGGGGGTTCCCCTAGGAAAAAAATCTTTCTAATTGATTTCAGATTTGGAAGCCAAGCTGTGGTGGTAATTGCTTGCCCGCAGGGTTGGGGAGCTATTATCAGCTTCCTCAATTTAAAGATTTCAGGGACACCTAAAATTATAATCTTAATTCTTGTACAGGCTCCTAGATGGAAATGCAGTCTTTTAGATAGCTTGGACCCAAGCCATTTAGGGCTTTATAGGTTAAACCCAGCCCTTTGAATTATGCCTCAAAACAGATCAGTAGCTGGTGAAACTTCTATAACAGTAGAGTGAAATGTTCCCAACTTCTAGCCCGTTAGCAATCTGGTTGCAACATGCTGGACCCTTGGAAGTTTCCGGACACTTTCCAAAAGCAGCCCCATGAAGAGTGTGTTACACTAATCCAGCTGAGATGTAACAGGGGCATGTGTCACTGTGGCCAGATCAGATCTCTCAAGAAATGGGCACAGCTGATGCACTTGTTTTAACAGTGCAAAGTCATTCCTGGCCATTGCTGAAACATAGGCATCAAGGCTTTTATTTTGTAAAAAAAAATGCAGAGCTACAAATTCTTTCGAGGATCGACTACTGCAATGCCCTCTACATGGGGTTGCCCTTGACCCTTGTCTGGAGGTTCCAGCGGGTGCAGAATGCGGCGGCCAGACTGGTGGTGGTGCTCGTAGATTCGAGCACATCACTCCAGTTCTGGCTCACCTGCATTGGCTGCCTGTTGTCCTCTGGATAAGGTTTCAAGAAGGTCCTGGTTTTGATTTTCAAAACCCTCAATGGCTTGGGACCAGAGTACCTGTCGGAGCGCATCTCCCAGAGGTCAACTGGGGTTAGGCCCACGAGAATGGCGCAGGCACGCTCACTTAGGGTGGCCACATCCAGGGAGGCGTGGAAATCGCTTACGCGTAACCGTGCCTTCTCTGTGGTGGGCCCCACCCTGTGGAATCATCTCCCTAGTGAGCTATGCCTAGCACAGTCCCTGCCTGCCTTTAAAAAGGCCCTGAAAACCCACCTTTTCAAAGAGGCATATGGCGACCTTTTCACTTAATTTTTTTTTTGCCGCCCGTGTCATCACTTGTGGAGGGTTTTGTCCCTTCTTATCTTATTAGTATTTATGCCCTTTTGCCTTTTTGCCCTTACTCTGTATTTTCTGCTGCCTTGTTTTTATTGTAAACCGCCCAGAGTTCCGCCAAGGAAGATGGGCGGTATAGAAATATAACAAACAAATAAATAAATAAATTAGAACACAGTGGCCAGAATCCTGTTGTGCACCTCCACATGGGTAACTCAATGTTCCTGAAGCAAGTAGGGGAAAGTGTATTGAGGAGGAAGAGGTATTCATGAAGAACAAGCATGCTGCATGATAGTTGTACCATGAATCATGTGATCAGTTTCACAATGCAGATTGCCTGGGAGCAACATTCTGCCCACTTCTGCAGGTGTAACTTTATGTTACACCAACTTCAACATGATTTCAGCCATTAATTCACATAAGATCCAGACCGAGATTGTATTCACATACTATGTTTCGATTTAATGACAATGTTCCTCAAGTCAGCTGCCACTTGGAGGTCATTTTTTCTTCTAGTTTGTGCTTTTTCCTCTTCGTGGAAGGCTCACAGAGGCTATTCTAGGCAATCAGATAATACATAGTAAACAGAATGATAGCATAATACTGTACACAAAATTTGAAAAAAAAGTTATGTTTTGGGTGATGATACACAATTCCCCAGCAAGCAGGGGTGTGAGTTCTGCTGGGCGTGAGTTCTGTAGTCCAAAATGTAACATTTTAAAGCCCCACATACCATGTATGTTGAGTTCAGTAAGAATGAGAGCAGCAAATCAGTAACTTCAGTGATCCTGGTCAATAAGGGTAACTCAGGGTGTTTATACACGACCCCTAAGCTCCGCCGCAAATGGCTGCAAGCTCTGGAGATTTAAAATGTTTCCCCACCAGCTCCGGAGTTTGCAGACAATTAAGTGCGACCCCGCCCACTTTAGCGCGACCCAGCACACTTTTCTTGTACCTTCTCTCTGAAAGTGAAAAATATTTGATGCGGATAAGAGTGCCGGGATCTCCTCGCTTGTCTGTTGTTTTTTTGCCTCCCGCCCCTTTAAGAGCCCCTTGAGAAGGAACCAGGAAGTAACGGGGGCTCGTGGCAACTTCGACCGGCACCGGCAGGTTAGTAAAGGCTTCTTTTGTCCTTTTTTTCCCTCCCTCCCCTCACGCAGACAGGACCAGGAAGTGCTGAGGGGTGGGGACGAAGGAACAGAAACGAACCCCCAAGATCTCTGGTCCGAATTTAAGGGACCAGCGGATCTTAGGGGTCGTGTGAAAAAGCCCTCAAGCAAGTGAATGGCATCACATCACTGTACTTTATAGTCCCTCAGTTTTGATATAATGGCAAGATTTTTCAAAGCAAACGGCATCCAAAGCCTATATCTGTTTGTTGAGGACAGAATTCATTTTTAAGACCCTATTAAAGGCAGGAGTGCTTCACAACTCTGTTAAAAATATTGCTGATAAACTGAGTGGCTTCTGCTCAGCTCCACCTCCACATAACAGTACTGATTGCCACCTGGAGAGAAATAGATACATTTATTAATTTTATCCAGAAGGGTAGTGAACTTGACCAAACCCCATCTAGCCCTGACCATGGTATGTAGAGGGCATTGATGAAGGGAGTATGATGGAGTGCAAGGGCAGTAGAATTTGGGTGGCATTTCGCCAGAGGCACCATTTGTGAGAGGTCCCATCTTGGCAGCAGCTAATCCTAAACATAATTCAGTGGCTGGAGTTTGGGAAAGATGAAATTTGTTGCAAAAGAGGAAAGACTTTTCAGAAAGCAGAATCCCCATCAGTTTTTATTTGAACAGGAAATAACGCACATGAGGTCATAACCAAGGTGGCTGTGAAGTTGGCATGCCAGCAACAATGGGCAATTTTATTGTTTATATGTAATAATTACAGTTCTCTCTCTCTCTCTCTCTCTCTCTCTCTCTCTCTCTCTCTCTCTCTGAAACACCATAATGTCTGGTATTCTTTTGTGATAAGAAGTTTCAAATTAAAATCTATGTAAGCATTTTGGCTGTTCTTAACATTGCCCTCTACCAATTGTCTCCTCTTGCAGATTTATATAACAGTATTTCTATGTCCAAGGTGATCAATTTTGTTTCCCTTTATTTAGTTTCCAGTAGGAATTGGACTCTTTGGGGTGGGGGGAAGTATTGCTTTGTTCATGGTCCTAGATTATATGAACTGATAAAAAAGTTTTTCATCACCCTTCTCCCTAAGCTTACTCATTCAATAACACACAAGTTCAAGTCAGCCTACAATTCTCCCTTTCCACTCCAGTCAGCTACCATGTCTAACTGAATGAAATTGACCTATTTAAGGCCTCTTCACTCCAACTGAATTACTTGATCATAGCCCAGACATCTGTTTGGGGCAGTAATTGGTTGTTTATTAGAGCAGAGCAGAGCTACCAGGAACAGCAGCGGCTGCTAGAAGACAATAAAGGCAAGGGACAGGCACTGAGGGCAGGTAGACAGGACCTGACAGACCACTGTCTGCCTGAGATAAGCAATGCAGATTAGTTATATGTACCTATCTTGTCACCATGGCCTAATAATCCCCTTTAGCACTCATTCACAGTGGTGTGGTAGGCAGAAAAACTAATACAGGTGAGAATTTGGACCAACACTCTTTCCACAAACATTGAACAGAGTTTCTGGAATCTGGTAGATTTCACTGTACAATTAGTTTTAAATGTCAATTTCATGGCAGCTCATGGGATGCAAAAATAGAAGAGAAGTAGGTAAAGATGGCCCTTGCAAACCAGATTACTTGAAGAATGAAAGATGGTTTTGCAAGATGCGTCCATTTGTGTTGCTCTTTCCTTGCTTGGAATCAACAACTAGCTGCTACTGTATTGCCCTCGGGTTGTTAGGTACGACAACAAACACTTAACTTGAAGAACCTGAAGTGCTGCAGAAGAATGGATTTGTATTTCTTCAGCAAGACACAGATGATTTTAGTGGATTTTCAAATGTTCTGCTGATGCTTATGGTGCATTGTTAAACAAATTCTGAGAATTGTAAGTCAAGACATTATTCTTTCTATATCTACTGCTTGCTAATCTCCACTTTTCCTATTACTAACACAGCATGTTTCTCATTTTCCATTCTTGGTCTTCTTTGCAAGGGTGGCGGTGGCTGTGTTCTCATTCAAGTGTGATGCTTACAGCTCTCTGTGGGTGGTTTACAATTTCATTACGCAGGCTACACTACCCACTAGAGACTGGCACGAAATGATTTTTTATCTTGTTATTTGTTATTCATTTTGTTACGTAACAAAATGAATAACGAACCTGGCAATGAAATTGGAACAAACCGAACCGAACCAAAAAAATTAGGTTCATTATGTTTCGTTTTCGTTAATGGCAACGCACGATGAAATGAGCTGTTTTAAATGTTAAAAAACATCCTGAATATCTGTAAAAATCCAGCGATAATTATTTATTCTGCCTGATAATACCTACCAGGGCAGTTTGGGGTCCTTAAAACGTGCATTTATGTCTTTTTTATGCTGCATTTTTTTTCATTTAAGGGGAGTTAGGGGACATCGACCCAAAATGGCTGCCAGATGCCTAATATTGATTTCTTGGGTATTAAGATGCCCTGGAAATCCGTAAAAATGCAGCGATAATTATTTATTCTGCCTGATAATACCTACCAGGGGGGTTTGGGGTCCTTAAAATGTTTATTTTTGTCTTTCTCCAATTGTGATGTATTTTTCTTTTCCCTTTAAGGATGACACAAAAATGGATGCCAGCCACAAAATGGATGCAAGCCATGTGATGGGATCATGTAAATTCTTGGACAACTTCAACCAATAGCATGCCCAGGTTGCAGACTGGGCAGGTCTGGCAGCCACAGAGGGCATAAAAAGCTCTGGCAGCCCCCATCCTCCTTGCAGTCTGCGGTGGGAGTTAGGGTGGGATTGCTGTCTCTGTGACTCGTTATTTTCACTTTAGGCCAGCCAGTCAGGCATGTGTCTCTGTGTTCCTGCTGGCTGCAGCCTGGCTCTTAGAGAGAGAAAGAAGAGATTTCTCTCTAGCTTCAGTCTTGCAGCCTCCCTGCATGTGTGCATACCTCTCGGTGAGTACCCTCCCTTGCCCTGCAGTGCAGTCACTCTGTGGCTGCCTTGCACCCTGGGCAATGCCCGCCACTGCTTTTGCAGCCTCCCTGCATATCTAGTCTATACTGTGTCTCTGCCAGCATCAATTTTTTTTAGCGTGTTCCGTCTGCTCTGGGGCATTGGGGGACGCCTGCGAGCGGAGGGAATTTAAATCGTGCAAAAGTGGGTAAAAACAAAAAACAAAAAACAAACCAACAAAACGAATTTTTTCAAAAAATTCATGAAAAATGAAAACGAACTGAAACGGACCCGAAATGAAAAATGAAAAACCAAAACGTCATTTTTTTTTAAATTTGTGCCCATCTCTACTCCTCACCCCACCTCCCGTAAGCTCGGTACTCACTTTATCAACCTTGGAAGGACAGAAGGCTAAGTCAGCCTCAAGCCAACTACCTGAGCCTGGGATCAAACTCAGGTCATGAGCAGAATTTTCATTGCAGCACTGCAGTTTAATTGCTGTGCCTGTGAGACAGAATGACTGACTGTTGGCATTTCAGGCTTTTAGATGGAAGATATTGATTGCTTCTGTGCCCCAACAGGATCATTCTCCACCATCCTTTTACATGATATGACATAATTGCAAAGATGAGATACAAAGAGCTCTCTTCCCTACTTCTAAATGTTGTGGATTGGACTTTAACTATGACTTTCGGCAGCAACATGCTGCCTGTCTTCATCCCTCTCTTCCCTCCATATAGTTTGTAGCTTGAGGAATTGGTTTGTGCAAATCAAAATGAACTTATGCACCACAGAATTAGTCCTCAAACAGGTATCACCATATTCTTTCTATGGATCTATTATCAGAAGCTTGATTAAAATTTGATAGATCCAAGGGAGTAAACAAAATAGTTTTTTCAAGGGCCTGCCTTTTTCTACTGACCTTTCCATTTTCTGCAGAAACAAAAATTAAAAGAGCCCTGCGTTTTTGTGGTGTTGGACTAGACCTCCCAGAATTCCCCATGCAGCTTCCAGGCAGAATTCCAGTACGCAACTTTAAAGATGGAATTCATATGTCAGTACTAAATCCCCACCCTACCCCAGTTTTCTGCACACCACCGGTGAAATGTTATCCTCTGATGATCAAGGCAGGAGAACTATCCACTAGACTAGAGGCATGCCAATTTCAGTTGTTTAGACTTCTGACATTCCTGTGCTATCTGGCATCTTCTGGAAGTTGTAGGCCAAAACCACACATTGATATGCTTCCAGAAATCACATGGGTTTAAGTACTTAAGGCAATCTGCAAAAGACACTTCCACCCACCCTCCCTTGTAGAATCAAGTAACCATTAAAGTACTACTGTTCTGGATGGTGCCTTGCTCCTCCAGATTTTTGTTAAACTGAGATTTTGTTATGTCCCAGTAGACTTGAAACAATAATACACACATACCCTTTGTTGACTCCCTTTTGACTGCTTCTAGACTAGAAGTTGTTAACACAGGATTTGTCTTCCTTTTTTTGTTTGTTTTTTGTTAAGGAGCTGGCCGTGGGTGTCATTATAGAAATTAATGACAATGGTTATAAAACTGCTCTGCGAAGACTGAAACATCATTTGAGCCATTTTCAATCAGCATACGTTTCTGAAGGGTTAAGGCCACTTTTTTCATTCTCTTAAGGGAGGCCATGACATCAGTAGTAAGGAGTAAGTTGTAAGTAAGCTGTGAATTGTAGTAATTAGTCAGTCGTAAATTCCAGTTTACAGTAGGCCCATTAAACGAGAGGAGATCTGGTGAATCAACTCCTATGTAAGTTCCCTTGATTCAAATGGGACTGCTCTAGCTGTGACTTGCTTCTGGAATCCTAGTTTATGTGATAGCAATCAGAAGATCCATACAACCATTTTGTTAATCCAAGTGTGTGACTCAGTTTCCTGCTAGGATTTTTTTTTATCGATCCTCTGAATTTACATGAAGAATGAAACAAAATATAAAAATATAAAAATAGATTGGTGGACACAATTGATTTCAAGATACACAAAAGGAAAAAAAGGAGGATTTTTATGTTCGAAAAATGTTATTATTTGGGAAATTGCTGTTAGATTCAAGAAAAAATAATTAAGAAACTGTATGGATATATGATGGTTTATAAAAGGCAAGACAAGGTAGTCTAAGATTGTATGATAAAATAGGCACAAAGAGCATAATATTGATATGGATTACTGGACACAGATTAGGAAAATTAATATATGGATTACTAAATCTGTAAATTTCAAAGAAAAATATAAAATATGTTTTATAGATGATATATGTCACCTGCAAATTAGATAAAATGTACATGAGTGTATCAAACAAATGTTGGAAGTGTAAGACACAAGAGGGAAGTTTTTATCATATGTGGTGGGCAAGAAAAGAAGCAACAGTATATTGGAGAATAGTTCATAAATTTTTACAAAAGATCTTGTCATGTAATTTACCATTTAAGCCAGAATTCTTTTTAGTGAATATTATGAGACATTTAGTGATACATTTAGTAACTGCAGCCAGAATTTTATGTGATGTACAGGAATGTAATATGTTTTGAAAGAAAACTGGGGAAAATGCAGTGGAAAAGATGGTACAGAAAATTAACAGAAGCAACAATGATTTGACACTAGGGCTAATGCATTATAATGTAATATGCTGGAATAAGGTTAAAATTATGTCTGTGAAGATTCTCAGTCTTCCAGGTGAGTTTATCTGGAAGTTGAGTAATGGCAACTGGACTTCTTTTCTTGAGAGATTGAAACGTTCTGTTACTCATCCAAACAGCTTCATCAGTCTGACTGACAAAGCTGTTTGGATGAGCAGCAAAATGTCAACCTCTCAAAAAAAGAAGTCCAGTTCCAGATAAGGTTAAAATTTATTTATTTATTTTATTTATTTATTTTTACAACTTATATATGCCGCCCACTACCCAAAGGTCTCTGGGCGGCTTACAATCAAAGAATTAAAACAGTTAAAACATCAAGTATCAATAAATAATTAAAACAATAATAAAAACCTTACACTAAAATCATTACACTAAAATTGCCATCAGAGGACCCACAGTCTATGGGCGTTTATACACGACCCCCAAACTCCGGGGCAAATGGCTCCCAGCTCCGGAGATTAAAAATGTTTACCCACCAGCTCCGGAGTTAACAGGAAATTAAGTGCGACCCCGCCCACTTTAGCGCAGTCAAACAGCAGTTTTCTTGTACCTGCTTTTTGGATGTGACAAATATTTGATCCGGTGTAAGGATAGTGAGTGCGGGGCTCTCCTGGCTTCTGTTTGTTCTTTTTTTGCGCCCCGCCCCTTTAAGAGATCTGAATGCTGCCGGGAACAAAACGGAGGTAAACCGGCATTGTTTTCTTTCTTTTTTCTCCCTCCCTCAGGCAGCCAGCAACCAGGAAGTGTGGAGGGGGGTGGGGACAGAGGAAGAGCGACGAACCCCTAAGATCTCTGGTCCGAATTTAAGTGGCCAGTGGATCTTAGGGGTCGTGTAAAAAGGCCCTATGTTGTATCAATTAAAAAACTTCAGGAACAGGAAGGTGTTTACCTGGCGCCAAAATGTCATCAATGTTGGCGCCAGGCGGATCTCACTTGGGAGGGCATTCAATAGCTTGGGGGCAGTTGCCAAGAAGGCCATATGTCTACAAGCCATCCCTCTCACCTCCTTGAGAAATTAAGAATGTTATAGTAGTTTTGTTCCCTCTAAAACACTTCCCCCCTTGTTTCTCCTTTTACACTGCTTCCTTCCTTTGACCCTACCTCCCTTGCTACTTCCTTTCTACCTTGTATTACAAACAAACAAAGGAATTTACACAAAGAAAAACTAAGAAGTATAAACAGGGAGAGTGCTGAGAATGCAATGTTAGTTTTTCTATTCTTGCCATTTTTTAAACCATATTATATCTAAAAATTATTAACTTCGTAATAAAATGTGGAAAACTACCAAGCCTCAAGGAAGGATGAGAAGAAGAAATGGTGTTTATATACAGTATTCCTGTTCTTAAAGGTGATTCTTCTTTTCCAGTACTGTACCTAGATTCTACTGAATCTTATACTGAAAGCTGTCCCTTTGAAACACGATACGTATGAAATGTGTACCACATTAAAGATGTATGAAAAGCATTGCAACCCCAGCCCCAAAATAAAGAAACGACACAAAATTGTTGGAGTTTAAATTGGGCCATAACTTTATCAAAACCTTTTTAAAACATTAACTAAGATTGGGGGGGGGGGGCATCTGTAGTGCAAGTGAACCTGTGATAAAACCCAATCAATCATAAATCCCCAGCAATTAATGGTGAGTTCATACTTTATCACCAGATGTTGTACTTACACATCCAATTTTCATTGGCAGAGACTAATTTCCCACTAATTTTATAACCACCTGATATCTTATTACAACTCACCTAATGTTAACTTGAACTGTTAACCTGAATTTAACAGGCTTCTCCTTTTGTTATTGGAACCATTACCATTAACCCATCTACTACCAGAAATCTCGCACTACCTGCCACAGGGAAGGGGCTACAAATATGCTACTTGCCCCCACCAAGATGTTAATTTCAGCCATGTCCCCCTTTGTTCTCTCAAGCCTATACTGCAGCCTCCAATATCAAGATGTACACCATCCACTTGGAGTCGCACCCGATGCTGTACAAAATCTCCATGTGCTCGATCACAGGTCCTAACCTTCCTCTCACAGCTAATTTGACCTCTCTAGTTATACATTTTTGAGCACAATCCACATGTCGAAGATCTCCGGCATCATGCCATACCAACTGCAGCACCATGGCTGCCCATATAAACCAGTACCAGGGAACTGGGCTCTAAACCACCCTGAGTCAGCAATGACTCCAAGGATCAAAGCAGTTCTTGGTGTCTGTGTTGTATCACTGCCACCCAGTTGGACTGGCAAGATGTCCACATGTGCTTCACTAGCACCCAGGTACACGGGATCTTCAAATCCATCCAACATCAGGCCTCTCCAGCCTCTCCAATACAGCATAGTGTGCTCCCCAACACCAAGGGTGTGACTCCAACAGGATGGCTGGCATACTTACCTGCCCTGAGGGCATAACTGTGGCCACACCACACCACACATAGTCACACCACCTGGCTGCAGAGACCTGAAAGGACAAAGCACACAGGCAGGCCCACCTGGCTCTCGGGCAGTGGCTGCACATATCCATTATATTGGCTGGATTCTCTATGTCCCAACTTTTGCATTTCAAACCCTGCATCACCCATAGCTGTTGTTATAGATGCTGGTCCCATATGCCATGAGGGGCTCCCCCCAAAAACACTGGATCAGGCCAATCCTGCTAAAAGCTGTGAAGGTCATTTTCTAGTACTAGAGATGGGTAAGTGCCCCCCCTTCTGATGTCAAAATAAGACCGTTACTCCTAAGCCAAGAAGGGTCAAAGAAAAACCCCGTAGTAACAGAGCTGGGCATATTTGTGCTATGGTGGGTGTATAAGGTGATCACTGAACCCTCGCCTTGGGGAGCCCCTCCCAATGGTAAAACTCAATGCTTGTAGGTGGGTGGTGACCTAAAGGATCCCAGGGTCCCACCATCCAATTACCTCCTTGTAGTTAAACCTAAAACATTGTCCAAACCTTGAATAAAATTCAATATTTTAACAAACACGTATGCATTGGGCAACAGCTGCTCTTCTATAACCAAACAGAAAAAAAACTTTCTGTAATATACCTGGTGGCTTCAAAATCAGGATGGCTGAACAGCCAATCCTGCAGTTGCCAAATTTGGATTGGCCTACGTCTCTTTTGGAAGGTTCAGCTTATTCTGGGGCTGTTTCTTATTGTTGTGATCCTTAGTCCCTGATCCACTGTATTGGCTCCGTACACAGGCACGGGTGCATGAGCCCAAAAGCAATTGGAGCATTGGTGCTTAAATTTACATGCCTCCATGTACATGAGACTTTGTTATTAAACTCAACAAAACAATTGGGGTTGAATCACCTGATCCACATTTGCATGGGCTGGGGAAGTCTGATTAACCAGTTGAACCCAGTGACCATTATTGGAGTGCTCACCCTGTGCCAGTTGGTCAGGATTCATTATCCACACCCATAATAGGTTGAGTGGTACGTCCCATCGCAAGTTAGGGCACAAGGCTGCCCTCATACAAGAGCCCTCATCATAGCTCATCCGAGCTGCACCCCGGGAAGTCAGAACACACCCTGCATATCAAATCCATATACTGAATTAATGAGAATGCACTCTTAGGATGAGCCCTCATTATTGCGCCTGCATAGATTAAAAAATGCAGGCAGCCAATTCGACCCACAGTGGTCAGGCTGCTTCCTTCTAATTCATTCTTTGTCCCTCCCCTCCATTTTTTCAAATTTTCCAGGGTCAGCCTCCCGATTAAGTACATTGAAGACATCTACATATTCTCTTTTCCAAATCATAATCTCCACTGTAGCTGGCAAAAAATGATCACTCAGTGGTATAGATTGGTCAGAGTCAGGGAAGTGCTGTGACAGTACTAAACTAGCACCTGTGGTGTCACTTAAATCAGGCATCTTGGAATGCTTAGAGGTTTGGTTAACTGCACCAATGCCAGCTTCTTGTGTAACAGGCACTTGATTAACTTTTTTGGAGGAACTGGGAGCTGTAGCCTCCAAAAGTGGGTTCTGACGCAATGAAAGGGCAGCAGTCACATCCAGTTGTGTGTTGGCCATTTGTACAGGTGTCCCAGTGGCTTGAACCTCTGCTGTGTCAGTTTGTGTTAGAACTGAGTGAGCTCTGTGTCTGGAAGGTGGAGCGTATGAAGGCCCCATGACTGGCACCTGAGGGGTCCTCGTACCCCAAGGCCAAACCCACCATGTGTGTAATGTTGCATGCCTTAACTCACCTGGTTGCGGTCTTGCCCCCACCTTACCAGTCTACCACATCCCTCTGTAGACAAGTCCAAGACTTGCAGCTCACTATAAATGGCCGGCATTATCTTTTCTACTGCAGGCTCATAAAGTGATGTAGCACTCCGTCTCACTGTAGAACTCATGGATTGAGTGGCTTCCTGCTGCTGAGCGTCAGGCAGTGAAGGCTGGATAGCCTCTGCAGACAAACAAGGTCACTCCCCCTCTAAAACAGTGAGTTGAGACAAAACATTGTCAGTAAAATGTTTATATTTCACCCCTCTTTGTGGCTTGGACAGCCTAAGTGACCTGCAAGGTGCAAAAGATTCAGCCATTCCAGTGGCCCGCACTCTCTCCCTTTCTGAGTGACTCAGTTTTTCTATAATTAGTTCAAATTTTGGCCAGTCATCCCCTTCAGATTCAGACAAGATAACTTAGGGGGGGGGTCTAGATGGTGTTCTAAATCTCAGAGGTTGCTTGCCTGTTTGCTCCCCACATGCTTTTTTGGGAGGCATGGTAACAGCTCAGACAAGTACTCACTTAAAACCCAATGGTAGGAGTACAATAATGATAAGAATAAAATTTGTCTAAAAATTGGTATTGGTTGTTTTTCTTTGTTAGTTGCCAATGCACCATTATAAATTATAAATGCTTCATTGGTGGTTCATTAAAATTGCCACGCTGAGTTAGTTATATAGCAAAAGGTTTATTAAAGGCAGATAGGGTTACAACACAGAACAATACAGTACAGAAAATAGGTTAGTTTAAGGAACAAAGGATCCAAGGCACAGCATAGGCCAGAGGCCTTGCTGCTCTGGACTCTTACAGTACAGAAAGTGTGTTAGTTTAAGGATCCTAGGAGCAGCATACAGGCCAGAGGCCTTGCTGTCCTGGACCCCGAGTGATGGTTTTCCGTGGTCTTTTATACTCTTTTGCATGATGTGGTGACGTATTTTACAAGTGTTTGTTTATGTTGGCTTATGCCCATCTGGGTGCTTACCAGAATGACTTCATCCTATTTCAGGTTGGTTCCTTATAACTGGCCAACTGCCATATATTATTGTTGGCCAGCCGACTCTCTGGTGCCATGGATAATGTCAACATTTCTAGGTGGTTTGCTATCTCGTCTCCTGTCTGTAAGAGATCTTCGCCCACGGTTGCCAAGTTCCCAGCTATGATGCCAAGTTTGCTGGTTCAATTTGACCTTATGCCCTGTGAGCTCATTTGGGTCTACTTTTGATTTTGAGGCATGTTAACCCGTTCCTATCAATAAGAATGGCCCAAAAAGGAGCTGTAAGAGGCCTTACAAAACCCTTCTCCAGGGCAAGGTCGAATAAGACTCAAACTCCCAACTTCAATCCCACATGTACATACCTAAACCACTGAGCTAATTCAATACAATTCTATTTACCCATAAAGAATCAAGGCTCAAGTTCCCCCCAAATGTACATTATTGACAATGCAAAGCAATCTGGTGCACTTAAGTTCAATACCTAAAATTAGTAATATGCAAGCCCGTAGCCAGATGCTTATCATTCTTACTATTCAAAATTAATTATAAGGAGCCACCAGCAGAGGGATGTGATCCCCCTGGCTGCAGCTAGTATAAAGACACTGTCCACACTACAAACAAGTATCTGCACTGGAAGATCCGCAATTGAATTGTGCAGGCAAGGGTTTTCCACTTATCTATCTATCTATCTAATATACAGTGGTACCTTGGGTAACGAATTTAATGTGTTCTCTGAGGCAATGCGTGATCCAAAAAAAATTCATTATCTGAAATGCTGTTTCCCATTGAAATGAATGGGAAACTGATAAATCCATTCTGGACATCAAAAAAAAAAGGGGGGGAAGCTGGGGGGTTTTCAGACCTCTTTATAAAGACTACCAAGACTAAGCTGCAAAATGGTTATTCCCCCAGTACCAGTATAGTTGATAAGGAATCAAAGCCAAGGACAAAACAATATGATTAACTCAACCATGAAATTTGCACTAACGAGCACTTTTGCTGCACTGAATAAAACCCCCCAAAGGGACCTGAAAACTGGTAGATCCACAGGGTCCCTTCCAGCTCTACAATACTGATATATTGCACTATCCCTTAGAAACCAGTGTGTGGATGCCATGCTTTTGATTATTATTTTTCTGGCAGAAATATTGGCACACGAATAAAATAGGGCATGGGCTACTGCTTTTGTACTGCAAGTGACGAAATTTCCAGAACAGTGAAATTAGGTCGTTGGGATTAGTGATTAGGATTAGTGTCCCTGGTGTTCAAGCAGAAGAAAATCAACAAGGCAGACCTATGACAGGGAAGGCCAGTTGGTGACCCACCCAAGGGGACATGCCCTGCCTCACTCCCAATTTTGGGATGAGGGCAAGGATATTCTGTTCTCAGTTAGAAACAAATGTAATCAAGTTTTGCTTTGTTTTGTTTTGTTTATGTGCATTCTCTTGTCATGCTCATGGACATGTCTGGTTCACTTGGGTGGGGGTTTGTGCAGGAGAATGCCCAGGTGGACTGTGTCTGATGCCAAATGCAAACAAGATAGCTAGCTTTATGTTGAATGAGCCAGAGACAATGCCTAGTTTTCATGGCTAATGTGGCATACTTGATATAGAGAGTGGCGAGTGGGAGTGGGGAAAGTAAACATAGGATACAGAAAGCATTGTGATTCACGAAGGCTTATCTCAGCTAATAAAAATAATAAATTGAACATCAAGGTAAAAATGTATTTAACGCTGTGAAAAAATAGCATGTTGTCAGTCCAAGAAACCCATTAAAATTACACCATGCAGATGTCCTTTACAAAAAAATGTATGTCATTACAAAAAAGCTAATTGTTTGAAAGCATGATACTGGTTTATTGAGAAAGCATATAAAGAATAATATGCTATTCTACTGTATTTCAGCCTTTTATAAAACCCATCATAAAAAGATAATCTTCTCATGCTTTTTGACATTTTGTAGTTTCAGGGAACACAGCTTAGGCATAAAACTAGATACCTACTATATAGTATTTATGGTAAGAATTCAGATAAATCATTAACTGCTCATCCTTGCCATGTAATATTTTCACTCTAATCTACCCAAGATCTTAAGTGCAGGCTTAACTTCAGTATGTCCTGAAGGGATTTTGTGATTGAGGTCATAGTGACCACCAGCACCTTGAATAAGTGCATGCTAGTTTATTAGTTTCAACATGGGATGCTATGTCTGTCCATGTTGGTAGGAGGAATACACTTCCTGATTTCGGTTTGTCCCATGAAGCAGGATGATCTCGAGGGGATCTCTGCATGAGGCACTGAGAGTCTTCTGCCTTTTCTTCACAGTGTTGATAGGAAACCTTAACTGATTAAGTAACAATTCTCAGGGACCCGAAAGAGGCTGTCAGGTATATAGGGATCTCACACCAGCACCCGTGCCTCTGCATAGGTTATTATGTTCCATGCTTTCTAGGTAACCTTTCTTCAGAGCGATAACTAAAGTTCAAGTCCCAATATGTTTGCACAATATTTTCAAGTAAGGGTTGAGATTAATCAGCTCAGCAGCTAAACTCCAATACCTACTGATGGATAGCAATTGATTTCTGAGCTACTTGATTTGGTCAACATGAGCTGGAATCAACTTTTTGGTTCAAGTGTAAGTGCTCTGAATCAGGTGTGCAACAGAAGGGATGTTAACCAATTGAATTAAATGCCATTTTGATTCACTTCTAGCCGGGGCATGTGGAAAGCAGGCGATGTGCATTTTTGCACTCTTTTTTTTAAAAAGTCAGTTTTTGAAAAAGTAAACTATCTGAATCCTTCCCTTTTCATTTTGGAAAAAGGGTTTCAAACAGCTTTTTCAGGAACTTGTGGAAATTAAGGTCAGAAGCAAATGTTCGGTCTGCAAACCTTCTAGCTCTGAAGTCCTAAGATTGTTATCATGGTTATTATTATTCAGCTACCCAAAGCACCTGTTTTATGGAGCTATCATGTTTCTTTATAGAACAGAGAAAGGAAATAGAGCCTAAATTCAAACAGGCAGTTATTTAGAACTGGAGATATTCTTATGACTAAAGATGAGCCCATATTGGAAAAATGTTGATTTGACATGATTTATAATTCATCACTGTTGACAAATCACAAATTATGAATACATGATTTTTTTGATGAAATGATGAATCAATTCATCATTTCATCTCCCCTGTTAAAAAGCTCCATAAAATGTCCCCCTGGCATTGAGAAACACAGGAATCACAGAGAAGCTTTCCCCAACTCTCCTCTACAATCCCTGTAAGATTTTGAAATTCATGTTTTGGATGTTATGCACTACCAAAGAGGGTCCCCCCAGGAAAGTGCCTCCCAAGTACATTGAGATACTAAAATCACCGAGAAGCTCCCCCTCACTCTCCTCTACAATCCCTCCAAGTTTGGTGAACTTTGAGTTTTGGGCGTCTGAGTTATGCAACCCCAAAGAGCCCTGTGAGGATTGCAAGCCTGAAGAACGCACTCAAGGAAGTGTGCCATCCATCCTCTCAGACATGCCTGAAAACCAAGGGATGGAGGTCTTGGTGTGAGTGGTCAAGGACACAGGGATAAGCCCAACGGGGAAAACACACACGGAACAAGTGAAGTTGGGTACAAGTTGTGTACTGAGTAGAAGAGAAGTGGTAGAGGACTTCCTTCTGGTAGAAGACATTGAGTGAGAGGAGTGATGGGAAGGTAAGGAAGAAAGTGCGGGAGATATAAAAGGGGAAGAAGGAGCCAGAACAGAGACAGACAGAGTGAGGAGAGCTGAGAAAACGGGTGCTGAAGGATGGAAAGTATATGTGTTCAGGAGCCCCAGAGGTCATGGGCTCTTCAAAGTATATGTGTTCAGGAGCCCCAGAGGTTCAGGGCCCTTCACAGGGTCATGGACAGGCGAACTCCCTGGAGATGGCAGCGGACTGGACACATCATCCTTGCTGTGGAACACTTGCGGCATGTGTGGAACACACCTGAGGCACCCCCAAGATCGAGAGAGGTTTCAGAGACTCCCATATCCCCAGGAACCCTAAATGTGGAGTTATCCCATTGGGCCCACCCTGTTTATTTGGAGGACTCTTATGACCAGTTTTTGCCCAATGAACTTGTTGTTCACAGTTCAGATGAAGTTATGAATGAGGGGTCCATGGGGAAGGAATCGCCTAAGGGACAATCAGAACCCACTCACAAGCCCCCCGCCCCACCCCAGGAAAGTGACAGAGGCTACAAATGGCAAGGGATTGTAGAATCAATGAACCCAAAAGGGATAAAAATCCATTGCTTATATTGCTGGGGTCATTGCTTTGAATGAAGCTGAAGGGAGAAATGCTTGATGAATTGGGATTTTTTTTTTTACAAATATCGCCATTCAGTTTTGATTGGCTTCTAAAGTGTTGCTGTTTAAGCCAATTCTGGTATTTCTGGCACCTGCTACAGTCTAACAGCCCCTAGGAAATATTGCCTGCAGGCTGAAGATTTTATATGGTTTAGTCTATAAGGTTGTTTTGCTTCATTGGCATAATTCTCCTGGTGCAGAATATCAGTAAGTTAGGTTTTCTATGCTAGCACATTTCCTATAATTGCACATTGCAGAAATTGAAGGAAGAATTTGTTCTTCATTCTCCATGCCAGCCCAAGATATTCCAGAATATGTACTTACTCCAAATATAACTCAAGGGTGGGACCATCACTCTACAGCCGTGTGTAGGTTTTGCTTCTTTCTGTACCTTCTAGGGCAGGGGTACCCAAACTTTTTGTAAGGAGGGCCAGATTTGGTGGCTGAGAATGTGTCAGGGGCCGGTTGCTCTCCGACCCTGCCACCCCACTGCAAGCCCCACCCACTGACCCATAAGCCCCACCCACTGACCCCTTGCAATCCCACCCGCAGGAAGGAAGGTGGGGACCAAGGGAGGAAGGGAGGAAGGTGGAAACCAAGAGAGGAAGGAAGGAAGGTGGAGAACAAGGAAGGAAGGGAGGGAGGGAGGGAGGTGGGGGCCAAGGGAGGGAGGGAGGAAGGAAGGTGGGGACCAAAGGAAGCACAGGGAGCCGTGGCCACAGGTCACCCCTTGGAAGAGGTGATCTGTGCAACCTTGAACCCCCCAAGCTCCCCAGCGGTGACAACGGCTCGCCCGTCAACCCACCCCAAAGCTCCTTGGCGATGGCAGAGGCTTGCTGGCCTGCCCACCCCCATACTTCCCCCTGCAGTGCCCGTGGTGGCAGACCGCCTGTCCGCCCAGCTGCCCAAGCTTCCCAGCGGTGTCACTGTTGGCAGAAGATTTTTTTAAAGAAACATGGGGTGAAGGGAGGGGAAGGAGGGGTGGGCCAGCCAGCCATGGGCCACTCAGAATGGCCTGACGGGCCGGATTTGGCCCCTGGGCCGGACTTTGGGCCGGCCTGTTCTAGGGCCACACACCCCTTCTCAATATCCCATCCCATAAAATATACAGGAAAAATGGCTTCCAAAATGAAAATCATACCCTCCAGAGTCCTTAGGGACATGATTGGAACAAGATACCAGTACCTCCATTTCACCCTCTCTATGACTTCTGCTGGGCTTTTAGATCCTTGAGGGTTGTTTTTTTTAAAAAAAGATCAAAATGGCCACTATGAGGGTGAAATAGGGAGCACTGTGCTGATAATTCCACTTAGAGAGAAGGGTTTGTGTGTGATTTGCATTTAGGAAGGACCTGGAGGTTTAGGAGTGCTAGAAGGTATGATGGGCAGCCTGGACCCTATGGTGGGCCTCCCCTTGGTGCAGAGGCTATACAAGATGAGACGTATCTCCTCATTAAAAGTGCTCCCTCTGCCTGTTGTTACATTTCCCGGGTCATTCTAAGATAAGTCTAGGGGCTGGGTTTTGGGGCATACTAGCAAATTTGATTTCTATGAGCAGAGAGATTTGAAATGAATTCAGACCTTTTCTGTAAGAGGGAATAATAAAAGTCAGGATGCAGCTGTTCTCAGGGATGTTTTCCAACCACATGGAGAATTGGATCAGCAACTGAGGGGGTAACCACAGTAGTAAAAAAATGGGGTGGATGCCATCAGCACACATGACTAGACATGTTCATGTTATTCTACTAAATGGGAGCCATCTGCAACCATGGCTTCTGCCCAACTAGAGTAACATTTAAAATGTACTTATGTGTAGTTCAGTCAAAGTCAAATGGTTGCACAAAAAATAATATATACATCTACATTCATATTTCCATTAGCTCTATCTAATCTACAAGAGCCTGGGTGACATGACATGCTTCTCTTTCTAGACTACAAAGCTTTGGTCCGAAGGAACAGAAAATTGTAATTCAGAATATGATCTCTAATACAACATATTTCCTAGTTCTACACCCAAACTGATTGCTGGCTCTGTCAGGCTGACAGCTTATCTCCTGAGTAAAACGCATCAAATAAACAAAGGAATGGCTTCAGTACAGCCAAAATGGCTGCCCTAAATGGTGGTGTTCTGTGCCATCAAGTCAGAACTGACTTAAAGCGGCCCTAACAGGGTTTATGAGATATGTAAAGTCTGGCTTCACCAGTTTCACATACCGTTGTTGCTAGATGGGTGGTATATAAATCCAATAAATAAATAAATAAATAAATAAATAAATAAATAAATAAATAAATAAATAAATAAATAAATAAATAGAACCCAAGCCTCATGACCACTAGCCCATCCCTCTATTGACTATACCAGTGTTGGCGAATTTATGGCATGGGTGCCAAAGGTGGCACGAGGACCCCTTTCTATGGGCATGTGACATTGCCCCCTCACAGCCACGGCACTTCCCCCTTTGCTCAGAGCATACCACTGTGTTCCATGAAGAGAGCCAGGCAAAGAGAAGGCAGTGGCTTGAGGGCTCATTCATAGCCCCACTTTACTCCCTCCCCAACCATGCTGCTCTGGGCATCCCAAAGGCAGTGTGGCTGGAGAGTAAACTGGGGCTACGAAGGAGCCCCTTTTGTCTGACTCTCTTTGTGAGAGTGCTGAAATGGCTCCGTGAAGAGAGCCAGGAGAAGGGGAGGCAGTGCTTTGTGGGCTCTTTCATAGCCCCACTTTACTCTCCAGCCACATCTCTTTTGGGATGCCCAGAGTGGCACGGATGGAGAGTAAACTGGGGCTACAAATGAGAATCAGAATCATTGAATCAGAATCATTGAATGATGGATTTGGAAGGAGCTTAGAATACCAATGAGTTCAACATCCTGCCCAATGCAGGAATCCAAATCAAAGTACATCTGACAGATGGTTGTCTATATTTTTCCTCTTGTATCCTTCCAGTGCTGGAGCACTCACCACCTCCTAAGGTAATTAGTTCAAAAAAATTTGTACTGCTCTAACAGTTAAAGTTTTCCTGATATTCAGTCAAAACCTGGCCTTTTGTGATGTGAGGCCGTAAATACATTAATAGAGCCTACCCCTCCTCTGTATTACTGCCTTTCAATTATTTGAAGAATACCATCATATCTCCCTTCAGTCTACTTTTATTGAGGCTAAGCATGCCCAATCTTCCCACATAGGGCTTGATCTCTGGTCCCCCGATCATTTTTGCTGCCTTCCTTTGAACTTGTTCCATTTTGTCTGCATCCTTCTTGAAGTGCAGTGACCAGAACCAGATACAGTACTCAAGATGAAGCCTAATCAGTGCTGAATAGTGGGGAACTAGTACCTGATGGGATTTGGAGACCATACATCTGTTGTTGTTGTTCAGTCGTTCAGTCATGTCCGACTCTTCATGACCCCATGGACCAGAGCTCGCCAGGCCTTCCTGTCTTCCAGTGCCTCCCAGAGTTTGATCAAATCCATATTGGTGGCATTGATGACACCATCCAACCATTTCATTCTCTGTCGCCCCTTTTCCTTTTGCCTTTAATCTTTCCCAACATCAGGGACTTTCCCAAGGATTCCTCTCTCCTCATGAGGTGGCCAAAGTACTGGAGCCTCAGCTTCAAAATCTGTCCTTCCAGTGAACATTTGGGGTTGATTTCTTTCAGGATGGATAGGTTTGATCTCCTTGCAGACCAGGGGACTCTCAAGACTCTCCTCTAGCACCACAGCTCAAAAGCATCAATTCTGCAGCAATCAGCCTTCTTTATAGTCCAGCTCTCACTTCCATACATCACTCCTGGAAAAAACATAGCTTTGACAATCCAGACCTTAGTTGGCAAAGTGATGTCTCTGCACTTTAAGATGCCACCTAAAATACCATTTGCCTTTTTTTTGTTGCCATGCCACTCTGTTGGCTCATATTCAGCTTTGTGTCGACAATGATTCCAAAACCCTTCTCACTTGTATTATTGCTGAGCCAGGTATTTCCCACCTTGTAACTGTGTGTTTGATTTCTTTTGCTCAGTTTAGAACATTACTCTACTAAATTTCATTCAACATTTTTGGTAGAACTTCTACAGTTTGGGAGTAGGCTGGATAATTCCCCAGCAGATTAAAGGGCTACTTTAAGGTAGATTGCTTCTATTAAAAGGGACCAATTTCTGGTGTGATAACATGCACACCTTTGAAGCTGTCTGAGTACACCCTTAATTTATCGAAGGATAACCACTCTTTTGTTGTAAAAATGATATTCTTTTAAAAGTGAAGTTTATGAAATGTGTAGATGCCCACAAACTCTGTTAATGCAAAATGTTTTGAGCTTTTTAAAATCAGAAGAATGGAAATAGAGAGACAGCAAATACTGAGTAGAAGAGAAAATATTTTCTTCCCCAGAAAGGATTTAATTAAACTAACCTTGTTCAAAATACAGTGTCACAGTGCAGAGTTTTCTTTAAAGGCATTTCTTAAATATTATTACATTTGGATTGGTTTCCTTTATTTCTTATTCTTCTCTTCTCTTCTCTTCTCTTCTCTTCTCTTCTCTTCTCTTCTCTTCTCTTCTCTTCTCTTCTCTTCTCTTGCAAATAGCCACAGCACTTGCAAGACATTTACATCAACAATAACAAAAATAGTACTGGTGCCTTCTCTGCAGCTCTTTCCACTGTCAGTAAATTATCAGTGAAATTATCAGGTGATGAAAAACTGAGGACAAATGAGGCAAATTCCTGAAAATCACTTTGTTCTGAATTACAGAGTTAGTTTAAACAAAGTTTGGATTGAACCCTGTTTCTGGCCAGTTCTAATTCTAACTAACTGGTCAACAGAATTTCTAGTGTGTTGTTGAAAGCGGTGGGATGGGATGGCACTAAAACAGCAGCAGTTCTGAATGACAACCGCAGCGAACAGGCCCCAAACACCGAGCAATCCTAGTATTGAGAGGAGGTAAAAGCAAGGCTTTGGGCCAATCTATTTTGGATGCCTTGGTGATGTCAAACGGCCATCATTGGAAAAAAACACATGTCCGTGTGTAAGTACATAAGGTCTGTTTGTTTGTGGAGTCGGGTCTTTAAGTGGGCGACAGTGGTGAAAAAAAATTACAAAAATGTAACACTCCCACTATTCACTCTTGAATGTTTCAACATGCATGAATTTATAATATGGAGATTGGCTGGCTGATTAGCTACATTGTTTTTTCTTATGCTAAGTATGACCTTAGTCGCTCCAACAGATCAGGCAGAATGACCAGTTCAAAATAAACTGTATGGTACTTCAAAATAGACAGGTTGACCTGCTCCTTGGCAAGCATGTTGATGCAACATGCAGAAACCTCCTCAGGGACATAATAGGAGACTTCTAAGTTGGGGCAGAAGAGAGGCAAAACCTATATTTTCCTGACCGAAATTCCTTTAAAGGGGCTTGAGATTTCCAACTCTTCTATCCTTGGCTTATGGGGTCAGCTTGTTGCTTCCATGTCTGAAAAAGAGCTCTGGTTTCTGGGATGAAGCTTCCTACAATCTCTTTTGGGCCCAAATCACTGACTAGTCTTCATCCTGCTTCTTTCCAAGCCAAAAACATTCATGCCTCCAGGCATACCTGAATTTTCTCTCCAAGTCCCCATCCCCCCCAACAAGGAGAGGGTATTTTATCCAGAGAATCTTATAGGGCTCCTTTCCTTTCTTGTTGATTATTTTGTCCTCTCTTGGGACGTTTCCTCAAGATCTCTTTTTCTTTGTCCTGCGTCAACTACAGTGGGAAATCTGCTTGCCTTCTTATCAGAAAAGCTGAGCAAGACTACGGCTGATACTTCACATCTATCTCATCCCTGTTCGCGGTCCCGCTGGGGACCGGTATGAAGAAATCTAACCACACGTCCATTGTGGGATGAAGGGAGTTTGTCCAGACCACGCCCCCTGAACTGCGATCTAAGCAGGATGAGAGATTCCCCTCCCTGGCCTCGGGAATCTCCTCATCTCGCTTCTCGTTCCAATACGAGTGCCCGTGAGGTAAGACTCATCACGCAACGTGCCATTCTCCATCTAGTGACAGGAGTGCGAAGTGCCATTTGCCAGTACATTCCCTATGGAGTCAGCAATGCAGTGCAGAGAGATTAAAAGACAAATGCCTCAAACTTAGCTCCATAACGCATTGAAGGCAAGGCTTCGGAGAATCGAAACATCAAAAAATGGAAGGTTGGGTCGGAAAAAAAACACCGGAGAACAAAGCCATGGAATTTCACATCTCATCACGGAATGAGGATGTGCGGAAACAGTCATGCTGGTATCATCAATCATGCCCGTGCGTACATGGGAACAGGGACAGAACCGCAAGAAGACCACGTGACCGTGACCAACATCAACATGCAATGAACTTCCAGGACGAGAGTGTACGTGAAATAACCGTCATGTCCATCAACCCCCCCTCTCTCTTTCTCTCTCTATTATGGCTATATATAGACATTTTAGGGAAGTTCCTTTCCTGAGTTCATGTGTGTGAATACCATGTAACATTGGAACATAATGTTGAATCTTTATCTATCTAATTTGTTTACCACCCCACTAGTGTGATGCACTATTCTGGGAGGTTTGCAGCATAACAAAGCACTACAAGAGCTATAAGATTATAATAAGCAGTCAGAAGAATAAAGCAAACATTCAGCACAGTCTTAAATAGAGCTGGAAAGTAAAGCTTGTTATATTTTGGCAGCAAACAATTGTGTCCCAGTGCTATTTGGCATGCTCTTAGAGCACACATATAAACTTAGGAAAGGTACTTCCTTAGTACTAGTGGGGGCAACTAGAGAACAGTGGCATCAGTGCATAGAAATAGAGAACAACAAAAGAGGAATCTCTACAATAAGATCCAAGAAACTGAATGGGAAGTTGAGACCACGATTAGGGGCTACTGAAAGACCAGCAAAGGAAAATAATACTTGGCCAGGAAAAAATGACAAAACAATATGCTGAAGATCTGTACAGAAGAAATGCAAATGAGAGATTGCTCAGAAGAAGAATGGAATGAAGAATCTGTAATTTTTGAAAGTTAAGTGAAAGCCATTTTCAAAGCACTTGCTAGAAATAAAACACCAGAAGGAGATGACATTCCTATAGAACTATTTCATCCTATAGAGAGTGAGGGTGCAATCAAATGAGAAAATATGATATTTGATCTCAGTGGAGTGTCTTACTTTTCTGGAAGCAATCCCCTTTAAAGTGACCTGTCTGTGAAGGAACCACTCCACCCCAGCCATAAAAAAGGAGCCACCACGCTGTTGGACCAAAAAGGTCCAGTTTGGGCAGGGTTTGGGCTGTTTGTGATCTCATGCATGTTGGGTGATCACTCCAAAATAGCTCACACTGGACTGTGCCACATGGTCCATAATGTAAAGTGTTTCCCTGCCTGATGGCACCTAGAGTCTGTCAACATTCTAAGGATATTCTAACAAATATAGGAAACTGAACAATTGCCCACTGGCTGGAAACATTCAACATATATTTCAGTTTCCAAGAAAAGAGACTCCAAAGACTGGAGTAATTATGGATCAGTGCACAAATCAAGTAATGCTCAAGATTTTGCAACAAAGGCATTTACCATATATGGAACTACAAACACTCAATGTTCAAGCTGTGTTCAAAAAAGGAAAAGACAAGGAGAGATTCTTCTGCCTGTATATACTTGGCTACTGAAGTGTATCAAAAGAATTTCAGAAGAAAATCACTCTGTATTTTGCAGATTACACTGAAGACTTTGATGGTGTGGATCACAATAATTACGGCTCTGCCTTGCACTGCATCCTGGGTGCAAATCACTGCAATTATTACTCCCTGGCTGTGCCTCTCAGAAGAGTGAGCCATGGTAAGTGATTTTCAGAGTCTAGAACAGTGATGGTGAACCTTTTAGAGACCAAGTGCCCAAACTGCAATTCAAAGCCCACTAATTTCTTTGCAATGTGCCAATACAGTAATTTAACCTGTATACAGGTGGCTATGAAGGGGCGATGTCGGGTGCCCACAGAAAGGGCTCCGAGTGCCACCTTTGGCACCCGTGCCATAGGCTCGCCATCACTGGTCTAGAAAAGGAGGACCAGATCCCCAACAGTATCTTCCTTCCCACCACACCTCCGCTGCTGCATCACGTGCCTTCGTCTAGTTGTGGTGGTTGTCTGCCAGATCAGCTTGAGCAGCTTGCGGTTAAAGCGCCACTCTGGAAAAGTCTGAGACAAAAGATGCCATTGTTTTACAACTGAGACTGGCCTTATCTTTGGATACTCAAATGAGAAAGTGTTATTTGTCTCTCGGTGATGAAACATAATATTGACGCGGCCTCCAAGAAATATAGCACAGCACGGTTGCCTTATGTGCTGTTTTCCTCCTTCTGCAAACATGCATGCATGGAGCTGACACTCGGCAGTGATAGCAGCCCATAGATCCCGCACTTACCCTTGCGGCTGTTGCGCAACTGTGGGCAATCTATCTCTGTCTCCCCTCTCTTAAAACACTTTTATCAAAATTGCCGGTCAAACAGCGCTGAACCATGGTGGCCTCAATCTTAAATGCTGTGGTGCAGATTTTAATTTGGGAAAGATTAATGCACTCTCAAGTGTTAATGCTACAGCCTTCTGTTATCTACGTTGATGGGTGTCAGCTAATTTCTGCAGAAGGATTGTAAAGCAAACGACAAATGTTGATGCTGAGGAAGCCCAAGCAGAAGAATGGCCAGATAATAGAGAGGGGAATGGAACCCATTTCCTCACATTTCTTTTTAAATTAGAAAATGTTCCTCCTGTCTTTCTCATGCTGAACTACTGAGTCAGTTCCATTCAAGCTGATGCTTGAAGATACAGCATATATTTCATTTGAAGGAGCAGTAAAAGTGTCAAAAGATACTTTATCAAGGTTTCTTTTAGACTGAAGATAACGAACCTTTCCATAACAAATATAGACTACCATAAGAATTCAGCAGACTTCGCCAGACTAAAATCACTTACTGTATCTGCTTCCTATACAACAGTCTCTTTTCGGCTTCGGTGTGTTGGTATGCATATGTGTCTTCATCAGCAATTCAGGATAGGCACTATTAATTATGCCAGGGGCTTTATTTTAAAACAATGACACTTTGTGTGGTGTGCCCTTAGTTTTCAGAGAAGCCTCATTTTAAAAACAACAGGATAAATAAAATTTGTCAAGGAGGTATACAAGAAATTCTGTTGCTATATACTAATTTACACAAGACGAAGGGAAAATATACATGATACAATGTATGAGAGCTAGGATTGCAATCTGGAAACTGAGTTAAGGCAATTGGACGTCTCATCCAAGTAGCTTCTTCAGTCTGAAGAAGGTTGGTCGAAGATCTCCAGTTTATCTTCCATGTTGGTTTCACTACACCCTGGTCTGAATTGGATTGTTAGACTGACGATAGCCTGACATGTGTGAAAGTCACACTCTTGAGCCTTTCCCAACACCCATTAAGCATGGATCAATAGCAGTGACCTTTGTGGTGGAGGTGTGAAGTGGTCCTGGTTTTTCTGGAGATAGATTAAAGGGCAGCATCATAAATAGGAGACGGATTGTGCTAAGTCAGTGATAGCAAGCCTTTTAGAGTCCGAGTGCCCAAACTGCGATTCAAAATGCACTAATTTTTTAGCAAAGTGCCAATATAGCAATTTAACCTGAAAACAGGTGGCTGTGAATGGGCGATGTCCAGTGCCCACAGAAAGGGCTCTGAGTGCCACCTTTGATACCTGTGCCATAGGTTCGCCAACACTGTGCTAAGTCCTTCACCCCTGTTAAGAAGGTAGTTTTCCATACAAACATAGATGGGCTCCCTAACCCCTCTCATAAACCACCTATCTTCTCTGTTCAAGATGTATGCATCTTGGTCATTGAATGAGTGCCCTTTATCCTTCAAATGAAGGTAGACCACTGATTCTAGTACTGAGCAGGCACTGATCAATGTGTGGGGGTTTTCTGTAAATCTTTATTTCTAACTTACTTTTGGATCATATGATAAGTGCACAGCCCAGGAAAGCCAGCCAGTCGTCTTTGGAGTCTTCCCTTGTGAACTTGATGTTTGCGTCCACTGTGTTTATGCGGTCTGTGAAGGCCTGTACTTCCTGGATCTCAGATATGCGTCATCCACATACCTGAACTGGTGGTTCAGAGTGTTCCCTGGAAAGGTGTTGAGTGCCTTCTTCTCCACTTCTTCCAATATAAGTTTGCAGCCATGGGTGACACTGGAGAACCCATGACACAACAATGTTTCTGTCTGTAATGGTCCCCTCTGTAGGTGAAGTAAGTGGTGCTTAGACACAGATCCAGGAGTAGGATTATCTGGTCTGGGATGAAGCTGCTTCTGGTGGTGAACAAACTCCTCTGTATTGCACATGTGGTGGTCCATGAGTCCATCCAGTGGGCTGGATCCTAGTCGCCAGGTATTTTGCAGTGTTATATGTTACTGAATTTATATAGCTGACAATGGTTCTGAGGGGAACTCCTTGCTTGTGAATCTTGGGAAGCCCATATAGGCAGGGGATGGCCTCTCCAGAATATAAATGGTGGTAGGTCATCCTGCCAATTGTCTTGTCCTTTTCCAAATGTTTCAAGCATTCTATTCCTTTCTTCTTGTAGTTGCTGGTGGGGTCTCTTTTCAGTTTCTCATATGTGTCTGGAAGTTGAGTCATGGCTACTGGACTTCTTTATTGAGAGAAGAAAGAAGTCCAGTAGCCATGACTCAACTTCCAGATAAACTCACCTGGATGACTGAGAATCTTCACAGACATCTCATATGTGTGTTAGTCTTTCAAAAGCAAGTCAAATTAGGTTCTTTGTTGGGCACAGGGCGCACACAGAAGCACACACAAAACGTAAGAGAGTAAATTACAGAAGACTTACAAAAGCTGTGTGTGTCTGTATCTTTCTCTGTGTGGTATGACATCGTATCAAGTTTATTAGATGATCATTTGGGATAAACCTCACATTAAATGTGATCTTTAAAACCTATGGTACACACATCAGTCTTTATTAATTCTACGGAAATCCTCAGGCAGTGAGTTCGCTGGAGGTCCTGGAGTTAAAAGAGTAGCAAAGCCAAGAGAATGACTCTAATTGCACTGTCAGGTTACAGGCCTTGCTTCCTCCACGATCAGTCTGTAAGAAGACATTTCATTTGCAGGCCTTCCCATGAGACCTTGCAGACTCATGACTAACTGCAGATATTAATGCAAAGCCACTGACCCATAGCTCAGGGTTTATTTGGTGTTTATCTTCTCGGCCCATTTCAGTATCAGAAAACAAAAGTTGCCTAGATACAGATAATGACAGAATTCCCCAACTCCCCACCTCCGGGCAGGAGGGGGGGATAATTATTCATATTACATTTAACTGATGTTAGCTCTTCACTCATCTTCTGCCTGAACAGGCAACAGTCACAGGCAGGATCACAAAATATCATTTTTTTGACCATGTCCCTGCATACCCATGTATGTGCTCTCTTGGCCAAATGTAGTTCCAAGGCCCAAAAAGCAGTTCCTCTCGTATAATATCTTTTAAAAGTTTTTTGTCATGTTGCTCAACAGCAGTTGTAACAATTTTTTTCAAAAATGGCTCTTGTGATGACTTCTTAAATGTAATTATAATTGTTACTTTTTGATCAAGCATCAGAACGCTACAAGCTGCTAGTGCAAAAACACACTCTTCTCATCTCCGTTCTTATCTTCACATGCAGCAGCCTGAGGCATAAGCCAGCAGACCTGCCATGTGATATTCCTCATCCACCATTTAGTGAGGCCACATTCAAGTAATTATAAATGTAACTATTAGTTATACTGTTGGGGTGAAGTTATCACTTACCATCACTTAGATATAATTTTGGAGAAATGGAATAATGAAAGGTGATGGGCTTCTGTACTTTGTACTTGTTACTTCTAAGCTTTGAACATATGAATGGCTTCATATTTTCCATCCCAGATGCTCAATGTGCATGCATGCGTTCTCTTATGGAGTACTGCAATGTCTCTTCTTGATAGTTTGGTTAAGATCAGGTGCGGAGCACTGAAAGGGGGAAAAATTAATGTCTGTTCTGTTACATAGTCAAGATCTGGTTAGATGCCAGAGATCTTGAACAAAGGTAAGATGTAAAGTGGTGGACAATACAGTGAAGAAATAAAATCCATATCAGGGCAATAATGGTCATAAAGCTATAAGGAGGATGTATAATAGTTCCTGGACTTTTAATTTGTGACTAATTTGTTGCACAATGAGGTTGCAATTTTCTAATTGTGATTGCCACTTTAATTTTACTCATGGCTGTGCAACTAACAATGTATAGTCTAGTAATTAAAATTAATTGTACTTTCACCTGCATATTTCTACCAGGCTGTTAAATTTAGTCTGTAGGCTCAATGATTTTGTTCTTGAAAAGATGCTGAACTCATTTCACAGCCCAATTATGTTACACCCAGTAATTCTAGTATAAAAATTAGGCTTTTACTTTCATGTAAAGATTTTGTCGAATGACATTTTAAAGAACATATATACTCGGCTTTAGCAATCTGGTAGATGCAAATGTTAACATTGTTATTATGGACAAGGCATTATTGAGATACAACTTACAAAAATAGCAATTATTAGTTGTGTGGATATATCCTTTGTTAGCTCAAATAGATTTCCAGCATTCAATTACTTTAAAGGAGAATTACCAGTAATCTTCTGAACTGCATACATGGCTTGGATCTTTTGGGGAGGGGGACTTGATTAATTCAAGCTTGTTTTTTTTAATCCTTCACACCAAAGTAAAAAGCAAAGAAAGGAAATGTGTAACTAATACTGAAGTTAACAGCTAGAACTTCAATAGTGAATGTATCATAGAATCATATTTTCATGAAGTTGAAAGGGGCCTTATAAGGCCTTTGAGTCCAACTCAAGGCAGGGATACAAATAAAAGAATATCTGCCAGGTGGTTGTCTAAATTTCTCTTGAATACCTCCAGGTTTTGAGCTCTCACTGCCTGTGTCCCCCTCTCACTGCCTTTGTCCCCCAAGCCCCGGAAATAATAGGTGAGACACATTGGTATAAGTTAATCGGGGCCACACTTTATTAACAATTCAACTTAATTCAACCAACACAGCTATAACCTGTAAAGGGGAGTCTGTTATGTAGTGCAAGCAGGTAATGACCGAGGACTATCCTGTACCAATCAATTTGTATTTAGGGAGTTTCACCCCTGGCCAGATGCTGCCCACCTGTTCAGCATCGTGCCAGGTAGGTGAATCTGCTAGCCCCTCACAGGCCTCGCGACTACCTGACTAACATTATTGTGACCAATGGAAGGGAAGTTAATGCCCAGTCCCACGTGAAAAGAGAATGGGGATGGGCGAAAACACGTGGCTACTACCGGCCAATCAAGTAACCACCAAAAAATCCCATCTGGCCCCGTAGCGACCAGTAAAACTCATTCTCCTTTCCCAGGGTTGGTGGGCGGGGCTGTCTTCCCATCCGAAGAGGCATGGGCAGGGCAGGAGCTGCCTTATGAAGGCTTCTGTCCCTGGGCAAAAGTTCCCGGATGTGCCCGTGTTTAGCACCAAAAGTCCGGGACTGGCGGGCAAACGCGCCCCACCCCCAGACAAGCCAGGGATTGGAGCTTCCCTTTGAGGTAATTGGTTCCACTGATACGTCTGTGAAGATTCTCAGTCATCCAGGTGTGTTTATCTGGGAGTTGAGTCATGGCTACTGGACTTCTTTTTTTGAGAGATAGAAAGTTTCGCTGTTCGCTGTTTGGATGAACAGCGAAACTTTCTATCTCTCAAAAAAGAAGTCCAGTAGCCATGACTCAACTCCCAGATGGTTCCACTGATGTACTGCTCTAAAATTAAGAAATATTTCCTCATGTTCAACGGAAATCAGGCTTCCTGTAACCGGAGCCCATTGCAAGTCTTGCATTCTGGGTTGATCCCAGCTCTGCATGACTGCCTTTCAAATGTTTGAAAAGCGCTCAGTCTCCTTTTTCTCCAAGAATACAAATGCCAAGGTCTTTCAGTCTTTCCTCATGAGTTCTGTTTTCCAGTCCTCTAATCATCCTTGTTGCCCTCCTCTGAACTTGTTCTCATTTGTCAGCATCGGTCTTGAAGTGTGGTGTCCAGAACTGGACACAGTATTCAAGATGAGGCCTAACCAGTGCTGAATAGTAGGAAATTAGTATCTCACAAGACTTATAGACTATACTTCTGTTAATGCAGCCTAAAATAACATTTGTCTTTTTTTGTGGTCACATCACACTATTGGCTCATATTCAACTTGTGATCTACAACGGTGGTCCCCAACCCCCGGTCCGCGGACCGGTGCCGGTCCGTGGACCGGTCGGCACCGGGCCGCCTGGGGAGGCCGGGGAGGCTCCTCCCCTTTTCCTCCGCCGCCCTCCTCCTCCTCCTCTTCTCTCCCGCGGGCGGCCGGTGGAGGAGGAAGGCTGGAGGAGTGCAGGAGGAGCCGCCGCCGCCGCCGCCTTTGCCTTTGCCTCCCTCCTCCCCTCCCGGCCCCGGCGCTGGGAAGCGCCCTCACTGCACCGACGAGCCTCCTCCTCCTCCTCCTCCTTCTCCTGCTCTGGTTCCTCCTCCTCCTCCTCCTCCTCCTCCCGCCGCCGCCGCCGAAGGAGCAGCAGCAGCAGCAGCGAGGGCAATTGCGGGGGGGGGGTGGCGGCGGCGGCGGCGGGACAGGGGCGATTGCGGCGGCGGCGGGGGGGCGATTGCGGAGGCGGGGGGGGGGACGGGGGGGGGTGGCGGCGGCGGCGGGGATGGGGGCGTTTGGGGCGGGGGCGGGGGGGCAATTGCGGAGGGGTGGCGGCGGCGGTGGGATGGGGGCGATTGCGGCGGCGGCGGGGGGGCGATTGCGGGGGGTGGTGGCGGCGGCGGCGGGATGGGGGCGATTGCGGCGGGGGCGGGGGGCGATTGCGGAGGGGTGGCGGCGGCGGCGGGATGGGGGCGATTGCGGCGGGGGCGGGGGGGGGGGGGCGATTGCGGGGGTAGCGGCGGCGGCGGGATGGGGGCGATTGCGGCGGGGGCGGGGGGGCAATTGCGGAGGGGTGGCGGCGGGGGCGGGTTGGGGGCGATTGCGGCGGGGGCGGGGGGGGCGATTGCGGGGGGTAGCGGCGGCGGCGGGATGGGGGCGATTGCGGCGGGGGCGGGGGGCGATTGCGGGGGGGGTGGCGGGCGGCGGCGGCGGGATGGGGGCGATTGCGGCGGGGGGGGGGGGGGGGGGGCGATTGCGGAGGGGTGGCGGCGGCGGCGGGCGGGGGGGCGATTGCGGCGGGGGCGGGGGGGCGATTGCGGGGGTAGCGGCGGCGGTGGGATGGGGGCGATTGCGGCAGGGGCGGGGGGCGATTGCGGGGGTAGCGGCGGCGGCGGGATGGGGGCGATTGCGGCGGCGGCGGGATGGGGGCGATTGCGGCGGGGGCGGGGGGGCAATTGCGGAGGGGTGGCGGCGGGGGCGGGATGGGGGCGATTGCGACGGGGGCGGGGGGGCGATTGCGGGGGTAGCGGCGGCGGCGGGATGGGGGCGATTGCGGCGGCGGCGGGGGGGCAATTGCGGAGGGGTGGCGGCGGGGGCGGGATGGGGGCGATTGCGGCGGGGGGGTGGCTGCTGCTGCACCTCCGGCGGCGGCGGCGGGAGGAGGAGGAGGAGGAGGAGGAGGAACCAGAGCAGGAGGAGGAGGAGGAGGCGGCTCGTCGGTGCCGCGAGGGCGCTTCCCGGCGCGGCTGGGCGGGTGCCGCGTGCAGGGCGCCGGGGCCAGGAGCCGCGCGTGGGTCTCGCTGCTGCGCCCCCCGCTTGCTTTCCCCGGCGGAGGAGGAGGCCCACGGCGGCGGCGGCAGCAGGAGCAAGCGGGGCGCCAGCAGCGAGACCCGCGCGCGGCTCCCGGCGCCGGAGGAGGAGGCGGGGCCCGCCTGCCCAGGAGCCCCGGGTTCCCCCCCCACCCCGCCCGTGTGTGGGGGGGGGAGTGGCACGCCCGCCGCCCCAGGCCGGTGAGTGCCGCCGCCGCCGCCCTCGTGCCTCCCCCTCCTCCTTCCCTCCCATCCTTTGCTTTCACCCCCCCCCCTTTTGCCTCCCCGCCGGACCCCCCTTTCGCATTCTCTCCCCCCCCCCCCCCCCCACCCCCGGGCCACAGAAAAATTATCAAAAATTTCCCGGGCCGCGGGGACAAAAAGGTTGGGGAGCACTGATCTACAATGATTCCAAGATCCTTCCCACTCCTAGTATTATTGAACCATGAACCCCCCCCCCCCCCCCGGTCTTGTAACTGTATGTTTGGTATCTCCTTCCTATCTGCAGTACTTTGCATTTATCCCTGTTGAATTTCATTCTGGTTTTTTTTTTCAATCTAGTGCTCAAGCCTATCTAGATCATTTTGAATTTTGATATCCCCCTTTGTCTTCCAGATTATTAGCTATTCCACTGAATTTTGTGTGATCTGAAAATTTGATTAGCATTCCCTGAACCCCTTGATCCAGGTCATTAATAAAAATGTTGAAGACCACTGGGCCCAGAACTGATCTCCAGGGTACATCACATGTTTCTTCCTCCTAGTTTGAGAAGGAGCCATTAATCATCACCCTCTGAGTACAATTTTTTTGCCAGCTGTGTATCCACCTGACAATTGTTGTATCCATCTCACACATCTAGTTAGCCTGGTAATCAAGATATTGGGTGCTAAGGTCATCAGGAGAGGCCTTTCTCTCCATCCCACCACCCTCACAGGTATATCTCATGAGAACACATGAAAGGGCGTTTTCAGTTGCTGTGCCCAGACTCTGAAACTCCCTCCCACTGGAAGAAAAGCCTCATCTCTGCTGTCTTTCCAGAAACAGGCAAAGACCTTTCTCTTCAGGCAAGCTTTCACTGAATGATGGACTACCTATTATGTGTCTTTAGATGAATAACCATACACGACTACGCAGAATTTGTGTTTATAACCACTTATAACTTTGTGTTTATATATCTCCTTGTGTGATTGCATTAACACCATGTTTTCAATGTTAGTTTGCATCCCTCGTAATTTTTAGATGGTCCACCGCACATGATTGAATCAAGTGACTTCATAAATACACCAGTGTTTTCAATGTTAGTGCTATCACTCATAATGGATTTTCTACTGTTTTCTTTAAGTGCTTGTGTTCTCTTTTAGTTTTAATGTTGCCTCTTATTGCTGTAAAATGACCCTCAATTCCCTTGAACTTGAATATGGCTTAAATGTACTGGACTATAGTCCCTCATTACTGTTAGCCACCTTGGGTACTATTCCAAAAAGAAAGGCAAGGTAAAAATGCTCAAAAATAAATAAATAAATCAAATAAATGGGGCAGTTTGTCAAAAGCTTTGCTGAAGTCAAGATATACTATGCCTACAATATCCCCGTTGTCTATCTGGGAGGTTATCCAATCAAAACATGAGATCAGATTAGTCTGGCAGGATTTGTTCTTAACAACTCAGTGTTTGCTTTCATTTATTACTACATTGTTTTCAAGGTCCTTGCATTAGAGATGGGCACGAAACAGAAAAATGGCATTTCGGTTTTTCGTTTGTCATTGAGAGGTCTGTTTCAGATCGTTTCTGTTTGTTGTGTAATTTTTGAAAAATTTCATTACCGTTTTTCGTTTTTTCGTTTGTCATTTCTACCTGCTTTTTGCGCGATTTTAAAGCATTTCCGTGTGCAGGCATCCCCCAACGCCCCAGACCAGAGGGAAAACACTAAAAAAATGGATGCTGACAGAGACACAGTATAGACTAGGTATGCAGGGAGGCTGCAAAGGCAGCGGCGGGCGTTGCCCAGGGTGCAAGGCAGCCGCAGAGTGACTGCACTGCGGGGCCATGGAAGGTACTCACCGAGAGGTACGCAGCACGCACGCACACAGGGAGGCTGCAGGACTGAACCTAGATTCGCAGCAGAGACAGCAATCCCACCCTAACTCCCACCAGAGACTGCAAGGAGGATGGGGGCTGCCAGAGCTTTTTATGCCCTCTGTGGCTGCCAGACCTGCCCGCCCAGTCTGCAAGCTGGGCATGCTATTGGTTGGACATGATCTCATCACATGGCTTGCCTCCATTTTGTGGCTGGTGGTGACATCCATTTTAAAGGGAAAATAAAATTACATCGCAATGGGAGAAGACTAAAACAAACGTTTTAAGGACCCCAACCCCCCGGTAGGTATTATCAGACAATATAAATAATTATCGCTGCATTTTTATGGCTGTCCAGGGTTTTTTTTTTAACATTTAAAACAGCTCATTTCTTTGTGCATCACCATTAACGGAAACAAAACGTAACAACCTCAATTTTCGTGGTTCTGTTCGTTTCGTTTCATTTTCAGCACAATTTTCGTTTGTCATTTCGTTTCGTTGCGTAACAGAAACGACAAACGGTAACGGAAATGAAAAAATGTTCGTTCCGTGCCCATCTCTACCTTGCATAGTGACTGCTTTATAATCTGTTCTAACCCCCCCCCCCCCCGGGATTGATGTCAGGCTGACTGGCTTGGAGTTCCCTGGTATATCCTTTTTTGGTGTTTTGGAAGAAAAAGACAATATTAGCTTTTCTCCAATCACACAGCACTTCACCCGTCCTCTATAATTTAAAGAAAACAATAGACAGTTGTTCTGCACCCTCTTCAGCCAGTTCCTTCAATACCCTTGGATACAGTTCATCTAGACCTGAGGATGTGAATGCACTCAAAGTACTGAGATACTCCTTGACTATTTCTTTATCAGTCTCTACCTACAATCTTGTTATTTCTCCTTGTGCTTCATATTTGCCTGGAGGGTCATAAACTGCAATTTGAAAGGAGACTGGGCTGAAGCAGGAATTTAGTACTTCTGCCTTTTCTTTGTCATCTGTTGTCATTTTTCCATCTCCATTGAGTAGCTGAGCCACTGTTTCCTTTCTTTGTCTTCTGCTATGTATATACTGTACCAGAAGAATGCTTTTTTGTTGCTTTTAGTGTTTCTAGCTAACCTCAGCTCGTTCTCTGCTTTTGCCTTCTTAATACCATCCCTGCAATTCCTTGCTACCTGTTTGTTCTCTTCCTTTGTGGCCTGGACTTATTTCCACTTCCTATGCATGCCCTTGTTTGTTTCCAGGTCGTAAATGAGTTTGTGTGTGTGTGTGTGTGTGTGTGTGTGTGTGTGAAGCCACACTGGCCTTTTTTTGCTGTCTCCCGCCTTTTTGTTGTTGGGATTGTTTGTAGTTGTGCCTTTATAATTTCTTTTTTTAGAAACTCCCACCCTTTTTGGACTCCTTTTCTTGTTAGGATATCCTTCAATGGGATCTTACTAATCCTTGTTCCCTGTTTGTTAAAATGGGCTTTTTCAAAATCCAGCATATATATGTGGCTACACTCTGCTTTGGTTTTCTTTGAAATCAAGAATGCTAGTAGTGCACGGCCACTCTTGCCCAGAGTCTCTGAAGAAAAAGATTTCCATTTGCAGGGGTTCTTAGCTGTGTGTAAATTATATACACACTTACATACTATTGTACAATGATGCCATGCATCAGCATTGTCACTAAAACCTCGTCTGTGTAATGACTCTGTGGGAAACAGATGGTGTCACCAGCAGGAATGATTTTTAGGATATTTTCTGCCTCTGTCTTGCAACGCCAATAAGTCTTGTATAATATCTTCCATCATCAAGAAGTTGTGGAAGCCTTGGGACAGGAAGGGGAATCTTTTCTAAACTTCTATTGCTGGTCATGCCAACCAGGAGGCAGTGGTGCTTTGTTTGTTTTCCTTTGTTTCGGTCTGTAACTGAAGGCTACTACCTCCCACCCCATGGCTCTCAATCACTGAAGAGGATTACCATGGGAACTGGGGGATTCACAGCACAGGAGAACATTCTGGACATATACAAGGGACTATAGAGAAACTGCCTCATGCCATGTCAGAATATTAGGCCATCTAGTTCCATATGGCCTACACTGACTGGCAGTAGCTCTTGGGGAATTCAACAGGGATATTCAGAACCGTTCCTGAAGATGCTGAAGCTTAAACTTGGAAACATCTTCTCCACATCCAATAGGCATTCTACTAGTGAGCTGATATAGATGCAGGGTGGTCAACATGTAGGTGCTGAAGAAGTGCACACACAAGTTCCTGGACCTTGGAGGATCATTCCTGCTCCCATGGATCTCCAAATACAGTAGTTCTCTTTAAAAATAGGGTTTCTAAAAATCTGAAAAAGTCCACTTGTGCCTTCTAGTGGTCAGTTTTTAAAGGGAAAATAAAGCATTTACGTGGGGAGAGGATGGGTGGGTTGCTGAAAGCATGGCAAAAGTGCTTCCACCTAGAGAGAAAGCACACAAGGGCCATTTAAGCCAAAGGGTTTTCAATATGTTTTTGTTAATGTTGACATAGGGCTGAGTGTGTGGTGGGGGAGGGGGGAGACAGTTGTGTCCCCTACTATTATATAGCCTTAAACTTTCAATGGCAAGAGGCATTTCTGTATTCTAAATTTTTACACTAGTAACAACAACTACAACTATTACAACTACTACAGTGATGCTAAAGTACCATCAAGTAGATTTCTGATTGATGCACAGCTGTGTCTTATAAGAGCACATATAACCCTTTTCAGGATTTTTCCTGAACAAATACAAGGTGAAACGTTTACTGAAGATGTGGCTGCTGCATGCAACAAATTCATCCACAAATATCTCAAAATATCTAGCCATTAGAGATGGGCACGAAATGAATTTTTCCATCTCGTTATTCGTTATTCGTTTCATTACGTAACGAAACGAATAACAAACCTGGAAATGAAATTGAAACGAACCAAACCAAACCAAGAAAATTAGGTTTATTATGTTTCGTTTTCGTTAATGGCGTTGCGCGATAAAAAGATCTGTTTTAAATGTTAAAAAAACATCCTGAATATCCATAAAAAACCCAGCAATAATTATTTATTCTGCCTGATAATACCTACCGGGGGGTGGGGTTCTTAAAGCTTGACTTTATGTCTTTTCTCAGATCGCTGTATTCTTTTTCCTTTAAGGGGAGTTAGGGGACATCAATCCAAAATGGCTGCCAGATGCCCAATATTGATTTCTTGGGTATTAAAACGTCTTGGACATCTGTAAAAATGCAGCAATAATTATTTATTATGCCTGATAATACCTACCAGGGGGTGTTGGGGTCCTTAAAATGTTTGTTTTTGTCTTTCTCCCATTGCCATGTCTTTCCCTTTTCCCTTTAAGGATGACACAAAATGGATGCCAGCCACAAAATGGATGCAAGCCATGTGATGGGATCATGTAAATTCTTGGACAACTTCAACCAATAGCATGCCCAGGTTGCAGACTGGGCAGGTCTGGCAGCCACAGAGGGCATAAAAAGCTCTGGCAGCCCCCGTCCTCCTTGCAGTTTGCAGTGGGAGTTAGGTTGGGGTGTGATTGCTGTCTCTGCAACTCGTTATTTTCACTTTAGGCCAGCCAGGCAGGCGTGTGTCTCTGTGTTCCTGCTGGCTGCAGCCCGGCTCTTAGGGGAGAGAAAGAAGAGATTTCTCTCTAGCTTCAGTCTTGCAGCCTCCCTGCATGCATACTGCATAGTGAATACCTCTCATTGAGTACCCTCCCCTGCCCCGCAGTCACTCTGCAGCTGCCTTGTGCTCTGGGCAATGCCCGCCGCTGCCTTGCAGCCTCCCTGTGTACCTAGTCTATACTGTGTCTCTGCCAGCATCATTTTTTTAGTGTTTTCCCTCTGGTCTGGGGCATTGGGGGACGCCCGCGTGTGGAAATGCTTTAAAAATTGTGCAAAGCGGGTAAAAATGGATAACGAATTAACGAACCAATGAAATGAATTTTTGTGCAAATTCACAAAAAATGAAAACGAACTGAACTGAGCCCTTCAACGAAACGAAATGAAACGAAACGAAATGAAATGAAACATTTTTTTCAATTCGTGCCCATCTCTACTAGCCATATCAAAGCCAGTACAATGAGCATGAAGGTCTCCTGTGGGTTTTGTAACTGCATTTGGTTGAACGTGGTCAAGAGAACTCAACATTAGAAGACCTGCCACTCATCAAAATATTCAGCCCAAAGGTTTAAATCAACCTCAATGTTTTAAATGTGTCTCAATGCAGGAATCCAAATCAATGCAGATCTGGTTTGTCCAATTTTCTCTTCAGTGCCGCTCAAGGTCATTGGTTCCATTGTAGTACTGTTCTAACCATTAATGAAGTTATGAAGCTTTTCCTGATATGCAGTCTAAATATGGCTTCCTGTAGCTTGATTCCATTATTATGTGTCCTGCACTCTGGGATGACTGAGAACAGCTCCTTCGCCTCCTCTATATGACAGTACGAAAAATGCTGTCACATATCCCCTCAGTCTCCCCCCCCAAGGCTAAACATGTCCAGTTATTTCAGTCTTCCCTCACAAGGTTTGTTTTCCGGTCTTTTAATCATCCTTGCTGCCCTCTTTGAAACCTCTTCAAATGTCTTCATCCTTCTTAAGATGTGGTGTACAGAAGTAGACACAGTACTCAAGAAGAAGCCTAACCAGTGCTGACAGAATGGAACTAGTAGCTCATGGGATATGGAGACTGAACTTCTGTTAATGCTTCCTAAAATCCTATTTGACTTTTTTGCAGCCACATTGTACTGTTGGCTCATATTCAGCTTTGGATCTAAAACCATTCCAAGATCATCTTTATAAACAAAAAGGAAAAGGAAGATCACTGAGTTTGCAAATGATACCAAACTGGAGCAGGTTATATTTCAGAAGACAGAACTAGGATTCAGAATGACCTAGATTGGAGCAAAGGGCCAAAACAAACACAGAGTTTCAATTGGGATGGGGGATGTAAAGCTTTTTATGAAGGCAGGAGAAATCAGATGCACAAATATCTAGAGTGACTAGGTAAAGATTCCACCTGCACATATATGTGCTAGTCGTGTCCAACTCTAGGGGCGGTGCTCATCTCCGTATTCAAGCCGAAGAGTCAGTGTTGTGCAAGTCCATGGCCACGTGGCCAGCATGGATGCAAGGAAACACTGTTTTACCTTCCCACTTTTTATGGCGATACCTATTTATCTACTTGCATTTACATGCTTTTGAACTGCTAGGTTGGCAGGAGCTGGGGTTATCGGCGGGAGCTCGCTCCGCTGTGTGGCACCTGGGATTCGAACCACTGAGCTGCTGACTTTGCAGCTGACAGTTTTTGGAGCCTTAGTCTATTGAGCCACCACGCCCCTAGAGTGACTAGAGATGGGCATAAATCTTTTGAATGGACAGGTGTTCAAGTACTTCCCAGCCCCACCTCTTTTGGCAGCATCCATTCAGAGGCAGTGTCTGGAGGAATGTGGGCAGAGAAGCCAAGGCAGTGCGTCATCATAGAAGGCAGGGCTGGGAACCTCTGAACACCTGTTCGTCCGAAAGATGAACTGACAGTTCTTGCTCATCTTTACTGATGACAGTTGTACATGTGAAAAACACCTGGGATATTAGTAGACCACAAGTTAAACATGATCAATAGTGTGATGCATCCGGAGGGGAAAAAATAAAAGAAAATGCAGTACTTGGTTGCTTGAACAGATGCACAGTGTCCAGGTCAAGGGAAGTAACAATACCACTCTATTTTCCTGTGGTCATGTGAGCCTCAGCTGGAATACTGTGACCAGTTCTGTGTACTGCAGCTTAAGAAGGATATCAACAAACTGGAATGTGTCCAGAGAATGAGGACCAAGATTGTAAATGGTCTGGAAACCAAGTCCTATAAGGACCAGTTTAGGGAGTTTGATATGATTAGCTTGGAGAAAGCTCAGAGCCCACACAATAACCCTCATTAAATATCTGATGGACAGCTATATGGAAGATGGCGCAAGCTTTTTTTTCTGTAACTCTAGAGGGTGGTAATAACTGTAATAGATTCAAATGATAAGAAAGTAGATTTTGATCAAATAGAAAGAATAACTCAATAGTAAGAGCTATTTGAAAGTGGAATGAACTGTCCATCCTTTCTATGGACTCTTCTCCATTGATTGGGGTTTTAAAACTGGAGGTTAAAAAGGCACCTGTCAGGTACACTTTAGTTGCGGATTTCTGCTCCTTGCCAACTGTACAATTCTATATTTCTGTGATTCTCCAGCTCAAGGATATTGCAAGTACTATAGACGCTGACCAGAGCTGGTTGCAGGGAGACCTGTGTACAATAACAGCTTTCCTACATATCTGTCTGTTTCTGCACATAATGCAAAGTGATCGTTTTGATCCATAAATGTATTGGGGTCAAGATACCAAGGGACTGTATCTTTTCATATGAGCTTCCCTGAGTGTTAATATCTTTGGGAAAGACTTACCTGCTGGTCCTTCTCCTTTTGTAGGTGCAAGGGACATAGATGCAAGAAAATACCCTTTTAGTGGCTGCTCCCAGGCCGTCAATGGTTTTCTCCCATACTTTTAATGCACAATATGCTTTGTTGTTTTTAGAATGGATATTTATGGTATTTTCCACTGTTTTAACACTTGCTTTTAAGACTTTTTGAAAGCTCATTTGGGAGGAAGTTGGGGTATAAGGTAAGCAAACAAATAAATGGATACGCAGACAAAACAAAGTGTAGCATGACAAGACTCAATGGCTGTTTTCTACTTACAAGAAATCCAAATGAGAGACAAGGTTCAGGACCAGGATGTTTAAAAGTTATAAATCTTTAGTTTGATTTTAAAATACTCGAAGGGTTTTGGTACATGGACTTCTTCAGGAGCAGCAGTTTCAAGCCAGGGGGCTTAATGCCACACTATCTAAGGCAGTGGTTCTCAACCTATGGGTCCCCAGATGTTCCTGGACTGCAACTCCCAGAAGTCTTCATCACTAGCTGAGCTGGCCAGGATTTCTGGGAATTGCAGTCCAGGAACATCTGGGGACACACAGGTTGAGAACCACTGATCTAAGGTATATGAATTTGGAGACAGCTTGTGGGCAAGCAACAACCTGTTGCTCTCCTCCCCAATGTAGTGCCACAGCTGCCTCCCTCCATCTTATCTCCCCCTACCCTGTGTAATTCCAGGGGCAGCCCACTGATTCCCCTCACTACTCGCCCTCTTTTGGAAACACATCCCTCTTCCACAGATAGAGCCTTGTTAAAATTGCTCCTCTGAGACCTAAACCCACCCACACAGACAGACAGACATTAAGTGGCAGCAATAGTAAAGTAGAATAAATGGGGGTGGATTTTAGGTCAACTGTGCCTTGTATAAAGTCTGCCTCAGGTAGAAATACAAGGAATGAGTTACAGCACGAGACTGTCCTGCAAGAGGTACTGCTGGCTGTTTGGCACCCTCAGACTCTTGTTGTACAACTCCTCATGGAACTCCAAGTGTGACACTTTCTTAATATGCCCTCAATAAATGCCAGTAGTCGGATGAACCACAAATAGACCAGATCAGAGAGGCATCTCAGCCGTTTCCCATTTCCAGCCTTTTCTCCAGACAACCTTCCCTAGAGCTTTTTCAATTATCCTTTAGTATCCTTCTTGGATGTTTTAGTTTAAGTTGGCATACTTAGTACACATTTGGAAGACATACTCCCTCAAGTGGTGAAAGGCATCTTTTTTGACATAGTGTGTGTGATTTTCTCCCACCTTCATATCTTGCTTTTGACGTGCTTTCTTTTATTAGTAACTGGAAAGCAAACACAGACTCAATTTATGAGTTAGACAGCAGAGACATACTTCTGAGAAATTTCGGCCAACAGAAGGACCAATGGGAGGCAAATTTGCTTCTCACATAATATACAGCTTCACCCTTGTTCCTCCACAAATGGAAGGGCTTTTTCTCCTCACCAAATGGTCATTTCTCTTTTGAAGATTTTTGCTGGACTGAGGGTGTACGTATGACCCCCCCCCCTTTTCCTTCCAGACTGAACACATCTGCTTACAGATCCATTCACGCTACCACTTATGGTATTCTAGAGATGCCTAAAACCTTCAAATCACATTTTGGGGAGCAAATGGGAGGGGGGAACTGGCAAATCTCTTATCTCCTCCTTCCAAGCCTTTATTGAGTAAAGTTTCTTCTCTGAGCATCTAAGCCCCTCTGTATCATGAAGTTCAGAAGTACGGATTTCTGGGTACCCTGTGGAACTGTTTTACCGGACGGCAGTTTTGACTAATGCTGTATAACTTTTATATGAGGAAAACATTAAATAGTATCTCATTCCTCCATTTATATCTGAGCAAGTGTCACAGATAGCATATGCCCCTTTGCCAAACCATTTGTCGATGATTTCCGAATCGTATATATTAAATATTGCATGTTGACAAAATTGTATATTTTATACACTGCAGATTGCCTTAGGCAAAATTGGGTAAATAAGCCTAAGATGATGCCTAGAGCAGAAATCACTTGTGCTGAGTATTCTGCAGAAAAGAAACTGAAGCTGATGTTTTTTCAAGAGAAAAACAAAATGTGTATGAGAACCAAAAATGAATTCGAGAGATCATTTCCTTTAAAGTGTTCTCAGTAAAATGCTCTCTCTCTTTCTCTCTCCTCCCTCCTCCCAATACATATAACTATTTAATTTTGCTCTGGCATGAAATAATAGAGTGCTGTGTATCTATTACAGATGTAAAGAGATTTAGACTGCCACAGGTTTCAGTAGCACATTCAAACCTCTAACAAAGCTGGGTATAATAGAGTCTCCCTGCCATTATCCATTCAGCAAGTGTAATAAATGACTTGGCCGCAGCCTGCCATATACCACCCGGCCCAGATAACAGTTGAAAGGAGAAAATTAAATTTTGCTTTTGTTGAAACATTATGATTTATGTATTTGTAATATAGCCTGCGGTGGGCAATTGAAAAAAAGAGGGAGATTGCTGAATATACTTCGTGGTTAGTGATTGTACCACAGGCTGCTTAAAATGTGTGAATGCAGCTTGTCGATGTACTTTAATAGTAATAAAATTGTGCACATTTCCATTAAACTCTTAATTTATGTAGATTTTTACCTTACAGGAAATGTATAATATGGTACCAGCAAATGCGACGAGCTAGCTTATATCCCCAGATCTGTGGAAAGTAACAGCATCATGGTTTATGGATGTAGGATGAGAGACATCTCTGCAAGTTAAAGTGATGGATGTAGGTCAAAAAAACTATCTATAATTTTTAGTATTTTTCTGTATAATAATTTTGTTTAAATAGAGTGCTTTCCCCCTCTGCCTCATATTATACTTGCTGGAAAGATATTCTTATATCTCTGTACTTCTAACAACCTGATTTATAAAAATAATTATCTTCCACCACCCTAGAGATATAAAGAGAGAAATAGGAGGTTTTTACCCCTTAATTTACAATAATGTAAGAGCTGTCTCTGAACAGTATAATCGGTATGCAGGTCTTATCACAAGGCAGAATATGTTTTTTACTTGGTTTGTTTCAACTATTCCTTATTAATGTATCTATACCCTCCATACCTAGAGGGCAGCATCTTAGACCTACCTGCTGCATCCCTGCTTTTGTTGCCCTTCTATGCACAGCAGTGTAGCAAGGTTTTAGGGCGCCTGGGGACAAAGTTGTGTTTGCACCCCTCCGGCCCTCCCCAACCACATCTCATCCACCCAGCAGGGGGGGGACCTGTAGGCGTGGGGTGGGCGGGCACACGGATGTGTGTGTGTGTGTGTGTGTGTGTGTGTGTGTGCACGCGCGTGCGCGTGTGCATACATGGTAGCGTGCACACCTTGCCTCTCCCACGGTGGCCCAGAGTAAGGCGAGGAAGAGTTGGAGGAGGAGGGCACTGCAACCATCGTGCTCACATGCCTGCCTGCCTGCCTGCCTGCCTTCCTTCCTGCTTCTCCACTCGCCTGGCACAACCAGAAGAAATATTGATGGTGGAGGTTTTTTGTCCCCCCCCCCCAATTTCTGCTAGGAAGTGATTATATCAGTCTCGTTATCTTTATGTCTATAAGTCATTTTTCATATAAAATGCCAAATCACAGAACCAGGTTTCCTTCTAAAACAGAACAGTCTTAATACCCTCTTTGTAACCATCTGTAACTATAGGATTATGGCGGACATTCAAAATGTAAAGGTAAAACAGAATTTCCATTGCTGGTTTGATTTACATTCATCATTGTCAACTAAAGAACAGGAACAGAGAAAGATGAAGGTGGAAAATTCTTTGCTAATTTTCACAAAAAAATTTGGTATTTTGAGCTGTAGACTTTCTAACATAATATAATATATCTGGGACAGCTGTATCAGTTGAGCTGAAGTCTTGGGAACTGAAAAGAAGTGGTGGTGGTGGTGGTGGGAATTGAGAAATACAGTAATACCTTGGTTTAGGAGCATAATCAGTTCTGGAAACATGCTTATAAATCAAAACACTCTTTTATCAAAGCAAACTTCTCCATAAGAAGTAATGGAAACACATATGATTCATTATGAGGCCCCATAGACAACATGCTGTACACATAAAATGGCCAAACACACAAAAGAAGTTGGCTAGAAGTCCACATCCACGTCGAGGTTTGCAGAATCTGCTCTGCTTGGGACTAACAACTGGAGTTTACTATGTGTTTTTAATGTGACAATAATAAAATGCAACTTGTAGCCCTATACACACTTGACTAGCTGCCCCACAATTAGAAATGGTTTGAAAAATAGAAAGAATGTTGAAAACAAATTAAATACAAATAAATATATAAAGAAAAATAAAACAAACCCCTAATCTGCACTCTTCTTGGAAAACCTTTGTGGCTGGTGCAAAGGAGTCCTCCTTTTTTCTTCTCTCCTCCCTCTGATTTTGAGGCTTTCCTGAGATGGAACATTCCAGACAATCACCCAGGAAGGGAGAGAGTGCCACTATTGGCTCACTTGCAATCACGTGACCTGCTCCAGTGCTTGTATTACAAGACATTGCTCGTTGATCAAGGCAAAATTTAGAATAAATGTTTGCTTGTCTTGCAAAACACTCTTAAACCAAGTTACTCTTGGTTAGCTATTACTGTACTTGAAAGAAAAATGTTACTCTGTGGTGGCATAATAAAAAAAGAATATTGGGAAGTCTGCAGCAACAGCAACAGCAGCAGCAGCAGCAGCAGCAGCAGCAGCAGCAGCAGCAGCAGCAACAACAACAACAACAACAACAACAACAACAACAACAACAACAACAACAGTTGATTCTGGCTCATAGCAATACTTTCCCTGGTTTCTTAGGTTAGAATACTCAGAGGAGAAGTGGTTCACTATTCCCTTCTTCTGGCATTCTGGGAGTGTGTACCTTGCCCAAGGCTACACAGCCTAGCTCTTCCCCCACAAGGCTCCACGCTCAGATGCCTAATTTGCTGAAAATATAGTTTCAAGGTGCTACTTAAAATTGCACCTGACTTTTCTGAATCAGTGAGTATTGTAATATAAATGAGGTGGACTGGATAGACAACAAGACACTTTTTATCTTTGTTTGTGCATCATCATCATCATCATCATCATCATCATCATCATCATCATCATCATCATCATCAAAATTGAATTCTTCAAAAGCCCCCCAGTTTATGAATGTGGGATATTGTGCTTCTGAATCCATTATTCATAGAGCCAGGAAATGGCCTAGTATTGCTGCACAATATCATGCCTGTGTAGCCAGCAAGATAAAGGATGCCAAATTTTACAGAGGAAAAAGTAGTCTGAATATTGATGAAACTTATGTTAGCAGCTGAGATTATTTACAGCAGTGGTTTTCTTTCTTCTCTTCATTTTATGTACATTTTTAGACTTGCTTATATTCTCCTTAGTTATTTTAACATTCTATACATACAACATTTCAAAGCTTTATAGAAGCAGAGACAGGTTTTGCTTCTTGGACTATGAAGCCATGAATCTCTTGGACAATATAGTCAGTGAACCTTGATTCTGGTGGATCCTGTATGGCATAGTCCAAGTACACATTTTTTTCAAGCAATGCTAATAATATATTTATTTCATTTAATCATTTAATTTCCCCCCTGCCTTTTAACTCTAGCAGGAACCCAAGGTGACATAATAATATTTAAAATCCACCATTAATTAGAAAGTTGCTACTGAAATTTAAAACTATAATATGGAAATATTTAAAAACATTGTTATTCAAATAGAAATCAGACTTAAAAAGACCTTCCTGCATCAAATGCCTGCCCCCAAAGCCTCTCTAAAAAAGTAAGCTTCCATCTGCCAGTGGAAGGAACGGCAAGAAAGGGCCAATGGTACTGCATCTCTCTAGGAAGGGAGCAGCCACCGGGGGTGGGGTGGGGGACATATGTCAAGTCCTCACAGACATATTTGTGGAAGTTGTGAAAGCAAAAGAAGGCACCCTCATTGCAATACCCGTCAAGTCAGATCCTAATAAGGATGTCTAACTCCCCTGGGAGTCTTACAGAGTTTTAGTGGCCTCCTAAGTAGAGATGGGCACGACCAGAAAAAATGACGTTTCGATTTTTTGTTTGTCGGAACAGGTCCATTTCGTTCCGTTTCCGTTTGTCGCGAATTTTTTCGAAAAAGTTTCGGTTCGACATTTCATTCATCGTTTGTCGTTTCTACCGCGATTTAGCACGATTTCACTTCCCAGAGCATGGGGGCGTCCCGCAATGACCCAGAGCAGGCGGAAAACACTTTAAACTGGGTGATGAATAATATATTTAATAAATATATCATAGCATAAGACTGCATCCTATGCAGTAAAACAAACAAAGTGGGCAGAATGCAATATTCTTTTTTTCTCTTGGTCAACGCTGACTGAACCAGCCACCCTACTTGGTCTGGCTGCCTGTAGAAATTTTTTTTGTTTTGTTTTGAATTGAAGCCTTTATCCATCCCATTTCCCCTCCACCTCTCAGAGGCAGCAGGAGACACAGTATTCCGTTCCTCCCCCAAATCTGGATGAGGGTCTACTCTACTCCTCTCAATGTCCCTTCCCCATGACACTCCTTGTAAAGCCAAGCAAATGCCACCCTGGTCAACTAGCAGTCAGAGATTCAGATGCTTCCCCCCCCCCCACTTATCCGGATGAGTGCCCCTCAATCTATCGGGGAATCATCGCCAGTTGGAGTGTCCCGAGGAGCCCGGTTCACTCATGGAAGTGGTCTCGGTGTTGTCTCAGGCAGCCGCGGGCGGAGGCTTCCCTCCCGCTCAGCATGATCCGGACATGTGAGCCCACCTTCAGCTGCTCTTGTCTGCTTACAGCAAAGCCACGAAACCAGAATGGCGGGGAACAACGGGGAGGGATTCTTTCAGCCCCTACTTTTGGAGGCCAGTTTTCATATCCAGGAGACCACTTCCACCAACCCAGTGGAGACAGAGTCCACGCATGCACGCGGCAAAGCCACAAAGCCAGAACGGCGGGGAACAACGGGGAAGGATTGTTTCAGCCACCTACTTTGGAGGCCAGTTTTCATATCCAGGAGACCAGTTCCACCAACCCAGTGGAGACACAGAGTCCACGCATGCACGCGGCAGAGCCACGAAGCCAAAATGGTGGGGAACAACGGGGAGGGATTCTTTCAGCCCCTACTTTTGGAGGCCAGTTTTCATATCCAGGAGACCACTTCCACCAACCCAGTGGAGACACAGAGTCCACGCATGCACGCGGCAAAGCCACGAAGCCAGAACGGCGGGGAACAACGGGGAAGGATTGTTTCAGCCACCTACTTTGGAGGCCAGTTTTCATATCCAGGAGACCACTTCCACCAACCCAGTGGAGACACAGAGTCCACGCACGCAGCAAAGAAGCCAGAACGGCAGGTAACAATGGGGAAGGATTGTTTCCAGCCTGGAACTTTTCTCTCTCAACAAAGCTTTCAGGGAGGAGACCAGTTCCACTAACCCAGTGGAGACAGAGTCCACGCATGCACGTGGCAAAGCCACGAAGCCAGAATGGGGAACAACGGGGAAGGATTGTTTCAGCCACCTACTTTGGAGGCCAGTTTTGACTACCCAGGAGACCACTTCCACCAACCCAGTGCAGACACAGAGTCCACGCACGCAGCAAAGAAGCCAGAACGGCAGGTAACAATGGGGAAGGATTGTTTCCGGCCTGGAACTTTTCTCTCTCAACAAAGCTTTCAGGGAGGAGACCAGTTCCACTAACCCAGTGGAGACACAGAGTCCACGCATGCACACGGCAAAGCCACGAAGCCAGAACGGCGGGGAACAACGGGGAAGGATTGTTTCAGCCACCTACTTTGGAGGCCAGTTTTCATATCCAGGAGACCACTTCCACCAACCCAGTGGAGACACAGAGTCCACGCATGCAGCAAAGAAGCCAGAACGGCAGGTAACAATGGAGAAGGATTGTTTCCGGCCTGGAACTTTTCTCTCTCAACAAAGCTTTCAGGGAGGAGACCAGTTCCACTAACCCAGTGGAGACAGAGTCCACGCATGCAAGCGGCAAAGCCACGAAGCCACAACGGCGGGGAACAACGGGGAGGGATTCTTTCAGCCCCTACTTTGGAGGCCAGTTTTGACTACCCAGGAGACCACTTCCACCAACCCAGTGGAGACACAGAGTCCACACACGCAGCAAAGAAGCCAGAACGGCGGGGAACAACGGGGAGGGATTGTTTCAGCCTGGTACTTTTATCTCTCAGCGAAGGTTCCAGGGAGGAGAAAGAGAAATAGAAAGTTGGAGGATACTAGGGTACTATAGGATAGATAGGGTACTAGAGGATAGGGTACTTGAAATAGAAATAGAAATGGAAATAGATATACAAATAGAAGGATAAATAGAAATAGGGAACTAGAAAGAGAAAGAGAAGGTTCCAGGAAGGAGACCACTTCCACCAACCCAGTGGAGACACAGAGTCCACGCACGCAGCAAAGAAGCCAGAACGGCGGGGAACAACGGGGAAGGATTGTTTCTGGCCTTGAACTTTTCTCTCTCAACAAAGCTTTCAGGGAGGAGACCAGTTCCACTAACCCAGTGGAGACAGAGTCCACGCATGCAAGCGGCAAAGCCACGAAGCCAGAACGGCGGGGAACAACGGGGAGGGATTCTTTCCAGCCTGGTACTTTTATCTGTCAGGGAAGCTTTCAGGGAGAAGACCAGTTCCACCAACCAAGTTGAGACACAGAGTCCACGCACGGAGCAAAGAAGCCAGAACAGCAGGGAACAACGGGGAAGGATTGTTTCAGCCCCTACTTTGGAGGCCAGTTTTGACTACCCAGGAGACCAGTTCCACCAACCCAGTGGAGACACAGTCCCACGCACACACGTGGCAAAGCCACGAAGCCAGAACGGCAGGGAACAATGGGGAAGGATTGTTTCAGCCACCTACTTTGGAGGCCAGTTTTCACTACCCAGGAGACCACCTCCACCAACCCAGTGGAGACACAGAGTCCACGTACGCAGCAAAGAAGCCAGAACGGCGGGGAATAACAGGGAAAGATTGTTTCAGCCCCTACTTTGGAGGCCACCAAGCCAGAGTTTTGACTGCCCAGCAGTCAGAGATTCAGATGCTTCCCCCCCCCACTCAACCTGATCAGTTCCCCTCATTCTCTCGGGGAATCATCGCCAGCTGGAGTATCCCGAGGAGAGCGGTTCACTCATGGAGCAAGCAGAGTAGCAGACCTTCTCTCTCCTTGACCACGACCAGGTTGTGCATCTTGAGGCCCATCTCCAGGGCAGAGACACTCTGCTGCCCTCCACCCTGTCCGGCTTCCCTGCTATGTCGCCGGACGTGGCCTAACCCTAACCCTAACCCTATCCCTAACCCTGTAATTTTTTTCATTTGGGTCCTACATGCAAGAATGGCTGCCTGGGAAGAAAAGGACCCCCCCACCCGCGACTGCCAGCAAAAAAGGGACCATGGGTTTTTCAAGAACTGATTGGCAAAGGCAGCCATTCAGAGAGCAGGAAGGATGGGTGGTGGCAGGGTTGGACCTACTGCCTTTAACAGTTGGGGTGCAGGCAGCTGAGCCCGATTCGTGGCAGTCCACGCAGCAAAGCCATGAGGCCAGAGCACATGGGAAATTTTCTTGGTTGGGGAGGGATTGTTTCAGTGGCCTCCTTTGGAGGCCACAAGGTCAGAGTTTTGACTGCACTGTGCATACACAGTCTACACAAGCACGCGGCAAAGCCTCGAAGCCTGAACAGCGGGGAACAACGGGGAGGGATATTTTCAGACACCTACTTTGGAGGCCACCAAGCCAGAGTTTTGCCTGCCCAGGGGAGACACAGTCCACCCAGGAAAGCCACGAAGCCAGAGTTTTGGAGGCCACTAGGCCAGAGTTTTGCCTGCCCAGGGGAGACACAGTCCACCCAGGAAAGCCACGAAGCCAGAGTTTTGGAGGCCACTAGGCCAGAGTTTTGCCTGCCCAGGGGAGACACAGTCCACCCGGAAAGCCACGAAGCCAGAGTTTTGGAGGCCACTAGGCCAGAGTTTTGCCTGCCCAGTGGAGACACAGTCCACCCAGGAAAGCCACGAAGCCAGAGTGCAAATGTTAGGAAGGGATTCTTTCTTACGCCTTTGGAAGCCGGAATGCTAGTTGGAAGGAATCTCCCCTCCTTCTGCAAAGGGATTTCCCAACCTGGACTGTAACTGGTGGGAGTGAACCCCCCCATGTTGGAGGACAGAGTACCCCAATTCTAAACAAAATAGTTGATGATGACTGTGCCTGTTAAAGTTGGTCTCCTCAAGTGATTTTCCGGCTAGAGGCAGGGGCAGCCGGGGTTGCTGCCTGGGGAAGTCGAGGAGAGTGGCCGACAGGGCGTATGTCGGCTCGGAGGCTGAACTTGAAGCACTGAACCGCTGATAGGCTGAAATTTCACATGTTTCTGTGGTGATTTGGTGTGTTTTTTGACCACGATTTCAAAAGAAAAATTGCAGTCGCCCTTTTGGATCCCCCCCACCTCATGGCATGGCGAGACAATGAGGATGATGCCCCCCCCCAGCCTGGTGCCAGCAGCCCAGGACAGGAGAGGAGGGGGGAAGGCCGTGGACCCCCCCCCAGAAACCACCCCTCTGGTAGGTGACAAAGCCTCAGGCAGGCATATTTTCGCCTGCTTTTTCGGCCGGGAGGGAGTCGGTTTTTTTTTTAACTTTTAACTTTTTCTGTGCTTGCTTGGCATCGCGCGATCGCCGCAATGCCACAAATGGAAACGAAAAACCCAACCAGATTTTTCTTTTTTCGGTTAGAGTTCGAATTGTAACAGCTTAATTACCGTTACCGTTTCTGTTACCTACGGAACCAAAAAAACGGTAACGGAAATGAAAATTTCGCCGCTCTATGCCCATGTCTACTCCTAAGTAAAGAAGAGAACCCTATGGAACCACTGTCTCTTCTTTTGTTGAAATAGTGGAAGAGGGGTGTAGTGCCAGATTACTGGAGAAGGATTGTCGCTATAATCATAAAAGACAAAAGGAGGAATTTACAAATCAGTCAGACTGACATCAAAGCCAGGGAAAATTCTGGAGCAGATTATAAAGCATTCACTCTGCAAGAATCTTGAAAACAATACTATGGTAAATAGAAGCCAACACAGATTTGTCAAAAAATAAATCCTGCCAGAGTAATCTTCTCTCATTTTTTTGATCAGATAATCTCCCTGGTAGACGGTGGGAATGCTATAGACATGATATATCTTGACTTCATTAAAGCTTTTGACAATGTGCCCCATAATATTCTGATTAGCAAACTAAGTGTGGGCTGCATAGAGCAAGTACCAGACAGATCTATGGTTGGTTACAGAAGGGGTGCTTGTCAATGACCGATGAAGCTGTTTGGATGAACAGCGAAACGTTTCTATCTCTCAAAAAAGAAGTCCAGTAGCCATGACTCAACTCCCAGTTGTCAATGGTTTCTTAGACTGGGAGGAAATCAAAATTGAGTTTTGATGAAACTCAGTCCTCAGCCCAGTGCTCTTTGATTTTTTTTTCAGTACATTGGATGAAGAGGTGAAGGGAATGGTTATGAACTTTGTGGATGACACAAAATCGAATGGAATATCTACTAATACTTTGGAAAAAAGAGACAAAATTCAGAAAGCTTTTGATAGGCTTGAGCAGTGGGATGCAAACAACAGAATGGAAATCAACAGTGGAAATCTGAACACCTGGGTAAAAGAAACTTAATGTACAGGTACAAGATGGGGATAATTGGTTCAATAATAATACATGCAAGAATAGAATTACTGCAGATCACAAGCTGATTATGAGCCAATAGTGTGATGCAGCTGTAAAAAAGGAAAATACTAATTTAGGCTGCATTAACAGAAGTATAGTTTCCAAATCCCATGAAGTACTTGTCCCCCTCTATTCAGCAGTGGTTAGGCCTCATCTTGAGTACTGTGTCCAGTTCAGGACACCAAATTTTAAGAGTGATCAGGGGAGTAGAAACTAAGCCCTATAAGGAAAGATGGCAAGAACTGGGGGTCTTTAGCCAGGTGAAAAGAAGACTGAGGGAAGATATGATAGCAGTCTTGAAATACTTAGAATATTATCATACAGAGGAGGTGCAGGATCTGTTCTCAGTCATTACAGAGTGTGAGATATATCTACTAATAGGTACAAATTACAGGCAGCCAGATTTCACCTAAATAGGAGGATCTCTGATTTGGCTTCCTCTATTGAGCCGGGAGGGGGGGTAGATTTGATGACCTAACTCAATGACTGCAACTTCACAATTATATATTTCTCTGAAGTTGTAATACAACAAGCCCTCCTCAGTGGGGGAGAAATAATCATTGCTAATGGAATATGTGCAATATCAAAGAAGAAGTGAGACTGCACCCAAGAAATTATGAGATGACCTGTATCTTACCTCTGCTATAACTTGTGTTATGTTTGAAGATGACCTTAACCATAGATTCCACACTCTTCCTGCACTGAATGCCTACTGAGATAACAGGACTAACCAGACCATTGAGTTTCTTAGTATATCATTGTGGCTGGTCAGTCCCAGCAGCATCGCTAACAAAGGTAGGAGTGGAGTTGAGGGCTCGTTATTCGGGCCCTGGGGCCCGCTTCAGATTGTTTCTGTTTTTCGGGCCCTGGGAGCCCGCTCCGTTTTTCAGGTATCATTTTTCGGCACCCGGTGGGAAAGCGTTCCCGCGGCCACGGGGAGCCCTCTCGGGGCCAGGCGCTGCCGGAGCGAGTTGCAAGCCTGCCGGGAAAATGATCCCGTGGCCACGGGGAGCCCTCCCAGAGCCGTGCGCTGCTGGAGCTGCCAGCAAGCCGGCCAGGAGAAAAGTCCTGCAGCCACGGGAGCGCTCTCCTGGCCAGCTTGACGGTGCCGGCGGTGCCCGGGAGGGCTGGGGGGAGATTTTAAAAACCCGGTCTTCCCCCACCCCATCAGGTAGGAGGAGAGAGCGGGCTTTTTAAATCTTCTCCCCTCCCGAAGCTAGCACCAAGTGGCTACTGGGTGCTGTCTCCGGGAGGGGGGAAGTGGGGGAGAGAGAGCATGGGGGAAGTGGAGGAGAGAGCTGCGTGCAGAGGGGAGAAGGGGGAACTCGGCTTCCCCACAAGGCTCAGCCAATCTCCTCCGCCCTGGGTGACAGCTGCCTGGCAGCCACCAGGGGCAGAGGAGATCGAGTTGCGGTCTTGCCTCCATGCACGGAAGCGAGACCGCGGCCGAGGCTCAGCCGATCTCCTCCGCCCTGGATGACAGCTGCCCGGCCATCACCCCGGGCAGAGGAGATTGGATGAACGAACTGAACATAACCTAACTAATTTGTTCCGGTTCTGTTCAGTTCATGCCCAAATTACTCTGGGCTCTGTTATTCGTTCTGTTATGTAACGGAACGAATAATGGATAATGGAATGAATTTTTTTCATTTTGTGCCCATCTCTAGAGTGGAGGTCCTCTAGCTTCTCATAGGGTGAAGCCATGTGGCAATGGTAGAGAGGTGGCTAACATCACAATGCTGTATTAAGCCTGAGTTTCCAAACTAGATGATATCCTTAACACATATTTAGAAGCAGCATTTCCTCTGCCTTTAATTTTTGTTTGTTTATTAAATACTTTTTCTCCCATCTGTATCTTAAATGAATGAATGAATGAATGAATGAATGAATTGTATTTATTGAGGCTTTGTGGATATTGGAAGATAAAAATGTGTTTTCTTCACAAGTCTGATTACTGGAGCATGTTTTGAGAAAACTTCTTTGTATGCATTTCAGAAGAGCAAAGCAAATAGTGCACTTTGCATCTGCAATGTAAAACAAACAGCTTATGATGCACGTGTCCTGTCCTGGGCACAAGCTATGCTAGCATGTTATTCTGGGGTTGGCAGGTATAGGACCAACATGATTTGGGGCCTGACGTTTATTCGGTGAGGTTAAACAGGAGGACTGAAATCATGGAAGGACCAGCATGTTGACACAGCTATAATCATTCTGTCTGCAACACCCTCTAGAGGCAACAATTCTAATGATGCTCTGGCTGGGCAGTTTATTTAGCTAAAATGTTAATTTGCACAAATTGTCTAACAAAGATGTATGTCTATAAATCCATAATGCCACAGCTCAATATTGAGTGGCTCTGAGATTTCCAGATGCCGGCAACCTGTCATCTGGAAGATTGTGGTGGAGAGAGGATCTTTTAAGATGAAAATATCCCTTCATCAGTTATTCCACCAATGTTCCCTGAAATACATTTTTGTGAAGCAATATTCAGTTTCCTTATCAACCCCGGCCGGCCCCAAATGCCTGCAGACACCACAGTGCTCTGGCTTACATTTAATGCTGAAACATTTGTAAGTACTGTAAATCCTATGATCTATTGGACTAATGAAAAAGAAGGTTTATCATTGCAGTCCAGTGTAAATCTGAGGATAACCTTAGTGTGTGGCCAATTTTATTCCTTTAACAGGTTTACTCCTTTATCAGGTGTTTGGGGAAGGTTTCAACATAAGTATAGTGGAGACATAATTTGCTGCAGGGCAGATTTATTTCTTTCATAGGGTTATTATTTTAACACCCTGATAATCACTAGGAGAGGAGTATGTTTTACCATCTGGGATTTGTGTGTGCAAGTGCATTCGTGTGCCTTTACTCATTCACCGAAAAGGTTCATTCCCTTATCAGCTCTTCATTTTAAAGAGTTTTATTGCATATGCAGAGTGTGTTGGGAATGGAACGGGAGGGCAGTAATTTTATTAAGAGATTTATCCTGTGTCAAGTGTTCACTTAGCTGGGTTCACTGTAATGCAATCAGGCACTCTCGCCTCACTGAGTTTCTTTCTATCTTATTGCTTGTGATAAACAATGTGTTCCCTGCAGTGTGGCCACCACATAATCTTCCTTCTTGGCACAGATCTTCCTTTGCTTCTTTCCGCCGCCACCACCACATTGCTCCTTGATTAAAGCTCCTTCTCTACAGGCTTGCTTGTTTGACTCTTCTCTCTGGGTGCGCGCGCGCGCGCACACACACACACACACACACACACTCCTTTTTAAATAAGGCATGAAGGTGGCAGGCTTTCTTTACTGGGCAAGGGAATGGAATGTTGATGGGCAAAAAAAGGTAGAAGCCCCCTGGAGCCTGCTGTAAAGAAGATGCTTAAATCCCAGGATGTCACATCGATGAATGGCTTGGGAAGAGGGAGAAGAAAGGTAACAGATAGAAACAAGATGATTACAAAGGGGCGGCATGTTTGCACTCTTTGCCTTTTGCTGTTCTTTGCCCTGCTGTCTCTTTGACAGTTCAGAAAGAGAGAGAAAATGAAAATTGTGGATGTGCAGCAGATGGTTCCCATCCAGTCTAATATTAGTAACAGGAGCCCTTGACTAACTAATTTTATTGTTTTAACGGGTTCCATTTCATTTTCAGTTCAATGTTTATTTGTATCCAACTTTCCTTCCAAAAAGGAGACCTAAAGGAGTGAAAAAGGTTTTTCCATGAATGCACTGATATTTAAACTGCCAAGCAGTATGAAAAACTAACCAACAATAAAAAGCTGCAGTAAAGTTATAACCATTCCAGCCATGAAAAATATCTTAAAGTTTATTTAACAAACAATACAAAATTCATGATCAGCCTACAAAGGAATTACAAAAGGTAGCACACGATTTAGGGCAACTACACAGTTATTTGTAGCAGCCTCTGCGGCATGGGGGAAAGTGCCCTGTCATGACAAGTTAATGCAGAGTCATGTCAAGACTAATAAGAGTTTAAAGCCCCAGAGGCTTTGGGGCTTTTGAGAACAACAAAAATAATGTGGTGCAGAAGATATCCATAACTAAACAATGCAACCTAGACCAACATGGCTCTGAGGAGTATCTTGGGCCTACCCAGATGTGTACCCTATGCTGTTCTCTGTTTAGAAACAGGTATGACATGGCTGAAGACTTTGGCTTGGCTAAGATCAATAAAATTTTGGCTTGGAATCTTTTACAACCCAGTCCAGTCTCGCCTACTATACCAACTCTTGCTAGACCCCGATCTCCCGGTAGAGATTTCTGACGTACTTACTACACAAAAGAGCGGGATTGGACATTGAGCAGCTCGGTATGCTTAGACAATCTGAAGCCTATAAGACTATTAAAGATAGGCTACTGGACATTGAATGGCAAGAACTGTGCAGTGAAGCCAACACCACATGCTCTCCCCTTCAATTTAACATCCCGGTTTGCCCTGGGAAGCCAGCCTTTTTTCTTACCCACCTGACATGCCCAGAGGCTCGTAGAGCTTACTCACTTACTAGATGCAACTCTTTTCCATCTGCTTTGTTAGCGGGCAGGTTTGGTGGAATCCCCCATTCTCAGAGGTTTTGTCCATGTCAAACCAACTGTGTAGAAACACTTGAAGATATTTTCTTCTACTGTCCACTTCATGATACACTCCGTAAGAAACATCTGTCCTCAGTCCTTGGCAGGATGCAGGGGTGGAAGAGACTCTACTAGGCTTAAGTTTCTTCTCTCCACACATGTCACCTTCTTTCTGGAGGAGGTGGCAACTTTTGCTTCCAGAATTTTAGCAACTCAGCGCCCTGGGCTCTCCTCTCCTCCCTCTTCTGTTTTCACTATTAGTTGATTATATCAGAACTATTGCCTGTTTGTTCCTGGTTTTGCTTTTGAACTGTACTATTAACTTGTCTGTTGTTTTAATGCCAATAAAGGTCTCTTAACAGTAACAGACAAGTTAATGCAGAGTCATGTCAAGACTAATAAGAGTTTAAAGCCCCAGAGGCTTTGGGGCTTTTGAGAACAACAAAAATAATGTGGTGCAGAAGATATCCATAACTAAACAATGCAACCTAGACCAACATGGCTCAGCATTGGATCACTTCAGCATGTTTTTTATCAGTTGTTCCTAACCACCCCCAACCACCCCATTCCAACCCCCATGTGCTAAGACAAGTCATCCTAGAAAGAATCAAGAGATGCGGCTGAGTCATTTTTTCACTCCAGTCCTTCCTTTGGTCAGCTCTGCTTTCAAACTGCTTCAAGGAACCCTGTAGTTCTCAGAAAGTTTGGAATTCCTCTATGAAAAGACAACTCATGGCTAAAGCTGATAGCATCTTAGTGTTGGAGAAGCCTTGATTCAGACAGATTTTTACAGCCGACAGTTCACGCTTCAATAAAAGTTCTACCTTCGGGAAATAAATCAGCAGACAAAGCAAATGGACCTAAAGCACCCTGCCAGGACACTCACACACAATCAGGCCTTAAATGAGTGGACATAATGTTGATCCATCTGTTTCTGCCTTATGCAGTAATAGCCATGTGTCCTGGAAGGAGTGTGTGCCAATCCTTGTGAATCCTTTCTTTCTAGAGCAGGCAACTACTTCAGAATTGTTGCCTCATCTTTTAAACTTACCATGGCAGGGTGTTAAGCAGAGAAAGGATTCCAGTACTTTCTCTCCAACCTAGAAAAAGCACTATTGAATCCTGCATCTTTAAAAGGCAGTTCCAGAAGTCCTCAGTGCTAGTAGACCATGCTAATTTTCCTTCTAGGAAAGAAGCTTGTAGAAGTAGTTGGGCCTCGGCTAAGATAAGCCTAGAGTCCCTGGACTTATTTCACTTAAGTAGAAAGCTGGGAGCTGGAACACCTGAGTTCACTGACTGACACTTTTGTTTGTGGCTTCTCTTCTCGCATGTATTTAAGTGAGTCACCTTGGCAGAGGCAGCGTCCCTGCGTGCACCTTGGCATGATGGAAAGTGCAACAGAAAGTGGGCACTTTGCAATGTGCTTGGAGTCCCATGAGAGGTCACATGTCAAAAGACTGTGAGTGCTGAATTTTCCATAGAATCTTTGGAGACAAACCTTGCTACCCCTCATTCTTTGCATTTTCCTCTCCCCCTACACATAGTACATGTAACCAAAAGTATCCACTCCCTCCATTTAATTATAGTCTCATTATATTATTGCCAGTTACTGCCTGCTCTCTTTTATGTACTTGGGATTGATTTTTAATTTAGGGTCTCTGTCTGCTTGCAAGGGGATGTGTTTTCACAAGAAAGAGAATAGTCAGGGAAGGAAGGAAGGAAGGAAGGAAGGAAGGAAGGAAGGAAGGTGGGGACCAAGGAAGGAAGGAAGGAAGGAAGGAAGGAAGGAAGGAAGGAAGGAAGATTATTTGAAGCAGGGTTAGGAAAACTTGGTCCACAAATCACATACTCCCACAAAATCTTTTTTTTTTATGTGCCAACACTCCATTTAAAAAACCCCACTCAGTCAAAAAATATATGCTGCCAAAACTCAACAGGACAATTTGCCACAAAATTTGGTCCTGGTGGCTAACCTCTGGTACTTTTTTTTTTTTAAAGAAGACTTCCATTTAAAGTATTTCTAAAATGAAGGATATTGCTTGAACCTCTTCTGTCACTAATATTCATCAGCTCATTTTGAATCTTGATATGTTTTTTCAGTTCATGTTTCATCGGGGTCCTGGTATCCTCCATGTCTCCATTATTTTGAGAAGTATCAGTTTCCCAAGGAAAAACTGTGTTCCAACCACCACAACTACACAACTATCTGACTAGGACTGTAAACTTGTAAGAGGTGTTTTGTACTAAAAATGGAACTTAAATCTTAGTGAAGCCTAGTAAATTACTCCATATAAAATTGGTGGGGAGGAATGTGCATGACTTTTGGATTTTTGACGAAATAAAATAAATGATTTTTAGGTGTTTATTAAATTGTCAATAAATTGATAAATTAGATAAAATCTTTCCAGTTCTAATTAGCGGGTTTCCAGAAATACTGTAGTATTAATTTCAGCCCAGTGCATGGTGTTCATGTTGATGTTAGTGGTTTTGTTTGTGGCAGCCAAACACTATTGCTGCTATCTCATCTTCTTTTAAGTAAAATTCTGATAATTTTTTACTTTTTACTGATTTGAATTACTGCTGTTGCTGCTGTTGTCATAGTTCCTTTTGTGCTTAATTACTCCTCTTGTCTTATGTGCATCTCTGTTCCATGCACTATGCTCCGTTTTGCTGATGGACATGTCCTCTCTGAATACAGTGATGTGTGCTGTGGGAATGACCCCTCTTCACATGCAATGCCCTTTTGTCCTGTTGTTCTTCTTTTAATTACCCATCGGTCTATGGGTGAGAAACAGTTATAAGACACTTTGCCTTAGCTTTTAGCAGTAAAAACTAAAGCAATGTACATAGGAAAAAGTGTGTGTGTGTGTGTGTGTGTGTGTGAGAGAGAGAGAGAGAGAGAGAGAGAGAGAGAGAGAGAGAGAGAGAGAGAGAGAGAGGGAGAGAGATTTTGAGGGGTGGTGTGTGGTCTTTGTTTTTGGAATTTTCATGTACTGGTCCCTTCATTTAACAAAACAGGGACTGACTTTATCAGGTCATTTTGTTTTGTTTTTCCCCATTCATATCTTCTGGTGCTAATCTAAAATGCCCTAAAGTGCTAGTCAGAAAAGAAGGACAGAAAAGGCAAACGAGAATCAGTCTACCTCCAAAATAGACTACATAATTACATAGCCAACCAGTATATAATTCCAGATATAATAATAGGAAATGATAACCCAATTTGGAGAGACCTAGAAGTTATACAAAAGGAGAATATATTTTTAAGCAAGACATTAAAGTTCAGATGAAGAAGATAAATAATCCATTCTTTAAAAAAAAACAATGGAATGTTGGATGAACTTTAGGGAGATTTTAAGTCCATTGGTTTCACCTTTGATTCGAGTAACAGAAATTAAGAGTTTCCCAGAAAATTTAAAAGGGAAATTAAATAAGCTACTGCATAATAAAGAAGTTATATACTTATAGGATTGGTTAAAACAAATGCAGAGTAGACAAAGCATAAAGGAAAAATTGGGAGCAAATATTTCCTGGTTGAACATTATACAAATGGAAGAATGGACTAAAGGATTGATAACTAAAGTAGGAGAGTGTAGAAAATTTACCAGATTTGAAGAAATTATAGATAGAAAAAAGATAGAGAATAAAGAACAGAGGAAAGGAATTGTAAGTGATCTATATATAAGATATTAATTCAGGAGGATTATAAACAATAAGTTAAGAGAGATTTGGCAAGAAGATATTAATAAAAAGATAAAAGAGGAAGGATGGGGGAAATGTGAAACAAAAGAATAGTGAAAATATGTCAGTGAGGGTTAAAGTAAACTGTTATAAAGTATATTGGAGATGGTATATAACACCTGCGAAGTTAAATTTAATAAATAAAGAAATATCTCCAATTTGTTGGAGATGTAAAAAAGAAAAAGGGTCATATTTACATATGTGGTGGGCATGTGAGAATTTGAGAAAAGGAAAATGGAATGGACATTGGTTTCCAATGAAATACAAGAAATATTAGGGGAAAAGATTCAAATGTCCCCCAAACTGATATTGTTAAACATAGTTATGGATAACCAACTGAAGAGGAGGCGGAATTGGTAATTAGACATGGGCACGAACAGAAAAAATGACGTTTCGAGTTTTCGTTTGTCGAAACGGGTCCGTTTCGGGTCGTTTCCGTTTGTCGTGAAATTTTCAAAAATTTGTCATTTCGTTTGTCGCTTGTTGTTTGTCTTTTCCACCACGATTTAGCGCAATTTGACTTCCCAGAGCATAGGGGCATCCCACAATCAGGGCCGGCGCTAGGTGTTTTTGCGCCCTAGGTGGCGGGCGGGGTGGGGGGCTGGGGCGGGGGGAGGTGCGGGCAGGCGGCGGTGGTGGGGGGCCATGGGCGGGCGGCAGCCGCGGGCGGGCGAGTGGGCGGGCGGCGGCGCGGGCTGCAGGCGGGTGGTGGTGCGGGCGGACGGGCGAGTGGGCAGTTAGGATATCACTTAGGATAGAGGTCCTGTTCTTGGCTTGCACCCCAAATGTGTGTGTGTGCAAGCAAATTGAAGTTGGGAAAATAGAAAATAAATGGTAGTATATAATATATATTTAAAATAAATCCACACCTCCCACTCCCAATCAAACGTCCCCCTTTATCCAATATCAGAAAAAAATCCTCACAAACTGCCAGAGAAGAAACAAAGAATAAACTGCTATTCCCTTCAGCAGAAAAAGCTGCAGGGAATCAAATAAATTATTTTCTAAATTCAATTCCCTCCCTGCCTGCCTAACTTAAATCCTAAAGCCTCCAGCCTCCCTCCTCAATCTCGATCAGATCACACCAGCACCAGCAGCCAGCCCTCCTCCCTCAACCACATCCATACACCCGACTGCGATTTCTGGAAGGTGCCTCGGTTTTTTATGCCCTCCGAGACATCCAGAAGTGTCAGTCAAAAACCTGGCAATGCCACTGGTGGAATGGTTCAAAAAAATTGCATGGTCCCATCCCATGCCCAGCCCAAATGGGCAGGTCTAAAAAAATAAAAAATAAAATAAAATAAAATAAAATCAATACGGCGTTTTATTGCTATAAAAAACCCACTGCTGCTACTATTAAAATTCAGGCATTTAAAATAAATAAATTTCACATTTGAGCCAAATATTCAAAAACTAATAACTAATTAATATTGGGGGAATGGTATAGGGACTTATGGAATGTGGCTATTAATGATAAATTGACTTGTGAAATTAAAATTAGGAAAGGCTTGAGTAAGTCAAATGACTTTAATGGAATATGGGATAAACTGTTGGTACAGGTATATGTATTTCAGAAAGGTAAAGGGATAAACCTGGAGAAGTCTCAATGTATTTCTGGAGAGAAATGGGCTGGTCAATACCATGAGAGTTATAATTTTGCTAAAGTCCCGAGGGAGATGGGTTGCACGGGGTTTATTTTTGTTATATTTGTTATATTTTTGTCATATCGGTGTGTGTTTTGATTAATATTTTCATTTCCATTACAGTATTTTGCTCTATTTTTGTACTGTAGTTTTATAGTCTTTAATAAAAATATAACGTAATTGCCATTTATTGTGCAATTTGCACTGGAGTTGGCACAGATAAATTTGAATTAAAGCCTAGAGACTACACGTTATCAAGTTCAATGTGGGCATCTTCTCTGAGCAGAGAGCAAAGAGGTGCTAACAGGCGTGTCTTTTCTCCTCAGTTAAGCATAGTCTCCACACAATTTCTTTTCTTTCTTTTTTAAAAGGTTTCACCTTCGAACTGAAACACATAATTGCTAAGGCACATAGGACAACAACAATAAAGAGAGAGAGCTGGTGGTGGAAATGGTCAATTAGCACTTGTTTGGCATCTCAAGGCAGCTTCTGCTGTTGGAGCTCAGTGCCACACCAAGCTTGCTGTCTGTTTCTGTACTGTCTCCTGCACAGTGTTATATAGGTGGCTACAAGGATTTCCCTGAGGGAAACCTGACTTCTACAAGCTTGAATCACAATGGATTAAGCCGTATTTCCCCCTTTGTAAGGTTACCCCCTCAGTTGATGATGCTGCCACTTGACAAGAACTTCTGTTCAATGTATTCTTCTTTCCCTGACTAATACAAGTTCCAACATAATCTTGATTGTTGTTATGGACTATCAAGTTGAAACCAACTTATAGCAACTCTAAAAGGGCTCTCAATGTAAGTGAGATATTCACAGAGTGGTTTTACATGTTCTGCTCCCTCAGATTCTGTGGTGATTTTAATCCAGGGCTCTGGAGTCCTAGTCTGTAAGTCTATTGACTACAGGGCACTGTTTATCCAGTCTTGGTTATCTGCTAATTTATTTGAGCTCTAGCTTTTCTGATTTGGCAGTTGTGATATATCTGGCCTCCTCTGTTTCTTGCCTGGACAAGAACAATCCTTTGCCCATAGAGATGGAGAGAGACTATGTTTTCTACATCTTGTGGGGGAACACTAAGTTATTGCTCCATCTCTAAAAATAATTCTTCAACTTTACCTTCTGTAGAGTAACATTAACTCATAAATAGATCCTGCAGCTTCAACAACTAGCCCAGGTAAATTTGGGAACCTGTTTCTCCACAAAGCCAAGTTCTCCATTACCCAGCCTGATCAAGGATCGAGGAAGAGGAATGTTTTAATGAGGGGAGGTGAAAATGCAACTAAAGGCAAGAACACTACTGTGGAAGCTACAAGGGTAGGCAAGGTGGTCTTCTCCATGTGCTTTGGACAACAAAGCCAAGCATTCGTCACAGTTTGCATTGCAAAGCCAACACAGATTGATCTTTAACCACTGCTCCACAGTCCATAGCAGAGAATAAGCATGGTTTGGCTTGCATTCAGACAGGGACCATAGATTTTCAAATGTACTCTCCCATTCATCACATCTCCAAAGAGATCTCTAGTATGAGATAGCAAGGGATAGTTTTTGTGGCCTTGGTCAGTTGTATTGAAGCAGAAAGAGTAGCCAGTAGACAGAGAAGCCATGCAAATTTAAAGCATATTTACTTTCCCCCTTATGTATTTATTTATTTGTTTGATTGATTTTTATACCACACACACACACACACAAAAACTGGTTCGGAGGCCACTCTGGGGGATATACAACAGTCCAGAATAGAAAACAAAGCACAAAATAGAAAACACAAAAATCAGAAATAAAATTAACATTAACATAAACTCTAACATAAGACCAAAACGCAAATCAAATAACAAAAATGTGTCAATAAAATAAAATAATTGACACATCTCTAAAATGGGGTTGCCCTTGACTCTCCTCCGGCGATTGCAGCGGGTGCAAAATGCAGCGGCCAGACTGGTGGCGGGTGCGCGTCGCTACGACCGCATCACCCCGGTCCTGGCCCGGCTGCATTGGCTACCCGTTGCCTCCCGGATCAGATTCAAGGTCTTGGTTTTAGTTTATAAAGCCCTCCATGGCCTGGGCCCGGACTACCTGGCGGAGCGGATCGCCCAGCGGTCAACTTCGGCCCGACCGGTTCGGCAGTCGCGGGCGCACTCGCTTCAAGTTCCATCTCTCCGAGAAGCCAGGCGGTCCCGTACTCGGAACCGGGCTTTCTCGGTGGCTGCTCCTTCTATATGGAACAGCCTCCCTAGCGAAGTGCGCTCTGCAGAGTCCCTGCTGGCCTTCCGTAAAGCGGTGAAGACCATTCTATTCCGCGAGGCCTTCGGTGACCTAGCTTAGCCCTCTCTTAGTTTTTTTTTTTAATCCGCCATCAATAGTCAATAATCAGGTTGTATTTTACATAGCAGCGGTGAGGTTTAAATTAAAGGGTGTGCCCCTGCTGCAGCTGTTTATTCGTCTCTTATTAATTTATGCTGATTTTGTGATTATGTTTTCCTATTGTGTTTATTTTACCCAATTGTATGTATCTCCTGATTTGCCCTGCCATGTTCGCCGCCCAGAGTTCCCGTAGGGAAGATGGGCGGGATATAAATTCAATAATAAATAAATAAATAAATAAAAGATTTGTATAAACAACTGAGGGTAATAAAAAATAAAAAAACATAATATGGGCAATAGGGTGGAATTAGCAATAGAAACCAAATCGACAGTAGCAGAACAATTGGTGTTTCATGCTTCTAATTGTAGGTTGAAACTTCCATGTTAGCCTTAACAGGAATGTTGCTGCTATCCAGTTTGCCTCAAACCCCCAACTCCCATTTTGTTTCACACTTTAATGTGCAGCTCAAAGTCTGGTGGGTCTGTTTCATTTGGGACATGCTTTTCCGTTTTCTTCTGCTGTAGGACCTCTGATGGATTCAAGAAAACACCACATAGAGATCTCTGACCAACTGTCTCACTGGATCTTCTTGATAACAAAATCTCTAGCTGTTTGAGGTGTAAGTAAATTCTTTTTAGGCCTCACTGCCACCTTTGGAGCCCCAGCAGCAGCCGTACTGGGTGCCAGTGAACCACACCATCGCCACCTCCGGAGGCCCAGCAGCAGCTGCACTGGGCAGTGGGAGGCCTCGCAGCCATCTCCGGAGCCCCAGTAGTGACCACACCAAATGGCGGGAGGCCTCACTGGGCAGCAGGAGGCCTCACCACTGCCTCTGGAGCTCCGGCAGCGGCTGCGCTGAGCAGCAGGAGGCCTCACCACTGCCCCTGGAGCCCCGGCAGTGGCCGTGCCAGGTGGCGGGAGGCCTCGCTGCTGCCTCCGGAGCCCCAGCAGTGGGTGTGTCAGGCAGCAGGGGGATTGCGCTGCCTCATCCTCCAGAGCCCCAACAGCTCCTCACCCCCACCTTTAGAGCTCCCTGACCCGGACCTCAGGTAAGAGATGCCAGTGGGGTGGGAAAACGAAAAACAAATGGAAAAAACAGAATTTTCCATTTTGTTTTGTTTCATTTTCCTTTGACGGGGCTGTTCGTTATTCATTTCGTTACCTAACAAAACAAATAACGAATAACGAAATGAATTTCTTATTCATTTCATGCCCATCTCTAGTTTTAGATGTGGTAGCTGTGTTGGTCTATACAAATATTTCAGACAAAAATCCAAAGAAACAAAACAAGCCAAAAATGTAGCATCCAGAAGAATAACAATTATATTTTAATGTGAGATTTCATATATTTCTCCCTCTCCTTGTGCTCTTAACTTAATCTCCACTCGTCAACACACAGACACCCTTCACACACACACATGTTCTGTCTCTTCCCTTTTCCCCCCTTCTCCTTGCTCAACCCTGGTGTCTGTTTTCTGTCTCCTGGAGGAATTTTACACAGAGCCGAAGGCCATAAATTACTCAATGTGAGATGTACCACACATCCAAGATTCCTATAGCCAATGGATATTTAGAGTGTCCTGTTTGTAAAACTGATATTTCATTTAATTCTGTTTCCCTTTGTCTGACAAAGTGGATGTGTTCACAAAAGCACAAATTAAAATATGATAGCCTTTAAAGAGTCATGTTTTTGTTTTGTTTTGTACCTGATACCCTAGGTGCCCCAGAAATGTTGGTCTTCTGATTTTCCCATTCTTGTTAGGGACAAAGAAGGGTATGTAGACAGATGCACAATGTCATGTCATCATGACTGAAAACATTTCATTAATGCTGCATGAGAGTCCAGCAATAAATATTGTGCAACAGAACAAATCAGCATTTCATAAGGCAAGCCAAAAAAATGGGGGTACCCCAGACAAAAAGCTATGGCATTCATAGCTTTTTCCTGCTGGCAACATGTCCGGCAATATTGGGCCATATCCTGAATTTTTGAATCATGGGTACAGAAATGCAATATCCCATATTCATATACTTAAAGAATTGAATCTACACCTAAGAGCAGAAGATAATTTAATTTGGATCCCACCCCCAGGTATCACTTTTTATCACAATGCACCTTTTCTGAATGAGTATATTGGCTACTCTGAATGCAGATCATATTAAATCCAAAATATTTTGTTCTTTAACAGGATCTACTAACAGTGGAAAATAAGCTATTTTCAGGTGGATCTCATGAATCAGAGCTTCCTGTGCATTTGTTCACAGCAGCAAGGAAGTTAGTTGCAGTGTTTGAAAGAAGTTTGTTGACTTGGAAAAGCCATCTCTGCACAACATATAATGATTTATCTGGGCTCTGCCCTGTGATCTATCTTAGCAGCACTGCCAATTACTGTGCGAAGAATCAGTAGTCACTCACCACCTCCCTCATCACTATCATTTGGCTGGTAAACAAAGACTGCAATATGCTTATCTCACGTGAACTACACATGAGCTTGCAGACCAAGCCTTTGCTCTTGCAATGGGTTAATATATCTCTTGTTATGTTAATTGTTTCCATTCATCCTTTGATATGTCTCCTCAGGGTGTACTGGGATAATTTCATGTAATTTAGTGTATGACAAGGAAAAAACAAGGAAATGCGACCTAGGCACCAACGAAAAAATACATTAGTATCAATGCATAGGTATAAGTAGTGAGTTAATATGACATGTGGCATCATTGTGGAAATACACAGCAGCTGCTGAAGAAAGCATTGCAGTTTGTTTTCTTATCACAGGTATATCAACCTACAGATGGCACAGCATTCTATATGATGGGGGTGTAGACTCACATCTGGTTGTGTACTTGCATCCACATTTTCATCCAGGTACCACTGCAGGGGCTAGATTCATATTTGGAGGCACCTAAAGGATACTTATTCCCTTCCTCATTACATACAACTACCATCACAGCTAAAGGGGCCATAGAGACTGCACTGATTGTTATTTAGAAAAAGCAAAGCCCTGTGGTCCTTATAAAATACAAAGGCAAGTGCAGGTCATACCTTTATTGGAGCACTAAAAACTGAACAGACAACTAGGTTTTGACCTCATCCAGTCTTCCTCAGGTTGTGCACCAATATTATGTGGATAGTGGAGAAAGAATGTGTGTGTGTGTGTGTGTGTGTGAGAGAGAGAGAGAGAGAGTGTTCCAAACATTCTAGACAGATGACTGTGTCCAGTCTGTTTCTTAAACGTGAGCTCAAAAAACACAGGCTGCAAACACCGCTGGATTCAGACTCCACCCCTGATTGGTTAGATTTCCCCTCCCAGCTAGAGATGGGCACGACCAGGGAAAATGACATTTTCAAGTTGTCGTGTGTTGGAGCCAGCCCGTTTCGGCTCGTTTGTTGTTTCGTTTGTCGTTCTTTCGTCTGTCGTTAGTACTGGTTTGGGGGGGGAGCGGGCTCCTGGAGGCACCTCTCTGGGGTGGGTGCCTCCTCTGGCCCGCTACAAAATGGCATGCATAGCCAATTGGATATGCATACCAAGTTGAGTAGAGACTCGAGGCACCTCTTTTTTGGGTGCCTCTCTCTGTTGACCACAGGCCCACTGCTAACTGCAGTGTCACAGTGCGCACACTGGGGGAAGGATCCTCCTCAGTCTGGGCGCTCTGTGGTTCACCAAGAAGGGAACTGTACTGGCGTGTGTAGTGCAATGCGAGTACAGATTTGGCTTAGGGTTAGGGGGGTTAGCGCAAGGGCTAGGGTTAGGGTTGTTACGGGTAAGGTTAGGGTGAGTTCGTGGGGTGCACCTCTGGGTGCCTCTCTGACCCACTAAGAAGGACAGTGTACTGGCGTATGGGTTAGGGTTCAGGTTCGGGTTCAGGCTACAGTTAGTGGGCTTTTTATGCCCGACAGGCACATCCCAGAAGTCTCGGTCAAAACTTGGTCAAGTGGCCATGCAATTGGTGGAATGGCTCCAAAAATTTGCATGGTCCACTCCCATGGCCAGCCCATCATTGCGCAGGTGTAAAAAAATAAAAATAAAAATAAAATAAAATAAAATCAATGGAGATGTTTTGTTGCAAGAAAAACCCACTGCTGCTACTGTAAAAATTCAGGCAGTTTTAAAATAGCTATTTTCGCATATTTCTGTGGTGCTTTGGTGTGTTTTTGGACCACCATGATTTCAAAATAAATAAATATTGCTTGCAGTCGCCCCATTTTGGATCCCCCGCCCGCACCGCATGGCATGGCGAGTTGGCGAGACGACGAGGATGCGCAGCCCAGGAGAGGAGAGGGGGGAGGCCGGGGACCCCCCCCCCCCAGAAACCACCCCTCTGGTAGGTGCCCTCAGGCAGGCATATTTTCGCCTGCTTTTTTGGCCGGGAATCGGGTTTTTTTTAATTTTTAAAACTTTTTTCCTGAGCCGCTGGGCATCGCGCGATCGCTGCAATGCCGCCAGGAACGACCACGACAAATCAGACCCAATTTTTCTTTAGTCGGTTCGAGTTCGAGTTCTGGCGGAGTAATTGTCGTTCTTCATTTCGTTACGTAACGGAAACGAGGAACGGAAACGGAAACGAGGATTTCGCCGAGTCGTGCCCATGTCTACTCCCAAACCCCTCCAAAAGAGGACTGTCCAATTACTTGCCTTTGCCTCCCCCATTGCCTTCTTTTGAAAGTCAAAGTCCCTGTTTGGCCAGTGAAAAGGTAGTGCAGAGATGTGGCAAGCACCACCAGATAAGAGGGAATGAAATGTAGTCTCTACCCACTAGATGTAGCCAGTTGAAAACAAATTTATAGCCTTAGCTAGCAGCTGGAAGCAGATGTTCCCTTCAGCTTGCAGCCCAGCTGTGCTGATGTCAAGACTCTATGCTGCCTTCTAGCCCGTGCTCTGGGAGGCTTTTCAGAATGTCCTCCATAGCTCAGAAAAACTATACCAAACAAACAAACAAAAACCTTTTAAGAAGCCCTAGTATTGCCCCTACTATATATACTCCACATTGATTTATTGAGAAAGCCCTCCATCATGTCCTCGCCAAACATATTCTTGAAAGTGGGAAGAGACCCAAATCTCAAAGTCCAGCAAGACCCATATTGGGTAGTACATATTCTTCCCAACAGCTTGGCCTAGCAATTTGAATTGTATACAAACAGCCACCACCTCTTGTAAAGTGGGATGGACACACACACACACACACACACACACACACACACACACACACATGCTTGCCCTTGTTCCAGTGAACATTCTGGCCACAGGACTAGAGGGTAGCAGGTCATGAAGTCATGAAGGTACCCATTACTTCCAATATCTGCAGAAAGAGTGTGAGGTTGGTACATTAACCTCACCTAAGCAAACACACTCCTGCATTTATTCTGGTTATTATTTTAAACCCCAGCATCTTGGCTGAAGGCTAAATCCAGGAATATATAGCTGCCCTAAAGACTTCTCTATCTGTTCAGATTAAGTATCCAGCTGGCTTACTACTCTCCTTTCAGTCTCCTTGCCTGAACTCAAATGGTTAGACCTGATCTATGAGGAGTCCTAGGATACTTCTTCCAGCAGATCTTAATACTCCTACCAAAGCAGTGATTTTCAAGACAGCCCAGGGTTTTATGAATCCTGTCACAATTAGATCTGTTCTCATATATTAACCCCGTGGCATGATATCAGTTGGGGATTTCTGCACCATGAAGGAAGAAGAGGGCCTGAACTTGGTTTCTACATCAGCTCCTGGTTAGAGATGGGCACAAAACAAAACAAAAAACCCTTCCGTTATTCTTTATTCATTTCATTACGTAATGAAACGAATAACAAAAATTGTGATGAAATTGGAACAAACCAAACAGAACCACAAAATTAGGGTCGTTACGTTTCGTTTTTGTTAATGGCGTTGCGCAATGTGTCTCTGCCAGCATCATTTTTAGTGTTTTCTCTCTGGTCTGGGGCGTTGGGGGACACCCCCATGCAGAAATGCTTTAAATCACACAAAAAGCAGGTAAAAACGAAAAATGAAAAAACAAAATGATTTTTTTTTCCAAAAAATTCACAAAAAACAAAAATGAACTGAAACAGGACCCACAATGAAAAATGAAAAACCAAAACATCATTTTTTCAATTCATGCCCATCTCTAATCGACAGTGATCAAAGAGCCCAAGAAAATGAACTCTGTCATTTCTTCCTCTTCTGTTTGCCAGGATGTGATGGGACTGGTGACCATGATCTTGGGTTTTATTTGATGTTGCGCTTCAGCCCATTTTTCCCACTCTCCTCTTTCACCCTCATTAATTCCTCCTTACTTTCTGCTATCAGAGTAGTACCATCTGTGTATCTGAGGTTGTTGATATTTCTTCTGGCAGTGTTAATTTCGGCTTGTGATTCATCCAGACCTGCCTTTCACATGATGTGCTCTGCATATAAGTTAAATAGGCAAGGTGACAGTATACTGCCTTGTCGTACTCCTTTTCCAATTTTACACCAATCTTCCTAATGTGGTCTTCACTAAGTTATATCCCCAAAGTAATGTAATTCATAGTTACAAAGCTACATTTAAAAAGAAGTTGCATTTCCAAGTAAAATTTAAAGGCTTTTTAGAGGTACTTCACTGGAATGTTAGGTTTTTAATCCATTTTTTCTATCACTCCCAAGTGAGAAAGGTAGTATTGTACTGTTGGTTAATGTTCTGCAATTGGGAGGAGTATTTTCAAGCAACAATGGCCGCTAGAGGGAACTGAAAAGTATGACTGGCAACGAAAACAAACACTCAATAGGACACAACACAATGAGGAACAAATAATGGTAAGGCAATCCTGGGTCCTCAAGGTACTAAGCATCACCATCTCAAAACAGTCCAACCCCTGGTGTGTTTGGAGTGTGTGTGGGGTGGGTGGGGATTGTGTGAATAGCATACTGTGAAACTTATGAGAAATGCCTAAGTCTGCTTCTGTCTTAGAGCTTCTTATCATTCCTTCATTCCTTCATTCAGTACATTTTTAAAAAACATGCTACACCAGGAAAAGCAGATAGGAAGGAATAAGGGAGAAAGTAAGTTCACGTACTTGTTTCTAAAGTTTTTTTCCCTTTTTAGCTGCAAAGCCAAGGGTCCAGAGAGCCTAATACAGTGTCGGCTGGCTATCTGACCGTTCTAGGGAGAGACAAAAGCCGCCAGTCCCTTTGCAGTACCAGTGGCTGATGTGTCCTTGATAGAATAGCTGCCAGTTGGGTGACAGATTTGCAGCCCTGGGCCTTCAGCCCTCTGGGAAAATGAGGCAGGTGGATAGTAGTTCTTATCAGGAGAGTGCAGGAGGGGTGGAAAGGCTAACCCCCCCACACACACAATGGATCGGGAGATGATAGACAAATGATAATAGAGATGCCCTCTTGCGTGGTACTTTAATTTTGCTCTGAACTATAGCACCGCAGAGGGGACATTCAACACTATGTTCAGGGCATGGGTTTGAAAAGCAGGCATGAGATGACATATTTTATGCAGAATCATAGAACTGTAAAGCTGGACGAGATCCTGAGGATCATTGATATCCTCACCTATGGCTCTATCACACGTCCTTTAGAATACTGATTAAATTTCAATATAAAGGGTTTCCAAAATTCTTGTCCCCACGGGCACCGGGCTTTTAAAAAAATGGTTATGCCCCCTTTAGCGAGTTTTCCAAGACCTACCAGAGAAGTTGGGAAATTTTTGCTCCGGTAAAAAATGCGAACCGGAAGTCCAAGGGAGCTCACATATGATCCAGTTTTCTGCTCCTCCCCCAGCCCTGACCAGCTCGTCCGTGGGCTTGTCAGCACTTTTTATTTTATTTTTTAATTTCCCCTCCCCCCAGCGCTGGTCAGCTGGCCTTTGGGCTGTTAGTTCTGTATTTTTTATTTTTTTTTATTTTTTTCTAGCGCCACCTGCTGGCCCTGGGGCTGGTCTGCACTTTTAAAAAAATCCTTGTACGTGGGAACGGAGATCCCACATCTTCAGTCACGTGACCAAGAAAGAAGAAAAGCCTGATTTTTACAATATCCATATCTTCCCCCAGGTGAGATAATGGCCTTAAAGTGTCCCTGCAAAATGGCCATCTAACCTCTGCTATAATACCAGCATTGAAGGGGAGTCTATTACCCTCTGAGGTATTCCATTCTATTGTCAAAAGAGTTCTTCATGCCAAAAAGGTCTTTCTTAGGCAACATTTCTTTTCTCATATTTTTAAACCCATTAAAATGAGTCCTACTCACTCTGGAGGGACAAAAACAAACTTACTCTGTCTGCCAGGCAAAAATATCCTGAGTATCATGCCAGTTATCCTTCTGTTCAAACGTAAACACCCTCAGCTTCCTCCATTGTTCTGCAGGACCCAAAGCAAAATGAGCAAAATGATCAGAAACCTACCACAGTTCATGTTACGTCACGTGTTTTTCTTCTCTTTGGGGCTCTGTGCCCGAGGCTTGTTCTGTAGGATGGATGATTGCTGAGTGGATGTGTCCTCTTCCTGATTCTTCTCCCTTTTCTGACAACTTTAGATGAAAAGTAATACCATGGATCTTCTCTCTCTCTTGCAAATTGCTTTCCTCCCTCTCTCAGAAAAGTATGCAAAGTGTTGTGTTCCACGCAGTGCTTGAAGAGAGCACCCCCATGAGATGGCTTCCTCACCTGGGGATGAAAGTACCTGTGCCTCCTGTCTAAAAGTGGCCTTGTAGGCCAGATGGGCAGGGTATAACTATAATGATAAAATAAAATAAAATAAAATACTGACCCAAATATACTGGATGATTACTCTGAAAGATAAGCTCTGTTTAATTTTACCTGTCTCATTCTGAACTTGAGTTTAAAATTCCCCAGCCAGCCTCTAAAAATATTGACATCAACAGTCTGAAAGTGAGCATTCACACCCCCAGATACAGTGCTGATCCCAGCCCATCCCCTCCATTCCACATCTTGCATTGCAATAAAGGTCCCATTTGCTTTTGTTTTGTTCTTTGTTGGGGGAAAATCATATCTGTACTCAGGGAAAAAGCTCTGTAGAAAAAGTCACATGGAGATGCGTCTTTCCTGTCTTGCCTGGTGTTCTGGCTATTCAAATGATGGTTGATCAGGTAGTTCTCTGCTCTAGGTCTTGGCAAATTGTTTATGTACTGTCTGGAAGTACAGGTTCCATGATGTCATAATAGCATTCTGCTTGTCACTCATTGTTACATCAGATTATCTCATCATCAAGAATCACTCTGTTTGGGAGGTGTGGGCAGGGGTTTGTGTGCCCATGAATGGCATTGCCAGGACAGCTCCAGTCTTTCTTTCTTTCTTTCTTTCTTTCTTTCTTTCTTTCTTTCTTTCTTTCTTTCTTTCTTTCTTTCTTTCTTTCTTTCTTTCTTTCTTTCTTGTTTATCAGTTGCCATATCAGAATAGTTCTTCAGATACCAACCAACAGCAACAAAATTAAAAAGTTGCTGTTCTGTAAGTGCAAACCATTAGATTGCTAGCACAGGAAAAATGAAACCTTTCATTTGATTCAGTATTCCACCTCTGCAAAGAGAAACAGTCTCCATAAGTCTAAATCTAAGCAGTGAGTGATCTGCCAATAACCCAGGAGTAGAGATGCGCACAAATCGAAAAAATAATGTTTTGTTTTTTTGTTTTTCGTTTCGGGTCTGTTTCGGTTCGTTTTTATTTTTCGTGAATTTTTTGAAAAAAAATTGTTTTGTTTTTCGTTTTTCATTTTTCGTTTTTACCCGCTTTTTGTGCGACTTAAAGCATTTCCGCACGCGGATGTCCCCCAATGCCCCAGACCAGAGGGAAAACACTAAAAAAAATGATGCAGAGATACAGTACAGACTAGGTATGCAGGGAGGCTGCAAAGGCAGCGGTGGGCATTGCCCAGGGTGTAAGGCAGCTGCAGAATGACTTCACTGCGGGGCAGGGGAGGGTACTCACCGAGAGGTACGCATGCACACAGGGAGGCTGCAAGAGAAATCTCTTCTTTCTCTCCCCTAAGAGCCAGGCTGCATCCAGCAGGAACACAGAGACACACACCTGCCTGGCTGGCCTAAAGTAAGGAGTGGCAGAGACAGCAATCCCACCCTAACTCCTACCACAGAGTGTAAGGAGGACAGGGGCTGCCAGAGCTTTTTATGCCCTCTGTGGCTACCACACCTACCCAGTCTGCAACCTGGGCATGCTATTGGTTGAAATTGTCCAAGAATTTACATGATCCCATCACATGGCTTGCATCAATTTTGTGTCTGGAATCCATTTTGTATCATCCTTAAAGGGAAAAGAAAAAATACATTGCAAGGGGAGAAAGACAAAAACAAACGTTTTAAGGACCCCAACCCCCTGGTAGGTAATAATTTCAAATAATTATCGCTGCGGTTTTACGGATTTCCAGGGCGTTTTAATACCCAAGAAATCAATATTAGGCATCTGGGAGCCATTTTGGGTCGATGTCCCCTAACTCTCCTTAAAGGAAAAAAGAAAATACAGCGATCTGAGAAAAGACATAAATGCATGTTTTAAGGACCCCACCCCCCCGGTAGGTATTATCAGGCAGAATAAATAATTATCGCTGGGTTTTTATGGATATTCAGGACGTTTTTTAACATTTAAAAACAGCTCATTTCATTGCGCGTCACCATTAATAAAAATGAAACATAACGAACCTAATTTTCGTGGTTCTGTTTGGTTCGCTCCAATTTCATCACAATTTTTGTTATTCATTTCGTTACGTAATAAAACGAATAATGAATAACAGAATGAATTTTTTTTTCATTTTGTGCCCATCTCTACTGCCGATGGTGACTGCAGCAATGAAATTAGAAGATGCCTGCTTCTTGGGAAGAAAGCGATGGCAAACCTAGGTAGCATCCTAAAGAGCAGAGATATCACATTGCCAGCTAAGGTCAGGATAGTCAAAGCTATGGTTTTCCCAGGAGTGATGTATGGAAGTGATAGCTGAACTATAAAAAAGGCTGATAGCCACAGAATCGATGCTTTTGAGCTGTGGTGCTGGAGGAGAGTCTTGAGAGTCCCCTGGACTGCAAGGAGATCAAACCTATCCATCCTGAAAGAAATCAACCCTGAATGTTCACTGGAAGGACAGATTTTGAACCTGAGGCTCCAGTACTTTGGCCACCTCACGAGGAGAGAGGAATCCTTGGGAAAGTCCCTGATGTTGGGAAAGATTGAAGGCAAAAGGAAAAGGCAAAGAATGAGATGGTTGGATGGTGTCATCGATGCAACCAATATGGATTTGACCAAACTCCGAGAGGCAGTGGAAGACAAGAGGGCCTAGCATGAGCAGTATAACTTTGGAAGGCATATTGTCCCAAGTTCAGGAATCACCACAGATCATATAATTTTCATACTGAATTGTATCCCTCAGCAGTCAGCATGCAACTGATAATGTCTGTCACAATTTCCACAAGAGCCTTTTGACCATTATTTCTCCTCATTTGAGCCCAGCTAATGGATGAGGATAGGTTCTTCTCAGCTTTACTTTTACAGAGGTCAACACCCTTATTACAGTAACTAGAGATGGGCACGACTTAGCGGTATTCCCATTTCCGTTTCTGTTACTCGTATCCGTTACTCTATGGAAACGGTAACGGGAATTACTCTGCCAGAATTCGAGCTCGAACCGACGAACGAACAATTTGGTCTGATTTGTCGTGGTCGTTACTTGCACGCGGCGATCGCGCAATGCCAAGCGGCACAGAAAAAAAGTTTTTAAAAGTTAAAAAAAAAACCGATTCCCGGTCCAAAATGGTGACCGCAATATTTTTTTGGAAATCCTTGCCCAAAACCCCACCAAAGCACCACAGAAACATGCGAAAGTTACGTATTTTAAATGCTTGATTTTTTACAGTAGCAGCAGTGGGTTTGTATTGCCAAAATACGTCTCCGTTGATTTTATTTTATTTTTTTCTTAATTTATTTTTTTACACCTGCGCAACAATGGGCTGGCCATGGGACGGGACCATGCAAATTTTCGGAGCCATTCCACCAATCGCATGGACAGGTTTTGACTGACACTTCTGGATGTGCCAGAGGGCATAAAAAGCCGAGGCAGTTCCAGTCCGTCACAGTCTGGGCTTGGATCTTGTGGAGGGTGGTCAGGGCTGGATTGCTGCGCTCAGTCTAGTTTCGATTTCGCGGTCGCGGTCGCGGTCTCGCTAGGCAGGGAGGGAATTGAATTGATATTAATTCGCAAAACATAATAATTTCTTCTATTCCCTGTGGGGAATAGCAATGCAGTGTTTATTCTTTTTTGTTTTCTACATTTTTGAGGAAGAGTTCCGTTTTTTATTTGCTTATATTTGCTTCAAGGGGGAGAGAAGATTTGAGTGGGAGCGGTAGGGGGGGGGAGGTGCTGCGGATTTATTTTGAAAATATATTATTTTACACTACCATACCATTTCTTTTGTATCCCAATTTCCCACCAAGTTCATTTACTTGGCCAAGGTCCTTTTACCCTGCGCCTACAGCTTTTTTGCTGCTGTTGCGATTGGGGTTTTGGAAGGGAATCCAGCAATCCTATCCTACCCTAGTAGCAGCTTATAGTGTTATTCCATTTATTTTCTATTCTACAGTTTATTAGCAAGTGGCAAGCAACAGCCAAGGTCCAGTACTAGTGCTTAGAAGGGGAGGTTGGAGGCTGTGGATTAAATTATTTTAAAAATATTATACAGAGTACAGACTGAGTAGGCAGAGTCTCCCTCGCCAACCAGTGCACTCAAATTTCTCAAGCACATTTGTTGGCAACAAGGCTAGGGCACCTTCCTCTATAGAACATTTTACAATTTCATTTTACTTAACACTTATAGATATTCTTTCACTTGTCCAACACCTCATTCATTTTTTTGCAGTCAGGCACTCAAACAAACATTTGTTGAAGGGCAGGCACCCAGCCACCAATATAGAACTTTTTCTTCAATTATATCTTTGAAGAAGTTCCATTCATCTTAGTTACTGTGCATTATTTGTGAAAGTTGGGTGCTGCCAGATTTTGCAAACCCCTTGCTTCTATTAGCTTGGTTTTTGTGCAGTTGTAACTTACATCTGTGAAGAAGTTAAGTTACAGTTCTCCTAATTACACTTGCCCTGTGCATTGTGAAACTTGTTTGCCAGGATTGGCAAACCCCTTGCTCCTATTACCTTGTTTTTTGTGCTGCTGTTGTGAGTCCATCTCACTCATTTACTTGCCACCACAATACATACACAATCCAATTACAACTGGGAAGAAGTTACAGTTCTCCTCCTAATTACACTTGCCCTGTGTAGGGCATAGAGAAACTTAGTTGGGTCCCAGGATTGGCAAACCCCTTGCTCCTATTTCCTTGTTTGTTGTGCTGCTGTTGTGAGTCCATCTCACTCATTTACTTGCCACCACAGTCTACATACACAATCCAATTACAACTGGGAAGAAGTTACAGTTCTCCTCCTAATTATACTTGCCCTGTGCAGGGCATTGAGAGACTTAGTTGGGTGCCAGGATTGGCAAACCCCTTGCTCCTATTACCTTGTTTTTTGTGCTGCTCTTGTGAGTCCATCTCACTCATTTACTTGCCACCACAGTCTACATACACAATCCAATTACAACTAGGAAGAAGTTACAGTTCTCCTCCTAATTACACTTGCCCTGTGCAGGGCATTGAGAGACTTAGTTGGGTGCCAGGATTGGCAAACCCCTTGCTCCTATTACCTTGTTTTTTGTGCTGCTCTTGTGAGTCCATCTCACTCATTTACTTGCCACCACAGTCTACATACACAATCCAATTACAACTGGGAAGAAGTTACAGTTCTCCTCCTAATTACACTTGCCCTGTGCAGGGCATAGAGAAACTTAGTTGGGTGCCAGGATTGGCAAACCCCTTGCTCCTATTACCTTGTTTTTTTGTGCTGCTCTTGTGAGTCCATCTCACTCATTTACTTGCACAGTTCCTTAGTGCTTTTCTTTACTATCACGTTATACATTCCCTGGCCTGAGCCACAAGAAGTGAGAAAAATGAGGAGGGGTCGCACAGCTAGAGGGCAGGGGAGGGGGACCCCTACTAAGATAAATAGGGGCACGTTTCTGAGGGAAGGGACAGGAAGTAGTGCAGAAAGTGATACTGGTGCAACTCCCTCCCCGAGTAGCAGTGCCAGAGGCACAAGCAGCACTGTGCCATCGTCTGTCACCGAGGGAAGCATGGATGAGGCGTACCAAATCCCATCTTCGTTACCTGACAGCCCCACCCTTAATCAGCAAGAAGACAAGGGCTCTGATTCTGAAACGGCATCAGAATCAGAATCGGGCTCCTTGTATCTAAACCTGCCAGATTCTGAGGACCTGTTGGCAGGGACAGACTTAAGGCAGGCTCCAGGCAGTGACGGAAGGAGCAGCCCTCTTTCCACCCAGAGTACCACCAGTGAGAGCAGTAGTACTAGTCTACTTTCCCGGCAGGGCAGAGGCCACACCAGCGGCAGCGGCAGGCAATAACAGAAGGGGCGTTACTTTCTGTAAGCCACAAGGGTGTCTCTGGGAGCATTTTGAGAACAGCCCCCATGACGCAAGGATGGCGGTGTGCAAGATATGCGGGGTGGTGTTGCGCAGGGGGAATGACCCCAAACACCTCTCCTCAAGTGGGTTGTGCAGCCATCTGATGAGGAAGCACCCTGGGACTCTGCCTGGAACCTTGTCAGGCCCTTGCTCTTCAGGGAGGAAGAGAGGGGAAGAAGGGTTAGAGAAAGAAAAACACAGCTCCGGTAGTGAGAGTGGGAAGAGGCAGGCCACTCTGCAGGAAGTGGGGCTGTTGGGTGGGACTTTTGTCAGCCCACGAAATAGGGCCAAAGCACAGGAGACCACCACTCGAGTGGTGGGTGAAATGGTGGCCATGAACGGGTTGCCCCTCTCCTTTTTGGAGTCATCAGGCTTCAGGCACCTGATGAAGCACGTGGCACCATGGTACGAGACTCCATCCCGGCGTACCTTCAGCAGGCGGGTGATTCCCTCCCTTTATGAGTCTGTCAGGGACAGGATCTGGGCCCTGCTGCAGGCGGCCAGAGGGAGGAAGATCCACTTCACTTCCGACCTCTGGACCGGTGGGCACCACGGATACCTCTCACTGACGGCTCATTGGTGGCAACCCAAGGAGGTCCTGGAGCCCCGGTCAGCCCATGAGCAGCTGCAGGGGGAGGCACAAGGCAGCACCCCAAGAGGGTATAGGGTGGTGCTTCTCCAGGCCCAAAGCATGGAGGACAACGCCACAGGGATCAACATTGCTGACGTTCTCAAGACAGCAATGCGAGAGTGGGGATTGGGGACAGAGGGACAGGTCAATCGTGGAGTCATGGTTACAGACGCGGGCCGTAACATGACCAACGGGGTTCTTGGGGCAGGGTTCGAGGGCATCGTGTGCGCAGCACACAAACTGCATCTAGTGGTGGGCGATGCCATTGGCCTGGGTGCACCAAAGGACTCCTGGAGTGAGGGGACCAGGGAGACCAGGGCCTTGCTGGACAAGTGTCGGAAGATCGTGGGGCACTTCGCTCGCAGCGTCAAGGCAGCCAGGATGATGCATGAGAGGCAGGCGGAGACGGGCCGACCGGAGCATGTCCTGATCCAGGACGTGACCACCCGGTGGAACTCCACCCACGAAATGGTCAAGCGTCTGGTGGAGCTGAAGGAAGTGGTGGAATACATCATGTCAACCACCCCAGTCCTGCATGAGGGGAGGGAATTGGACCTTGGTGCTACCGAGTGGCTCGCCCTCTCCCAGATGGCGGGTATCCTGCAGCCTTTTGAGGAGACCACCCACGTCCTCAGCCTGGGCCACGTTCTCCCCCTGGTCAATGCCCTTCGCCAACGCCTAGAGACCAGTATCCGGGAAGAAGGCAATCTTCTCGCTAAGAGCAGGGCATTGGCAGACAGGCTGTTGACCGGCGTGGATACCCGCCTTGGCCCACTCAGAAGGGAAAAGGTGTACCAGATGGCCTGCCTGTGCGACGATCGCGTCAAGGGTTCCCTGGCGGCCAGCACTGCCGAACTGAAATCCTGGAAGACGGAGCTATGCCGTCAAGTCAGGGCTCTCTCCGATGACGGCCAGGCGTTTCAGAGGGTGCACGGAAGCCAGAGAGATGCTGAGGAGGAGTCCTCGCTAGGATCCACATCCCTCTGTACTCCAGAAGCGTTCACCCAGAGACCAGGTTCCGTTCCAGCAGCCAACTACCTGGCCTCTGCCCTAGCCATGGCAGTTTCCTCCTCAGTGGAGGCAAGGGAGGAAGAAGTAGCAGACCCCGCTCAGACCATGGTGAAGGAGTACATGGCCGAGCCCCTCCAACCCCTCAGCTTGGACCCACTGCACTACTGGGCCAGAAATCAGACCTCTGGCCCGCTCTTTCAACTCTGGCGTTGGACCTCTTGTCTATCCCACCCACCAGTGTCCAGAGTGAGCGTGTCTTCTCCCACATGGGAGATGTCCTGAGGCCGCGCCGCTGTCGCCTGGACCCGGAGACGGTGGAAAGGTTGACTTTCATCCACTTCAACCTTTCCACCTTGGGATTACCCCAACACTCCAAGAACTAAGTTGCTGCCTGTAACCTAACCTCCTGCCTGCAATCCTCCATGCCCGCCTGCAAGCCTGCCTGCCTCCCCTTGGCCCTACGAGCCTGCCTGCCTGCCTGCCTGCCTGCCTGGCCCTGTGACTACCTGCCGACTCCAGTGCCTAATGCCTGCAAAACTGCCTGCTTGACTGCCTGCTTGCCTGCCTGCCTACCTGTATTCTCTCTCACACACAATTGAAGGGTACTATTAGTGGCCCAATTTTTCTAGCCCTGGCCTGTCTCCAAACCAGGCAGGGCCACTCAAAGTGTCATTGGAAAGGGTCTGTCTGTATTGGCCCAATGTTTCCCCTTTTGCCATGGCTGGTCTGAGAGAGACCCTAATACCTGCCTTCCTTGGTGCTTCACACCGTTCCCTGGGGTTTACGAGCCTGCCTGCCTGCCTGCCTGCCTACCTGTATTCTCTCTCACACACAATTGAAGGGTACTATTAGTGGCCCAATTTTTCTAGCCCTGGCCTGTCTCCAAACCAGGCAGGGCCACTCAAAGTGTCATTGGAAAGGGTCAGTCTGTATTGGCCCAATGTTTCCCCTTTTGCCATGGCTGGTCTGAGAGAGACCCTAATACCTGCCTTCCTTGGTGCTTCACACCGTTCCCTGGGGTTTAGGCGCCAATCTGCTAACAAAGTGGTGAGGAAGCACTTTACAACAACCTACCTCAAAGACTGAGTATCAGGGGGCAAGCTCCCCTCCTTACAGCCTTAAAGAAATAGACCCACCCAGTTCTCCTGCTTCCACTCTGTCTCCAATGGTTGCCAAAACCCGGTCTCCTGGGGTGGCGAGAGAAACTCTGCCTGCCAAGGAAGCCTCCAGGCTTGGTTCTTGGTGGATACTCTGACGCACACTGACTGTGTGAGTCTGTAATTCACACAGACCTAGCTCTGTCTCCTCCGCCACTCTTTCCACTGGGCTGCCAGCTGTGGCTCACAAAGAAGGGAAACGTCCTTGTTGTGTGTGCGTACTCCTGTCCGAAAGTCCCCTGTGTGGATCTTGGTGCTGTGCTGTGTGACTCATTGTGCGCACACTCGGTGCTTAAACATTTTATAATCATTTCTTCCTCTTACCCCGGAACAAAGGCTGCCGGACAAGAAAAGTTACTGGTTGCAAATCTAGGTTGTGATTGATGATGATGATTGAGTTATGGGAACACTCTTCAGGAACAGCTGGTGGTTGGCTTAGGGTTAGGGTTAAGGGGGATGTTTAGGCCTCCGCTACTCTGTCCTCTGGGCTGCACCACACTGTGTCTCACTAAGAAGGGCTGGAGTGGAATGTACTTGCGCGTACCACAGTTCAGCACAATAATCGTTTGTTTCTTAGAAACAGAAGAGCCTTTCAGGAGGAAGTTCCAGGCTTGGCTCTTGGAGTTGTGGAACTGCTGTGATTCACTACGAAGGGCATGGAGATGGAATGCCGGCACGGCAGTTAGGAGCAGTCTACCAGCACACAGCTGGGAAAGAAAGTCAGAAAGCTTGGCTTGCTGTCCTCTTGGAAGCCTGTGTGGTCAAAGACTCAGACTCACTCTAGCTCTGTGTCTTCTCCCTGCCTGCCTGTCAGGCTCCCCCCCCCACTTCCGGCTTAGAGGAGGCCTTCCAGCCGCTTCTCCTTCACCCTAACATCATGGTCCAGTTAGTGCTTCAAGTTCAGCCCTGTCGCCACTGCCCTCAACTTGCCCATGCAGCAACCACGGCTGCGCCCGCCTCTTGGCGGAAAACCTCTTGAAGACCAACTGTAACAGTGCATTCACTCATCAACTATTTTGTTTGCACACACTGTGCCTCACAGAGAAGGGCATTGTGCATGTGTGCTAGAAAACAGCCCTGGGGTGGGCCCGTGATTAGGCAGAACTCATGCGAAAGCACCCTTGGACTCTGCCTGGGACAGTGACAGGACTCTGCAGGAAGGAGTGCCGCAGTGTGGGAGTGTTGTCAGCCTCCGGACCGCCAATTAGTCTTCAGTGGGCTGCCATTGCCATACACTGTGGCTCACAAAGAAGGGCAACTTACTGCCGTGCTGGTGGCCCTCTGTCACCGTTACAAATAGGACAGTTTATCAGAAAGTTCAAGGCTTGGCTCTTAGAGTTGTGGGTAATGTGATTCACTACGAAGGGCATGCCACTGGGATGCAATGCACTGACTGTGGCTCTCAGTGAAGGGAGGGAGCAAGGAAGCCTCCACTCCAGGCTTGGTTCTTTGTGGGTACTCTGACTCACACAGACAGTGAGCCTGTGGTTCTCAGGCCTACTGTCTTCCGTGGACTGCAAAGCTATGTCTCACTGAGAAGGGAACATGGCTGTGCTGGCCTGCTAGGAGTTTACGGAGAAAGCAGCACACAGCTGTGTAGGAAGACCCTCTGGCTTGCAGTCCTTTTGTCAGAATGGTCTCAGGCCTCAGAGTCAGACACCATGTGGACTCTGCTTTTCCACTGGGCTGCCAACTGTGGCTCACGAAGAAGGGCATATTCCTGGCGTCCTCCTCAGGCCATTCAGTCACTCTTTCCTCTTGGATGCAAAACACTGTGGCTCACTAAAAAGGGAAGAGTAATTGTGTGCAGCACGCACTCCAGTAGTTTCTGTGACAGTTCCAGGCTTGGTTCTTGGAGTGGTGTTGGAGCTGGGATTCACTACGAAGGGCATGGTAGTAGTTTGCAGGGAGTTTGTAATTCACACAGACCTAGCTCTGTCTCCTCCGCCACTCTTTCCACTGGGCTGCCAGCTGTGGCTCATAAAGAAGGGAAAAAATGTACCAGTTGCGTGGTGGTGGCACCACCATTTATAAATAGAACAGTTTTCCGAAAGTTCAAGGCTTGGCTGTTGGAGTTGTAGGAGCTGGGATTCACAACGAAGGCCATGGTCGAGGATTGCTGGCCCAGCAATCAATTACTCCAGCTTCTGGCCTCCGCCACTCTTTCCTCTGGGATGCAAGACACTGTGGCTCACTAAGAAGGGAAGAGGACTTGGGTGCCAGCACTCCAGTAGTTTATTGCAAAGTTGCAGGCTTGGCTCTTGGAGTTGTGTGGGAACCAACTGTGATTCACAAAGAAGGGCATGGTAGTAGACTGCCGGGCCGGCAGTTAGCAAGTCTACCAGCACACAGCTGGGGACTTGGGGAGGAAGAGTCAGACTCAGAATGTGGCTTGCTGTCCTTTTTGCAGCCAGTGTGGTGCCAGACCAAACTCAAGGTGATTGGCCTCCTCCGCCAGTCTTTCCTCTGGGCTGCAAGACGCCGTGTTTCACACAGAAGGGGGGTACTGATTTGAACAGCGTTCGTACGTACAGCACCACCAAGACTTAGTCAAAAAGTGACATGTGGTGGACGGTGGTGCATCGCAGGCAGTGTGGTGCCAGACCAAACTCAAGGTGATTGGCCTCCTCCTCCAGTCTTTCCTCTGGGCTGCAAGACACCGTGTTTCACACAGAAGGGGGGTACTGATTTGAACAGCGTTCGTACTATGTACAGCACCACCCAAGAGTTTGTCAGAAAGTGACATGTGGTGCATCGCAGGCAGTGTGGTGCCAGACCAGACTCAAGGTGATTGGCCTCCTCCGCAACTCAGTCCTCTGGGCTGCAAGACACTGTGACCCAAGGCCAGTGGCATTTAAATTCCTGTCATGCCATTCAGTTCCATCCTTTTTATACTGGAGCTGGCAATGAGCCTGCCGCACTCTGGCTCTGTGCTGTGGTGCTCTCATACTCTGCCTTGTGGCCTGGCCGGAGTGGCCGCCCTTACTCTGGCCTTATGGACGCGTCGCCCAGAGATAGTCCTCCTCCTTGTATAGCCTAGTGGGCTGGGCTGTGGGCTGTAAAACTTAAGTCAGAGCAACCCAGAGCCCTAACCCATTCCCATCCCTACCAAAACTATTCCTGGCTGTAGCAGCTACTAGCTAGGTACGTAGCTTAACCACCTCAGGCTCTAACTTGTAATGTTTTTGTTGACCATGACCAAAAGCAGGGTTGCATTGGCTTTGGCTTTATTCCTTGTCCTTTAAGTGTGTGTGACTTTGACTGTGAATGTGAAGTGAAGGCAGAAGGACCTTGGTGATTGGGGGGGGGCAATTTGAGAGGAGTAGAGGAGTAGACCCCTCATCCAGATTTGGGGAGGAACGGAATGTCTGTTTCTCCTGCTGCCTCTGAGAGAGGTGGAGGGGAGATGGGATGGATTCAAAACCAAACAACAAAAAAGTACAACAAACAGGCACGTCAGCCAGACCAGGTAGGGTGGCTGGCTGGTTCAGCATCAGCATATTCAGCACAGCAGACCAAGAGAACAAAAAGAAATGCTAATTTGTTTCTGCCCCACTTTGTTTGCTTAGGATGCACTAGCCTTGTTGTGCAGCAGCAAGTCCATCACCCAGGCAGGTTCGCCTGCTCATTTGCGGGACCCGCGCCTGCGCGCCCACGCACCCGCGCACCCACCCGCGCACTAGCCACTCCCCCTGCCGCTGCCGCTGCCGCCGCCCACGCATGTACCCCCATGCCACCGCCGCCCGCGCTGCGCCCGCAAGCCGCAAGTCTCGGTCGGACGTCAAAATGCGCGAAATCGCGGCAGAAACGGAAACGAAAAAACGAAAAAAACGAACTGACTAATTTTTGCGAATTTTCACGAAAAACGGAGACGACCCGAAACGGAACCGGCCCGACTAACGACAACTCGAAAAAATTTTTTTCCAAGTCATGCCCATCTCTAACAGTAACCATTCTGTTCTTCTTTTGGCACCAGACAGTCTTTTTGCTCCCCCAGATCTTTTAACATCATTTAAAAAAACTATTTGAGATCAGTAAATGTTTGAAAGATGGCGGACGGCAGCAGCAGCAGTTTTTGTGAGCTGCGCTCTGCGTTTTCTTTTCTTTTATGCTGCCTAGTCCTTTTCTTTTATGCTTAATTTCTATCTTTGGGCCTGCCAGGGTTCTCGGAAGGGGGTTAAGGGGCTCTCTCGCTGACCTTTTACGACCTAGAGACTCAATTCCAACCGAGTTTCAGCATATTGCCGCTTCTTCAGTGGAGTGGGGGACCATTTGAGCGGCGAGGAGCCTGCCATGGAGCTGTTGGTGTTGCCGCTTTCCCTGCAGCCCATGTCTACCGCCATGGTCCGTCATTTATTGCCGCCCCGGAGAGCCACCCCGGAGAGCCTACCTGCTGCTTCTTCGTGGACTGCCGCTGGTCGTCTGCGGCCCTCCGCTCGCCGCTGCCGCCGCTGCGGCCCATCGCCTGCCGCCTCCCCTGGGGGCCTGCTCCGGGGGCCGGTGCGGCTTTCCATCTGCTCGCGGCCTGCCGACCGCCGTTGCCGCCGCTGCGCCCCGTCGCTCGCTGCCTCCCTGGAGGGCCTGCGCCGGAGGCCGGTGCGGCGCTTTGTTTGCCTGCGGCTCTCCGTCCGCCATTGCCGCCGCCGCGGCTCGTCGCCCGCCGCCTCCCCGGGGGCTTGCTCCGGGGGCCGGCGTGGCTTTCCATCTGCTTGTGGCCGCCGACCGCCGTTGCTGCCGCCACGGCCCGTCGCTCGCTGCCTGCCCGGGGGGCCGGCGCCAGGGGCCGGCGCGGCGCCTTGTTCGTTTGCGGTTCTCCGCCCGCCGCTGCCGCCGCTGCGGCCTGGTGCCTGCTGCCTCCCCGGGGGGTTTGCTCTGGGGGTTGGCGCTGCTTTCCATCGGCTTCCCATTGGCTCGTGGCCCGCCGAACGCCGCTGCCGCTGCCGTGCCCCGTCGTTTGGTGCCTTCCCGGAGAGCCTGCACCGGAGGCTGGCGTGGTGCCCTGCTTGTTTGTGGCCTTTTGTCTGCCGCTGCTACCTTCGTGACTGTCGCCCGTCGCCCCCCTCGGGGGGCTTGCTCGGCCCGGCCCATTGCTTGCTTGCAGCCCACCACTTGCCGCTGCGGCCACCATTCGCCGCCACTGCCATGGCCTGTCACCTGCCGCCTCCCCGGGGAGTTTGCCCCGGGCACCGGCGTGGCCCACCGCTTGTCTGCAGCCCATCATCTCTAGCTGCTCCAGAGGAACCGCCTGCTGGTCGCCATGACCGTGAGGCTGATGCGGCCTTACCATCGCCGCCGCCCCGGAGTGGCTGCGGTTGGAGGATGATGCGGCCCCACCACCGCCCCCGCCCCCGGAGAGTCCGCCTGCAGATCGGTGCGGCTTGGAGGCTGGCGTGGCTTCTCCACCTCCACTGCCTCGGAGAGTCTTGGCTCACCACATGCTCCTGCCGCTGCCCGGTGCGGTCTCACCCTTGCCGCCGCCCGGGGACTCTACCCGAAGGGCCTGCCTTGACTTTCCATTTGCCCCTGGCCGCCCCATGTGGGCTTCCAGACTGTTCGCTCCTCTGTGTGGCCCGGCATAGGGGGGTTGGGTGGGCCTCGGCCTTCGGGCTCTGGACTTTGGGAGGATTGGTTTTTCCCTGACCATTCGGACTTGGATGTGCATCCGCCGACACCTTGGAAGCGCCTGTCCCCCTGCCCACTGCCCCCTCCCCTGTAGTTTATCGCTCAAGGCGGTTCTGTCCATCTCCGTCTGGGCCACCAGCTGACCTCGTCTCCTCTCCCCCTTCTCCCTCCACCCTCCTTTTATTTCCATTCTGCCCTGGTTATGTGCCCAACCTCTGTTGCTTTTCTCTTACTGTGTTTTATACTCCTTTGTGTTTTGCCATTATTCCCATTGTATTTTTGCATTTTTGTAGCTGTATTTTTTGCTGTTGTTAACTGTTTTGCTTTTATAGATAGATAGATAGATAGATAGATAGATAGATAGATAGATAGATAGATAGATAGATAGATATATATATATATATATATATATATATATATATATATATATATATATATATATATATATATATATATATATATATATATATATATATATGCATGGTAGGGTGGATTCGGGTTTCTTCCCGTGTAGAAATCTGGTTGTTTTGGCGACGTTTTGACGAGGTCTCACTCGTCTTCTTCAGGCTGGTGTTCTGGCTTCTTTCTTCTTGAAGCAAAGCGTGATCTCAGTTGAAGTCCTTCTATAAATATTTATAGAAGGACTTCAACTGAGATCACGCTTTGCTTCAAGAAGAAAGAAGCCAGAACACCAGCCTGAAGATGACGAGTGAGACCTCGTCGAAACGTCGCCAAAACAACGAGATTTCTACACGGGAAGAAACCCGAATCCACCCTAACATGCATATATATATATATATATATATAAATTATTTTTATTTATTTATTTATTCTTTCCTCTTTTTCCTTTTCCCTCCCCTCCTAGGCCACCATGTCGGCAGGGACCCCTATCTCTGTGGTATCTGGCCGTGGGAGGTACGCTTTGGGCGGAGGGATCGGTCGGGTAAGAAGAACTCGGGCCTGGCACTTATTGCCTGTCCCCCGTTCTGATCCCCTCGCCCACCGTCATCTACCTGGGTGCCATCCCGCCAGCGCCTCCGATCTGTCCTGCCTCCTGATTAATGCCAGGTCGGTGCACAACAAGGCCCCGCTCATCCTTGATTCTATCTTGGATGAGCACGCCGACCTGGCATGTGTCACTGAGACCTGGGTGGGCGCGGAGGGCGGGGCCTCCCTCACCCTCCTGTGCCCACCTGGGTTTCAGGTTCAGTGGGCAGGCAGATCGGAGGGTAGGGGGGCGGGGGGCATCGTTTACAGGGAATCCCTTTGTGTTAGTAGGTCTGCGACAATGGTGTGTTCTGGGGTGGAATGCCTCCATCTATCAGTGGGTCAGCGAGATAAGTTTGGCATTGTGCTGGTGTACCGTGCTCCCCGCAACCCAGCGCAATCCCTACCAGAGATCGCCGAGTTCGTCTCAGCTGCTTTGCTGAGGTCCCCCCGCCTTCTGGTGGTTGGGGATCTCAACTTGCATGCCGAGGATGAACTCTCTGGTGCGGCTCTGGAATTCATGGAATCCATGACATCCATGAACTTATCTCAGCATGTTCTATGCCCCACCCATAGAGCTGGCCACACCCTGGACCTGGTCTTTTCCTCCATGTCGCCAGATTCGTGTCTGGGGGTTGGGGGTATTCTGCCCCTGCCCGTGTCATGGTCGGACCATTACCTGCTAAAATTTTCCCTGTCGATCGCCCCCCTGCCCCGCGGGGAGCGCCCTTCTTACATCTGGGCCCGCCCCCGGAGGCTCCTGGACCCTGCCAGGTTCATGCAGGCCTTCGGGGAGCTCTCTGGCGATCTGGCAGACAATCAGGTCGATGCCCTGGTGGAAAGGTGGTATGTGGGTACCGCCGGGGCAGTGGACCGGATCGCCCCCAAGCGCCTCCTACGATGTCGAGGCCGCTGCTCCCCGTGGTTCATGGAGGAGTTGCGGTCGATGAAGCAAGAACGTAGGAGGCTGAAGGTCATTTGGAGGGCAAGCCGGACGGAAGTTAATAGGGCTGCCCTTAAAGAGCTGACTGGCTGCTATCTCCGCGCGATCAGGGACGCTAGAAGATCTTTTGCCTCCCTGAGAATTGGCGAGGCCTCGAACCGCCAGGCGGAGTTATTCCGGGTGGTTCGGGACCTCTCCAATCCCAGTCAGCTGCGGCCTCCTCCTAGTGATTTCACTAGTGAGCAATTCGCAGCCCATTTTCGATCTAAAATTGAGGCCATCCGCTCCGACTTGCCCCCCAGTTGCTCTAGTCCACCCTTTGGGATCTCTGGTGCCTCACCCCTCCATTCTCCCCTCCTGGATGAGTTCGGGCCGGTCTCTTTGGCAGAGGCCTCCAGAGCTATGGCTTGTTGCCGGCCGGCGGCCACTCCCTTTGACCCTTGCCCAGCTTGGCTTATTAAATCTGCCAAAGGGAACATGCCTGAGTGGGTTTCTGCTATTGCCACGGCCTCCTTTCGAGAGGGTTGTTTCCCCTCCCGCTTGAAGGAGACTGTGGTGAAACCCACTCTTAAGAAATCTGGCCTGGCGACGGATGACCTTTCCAACTTTCGTCCGATCGCCATTGTTCCCTTCCTGGGCAAGGTTGTCGAGGGGGTGGCCGTGGTCCGACTTCAGTCATACCTGGAGGTAAATCATATCCTGGATCCCTTCCAGTCTGGATTCAGGCCCCTTCGCGGGACCGAAACCGCCCTGGTCGCTCTGCAGGATGACCTCCTCAGGGAGGCCGACAGGGGGAGCTCCTCGCTGTTGGTCCTCCTTGATCTCTCAGCAGCCTTTGATACCGTCGACCACGGTAACCTTCTGGCCCGGCTCGCGAGGGTGGGAATTGGTGGTCAGGCCCTGGCCTGGCTCCGTTCCTTCCTCGGCGACCGGACTCAGAGGGTACAGCTGGGGGATGTCTTGTCGGCTCCTTGGACTCTCCCTTGTGGGGTGCCCCAGGGGTCGGCAATCTCTCCCGTGCTGTTCAATGTTTATATGAGGCCGCTGGGGGAGGTCATCAGGAGATATGGAGTTCGCTGTCATCAGTACGCTGATGACACGCAGCTCTATATCTCCTTTTCATCTTCTGCAGAGGAGGTGGTTCGCTCCCTCGATTTGTGCCTGGAGGCCGTTTTGGAATGGACCAGAGATAACCGGCTCAAGCTTAATCCGGAGAAGACGGAGGTTCTGTTCTTTGGGGCGCCCTCGTCTCAGTACAATGGCCCCCTCCCTAGTCTGGGGGGTTTTCCCTCCAGCCTACGGACAGGGCCAGGAATCTGGGCGTGGTCCTGGATTCGGCCCTCTCCCTGGAAGCCCAGGTGATGGCCGTCTCCAGGGCCGCTTTTTTCCATCTCCGCAGGATCGCCCAGATCCGCCAGTACCTTGATGAGTCCTCCCTGTGGACAGTTGTGCAGGCTCTGGTGGTCTCGAGGATCGACTATTGCAATGCCCTCTACGTGGGGTTGCCCTTGGGCCTGGTCCGGAGGTTGCAGCGGGTGCATAATGTGGCGGCCAGGCTGGTGGTGGGTGCCCGTAGATACGAGCACATCACCCCAGTCCTGGTCCGCCTGCATTGGCTTCCTGTTGCCTTCTGGATCAGGTTCAAGGTCTTGGTCTTGATTTTCAGGGCCCTCCACGGCTTGGGACCAGAGTATCTGGCGGAGCGTATCTCCCTGAGGGCATCCGGATCCAGACCCACAAGATCATCGCAGGCGCGCTCGCTGAGAGTGGCCACACCCAGAGAGGCACGGAAAACGCGCACGCGCAACCGTGCCTTCTCTGTGGTGGGGCCTTCCCTTTGGAACCATCTTCCCAGCGAGCTGCGCCTGCTGGAGTCCCTGCCTGCCTTTAAGAAAGCTTTGAAGACCTTCCTCTTTAAAGAGGCCTTTGGTGACCTTATCAGTTAGTTTTTTTTCTTTCTCTTCTTCCTTTTGTTTACCTCTTACTTCCTCCACTCCCTCCACTGCCGCCACCTTACCCTCCGTTGGTTCTGTTCGGAGGTGTTTCCCCCCCCCTCTTTTCTCTTATTTTATGTGCTTTTTAACATTGTTAGCCGCCCAGAGTTCCCGCTGGGAAGATGGGCGGGATATAAGTTGATAAATAAATAAATAAATAATAAATAAATATGTCTGTCTGTCTTTTGTTATTGTTATGTGCCCTCAAGTCACCTTCAACGTATGGCAACCCTACTAATCAGCCATCTCCAAAATGTTGTGCCTGCAACAGCCTTATCTGTCATCTTTGTAAGTGCAGTAGTTTTATTATCTTCAAAGTTGATGTTTGCTAAGTGGCTTTGCAGTTTGGAGACATTTTTAACTCTTTATATTGTGGAAAATGAATTGTTTATATTTGATTACATCTGTGCTGGGATTTCAGTTTTGTTTAGTATTTTGATGCTGATTTTGGTTGCATGGTTTATTCTGTTATAATGATGTAGATTATTTTATAAAGTGTCTAAAATATAAATATAAAAAAATTAAAATGCAAATAAATAATATATATTTATTTTCTGTCATTTAACCTTGGATTGATCAAGAGCACCTTTTGGGACTTGGAGCAATTTTTTTGTTTCTGAAATCTTTTCTTCTCCCCTTCAATTGAAATAAGATTCGCAATAATCATTCCTGAAATATTTGGAGGGTTTCTACCACCCTGGTACAGTTCATTCGTATAATCAAGAACGGAACAGTTTTGGGCCTTTAATTGTATCTTACTCTAGTGCGCATAGGAGACACAAATTGTTTTCTCAGGCTTCTCTTCTTCATGCACAAATGGCTCAGAATTTCAAACGTCCCAATTGGCCAGGCCTAGTATCAACAAGTGGAAACTAGCCTTCCACCTTTGATTGGGCAGTCTGCAGAACTGAACATAAGCCATTTTCCCCAAGGGTTCTCCAGCTCACTTTCTTGGGCTTGCTATGGATGTAGCTTCCAACAGCCTTATGCTTGTTTGTGTATTAGCTCACCACCAACATAACATCCAAGAAATGCATGAGAGGCGCCATGAGGGAAAGTTCATTGACTTGTATATATTAATCTGAGCCTTCTAATGTGCTCAAAATTAGATTCCAATGAGCTCAGAGATTAATACTCCCAAAAGTACATGGTATCTCATAGCATCTCACAGCACCTCATCTTTGATTCTTTAGGGATCTTCCTCTTATGAATCCAGAATGAAAGTGGAAATGTTTGGAGAGAAAAGTATTCCCACACAAATGAGATTATTATTGTCTATATAAATTAGACAAGAAAAAATTGGTCTAGCACAGATTCTTTCTGTACTTTCTCTGTATTGGTTTTTCCCATTTAATTTATTCCTTAGCATACAATGCCTGGGCATACATTAGGCACTATGGACATCACATCTCTGTGTTTTTGGATTTTTAAAGCATTTTAAGTATTTTTAAGTATTTCAAAACAATTTTGTATGCAGGGCATAAATAAAAATAATTGCCAGGAGCCCAGTGTTCATATTATGGCGCAAATTTCAGTTCTTCCCTTTAACAACAACAAGAACAACAACACTACATCCACACAGTGATGTTGACAGGCTGTATTTACCTTAAAAATTAGATGGTAAATATCTTTTGCAAGTGAAGCAGACAGTTGAAGAAGAGAAGCATGCATTGGCAGATTATATAAAAAATAGTACAGAGCCAGCATTATTGGAGGTTAAGAACAGGAAGGTGTTTAAAGTAAAGCAAACAAAGCATCAATTCAGAAAAAACAACAATGCAAATACAAGCTGATAGCTGGCATAATAAAGCGCTGCATGGGCAGTTCCTCGAAAAAAAATAATCAAAGGAAAAGTAGATGAGGAAAAGATCTGGTTATGGCTCACCAATGGAACACTGAAAAAAGAGACAGAAGCCCTGATTTTTGCAGCTCAAGAACAAGCTATCAGAACAAATGCAGTTAAGGCTGGAATAGAAAAATCAGCTGAGTACCCCACATGTAGACTCTGTAAAGAGGCAGATGAAACTATCAACCATATATTGAGTTGTTGCAAGAAAATTGCTCAGACTGATTACAAACAGCATCATAATGTAGTTGCTCAAATGGTCCACTGGAATTTGTGTCAGAACTATCATCTGCCCGTAGCAAAGAACTGCTGGGATCATAAGCCTGAAAAAGTGATTGAAAATGAGCATGCAAAATTACTTTGGGACTTCCGAATATAGACAGACAAGGTTTTGGAGCATAATACCCCAGATATTGTGATTGTGGAGAAGAAAAAAGTGTGGTTCATTGATGTTGCTGTACCAGGTGATAGTAGAGTCACCGATAAACAACTTGAAAAAAATTAACCGATATCAGGATCTGAAAATTGAACTTCAGAGACTCTGGCATAAACCAATACAGGTGGTCTCAGTGGTAATCAGCACGCTGGGTGCAGTGCCTAAAGAGCTAAGCAAGTATTTAGAAGAAATTAGAGTTGACAAAGTCACCATCAGTCAGCTGCACAAAGCCACCTTACTGGGATCTGCTTGCATAATTCGCCAATACATCACATAGTCCTAAACACTTGGGAAGCATTCGACTCGTGATTTGTAATACAAAATCCAGCGTAGTTAGCTGGGTGATAATTTAATATGGCAAGTGCCATCAATGTGGTTTTGTTCTTCAAACTGTAATTTCTAACTCCTGTTATGGTTGAACTATGCCCTTCTCTTCATGCTACTTTGGGATATTGGCAGTGACATGCTAGCATTATATGAATTTGTTACACAACATTGTGATTTTTCTGATGTTCAGAATCAACATAGTACAATGCAACAAGTACCAAAGTTGTTGGTTTTTTTAATTCTCACTCTACTTTCTCCATAGAATATTCTATTAATGACTGCATTTAAATGATACATTTAATCCTCTTCATGATACATTTAATCATTTAAAACCCTTTTTTATCTTTCCAGTTTGTAAAAGAAAGCTCTACAATGTGGCCTTCAGTCACAGGTAAAGTTAAAGACAGATACTGTATTTGTGTGTTCATTTATTAGTTAAGGGTCTTTCGCTGCCTCTTTTTCTCCCTAAATATATTTACTACCATATATATAGTAAATGCAGTACATATTTAAATTGCGAAAGACAAACACCATTTTCTTTCCTGGTAATGCTACACCTGCTAGATATACCAATATATCTTGTATTTCCTCTCCATTTTAAAAATATATTCTTTCAAATTGCAGACTGTCTATCATTTGCTAATCCAGCCATTGTGTAACTAATACAATAAATATGTCTCCTGTAAAATGTACTGAAGTAATGAGCAATTTAATGAGTTAAGCAAAGAAAGATAGAAAGTGAAAATTAGAAACCATGGAAACTAGCTCACTAATCCCAGGCAAGTGCCAGCAAGCTAATGAAGACAGACAGAGAGCGAAAGTGAGAATAGAAAAAAGAGAAACAGTTAACTAAAGGTAGAGCTTGGGTCCATTTAGAGAGTTTGTGATGTGCATAAACTTGACTTTTCCTCTTCAGAATAACTGAACATCCATGCCAGGAAACCTGTCAGAAAGCATGCTCCTGACCTCTGTCTGCTCTAACCACCTTTAAAAGGGTCAAAGTGATCAGGCGTAGATGATACCACCATTGCGTCTCCACTGTCATAAGTATGTAAAAGCATTTATAATGCCCAAAACAACTTCACATCAAAATGGAAAAGTTATTTAGGTTCAGAGTTGTATCTCTAAGAAGTAATTAGACTGTGGGCGCTTCCCGCTGCGGAAAAGTTCCTCCTCTACTTCTCACAGTTCATCCTTGTTGACCTCAGATAAGCAAACAAATTAGTGGGGTTCACATGTAAATTGTCCTGGACTGTTGTCTACATGTACAAATACACATACTACCTGAACCTATTGCTGCTGACTCTGTTGCCTGGACTTCATCTCAGCAAGCAAGCAAAACAAGCACCTGGTGCCAGGTTTAATATCTGGCCATTCCATTTGGGAGGTGGAGATTGGGGGGTGGGTGGGAGGGAGCAGCAGCATCAACAACAGTGGCTCCTCCAGATGACTCTCCTGAAGATTCCCGTGCTCCCCCTTTAAATATATGGGGTGGGCAGGGCAGGGGAAACCCTGCAGTCTGGATGCCAGAGACATCCTATATAGCCTATCAGATATGTTATCAAAGCCACACCTTTAAGAAGAAGCTGCCAGGAAAAGCCAGAAACACATTTCAAAGTGTCTTTTGAGGATGCCATGTTCAAATTTCACCATGGACATGAAAAAAAATCCCATTTGGAGCAGGAAGGCCAGGATGGTAATCTGCAAGATGGATTGACTCCTCCTTGTGTAAGTACACCCAAGAAAGAGATCACCTCTACCTTAGAAGAGAATTAACTCAGTGCCCAGATCAAAATCTCCTTGTGAAGTGGCCGTTTTGGCCAAAGGAAATCTCACCCAGACACAAATGGCACTGGGCTGAAGGACAGTGGCCAGACCAAACAAAGCGGTTCTTCTTCCTTCCAGAAGAAGGAGAGATGTAACCACAACAGAGATGGGTTCTTGGCTGGAGAATCAAGCATTCTGACCTCAGTAAGTAGAACCACCAAGGTTAGTCAAACCAAGGCAGCTAGGAAACTGAGCTAGATTAGGACAACTGCATTCCATAGATTGCCTGTTGATAGCTTGCACCTTGCATGGGAGATGTTGCACAGTAGTCTGTGCAACCCAATGGCTTCATTCTTTTGACTGAATCTTTCACTTCCACGTTGGTTTTAAATATGTTAACATTTTAGAAACAGTTCACTTGTGGCAAGGAGGTTTCTGTCTCTTGCAGATTTAATTTTAGTTTAAATCTAATTCCAGAATATTTCACTGCTGTTGACACACATGACCAGTTGTCCTTTTACAATACCCTGATACATATTTATATGTACATTGTCTGTTTTAGATGTTTTTTAGATTTTTAAATAATAATTATTGTTTTGTTGTGTTTTATATTGTAAATCGCCCAGAGTCCCCCCTGGAGAGATGGGTAGTGACAAATCCAAATAAGTAAATAAGTAAATAAAGCAAAGTGTTCTGCTTATATACCGCCCCATACCACTTCAAGTAGTCTCTGGGCAGTTTACAGTTTTTAATTACAATAACGCAGGCTACACATCCACCCCCCCCCCCGCAAGCTGGGTACTCATTGTACCGACCTTGGAAGGATGGAAGGCTGAGTCAACCATGAGAATGAATGAATGAATGAATGAATAAATAAATAATTTTTTATTGAGAGGGGTGGTGGTGACTCTATGGAAAATTCAGAGAGAAATAAGCCTTTGGACTGGGAGTGGAAAAGGGCTGCTGGGTTGCCCTCTCACCCAGCTATAACAACCTTGACCTCAAACTCCCCACTAGCACTGTAGTCAGACTGTGTGGCTGCCTGGGCTCTGAGCATGGAAGATGGAGTGATTAGAAGGAAGAGGGTGGGAGAGCATAGGGAGAGGGAGGGAGGACCTCTATCATAGCACTAAGCCCCAGATTGGGGGTGGTGGGGAACCATGTCTTCAGGAGGACGTTACAAAACTTGAAAAGTTATGGATTTTGTCACTTTTTGAACTGGGACAAGCTTGATATCATTTGGATGGTGGGGAAAATGTCAATTTCATTAGTAGCCAAGCCAATCAGGTATATTTTGGAGAACAAATGTAGGAACAGCACTGTGTTTTCATGGCAGATGAAACAGTGGAAAACCTGATTCTCAGAGAGCCTGGGCTCTACATTAAGGTTATATTCTGAGCAACATGGAAAGGAAAGAATCGATGTACTAATAAGCTGGGATATAGGAAAGGATAAACTAATTCCTTCAGGCAGCAGAGATGGACAAAGTGCCGTACAGTATCACAGATGGGATATGATTCTTCCCTGGAAATATTTTTGCTTATAATTTACCTCAGTGCTGCAAAGAAGTCAAATATCATTAGATTTTTTTCAAAGACTAGTTTTGGTATGAGGCAAAAGCATGGCTAGGCTTCTGGCCGTACACTTAGTGCAGCTAATCATGCCTGAGCTTAATTATTTTAGCTGTCTTTTTTTAGATTATTTTAGATTTTCCACTGAGATTACTGAGGCCTGGATTCAAGAAGTGAAAGTTGAAGGAGAAAACTGATTAATATCTCCTGAGCCCTACTCCATCTCTGTCCACAGCACCACACTGGATATCTTTTTGAAACAAAGAAAACAATGGCAAGGCATCTAATGTCATAACGAGCTTTTTGAGGAAGCTTCTAAGTTTATAAATCACATAAAAGCTTGGTAGATATTTGAAACCGGGGGGGGGGGGAGGACCTTTCTCTCTTTCTACAGAGTGAAAAGAGTTTTGAAAGTAAGGAAGCCACAACAAATAGGGATGGACACGAAATGGGAAAATAACATTTTGTTTCATTTCGTGCTCATCCCCATTTTGTTTTGTTTTGTTTTGTTTCTTACGATTTTTTGAAAAAAAAATTGTATGAAACAAAATGGATCCCCTGGGTCCTAGAGGCACCAGATTTGGTGCCTGGGAGCTATTTTTAAAGGGCTCCTACTGAGCTGTTATTGGCTGGACCCCTTTAAAACTGGCCCAGTCGGCACCAAGGGGATCCCATGGTGCTGACTGGGCCAGTTTTAAAGGGAGCCAGTTGATAACAGCTCAGCAGGAGTCCTCTGAAAACGATGGAAGAAAACGGTTTGTTTCACTGCAAAAATGTCCATAACAAAATGCTTCTTCCTCATTTCTTTTCATTTCATTACATAAACAATGAAAGAGCATTTCGTTTTTCATTTCCTGCCCATCCCTAACAGCAAATTCTAGCCCCTGTGTTAAATAAACAGGGCAAAATGGCCATCCACCCAAATACAAGACCAGCTTTCTATACTTACGGTTTTATACCAAGCACTATTGAAAGTACCCGTCCAAACATTCTTTGAAGAAAGGCTTGCACCATGATGAAGGGATGGCTGTAGCCCCCCCCCCCCATTCCAAAATATGTTCTGTCTATCTGAGGACTGCATTTTAGAAGGGTGGAGACTCCATTGTCACAAGATAATAGTTACTGTACATGACCTTTAGCACGTCATGACCTTCCTCTAAGTAAGATAAGAAGCCATAACAAATTTATTGTGCCAGAGAAATGATTTGTCAGACAACAGAACTATCTGGTAAGAACAAAAGGAACAAGGCTTGAAATGGGAGAGCTGCCCAGGACAGAAAATACAGCTTTATTTATTCCCTGGCGCTGTTGTAATAATTCCCTGTTTAGACTGTCTAAAGGCCCATGTATCCAAGGATCAAACTCCAACGGCTACTTGTTCTTACATTATGTATGTTATGTTCCGGCTTATAGTTTGTCACTGATGGCATCTGTAGACTGTTAGCCATTTGGAGAATGGTTCTGTTATCTGTTTGGCTCTGACCTACCACCGAACAATGCCAGCTATATTTACAATGCTGCACAAGTTAATACTAAGCAATAACTCATCCATAAAACAAATTCTCTTGGATTAGACAGTTGGCATACGATGGATCGTGCTTACATGCATCTCTGGGCTTGTTGAGAGGACGAGCATCACCTCTCCTCCACAATATCTCCTTTTATAAATCAGAAAAGGCTTTTGGGTGTGCTTAAAATGAAATTATCAGCATTTGCCAAGGAAATTTACTCTAGCATTTTATATGTCTGCTTTCAGGTCAGAAACTTAGGGGTGGCTTTCATCAAGCTGCCTCCTAACACTGGTCTTCGTAAAAGAGTAAGAGCCTTTATAATTGAGCTCATCCTCCAAGAAAACTCCTCTGTGGGAGGATCCTCTTTAATTACAACTTCGCAGTAATAAGATGAGAAATGAGCAAGCAAGAAAGTACTGCTGGAATGAGACATGATAAATCAGTTTGTCTAGGAAGCAGTAGATCTATCACAGCAGCCAGCATGCTGCTATCATTCTTATTTCAATAAGGAAATCTCTGGAAGAAATTTTAATTGCTTCTGATTACACAAAAGTCAATATGCCATAGTAAACAAAGTAAATCCAAGCAGTATCCCTTCTCTCCATGTGTACACAATTGCTTACATTAATCCAAAGGATGTGCATTCAGTAATTTCTCCTGATACTACAGGCAGCTTTGTTGTTGATTTTTTTGTCTGAAGAACATCTCTTTCAGGTTACAGGAATAGCACCAAGTTTGCCAACATTGTTATGACCGAAAGTTTGGAGTTCAAGAGAAAATGTGTTTTGCTTTCAACACTGCTTCTTCTTAAGGGCAATTCCTAGTTAATGATCAAATGACTTCAGAGCAATTCAGTTGATAGCAAAGGGCCCTGTTATAGATTCCAAGTTAAGAGATTGGTATTACCATATGGTTACTACCCAGCTTCAGATGTATGTTACATAGCATATAATAGAAATGTGTGACATCTTTGAATGAGTGTCCTTTGTCCTTCAAATGGAGGTGTACTGCTGATTCTGATCCTGGGCTGTTGCCCCACCTATGTTAGGCCATCCTGCTGTTTGATGGCTTTTTAGTTTCTCCGATGTAGATGTCTTCAAAGATGAGGATGTACACATATTAGACGGATAAGAGAGGTGGTTTGAGAGAGGGGTCAGGGAAGCTATTCATGTGTGTATTGAAAATCCCTCTCCCAACAGAAGTGGGGGGCTCAGACACAATTTGTCTTCTACTTATCAAGCAGTACTTTCATCAATCCCCAAACAAATCAGAAGCACTTCACATCTCCACCAACAATTCCACAGCTAACAACCCATACTTAATGGGTGTTGAGAAAGGTTGCATAGGTGGAACTTTCATGTACCCTAGGCCTTTGTCCACCTAATGAGCCTATTCAGGCTATTGTCCACCTAACAAGCTTATTTAGGCCTTTGTCCAACTTATGAGCCTATTCAGATCAGTGTATATATGAAATCAAAGTGAACTATAAAATGGAGGACTCACCATTAACTTTCCTCAGACTGACGAAGCTGCTTGGATGAGTAGCAAAATGTTTCAATTTCTCAAGAGAAGAAGAACAGTTGCCATGACTCAACTTCCATATTTACATGATAATATTTCACCTGTCCTGTTTATGTAACACTTTAAACATCAGAAAAATGGTTAAATTGTGGTACCTCTTAAGACAAATGCCTTATAAGACAAAAAAACCATAGGAAGAAAAAATTGAAGGAATAGGGATGCTTTGCATGACAAAATATTCCCTATGAGATGCTTTGCAAGACGAAAAAACGCCCCACATCTACCCAGGAACCCCACCCCACCCGTTATTTTTGTCTTTATTCTAGCCTCCGGAATGGATTCCCAATGCATTCCTATGAGAAACGGCATTTTGTAAGACAAAATTTTCATAAAATGAAGCAACCCATAGCCACTGGAACAGATTAATTCATTTTCAGTGCACTCCTATGGGAAACAGTGTTTCATAAGACAAAATTTGCTTAAAGCAAATTGACCCATAGAATGAATTAGATTCGTTTTAAGAGGTAGCTCTGTATAAATAAAATGTATTATGAAACAAAAGGAAAACCTCCCTAATTTAGTTCTCTTCAGTGTCTACTTGGCCCTTCTTGGCTTGTCTCTTGCATTCATTACATGGAGCATCTCTTGTCACTGCAAGCATTGATGGGCTCCATTTGCCCTGATAGCATTTCTCTATTGTTGCTATGAGTTGGTGAAGTCGCTCACTGTGCTTGTTGCTCAGTGCTCCATGGTTTGGTGGAAAACATTTAAATGGGGGTGCAAAAAGTGTATCTTTAGTGGCAGTCAAGGCTTTTATATGCATTGAGGAGGTTTTCCACCAAGAACCTGTAGTTGTATGACTTGTTGTTTTCCAGAAAATTTACTGTCACTAACTGGAAGGCTTTCCATGCTATGGCCAAATGCATCATTTCAAATATGTTCATGAATTTGAGGATCAATTATAGACACCTTTCTTTATCTTAACTTCATTTAACCTTGGGAATATTCCATGGAAGTATTTGAAAGCTGCTTATGTTTTGTCCATGGCCTTGACCAAGTTCTTTATCAGATCCAGCTTAATATGTAAACGTAGTAAGAAAACCTTCCTTAGCTTGACTCAACAAGTCAGGGATGCTGAGCATTTTTCCTGTCAAGCTCCAATGACTGCCAGAGTGGCCGATCTATCTTGATGTAGCGGGAATCTCTTGCATCACTATCTGATTCACATTAAAAACAGCAGTATGTTGTGTATCCTGTCTGTAGACCAAGCAGGAGACCTTCAAACCACCACAAAGCTGCTGCTGATGTTGGCCATAGTTTATACACCTCAAATGTTATTTCACATTGTCATATGCTTCCTTCATATGGACTGCATGGCCAACTGGAATTGATGGCAAAACATGGCCATCATGCAGCAAAACAGTTTTAAGACTCTTCCACAATGAATCAATGAACAGTTCCCACCCATTTGGATTGTAATTGTTGAGATCTGCCAGTACACCATTGATGTTGTTGCAGGCTACAAGACCACCTCCTGCGGAGAAGAACGGGGCAAGACAGAATATGTTCTTTTTGCCCACAGTCCAATTATTATATGTATGTGACAAATAAAGAGAAGAGGGATAGGTTTCCTTTCTATTTCTTATTTGTTTCTTCCCAAAAATTTCCATCAGTATATTAAAAGTAGATAAACAGATAGAAAAATTGCCATGAAATCTGTTCAGACCATTGTGGCTTTCCATGTTGTGGGCTAACCATTCTTGTTGAACTGCCAATATATTTCAGGCTAGCCAAAGAATCAAACCTTCCCCCTTCCTTCTTCAATTTAGAGATATCTCTGAATGCCTGATATTGTTCAGTGTACAAGGTCATGCTGCTCAGTATATATATGAATGATTACAGTTGAATTGCATGGTTAATTTACTAGCACAAATGAGTAAATGTTCGCAGCAACTGCAAGAACCGAAGGACTTCCTGTGAAGCCCACAATGGAAAGAAGAGACCCATGATTGGACTCTTCTTCCCATGTGCTTCAGAAGGCAGGATTCAGTATTAATTATTAAGACAAGTACTTCTCCTCTGTAGGAGGAAAAGGAAGCAAATCATTTTCCTGAAAATAATATGTGAAGTAGAGTTATATGATGGAATACAACTTTCAAACAAACAAACAAACCCATAAATGAACCATATAGTGGAATGAACATGCATAATCATTCTTTCTGTCCTCTGGTTCTCTTGTGTGTTATATCCCATTTACTATTGCAGTAACCCAGAAAAGTGAGACAGAAGTTGAGCTATGATAGTCTATAGAGTGAAACAAACGGGCTTGGTACATATGTAGTCAGATCTAGTAGTCCCTGCCCATACTAGCCCCTTTCATCGCCTCATGAAAAGCACTCAGCATTGCAGTATCGTGCCAATTTTCCCAGCTGGAAGAAGGAAGCTAAGCTTTAACAAGCTTTAGGAGAAGCCAGCCTCAGTATTGATGGCAAGAGTCTCAGTTGTCAAGATGGTCTCTTGTGTTCACTGGTATTCATCGGGTAACCACTTCTCATCAAGCATAACACCATTGTCATGGCTGTTTTTTTGCCAAGCTCTCATGACTTCAGAAACATGGGCATCTGTATAATCACTAAACTACTTCTCTTTATGGGACCAGGTAGCAGTTGACAGTTAAGCAATGTGAACTGGCCTCAGATTTGGTTGCAGTCGCAAATAGAAAGGTGTGGTTTTGAGACCATATATTAGTATCTGGACCTTGTGAATTTAGAAAAAAAGAGGCCTAACTTTCTCCTACCCATCTCCATTGAGAACATTTCCACTCTGCTGAACTTGGTATTTGTTGCTCCTACTGCTCTCAGTTTTGAATCTGAGATTTTTGTCAAGATTTCCAACAAAAGGTGAAGTCATAAGTTCTAGTATTTGGGAAAGGGAAGTGACCAACAAACAGGAATTCAGCAAGTGGGTGAATATATATAAATTTTCCAACAAATGAATAAGTAAATCACAGCCCATCACATGCTCCAGTTCATGTCATTACACCTCCTTCCCAAACATTCAAGTAAAGTCCCAACAGGCATCCTTTGTCAAAGAAAAACCTACACTGCATACAGTAGTGCAAGCATCTGAGAGTGCTCTGAAGTCAGAAGGGCTTGCAACAATTGTTGATACACGTTGTAGCCCTTTGTCTAAATTTGTTCCCCATTCTAGTGTATAGAAGAACACTGGACCTCATGAAGGGAATCTAACCAAGATTTTGTTCTACATACAGATGATTGTGAATGCTATGCATTAGGTTGCATGCAATGCAAGTAGTCTAAATTCCTTAGAGAAAAACAGTTGAGGAATTTCCATCTTTGAAGAGAGACATTGCACAGAACTGATTCAAATTACAGATTTCTTCTAGCCATTAGAATTGTTTTGTGCCTCAAGCAATAAATATCTAAAGGGCTTGTCAAAATACAGGCATGACAGTTGTCCTGTGTTTGGGCGAGAAGTGATGAAAAAGGAGTCAGCTCCAGACTTCTGTCTTGCCCATTGTCCCTTTTTGAATAGTAGTAAATATAAGAGGAGATCCTGGAAACCATCTTAACAAGTCATGGTGCAATAGCCAGGCAAGCTGTAGAAGGACACAGACCCATCTGCTGGCTTTGCTCCCTTTCTTCAGCAGTCAGTAAGGAATGGACACCTGCCAGCTGCATCAGTTCTTTGGCAACAGGGACAAATTGTGGGTCAGGGGTCAGAAGTTCTAATGAGATGGCTATCTTCCATGTTCACCTTGTCTGTGAGCTCTGCTAGTCAGTTAGGGTCTGAGGCTGATCCACCTGAGCCAGCTCATCCAGCACCTCATCTGCTAACTCCTCCTGGAATTAGCTAATCAGGGTAGCTCTGTTCCAGGTGACATCCTGAACTAGGAACCAAATTGGACTGCTATACATGGTAGCCATTTCCTTCCATTGCCAGAGGCACCAATCTTGCAGCTTATTGTGTTGGCCTTCTAGGGTGTCTCATAAATCACCTTCAGTTGGGCTACAAAGCCAAAACAGACTATTATTATTAATAATATTATTTATATTTATACCCCATCCATCTGGCCATATGGCCACTCTGGGCAGCTTACAGCAAGAGAAACTCTACAGTAACAAATTACATAATAGATATAACAGAGACCCTTATAACAATACAATTACTACAATACACAATGAAAAAACAGCTTGTCTACATAGGATAGGACATGGAATACTTAATAAAAGGGTGTGAGTGCAAACCAAAAGCTCACTTTAGTCTGATAATCTGGAAATTCCTTTGAGTGGAGCTGCGTTTATATGGGTTAGGAATACATAAATTTATCTGGTGAGCTGTCACACGCGGGGCATTTGTGTCTCTCAAGGGTGTAAGGTAGGGGAAGCTGCTGGCACTGCCTGCAAGCTCTCAACTTGAGCCTGCAGATAGGCTAATGCAGCTAAAGTTAGCTGGGCAGTCTGGTCCAAAAGGATCTTGTCCTTCTGCTAAACCAGCAGGCAGTAAGGTTAGGCTGTATCATCAAGACCAATCAATTTCCAAGTGTTGATCTGTCACCCAGAGTTCTAAGGGTCAATCCGCGAATCTCTTCACTAAACCTTTCACCTTATCAAACAGGGAGCAAACATCAGGATAACCAATAGTTACAACAGGTTGCTGGGAGCTCCAAGGAATGAATATGGGTAGAACCAACATCACTCCATGGAGCAAATGTTTCTTTCAGGCTCCTTTGTCCTCTGAGTTCCCTGGCAGGATTGGCCTTAATTCTTTCCATTCCCAAGCTTCTAAGAGGGTGCTACCAGGCAGGCTACCAAATTCCCCATAGGTCTCTGATTCCTCCAGCTGAGATAGCTCCTCTTCCACTTCTGATGATGACTCAGCAAGGCAAGGCACAGCACAAGGCAAGTCTGTGTAGTTGTGACTTGTATAAGAGAAGCACAACCCAAAGGGATTATGCTTCAATAGATGCATTACAGCTAAAAAGAAATAAAAATACTAAAACATAAAAATTATAGGCAACATTACTTAACATCTGGAAACTCAATAGGGTTACCTACCAATATTTTTTTAATTGAACTTCATTTTCAACAAAAGAAACTAGCTAGGCAGCCAGAGGAAATTTGCATTTTTGTGAAAGGGCAGAGTGGAAAGAAAATATGTACATAAAAGTGGTAGTAACGGCGTGAAAGAGAAGCAGGGAAACAAACTGATGAATTTGTTACAGGAATTCAACCTCAGAAATACCTGAATAATCCAAGAAAGACTTGTGCTGCGAATTGTTTGTATATACAAAGCACACATTCTCTAATAAATTTCATTTTAAAGTAACTTGTAGAATATTAAAGTAGAAATTGTTGTAATGAAAAGATCTAATCATGTACACACTTGATTATTCCCAGAAAAATACCAAATTATCTGTTAGAGTAATGTGATGTTATTTTTGTTTGTTTTATTAGTCATGGCAATCATAACAAGGAATTTTGCGTTACATGAAATGCTCAAGAAGTAAATTAACACTTTCCACTGAATTTTCTGCTTTAAGCAGGCATTTGAATCTAACTCTCTGACTCTTAATTTGACACTGTCTCAACTACATCACACTAGCTTTCAGATTTGTACTGCCATTTGTTGACTGATAACAAAATACAGAAAGAATACAAGAAGCTACACATAATTTTTTAAAAATTTAAATGAATATTTTAAAAAGTATACGAGAAAGGATTTATCAACATGTAATTGTAACAAGATCTAGCTAAATTAAAGGTGAACATTAACTATGAAAAATTAAACCTGTAGACAAAAATAGGAGAACTAGAATGATTGGATAAAAAATAGGGTAAGAAAATTTAAAAGGATCTGAAAAATAATAGGAAAATTTTAGAATTAAATTATTATAAACAACACCATTATGAACTTGGTAAAACTTCAAATTCGTAACAAGTTTTAAAAGTATAAAAATAAAACAATTTTTCAATAGCAGAACATGCTAATCTAGTTTAAGAAGAATTAAAGAAGCCTACAAAGATTGAGTATTCCAGAATTTACAAATTAGCACTGTACAGGTAGAGAAACATTTTATATAATCCTACTGAACGTAAAGAAACAGAGCATATGATAAGATGACCGAAAAAGGAAACAGATGGGAAAATCCTGAGGCATGAACAGACATGGCCCTATGCCAAATTCAAAGAGGTACTTTCAAACATAGCAATATTGTCCAACCATATAAAGACCGGGAAGCAATTCCATGAGAAGAACCAAGGATCAGGGCAATCTTAAAAGCAGAGGAGCACACTAGTTAGATTCTTACCAAGTGACAATATTCTTAACCCAGACTGAACACTGCAATAACAGAAGGTCTCTCTCTACCCAGATCAATCAAGATTTTACATTTCAAAGGCAAATAGCTGATCCAAAAGGTAGAGCATTTCATGTCATTCCTGTTCAAGACAAGAAGACACTGTTAGCATTATTTTGCTATTGAATGAATGGAAAATGTTCCATTGCTTGGAAAGGAATCTTATATTTGGAGGTTCAGGAAAATGAAACATTGGCAATACAGCATGGAAAGCAGTACTGTCAGTCTACCAGAATTCAAAAAAATTTTTTTAGAGTAATTGGATTTAATGCAAGAAATGTTCCACATCCTTTTTTTTTAAACCTATCTGTGCTATTTCTGGGATAGCCAATAATGTTAACCGTACCCATAAATTTGTTTTAGTTAGCAAGAACTCAGTGCCATCTTAATAGCTATCCACATGTATGATTTGGGCTGGCCTATATCTTATTTTGGGATGCAGAAATGCTCTACGAACATGAAATAGTAGAGTATGTAATGGCACTGAATACCAATGGGCCCCCAGATTTTTGTTATTTTTTTTTACCCAAAGGACTCTCTCCAGTATGGAAGTAGTGGTGTGTACAGAAAAAGCTGAGCGGTGAACAGTTCGTTATGCCGGTTTACCCCGGATGGTCTTTTGGAGATAAAAATGCATGAATTGGATTAATTTACAGTTCGTTTTGGTACATAGAGATCGAATGCCTTTTATTTTTCTCCCCCCTCCCCCATCTTTGCTATTATTGCCATGATGACCTTGCATATAGCAAGCTTTGTACTAGAGGGAATCCAATGGCAGCTTCTAAAAGACATAATACTTGATGGAAAGAGGTATAATATGGAATGTCACACCTTTTACTATGGAGGGGATGTAATTATTAAAAAATTATTTAAAATTTAAAATTTTAAATAATTTTAATTTAATTTAATTTAATTTAATTTAATTTAATTATTTATTTAAGCGATAATGGAGGTGGTCTCAGCTCTTTCTCCCCCCACCTCAGGCAGCAGGAGAGCCTAGGCTGCCCAGGCTTCTTGTGCTGCTGACCTCTCACCATAATTTGTACATCAGTTAACATGGTTTGTGAGTGAAGACTAGAACTGGAGAATTTCTGTTTGGCAGTGAGAGTGACCTTGGAGGAGACCTGCAATTTTAAAAAATGCAAAACATGTTTGACTCTAGAATTTTGGGTTCTATTGGAGTCGATTAGACACATTTTCTGACCCTGAGAGTGTGTGTTGTTGTGTACTCCAGAAGTCAAACGGCTTCCTAGTAGGGTAACACTAGCAGGGGGCAAGAGGTTAGACCTAATGGCCTTATAGGCCCTTTCCAACTTCATTATTCTCTGGTTCAATGAACATTCATAGCTCTTCTACTATTATGCATTGATTGGTTCAAAGTATGCTTAGTCTCTCATTGATCGTGGTTTCCACTCACCAGGCTCTTGATATATTTTTAAATAAATTCCAGCGTTCCATGAGACTACTAAGGCAGGGGAAAATAGGAGAAGGTTATGCAGGTGAACTGGTAAGCTAGTAGGAGCAGATGTGATGGTTCACTGGAAACAGAGTACAGATTTAGCCATCTGAGTTGTACTCCAAAATAGTTTCATTTACTTTCCTCTAGACAGCAAATTGCCATCTGTAGGTACAAATAATTGACTGCATTTAGAGATCATGTTCAGATGAGACAAAACAGCACCCAAGTCGAGTCTAGGTCAAGTTGCAGGTGTGACTTGAGTCCTGAGTCCACATTCCTATATCTGACAGATAGTTCTCCAGGTTTCTCTCAAATGCCTCCAACACTGGAGCACTCACCATCTTTCAAGACAATGGACATTGTTATACTGCTCTAACAGTTAGGACTTTTTCCTGATATTCAGCCAAAATTTCATTTCCTGTAGCTTGAACCCATTATTGTGTGTTCTGTGTTCTGGGATGATTGAGAAGAGATCTTGCCCCTCTACTGTATGACAGCCTTTCAAGTATTTGAAGAGTGCTATGGTTTTTCCAGGAGTGATATATGGAAGTGAGAGCTGGACTATAAAGAAGGCTGATCACCACAGAATTGATGCTTTTGAGCTGTGGTGCTGGAGGAGAGTCTTGAGAGTCCCCTGGACTGCAAGGAGATCAAACCTATCCATCCTGAAAGAAATCAACCCCAAATGTTCACTGGAAGGACAGATTTTGAAGCTGAGACTCCAGTACTTTGGCCACCTCATGAGGAGAGAGGAGTCCTTGGAAAAGTCCCTGATGTTGGGAAAGATTGAAGGCAAAAGGAAAAGAGGACAGCAGAGGATGAGATGGTTGGACAGTGTCATCAATGCAACCAATATGGATTTAACCAAACTCCGGGAGGCAGTGGAAGATAGGAAGGCCTGGCGAGCTCTGGTCCATGGGGTCACGAAGAGTTGGACACAACTGAACGACTGAACAACAACAACAAAAACGAACTCATGTCTCCCCTCAGTCTTCTTTCCTTCTTCCTGTCTTTTCTCACAATTATTTGTTTCCAGTCCCCTGATAATCCTTGTTGCCCTCCTCTGAACCTGTTACAGTTTCTAGGCATTCTTCTTAATATGAGGTGTCTGGACCTGGACACAATACTTCAGTTGTGGCCTCACCAGTGCTGAATAGTGGAGGACTAGTACTTCATGAGATATAGAGACAATACCTCTCTTAATGTAGCCAAAAATGACATTTACCCTTTTTTATTTTTGAAGCTCTATATCACATTACTGGCTCATATTCAGCTTTTGATCTTTAACAACTTCTACAGGAAAAGTGATTTCATTTGAACATTAGGAAGAACTTCATGGCGGTTAGAGCTGTTTGGCAGTGGAATATGCTGCCACGGAGGGTGGTGGAGTCTCCTTCTTTGGAGGTTTTTAAGCAGAGTCCGGATGGTCACCTGTCGGAATTACTGTGATGGGGGTTTCTGAATGGCAGGGGGTTGGACTGGATGGCCCTTAAGGTCTCTTCCAATTCTATGATTCTATGATTCTAAGATCCTTCTTGCTTATAGTGTTATTGGGCCAAGTCTCCTCCATCTTGTAGTTCTGCACTGGTTTATTTTTCCTTGGTGAAGAACTCTGCATTTATCCTTATTAAATTATCAGTCAGTCAGTCAGTCAGTCAGACACCTTTATTGGCATAAATAAATAAATAAAATAGACAATGAACAATAGAGAATAAAATGCACAATTGAGAAAGTGTACATACCCAAATCAGTATCAATTAAAAACAGGGAAGGGTGGAGGAAATATAGGAACGTTGTAACAGGACGAGAGCAAGAGGGTGTTTCCATGTATCATTATATTTGTCCAGCCAAAATTGACTGCAGACCATCCAGAATGAACAGACTATATTTGGAGGTGTGGAACAAAAGGCCCGTTGAGTAACTGTGGCCTGCGTCGCTGGATTAACAAATTAATAAATGTGGCAGTCTGCCTAGTGTGGGTTTTGTCTAAGCCTGCCAAAAGATTATGCAAAATGACCTCGTCCTGGTGACCAGGGAATCTAGCAAGCTGTGGCTCTAGGTGGGAAGCGTGGATGTCCTTATATAGAGGACAATATACTGTAGGATCATATGCACCAGAGACTCAATGGTCCCTGAATTACAGGGACATAACCGAGTCTCCAGTGGTAGAGAGCCGAATCACCCATATAGGACATTAGAGGGGAGCACATTACATCTAGCTAGAGTGAAAGCACGTCGTTCCTGTGGATTCTCTAAAAGATATAGGTAGCTGGCTGGCTTGCCAACAGGTAGTGGGAGTTGGAGACTGAGAGGAGAACATGCTTTAGAGGCTGCTGCAAAAAGGTCTTGCCTTTCAATGTCTAGCAATCTAAGCTTTAACAGCATATAAGCCTGCATGAAAGGTAGTGCCCCCAGTTGCTCAGGTGAAATGCCCAGAGCCGTGATTCTTTGGAGAAACTGTTTGAGGCCGGGAGAGTAAAAATGGTCGGAGAGAATGCCCTCTATCAGAGGGTCTTTGTGTGAGACAAAACAAATTCTCAGCCAGTATTTGAATTGTCTTAGCTGTGCCTGAGTGTTCAATCTGCTAATAGAGATGGGCACGACTTAGCGGTATTCCCGTTTCCGTTTTCGTTACTCGTATCCGTTACTCTACGGAAACGGTAACGGGAATTACTCCACCAGAATTCGAGCTCGAACCGACGAACGAACAATTTGGTCTGATTTGTCGTGCTCGTTACTTGCATCACGGCGATCGCGCAATGCCAAGCGGCACAGAAAAAAAGTTTTTAAAAGTTTAAAAAAAACTGATTCCCAGCCCTAAAAGTAGGCAAAAACTGTCTAAGGGCACCTACCAGGCCAGAAGGGTGTTTTTTTGGGGGGGTGTTTCCCCGCCCCCCTCTCCTTGGCTATTGCTACTGCTGCGCTGCTGGTACCAGGCTGGGAGGGCGCATCCATTTGCCATGCAGTGCGGGGGATCCAAAATGGCGACCGCAATATTTTTTTTGAAATCGTTGCCCAAAACCCCACCAAAGCACCACAGAAACATGTGAAAATTAGCTATTTTAAATGCTTGAATTTTTACAGTAGCAGCAGTGGGTTTTTCTTGCAAAAAAAGTCTCCGTTGATTTTATTTTATTTTATTTTATTTTATTTTATTTTATTTTTTTACACCTGCACATTCGCAATGATGGGCTCGCCCATGGGAGTGGACCATGCAAATTTTCCACCAATCGCATTGCCACTTGGCCAGGTTGACCACAGAGACTTCTGGGATGTGCCAATCGGGCATAAACAGCCCACTAATCGTAGCCCAAACCCGAACCCTAAGCCTAAGCCTAACCCATACGCCAGTACACTGTCCTTCTAAGTGGGTCAGAGAGGCACCCAGAGGTGCACCCCAATACTCACCCTAACCTCACCCGTAACTAGCCTAACCCTAGCCCTTGCGCTAACCCGTCTTAACCCTAAGCCAGATCTACTTGCATTGCACTACATGCAAGTATGTGAGACACAGCGGGTGCAAAGAGTCTGCCAGTCCATCACTTGTGGCTCTGGCTGACTCCTGCAGCTCCCTCCAGGAGCCCGCTACCCCCCCCCAAACCAGTACTAACGACAACGAAAAAACGAAAAAACGAACCGACTATTTTTTGCGAAATTTCGCGAAAAACGGAAACGAGCCAAAACGGACTGCCTCCGACACACGACAACTCGAAAACGTCATTTTCCCTAGTCGTGCCCATCTCTATCTGCTAAGTCCAGCCTCCAGACAGAGGGCTGCATAAGGTACACAATGTGGAACTGCCAATATTTTATAAAGAAAAGTGGATTGAAGCCTTTCAACCAGTGGATTGATGGCGTCCAGCCAAACTGGTACCCCATATAACAGTTGGGAGATGACCTTGGCTTTGAAGACCTGCAGAGCACTGGGGATATGTTGATTACCCCATATATAAAAGAACCGGTAGATAGCTTGGATGGTCAGTCTGGCTGAGTTGATAGTGATATGCCTGTGTCTGGCCCAGGTGTTACGGTAGAAAAAATTTAAACCTAAGTACTTAAATTCTTTGACTTGTTGTATTGCTCTCCCATGAAAAATCCAAAAGTGGAGTTTCCAGGTCTTACTGAAAACAACTATTTTGGACTTACTATAATTGAGGGACAGTTTGTTGCAAGAAAGATAGTTAATACATTCTAAAATTAATCGTCTTAAACATATCTTGGTGTGGGAAAGTAGTACCATGTCGTCTGCATACAGAAGAATGGGCACTGCCAAATGGCCCAATCTTGGGCAGTGGCTGTTTACTCCTAGCAATAGAGGAGCAAGGTCATTGATGTACAAATTGAATAGGGTGGGGGCAAGAACACAGCCCTGTTTAACTCCTCTGTTAATGGGAATGCTGCTGGAAAGATCACCATCACTGGATAATCGAATGCAGCAAGTGTTCTCTGTATGTAACCTTTGGATTAAAAAAAGCAGTCTTCTGTCTAAGCCGGCAGCCCGTAACTTGGCCCATAAAAGTTCCCGGTCTATAGAGTCAAATGCAGCTTTAAGATCTAAAAAGGCAGCATATAGTTGACTCTTTGTATGGGCAGTTTGCTTGGCTATAAGATGAGATAATATTAAACAATGGTCCACTGTGGATTTATTCTCACGAAATCCTGCTTGCTCTGGCCCAAGTATGTTATTATCTTTTATCCAGGAGTTGAGTCGAATCAGGAGGTGGTTAGCATATACCTTGCCCACGACTGACAGCAGGCTGATTGGTCTAGAATTGTCCGGCATTTTCCTATCCCCCTTTTTGAAAATGGGTAAAATTATAGATTGGACCCATGACTTGGGCATTATCCCAGATCTATCCACAAAAGTAAAAAGATCTGCCAGAATAGGTGCCCACCAGTCAGCATATGTTTTGAATAGATCAGGTGGAAGTTGATCAGGACCAGGGGCCTTTCCTGATTTCAGCTTGTTTAGTAGCTGCTTAATTTCTGAGATGGCGACTGGGGGCCAATCAGGTAAATCATTAGGATTAACCATATTTGAAGGAAGGTCGGACATGCAGTCATCAAAAAAGAGAGACCGAAAATGGTCTTCCCAGGTGGAGGAGGAGATTACAGAAATTGGGTAAGTTTTAGAACCGAAAAAGCCTGAGATCACTTCCCAAAAGTGCTTTGGGTTCCTACTTTTAATGGCCTTGCTTAACCTGTCCCAACAGGCTACTGAGCGGTGTTTATGGTTAGATCTGATGGTCTCTGCAAGCTGATGCTTGACAATAAAGTATCTGTGGGGTAGAGAAACACTATTAGATTTTTGGAAGGTATGATAAATTTGGCGTAATTCTTTCTTTAGATTACCCTTATTTGCCCCATACATTTTTCTGTCATTAGAGTGAGCACTGCATTAGTTTATAATAATGAAGGCTGTTGTTTAAATAGCTAGATTAGCCAATATTATAAATATCACACTTTAAAAACAATGCCTATGAATTGGAACAGGTTCAGAGGAGGGCAAAAAGAACAATCAGAGGATTGGAAACCAAGCCTTGTGAGGAACGACCAAAAGAATTGGGTATGTTTAAATGGATCAAGGGATAAGACTGAATTATGCATCAACATTATTTTACGGTTACAACTATGGAAACAAATATCCAAGAATGGATTCAGTTTTATTTTGCAGTTACCATGCCATGTCCCCACCCCCCAAAATTGGCTTTTACAGTCACTTACCTTGCACTTTCAAAAGAGATGGGAAGAAAGTAGTTAAGACAGCCTAGGCTTCCTGGTGCGGTCCAGAGGACCTTTTGTTTGTACAGTGATACCTTGTATAAAGGAATTAATTCGTTCCAAGTGAAATTATGTTAAGCAAATTTTCCTTTATACCAATTTGAAACCAGAGTAATCCCTAATCACCACCATTTTTGTGTTGTACAGATTCGCCCCATGGACATTCTGTTAAGCAAATTTCCCCTATCTCCGGAATTTTTTATGCTGTACAGATTTTATGTTATATAAACCGTTTGTTATATGAGGGTCCACTGTATGTACTTTTGACACCAAAGCCTGCTGAAATAATGCAGCAAACACTTCCTCGTGTGTGACCTTTTTCAGTTGATTAAAGTGGCTGAGCCGGGCTTAACTGGAATCAAAGACAGTTGAGGCATTTTGGGCTTGGTACGGTAATATAATATCAATTAAAATGACAGTGACAATTGCTTTCCTTGTACAGCCCTTTAATAGAGGCTGTAAGACACCAGACAAGCCTGGTGGCATTTTTGTGTGTGCCTCGTTTCTTTCCTGCTGTCTGTGTAGTCTCAGGGAAAAGGGACATGGTCTCCTGGCAGTAGATGCAGGCTATTTAAATGCTCCATTGGAGAGGGATTAAAGTTTATGCAAGGTCACTGGGGATGTGATAATTATAATCACAGGTTTTTGGCTCCACAGTGGCAGCCATTTGTTATTTTCGCTCGAGTAATTCTGCAGCTTGGAGCTGTTGACAAGCATGCACTGATTTACTGCCCTCCCCACCCTCCATAACTCCCCTCTCCAGGTCCCAAGGCAGTGAATGCTCCAAAGTCTGACATCCCTCTGTGGCTCCTGCTAATTTCAGTATCTTTTCTCTTGTGAGCTTCCACAGAGACTAGAAATGGAGGCAGGTGGGAATATTCTGTTTGCTTATAATGGGATCATAGTGAAAGAGGAGGACAATATGGGAATGGTTAGGGAATGGTGACTTAGGGCCTTTTCACACGACCCCTAAGATCCGCTGGCCACTTAAATTCGGACCAGAGATCTTAGGGGTTTGTCGCCGTTCCTGCGTTCCCACCCCCTCCGCACTTCTGGCTGCTGGCTGCGTGAGGGGAGGGAGAAAAAAAGGAAGAAAAGAATGCTGCTCACCTCCATTCTGCCATCTCGCTTTGCTCCCGGCACTGCATTCAGATCTCTTAAAGGGGCGGGGGGCAAAAAAAGAACAAACAGAAGCGAGGAGAGCCCGTCAGTCACTACTGTTATATCCGCATCAGGTATTTTCACCGTCTGAGCGCAGGTACATGAAAAGTGTGCTGGGACGCGCTTAGGTGGGTGTGGTCACACTTAATTATCTGTAAACTCCGGAGCTGGTGGGGAAATAATTTTAAGCTCCGGAGCTGGGAGCCATTTGCCACGGAGTTTAGGGGTCGTGTGAAAAGGCCCTTACATGTCCCCCTTCCAGCATGAGTTGTCATCCATGTTAGGGAGATTGAACAGGTAACTGATGTGGTCTGAACTTCAAGATCGTTCCAATCTTTCACAAGAATTTGGAGGACAGTTGAGACCAGCAGATGAGGAAATAAGAAAGGCCAAGGCAAAGCCTCTTTCAACCACTGGGTCTGAAGAGACTCCTATCTCTCCCTTACTTTTATGGTGACATTCAAATCAGACAACAAAGGCCATGTGGTGGTAGAATTTAGAGCCAAGAGGAATAAAACATCTTAGACACAAATATCCACGATGGGAGGATGTACATAGTTACACATTGCCTCTATAAAATGCTTTCTTTTCACCATCCCAACCCCAGGTTCTCCAAAAATATAACTTTAAACAAAACTCCTCTTGTTTAAACTTATTTAAACCTATTTAAACCCTGTGGTTTTCTGCAGTAATTTATGTAAAACTGAATGATTTCATTATTTCTTTTTTTAAACAGTATTGACCTAATTGATTCAGGAAATGTTCAAACAGACCGATTACTTCTCGGTTCCCAACTGCAAATTAAGCTAGAAATACTATATATGATTGAAAAGTGGATCAATCAGGGCAATCAAAAGTGTTTTTAAAAAAATCAATTTTAAATAAAAATTACTGCTGATAATAATCCTAAACCATGATATAAATATGTGAAGATTAAGTACAAAATATCTGCTTATAAGATGAAAAAAAAGCTGCAATTTGTTTGGTGGCAGACAGCATATTCTCTCCCTTATTTTCTATTTTCAGGATATTTGGAGGACAAATTCCCTCACCCTGCCAAGTTCTCAAATTCCTGCAATCGGCCAAACCTTCCCTTTGGCCTGCAGACAGGGGGAAGATATGAAAGGGACAACTGTACTGCCCTCTTACTCCACAGTCTGTGTACGATTTGACAGGGATGACATTAAATTAAACACCAGCAACTGCATTCATTGTAGGGAAGCCTGGTTAGGGAATCATGCCTTTTCAGTGGGGAACGGTCACTTTTAGCTGAGCACACAAGGGGAGTTTTAATTTTGCGCCAAATTGCTGCCTTCACTTTCCACCACTTTTCGTCCTGCATGATCACCTAATCTGATGATGCAAAGGGGCACTTGTATGATTGTCCCTTCCCCTCAGGTAAGCCCCCGTTGTCTCCAAACAACGGGTGGGTGGGGTGGTAAATGCTTCCAAAAGTTAGCATTGCAACATTTTAGCACTGTCATTTCAGAAAAATAAAAAATAAAAATGACCACATGGAGAGTAGAGATGGGCATGAATTGAAAAAAGGATGTTTCGGTTTTTCATTTTTCGTTGAGGGGTCAGTTTCGGTTCATTTTCATTTTTTGTGAATTTTTTTAAAAAAATTCATTTTCGTTTATTCGCTTTTCATTTTTCATTTTTACCCACTTTTGCATGATTTTTAAAGCATTTCCGTGTGCGGGCGTCCCCCAGTGCTCCAGACCAGAGGGAAAACACTAAAAAAAATGATGCTGGCAGAGACACAGTATAGACTAGATACTCAGGGAGGCTGCAAATGCAGTGGCGGGCGTTGCCCAGGGTGCAAGGCAGCCACAGAGAGACTGCACTGCAGGGCAGGGGAGGGTACTCACCGAGAGGTACGCACACACACACACACACAGGGAGGCTGCAGGACTGAAGCTAGAGAGAGAAATCTCTTCTTTTTCTCCCCTAAGAGCCAGGCTGCAGCCGGCAGGAACACAGAGACACACGCCTGCCTGGCTGGCCTAAAGTGAAAATAACGAGTCGCAGAGACAGCCATCCCACCTGAACTCCCACCAGAGACTGCAGGAGGACAGGGGCTGCCAGAGCTTTTTATGCCCTTTGTGGCTGCCAGACCTGCCCAGTCTGCAACCTAGGCATGCTATTGGTTGAACATGTCCAAGAATTTACATGATCCCATCACATGGGTTGCCTCCATTTTGTGGCTGGCAACATCCATTTTGTCATCCTTAAAGGGAAAAGAAAAATACATCGCGATGGGAGAAGACAAAAACAAATGTTTTAAGGACCCCAACCCCCCAACCCCGGTAGGTATTATCAGACAGTATAAATAATTATTGCTACGTTTTTATGGATGTCCAGGGCATTTTTTAACATTTAAAACAGCTCATTTCATTGCGCGTCGCCATTAACAAAAAACAAAATGTAACGAACCTAATTTTTGTGGTTCTGTTTGGTTCGTTCCAATTTCATCACAATGTTCATTATTCATTTTGTTACAAAATGAAACGAATAATGAATAACGGAAACGAAAAAAGTTCATTTTGTGCCCATCTCTAATGGAGAGCACAAGGAGTAAAAAAGGCTGTGCTTTCATCCTTTTTAAAAAGGTGATAAATAATTTTTAATGTTTTTAATGGTGAACTGTGACTACAATATACGGTAAGTACATTTTAGGGAACAATAGACATAACAATGGGCATTTAATAGATTTATAAATGATGTATTTATGGGGGGGGGAAGCAAAACTTTATTTGTTCCAGCTGAAACTATCCTTTCCTTAATATTTATTTCTTTTAAAAAGAACTCTAAGCAACAAACAAACAAGTAACAGAGAGAGAGAGAGAGAGAGAGAGAGAGAGAGAGAGAGAGAGAGAGAGATATTAAGAGGGCTAATTGTGATGAGGCCACTGTAAGAATGAGCAAGCCATTGCATTTAACACAGGCACATCCTTGTAAACGAACAGCTTGAGCCCCAAGATATGCCAGAGAGAAAGGAGGCGAGTTGAGATGGGAAGGTGGCCGCTCTGCAGCCCATGTCAAGGTCTTTCAGGTCAGATCCCTGGAAGCTGATCTAGTGGTGAGCTGAGGGTGATTCAAAGGTTAAGTCTTCTACCAAAGGGCTAGTTTGGTCAGACACATAATTGGAATAACAAAGTCAATATATGTTACTAGTGCTGGGACATAATCTTCATTTGATCTCTCACATGGCAGATTAATTAAGTGTTATCAATTAATAGCCTGCTAAAAGTGAACACCCTGTTCGTCGGTTTCCCAAGCAGTGTCAAGCATATCCAAAACCCTCCCTCAGTTTTGAGGGGGTGGGAGGTGGGGGAGGAAGAAGAGGAGAGGGAGAGAGCGCATTGCTTTCGGAGAAACAAAGGAAAATGCCGGTGCTGGTGATGATGAGCAATGGTGTATAATTCCATAATAATCAAAATTATTTACACATCAGCTGGGCAGAGACTTTTATCTGAAAAACACAGAGAACCGGGTTTTACAAAACCCCTGTGAAAAATGCATGACGGAAGCTGCAGCAGATTCAGAAGTGTTTTACACTCCAGACACAGGAAAAAGAAAATGTTTTTTCAAGAAGCAGTGAAACCTTTACATATTTAACAGTGCAGCCGGGGTGGGTGGGTGGTGGTGGTAGTGGACAGAGGTAGACAGACAGAATGACAGATAGAAACACAAACAAATAGGGTTAAATGAATGGATTATCTTACACAGTGACTGAAGTCCAGTAGTAAATCACAACCAGAGTATGTCCATTGAATTGGTGGGGATTTGGTGATTCAACTTCAGTGTAAGCTCCATGAATTCAATGGGCTCACACTAGTTGCAACTTAATACTTTGATATTATATTTAAGATCAGTTTGATCTTTCATTTAAACTTCATTTGTTTGGTTGTTTGTTTTCTGATCAAAAATACTTTTGTCCTTATTCCCATCCTTTAATTTGCCATCAGGAGAGAAGTGCTTTCTGGGTGTGCCTATGCATTGTAATAGTGTTACACAGGTGTACCTCTGAACTGAATGAGAGCTGTTCTCATTTTTTTCATGACTGAATAAAACAAAAAAAATGAAGAATCCCTATGAAGTTATTCATCGTAATCATTCCTTTTCTATCCCTAATTTTGGGATTAAAAGTTCTCCTTTCTCTAATGACGATACTTGCTTTTTACAGAATGCCCCAAACCTCACAAGGTGGGTAGTGATGGTAGTCATGGCTGTTTCCTTTTTACAATGCCCTACGACAGTGATGGTGAACCTTTTAGAGACCAAGTGCCCAAACTGCAATTCAAAACACACTAATTTTTTTTGCAAAGTGCCAATACAGTAATTTAACCTGTATACAGGTGGCTATGAAGGGACGATGTCGGGTGCCCACAGAAAGGGCTCCGAGCGCCACCTTTGGCACCCGTGCCATAGGTTCGCCATCACTGCCCTAAGATCTTGGTTTACACCTTGGGTGAGCCAGGTCTCAGCAAGCACTGAGGCCTGGCAATAAATGGTTCTGGTGGAGTCTTCAGAATGTGCAGGGCAATAAGAGATGATCCACCAGGGGTGCCTGAAGAGACTTAATACTTAAAGCACTCTCTAAGTTAACAATTTAATTATGTAGGCTATACATTGCTCCCCCTTCCAGTTGCAAGCTGGGTACTCATTTTAAGACCTCAGAAGGATGGAATGCTGAGTCAACCATGAGCTGGCTACCTGGGATAGAACCCCTAGATTGTGAACACAGTTTTGGCTGTAGAACAGCTTTTAACCACTGTGTGCGACTCTTCACAATAAGATACAAGACATTTGGCTGCAGAGTTGGACCATTTGGATGCACACTGATGTAGTTGTAAATTGTATCTCTGTGTTTTGTCAAGTTTGGGATGTTAGAACCATGGGTTTCATCTTGCCTCGTGGTGTTGTGGGTGCCCCATCGCTGGAGGTTTTCAAGAAGAGATTAGACAGCTATCTCTCCAGGATGGTATGTTTCCTGCTTTGTGCAGAGAGTTGGACTAGAAGACTTCCAAGGTCTCTTCCAACCTCACAATCATTCTATGACTTTTACACTACCCATCTGGCAACAAGGCCACTCTGGGCGCTTTACAGATATCATACACACATCACAATGCTATAATTACACAAATAACTTGTACATTGTAGAATTTAATACAATAAAAAAGCAAATCAGAATAAACAACAGACATCTAAACATTACACATCGTAACCACTGAACAATAAAACATAGTAGGTAGATGAAAGGGCAGCATGACAAATAGGGGAAAGATTTACCCAAGTCCTAAGTGAAATAAATGGTGCTCAAACACAGGTCCGGGGAGCCATTGTTCATCTAACAAGCCCATTCAGACCAGGGTGAAGTGTAACCAATATGGAAAATAAATTGGAGGTCTCCTCTCAGTTTCTTCAGACAGAAGAAGCTATTTGGATGAGTAGCAAAAAGTTTTGACTTAATGAGAAAAGATGTCCAGCAACCCTGACTCAGCTTTTGGATAACCTCACCTGGATGGTTATGAATCTTCAGAGATACACAGCAAGCATGACAGGTGGCTGTGAGAGCCAGCTTTTGTGGGGGCAGTAAAGAAGAAATTCCTGTGTAGTTACCTAGATTTATCTAGAACAGGCCTGAACAATGTGTCGACCATGGGCGACTGGTAGCCCACGGGGCTGTCAGAAGTAGCCCGCCAGGTTTCCGCCAGTCTTTCGATCCGTCACCAGTGGTGGACTATTCAGGGTGGGCCTAGGCCGGCAGTGAGCTTGCAGTATTATGGTTTGCCTGTCCTCCTTCCCTACCTCCATCCATTCCTCCAGCCACCCACTCAGCCTACCTGCCCCCGGCATGCACCATTCTATCCCCCACAGTACCCCAGGGGACTGATCTGCTGGGTCATCCCATTTGCCCATGCCATTCCATGCACCCCAGAACCTCAGGCAACTGATCTGTCAAGTCCAGAAGCAAACATGTGCCATTTCACACAACCCAGGACCCCAGCCAACAGTTGCCTGAGGTCCTCCTGAGCTGTGTGGAATGGCATGACCCAGCAGATCAGTTGCCTGATGTCTTGGAGAGGGTGGAACACATGCCTTTTAAAATTCCCTGGGACTTGATGAAATGACAAGCTGGGTTGTGCTGCTGGCGCACACCATTCTACACCCCCCCAGGACCCCAAGGATGATCTCAGCAAAATGATCTGCTGGGTTGTCCCATTGACCCACAACATTCCATGCACCCCAGGACCTGTGGCAATTGATCTGCCGGGTCAGTTGTCAGAGGTCTTTGGGTTTGTGGAATGGCGCGACTCAATGGTGGGCCCCCACACATTTTCACCTCACCAAATCTGGCCCTCCTTGCAAAAAGTTTGAGCATCCTTTCTCTAGGAGGGCACACAACAATACAAACCCCAACAAGATTATCATATGACTACACACAGATTTGAAAAACAGTGATCCAGAATCCAATGTATTTCACTACTGTAACCAAGTCCTAAACCTAGTACTGCTTCCAGACTAGTGCACACTGTATCATCTTTCAAAACAGTATAGTACTTTAATTCACTCCCTAACTCTGTTGTTTTTCTTTAAAAACTGACTCTTATTTGGAGCAGTTCTTTAAATGCAAACTTGAGGATTTTCTCGTCATCTCGGAAGTTGCTGCCAATTCTATGGAGACATTGAAAACACAGAGCAGCTTTATTATGGAAGACTCAGCAATGAGCTGTATGTATTGGCTTATAAGAAATGTATAGCTTATTGGTTTAGGTATCTGGCTGCAGAACCAGAGGTTGGGCATTCACTTTTTTACTGTGCCTCCTGCTGGCCCTGTCCTGACCCACAAAGTGATGCAAACAAATATTGGATGATGTCAAGGAGGTCTCTGACATCTCCTGGCTCAGCATGGCAGAAGGGTAATAAACAGAAATTTCTTCATGGCTGATTTCAATTGAAGATATAAGAACATAAGAACATAAGAAGAGCCATGCTGGATCAGGCCAAAGGCCCATCTAGTCCAGCTTCCTGTATCTCACAGTGGCCCCACCAGATGCATTTGGGAGCGCATGAGACTAGATATCTGTCTCCTGATACCACTCCCCTGCATCTGGCCCTTGAAGTACCCTGGTTTTAAGCCTGGAGATTACACATGTCCATCATGGTTTGTAACCTGTGGTGGACTTTTCCTCCAGGAATCTGTCCAATCCCCTTTTGAAGGCATCTAGGCCAGATGCCATCACCACATCCTGTGGCAGGGAGTTCCACAGACTAACAACACGCTGGGTGAAAAAAAATTCTTTTGTCTGTTCTTACTCTCCCAGCCCTCAATTTGAGTGTATGTCCCCTAGTTCTGGTATTTTGTAAGAGGGAAAAGAGCTTCCCTCTATCCACTTTACTCATGCCCTGCATTATTTTGTACGTGTCAATCATATCCCCCCTAAGGCACCTTTTTTCCAGACTAAAGAGCCCCAAATGTTTTAGCCTTTCCTCATAAGGGAGGTGCCCCAGCCCAGTAATCATTTTAGTCGCTCTCTTCTGCACCTTTTCCAGTTCCACTATGTCTTTCTTGAGATGTGGTGACCAGAATTGTACACAATACTCCAGGTGCGGCCTTACTATTGTTTTGTATAATGGCATTATAATGTTGGCTGTTTTATTTTCAATTCCCTTTTTGATCACCCCTAGCATGGAATTGGCCTTCTTCATCGCTGCCACACATTGGGGAGACACCTTCATGGAGCTGTCCACCAACACACCAAGATCTCTTTCCTGATCCGTCACAGATAACTCAGAGCCCATGAGTTGATAGATAAAGTTTTGATTTTTTGACCCAATATGCATTACTTTACATTTGGCTACATTAAAACACATTTGCCATTTCACAGCCCATTCCCCCAGTTTGGAGAGATCCTTCTGGAGCTCTTCACAATATTCTCTGGTTTTTACCACACGGAAAAGTTTTGAGTCATCTGCAAACTAGGCCACCTCACTATTTATCCCTGTCTCCACGTCATTTATGAACAGATTGAAAAGCACCGGTCCCAGGACAGATCCCTGGGGCACACTGCTTTTTACTTCTCTCCATTGTGAAAATTTCCCATTGACACCTACTCTTTGTTTCCTGGATCTCAACCAGTTCTCAATCCGTAAGAGGACCTGCCCTCTTATCCCCTGACTGTGCAATTTTCTCAGCAGCCTTTGGTGAGGGACTGTGTCAAAAGCCTTTTGAAAATCCAGATAGACTATATCCACCGGTTCACCCAAATCCACATGCCTGTTGACCTTTTCAAAAAATTCTAAAAGATTTGTCAGACAAGACTTACCCTTACAGAAGCCATGCTGATTTTCTCTCAGCAAGGTTTGTTCTTTTATGTGTTTTAACATTTTCTCTTGGATGAGGCTTTCCACCATCTTCCCTGGGACAGATGTAAGGCTAACTGGCCTGTAGTTTCCCGGGTCCCCCCTCCTTCCTTTTTTAAAAATTGGTGTGACATCTGCTATCCTCCAGTTCTCCGGCACTGTGGCCGTTTTAAGAGACAAGTTGCATATTACCGTTAAGAGATCTGCAATTTCATTTCTCAGTTCCCTAATAACCTTTGGGTGGATGCCATCTGGGCCCAGTGACTTGTTAATCTTCAATTTATCAATTAGTCCTAAAACATCCTCTCTTTTAACCTGTATTTGATTTAATTCTTTAGTCAAGTTCAGGCAGCAGAATCTGCTCAAGGTCTTCTGTCGTGAAGACAGATGCAAAGAACTCATTTAATTTCTCTGCAATTTCCAAGTCCCCCTTAACCTCTCCTTTTCCTCCCTCACCATCCTGAGAGCCAACTGGTTCTCTGGCAGCTTTTCTACTTCTAACATATTTAAAGAAGCTTTTATTATTACCCTTTATATTGCTAGCCATGCGTTCCTCAAAATCTTTCTTTGCCTCTCTTATCATCATCTTACATTTCTTTTGCCAGAGTTTGTGTTCCTTTTTATTTTCCTCATTTGGGGAGGATTTCCATTTACAGAAACACCTCTCCTTGTGCTTTAGAGCATCTCTAACTCCACTCGTTAACCATACCGGTGCCCTCTTGGACTTAGATGAGCTCTTCTTTCTTTGTGGTATGCACTTGTGCTGGGCCTCTATTACTGTTGTTTTAAACAGGCTCCATGCACTCTGAAGAGATTGGATTCTTCTAACGTTCCCCTTCAATTTCTTTCTAACTAGTTTTCTCATCTGAGGGAAGTTTGCCCTTTGGAAATCAAGGGTTTTTATGTCTGATTTGCTTGACACTCTTCCTCCAACATGCAAGGCAAAGGAGATTGCAGCATGGTCACTGTTCCCCAGAGGCTCAGTGACATTCACATCCCTGACCAGGTCCTAAGTACCACACAGTATTAGATCCAGAGTTGCCTGTTCTTGGGTGGGCTCCATGACAAGTTGCTCTAAGGCACAGTCATTCAGCAAGTCGAGAAACCCGATTTCTCTTTCTTGCCCGGAGCTCGCATTGGTTCAGTCAATGTGGGGATAACTGAAGTCCCCCATGATTACTATCCTATCCCTCTTAGACACCTCCATGATTTCTCGCCTCATTTCAAGGCCCCCCTCAAGTTTTTGATCTGGTGGAAGATAGCATACCCCAACTATCACATCACTCCCTGGACCTGGTAGTTTAACCCACAGTGATTCTATGATGGAGTCAGACCCTCTGTCAATCTCCATTCTGCTGGATTTCACCCCTTCTTTGACATAGATGGCCACTCCCCCTCCAACCTGCCCCTCTCTATCTAGAGTTTATACCCTGGGATTGCTGTATCCCACTTTTTGCTACTCATCCACATTCCACCAGGTTTCTGTTATGGCTATTATATCAATGTTATCCCTAGCTGCCAAATGTTCAAGTTCTCCCATCTTTGCTCGGAGGCTTCGAGCATTGGCGTAGAAGCACCTGTACAGTGGGTCCCCCAACAACAGCTGCTCCTTTGTTCTTTTCCCTCCACAGCTTTTATTTTCAGTAGACAATGTATCACATTCCATTATTCTCCCAGTGCTAATACCTGCTATGTCATCTCTATGTGATTCTCTACCCTCTCCAACCTCATTCCACGGGGATAAAGTGTTCCAAACCGGATGCCATTCAGCTCCTGTCGGCTTTCCCCCAGTTATCAGTTTAAAAGCTGCTCTGCAGCCTTTTTGAGGTTGAGTGCCAGCAATCTGGTCCCATCATTATTCAAGTGCAACCCATCCCTCCTGAACAGGTTTGGCTTGTCCCAAAATGTTCTCCAGTTCCTGACAAATCTAAAGCCCTCCTCTTGACACCATCACCTCATCCACGCATTGTAGCTTCTGAGCTCTGCCTGCCTGGTGGGTCCTGCACGAGGAACAGGTAGCACTTCTGAAAATACTACCTTGGAAGTACGGGACTTCAATGTTCTTCCTAACAATCTGAATTTGGCTTCCAAGACTGACCGCTTGGCCTTCCTGACATCATTGGTACCAATGTGTACCATGACCACTGGCTCCTTCCCAGTTCTCTCTAACAAGCTATCTAGATTTCTCGTGATGTCTGCAACCTTTGCACCTGGCAGTCAAGTGACCATACGGTTATCATGCTCATCACAAATCCATCCCTCTGTATTTCTAATTATAGATTCCCCTAGTACAAGGAGCTTCTCTCCTGCAGCCTGTTCATCTACATGTACCTGATCCTGTATCTCATCAATTGTGATGAGGGAGAGATCCTCAGGTGGAACCAGTTGTTCGTCTGTGCATGCCTCATGAGGTGTGATGAGGGAAAGAACCTCAAATTGATTGTGCAATATGAGACTCTCTGAGCGATCCCTTGGCCTTCTACTCCTTTGAGTCACATTCCTCCACACATCTACCTCCTGGGTTGGGGAAGTGACTTCATCCTCAGAAGGAATCCCCCCCCCATTTTGCCATGGGGTGGGGAAGGTGGCATAAATCAACTAGCTCAGCTCAGTGTGAAGAACCAACTCAACTCCCAACCTCATGGATCAGCTTGGTAAGGGAAAGGGGGTTGAAGGGTGTGTGGGAAGGAACAGTGAGAGTAAGAAAGATGCAGTCAAAACAGTATGGGGGGAATAGAAGAGAAGTGTGTGTGGAAAGAATGAAGCTTCTATATTTGTGAGAAGAGTGCACCTGAGGTGGAGAATGGCATGAGTGTGAGTAGCTTGTTTGTGTATGTAAAAGAATGAAAGGGGAGTATGGTGTGGGTGTAAAAATATCAGTGGAAGCAGGTCATGCCAGTAGTGGTATATGCTGTTCTGGCTTCCTCACCAGCCCCAGTGGGCCTTGGCTACCACTGACAAATTAAATCCTGTACTAGAGGGAAACATGTTGTTTCTCTTGTTTTTTTCTACTGAAAATTCTGAATTTCCAGGCTAATCTTGTCTTTTGCCATGAACATGCTGGTCTCATCCAAAAAAAAAAAAGGAATGCACCAGCATACAGTGGTACCTTGTATAAAGGAATTAATTTGTTCCAAATGAAATTCTATTAAACAATTTTTCCTTTATACAAATTTCCCATAGGAATACATTGAAAACGGAGTAATCCCTAATCACGGCCATTTTTATGTTGTACGGATTTGCCCCATAGGTGATTCTGTTAAGTAAATTTCCCCTATGTTGTACATATTTTATGTTATACAAACCGTTTGTTATATGAGGCTCCACTGTATTTGCAGTTTTGGGAGAGATAGCAGTGTTACTCTGTGCAAATATACCAGGCAAAATCCAAAGAAACAAAACAAAAGACAAAAACATGTGGCACCTTAAAGTTTTGTTTTGTTTCTTCGGATTTTGCCCAGTATACCAACATATTTGTTAAGGGGTATTCTTCTTGACCCATTAAATGATCCTCAGTTGTTCTACGTATATTCCATTTCCTACCACTCAGGCTTCAGAGCGATGCAATTTTATTTTATAGTAAGTCCTCTTTGTCTCAATAGAACTTAATTCTGACATGCTTAGGTTTGCACAGTTACTCACCTCTTTTAAAAAAAACCTAATTCTATCTAGCAATTCCTGGTATGTGAACAACATCCCATGGTTTTGAGCAATGTATGCTGTTAGCTATAATTTTGAAAATGTTGTTTGATAGGATACTTTATAATGGAACTGCTGCTAAAAATGCATTTCCCAGTCCCAACAATCATATTTTTAAATCAAACAATGTTTTGTGGTGGCATTTTGTCTCTGTGATTGAGCAGCAATGTTTATTTCATCTATTTTGTTTTATGCAGGTTAGCATAAGCAAAAGAAGCTGGTCTTGAAAGATTCACTTTTTAAAAATAGATTTTGACATGTGATTTACTGATTCTATCTGATGAATTTCAAAGCAAATATATATATCTATTCTCTCTCTCTTTTTAAAAGTGTGTGGTGTAACAACTATGAATATCCATGTATTTCCTCATCGATAGGATGAAAAATGTAGGACTGCTAGTGACACCATTTGTTACTCAGCATAATAGGGTAATACCTTTTCTTTAGCCTATATTTCCTGTAGTGTAACTTATGCCATCTATCTTTTTGCTGCCTCCTTTGCCCCTCCATTTTCCTGTCTGGCTTATTTCCCTAGAGGCAGAAGAGAGTGCTATTGGCAAATGGAACTACAGCATTGTCCCATGCCAGACGGATAACAGTGTTGGTTCATCTAGTAAGGTTTTTGGCAGAAAATTGTGTGGTTAAAAGGGGAAACAGGAGACATATGACTGAAAGGCGATTCACACAATTAAGTTTATCATGCACAAATGTGTCTTCCGTAGAAGGAATTGTTTCTCCATGGCCTTTGATGAAAATGAAAGGCTATAGGTGTCAAACGTTAAGTAACCAAGCAAGTAAGTAAATAGGAAATATCAGCTTGGAGATTTGATGGGCACTAGCTAGATTCAAGGGAAGAGAAAAATTGGTTGGAGGAAATTTGCATCTCACTGATCTCAGTCCTATGCAGGTCTATTCAGAACAAGACTCTCCTGAACTTAACAGGGCACACTTACAGGTATACTCACTGGAGGCAAACAAATGTTGCTGGCCCGAGAGAGAGGGGGGGGGATATGGATGACCACCACCCTGTCAGCTTGACAATAATACCAAGACGGTGGTGGGACATTGATACCATGTGCCCCATAACCACAGCCATTCTCAGTGTTTCTTGGAGTGCTGATGAATGCCAGTTATAACCACCAGGTAAACCTGCTGATGGTTGGACGGTGTCATCGATGCAACCAATATGGATTTGACAACACTCTGGGAGGCAGTGGAAAATAGGAAGGCCTGGTGAGCTCTGGTCCATGGGGTCACGAAGAGTCGGACACGACTGAACGACTGAACAACAACAACAAACCTGCTGAGGATCCACCAACAAAGGTGAAATCCATGGCAGAACATGTTAAACTATTAGCATTTATGAATTAGTGCACACATTCATTGAGGAACTTAATCAGCCCACTCTGATGGTAATCTACAGCTTGTACCTTGACTAGGATGCATAAAATCTGGTACTTCGTAAAGAGTCAATAAATGTTCGGGCAGACAGCTTAGTATGGGTCAAATATTTCCTTACACTCTGGCATACCTGTAGGAATTACAGTGGACCCTCGTATAACAAGTGGTTTGTTTAACAGAAAATCTGCTTAAAGGAAACAATTTCCAGAGATAGGGGGAAATTGCTTAACAGAATCACCTATGGGGCAAATCCGTACAATAGAAAAATGGTCGTGATTAGGGATTAATCCATTTTCAATGCATTCCTATGGGAAATTTGTACAAAGGAAAATTGGCTTAACATAATTTTATTTGGAACTAATTAATTCCTTTATACAAGGTACCACTGTATATAGAGAAATGTAACTGTAGCATTAAAAGTGTGTCGCTCTGGCTTCTCAGAAATGTGTCTTTACACCACTTTTTAGTTCAACTGTTGTTTTCTGTGATGATTAAAGCAAAAAGTGTTCTGCTTATATACCGCCCCATACCACTTCAAGTAGTCTCTGAGTGGTTTACAGGTGTGTGTTTTTTAATTACAATATGCAGGCTACACATTGCCCCCCCCCAGCAAGCTGGGCACTCATTTTACTGACCTCGGAAGGATGGAAGGCTGAGTCAACCATGAGCCTGCTACCTGGGATTGAACCCCAGGTCATGAGCACAGTTTTACCTGCAGTACAGGCATTTAACCACTGCACTGTTATTATCAACGTTATATCCTGTCTTTCTTTCACAAATTTCCTCTCCTTATCCTCATAACAATCTTGTGAAGTGACTCAAAGTTAAGACAGTGTGCCTGGCCCAAAATGACCCATGGAGAGTTTAGCCCCAGGACTCCTAAATCCTGCTCTAATACTTGCTAATCATTATTCCACACAAGACACCTATCTTCTCCCTACTCTTTCCTAAGACTAGAGAGTAATACTGAAGGCTGAGTAAGCATGTAACTCAGCTTTTCCCAATTTATTTACAAGACATTACCCACTGTATGTACCACAGCCACCCTCACATGTCTGAATTAAATTTTTGGATTAATGACAGAAGCCATTCACTTAGTTTCACATTCAATTTAATTACAAAGGAGTATTCTTTTTTTCTTGCTTAAACTCTGTTGCATTATAAGGGGAGATAAGTGGTTCCTTTAATTGTGTCCCATTGATTTGGTTTTGCTTTGCTTTGGTTTTGTGAAATAAGCCTTGTTTGCTGTAATGAAACTTTTGTGGAGGGGATTGGGCCTTGCATTTAGTCTCATTTTAAAAATTCATCATTTGTGACTGAACTGAACAAAAACCTTTCCTTAAAAATGAGAGGAACACAATGCCCTCTATTTCTGAAATCTTTACAATTGACTTTTAGACAATCAATGTGCTAAATGATGTAATTATCCATTGGTCTTCCCCCCCCCATTTAAACCAGTTAGAAAGTTAAAGGTTTGTTTTAGATCAATTCTGTCCACTTTGTGTGCAAATTATACAATTGCCTTTTCCTTAACTTATCTCACAAATCCAATTCAGTATGGGCAGGTCCATTTAAAAAGCTTTTTTGATTATCTGCAACTCTCTGAATACAAAATTAGCTTCTTCTAAAACATGGAAGGGGGCACCCAGTGTGATGTAGTGGTTAAAGTGACAGAATGGGACTCAGGAGTCCTGGGTCCAAAATCCCTATTCAGCCAACAGAGCTCATTAGGAGTATGGAACTGGTAAAATAATCTCACGTACCTTGAAAGTTCTATTAGGGTCACTGCAAGTCAATTCCAACCAAATGGCACTTAATAACAAAAGATGAGAAGCTATTAGTTTTTGTTATGAACAAAACCTTAGTGCCATTGATGTTTGATGTGGACAGATACACCACAATAATTCTCTTTCCAACAACTACAATGCCACAGGAATTTTTTGTTTTTAGTAAAGACATAAGCTTTTCTTTCTGACACTTTGAGTTTCTTGCAATCATATTATTTCCCACAGTACGATAATAATATTATTTACTCTTTCCTCATTTTTAAAATAACTACTTCTGTTTCAGCTCAGAGCATAAGTGAAGATTCATGTGACTTTTCGTACAGCAAAACTTGACTCTTCCAAGCAAGTGATGGTAAAGAACAATGCAAATTCACATGTTCTGACGTACATGCAGACATAGGTTTTAAGTCTATACAGTTGCACTTTTTCAAAGCACTAGCCTGTACAAGGACAGTTATGTGAATATACTCAGACCAGATTGTGTTCTTATTTATTTATTTTTTTGAATATTTTTACCCCACCAAGTTGTTGGTTCATGGGTTGCTGGCCACTTCTCTACCTTGTATGCTGTCATGCTGCCACCAACATGGGACCTGGGGCCAGCAAGGTAAAAACAGCAGCAGCAAAAACTCTGTTTTCCTTTGCTGGTCCTGGGTTGCCAAAAGACATGTGGTGCATGTCCCTGTCCCCAGTCAGCCCTGGGGGTGACAAAGTAAACAAACAAACAAACAAAACCCCTTTAGGTGTTTCCCCTCCCCCAGCCCTGCATGGTTTACAAGTTAATGATGCAGACTACATATTGCTACCCCCCAGCAAGCTGGGTGCTCATTTTATTCAACTCAGAAGGATGAAAGGCTGAGTCAATCTCAAGACAGCTACTTGGGGTTGAACGACAGTCATGAGCACAGTTTTTAGCTGCAGTACAGCAGTTTACCCTCTATGCCACAGGGCTCTTACCTAAAAGCAGAAAATGTGAATACATCAGCAGAGTAAGGTTTTTGAGGTCGACAAGTCTTTCACTTCATGTTTTGGTTTGGAAAGTGCATGAATTTCAAACCAAATGAATTTCTGTTCTGTTCATAACTGGGTCGAGTCATTTGGTAAATCCTTTCACATGGATACATAAATGATCAGGAGTTAGAGATGAGCAGAGCGGTAGACTTCAAAGAGTCCCAGAAGCATATCTGATGCCCATGTGAACAGGCAGTGAAGTGAGAAACATGGTTCAGTGCTAACAAGGGCTGACATGGTCCAAACTATGATGGTGTGGTGCTCACTGCTTCCTCATACTCCCCAAATCAATATACGAGATTCTTCCTCAAAGGTACCTTTTGTAAGAATAGGAAGGAAATGTAGTACTTCTTAATTTAAAAAGCCCAGAACCATAAAAATGGTCCTGCATAATACGTTTTGGTCAAAAAATGCATTAAAAAACAAACAAACAAATGATAGACTTCAGAGAAAGTTTTACTTTTTCTGACCATAGCTATTTATGGCTTGCTTCTGCACATTATAATTCCACTATATTCTGGGAAGGGGGAGAAAAGGCAATGCTTTAACTGTTATTTTTATATGTGTATTTAAATATGCAACAGATCTTCCTTTTGTCAGTTTCTTTACCCTTCCATCCCTTTTTAATAGATATATTAATTAAATTTCTTTCTTTTAATGAGTTACATTCTTTACACTTCGGGGGTCACCAAAGTAAGTTTTAAAATCAATTATACAATTACATATGTAGTAATAATAGAGCACAGAATTAATTGTCTGTGGGGCAGGAGTATAACCTCCTCATAATGCAGGTTTCATTAGGGTAAAGTCTATTATTAGAAGGAATCATGGAATAATGGGGGTGGGTGTATTCAGCAAGAATAACAAATGAGGGCCATTTCAAGATAAGAAAAGCTGTTTGCTGCTTTGAGTGTGATAGCAGGCCCTCATATTGTATGTAAATAGATAGGGTCAACCTTCCTGGTATACACAGAACACATTGTACAAGAATTAATTTTAATCCCATTTTGCAAAGTGACAAGAGAAGGATTCTAATTGGATTTGACCAACCTCTGTAACATAGCCAAGTTGATAATAATAGCAGCTAGAGATGGGCACGAAACGAGCAATTTTTCGTTTTGTTTTCATTTTCATTTTTTCGTTTTGTTACGTAACGAAACGAAAAATGAATTTTGTCTCCAAAATGAAACGAAACAAACCGAAACAGAAATTTTGTCGTGCGTTTCGTTTTCGTTGTGGCAAATACAATAAACTGTAATGATGCTAACGAAACAGCAATTTTTTGTTTTCGTTTTCATTTTTTTGTTTCGTTATGTAACGAAACAAAAATGAATTTTTTTGCAAAAAATTCACAAAAAACAAAAACAAACCGAAACGGACCCCCTAATGACAAACGACAAACGAAACACCATTTTTTGAGTCGTGCCCATCTCTAATAGCAGCAGTAGTAATAGTAGTAACAATAACTACCTCTGAAATGAGTCATTTTGTTTCTTACTTCTTTGTAAGTCTCCAAGAGAGAAGGGAGGAGTGGTTGTGAGTTGTTTTGTTACTGTTCTGTAAAGACTTTGCCTCGGGTACTATATCAGGTTCCAGATTTTTGCACATTAGGCCATTTCAGTTGTTATAGAATCGAGCATTGAATGACTATACATTTCAAGAGAAATGTGCAGCCCACCCTGTTCATCATCACTTCCTTTGTTCAAGTGGCAACACCTGAAAAGGAAACTTTCTGGCTCATGCCAGTGCTGTGCAGGCAGGAATCCTGGGATACCTGGACTCCTACTTGTGTGTAGAGCTTACACGTGATGAAGAATCTCTCTGCTTAAGAATTATCATCACAATTGTCTCTGTGTTAACTATGCAATCAATACAAAGGCTCTTCCATTAGACTGCATAGGCCTGTCTCTCTGAACACCAAAATGAAATTATGACTCAGCAATGTATTCTTCATTTGCTCCACATACCAATCTGCAGATAGTGGCTGAAATCCTGTTGCTTAGCATGGTTAAGTCATAACTAGAGTAAGGCTGCTGTATCAATGAAACCTGTGAAGGAAGTGATTCACCAAATCCCCACTGATTTAACAGGCTTACTGTAGTCAAGTCAAGTCGAGTTTATTGCAGCTATAAGCTCATAAATTGTTAAAAGAGACACATAAAATACATAAAGCATAATAAGGATGAACAGTGTTCGTACATCAGAGCTAATTGTACATGCATCAGAATGTCAGTATTCAGCAATGAGTAGGTTGCCCAGAGTGAGTCATCATACTCCCTTTTATAGCTGTCCTGCCTTTTTTTTATTTTAAAAAAACGTATTGAGAAATCTCGCCACTTGCAAAGTTGTGTGGGAATCAATGTCTTGTAATAATAAGGCCTAACTTGAGAATAATAAAACTTAAAAACATTTCCCTAGCTGTACTATGTAAAGGACAGTAAAATATTATATGCGGGAGGGATTCTACCGACTTCTTGTCACACTCACATAAGAGGGACACTGAACCCTTGGAGAATCTATGTCTCCGCACATTTGAGGGAAAAACATTAAACCTTGCAGTAGTAAACGCGAGACGATGGGATATAGAATAGAGGGGCGACAAATATGATGGAATACGGCCTGATGGGACTATGCCGAAGTACTGGGGGGAACAAATGGCCACCGCCTAAAGAGTCGTTAATTTGGAATTCAATGTCGTCCATTCTTTGTCCAGTAAGTCGTTTAGCTATGGCGAGAACTATTTTTAAGGAGTCCGATGGAAAGATTCCAATACTCAAAAGTTTAGCATGGATTTTAGTAGACCAGGGATTTGTGTATTCATCGCGCCAAAGGCACTGGAACAAATAATGATCAGGGAGCCTGTGCCATGCAGCCAACCAGTAATTGAAAACTTGTTTCCAGATAGTAGTCACTAGTGATGGGATTTGTAGCTCAAGGCGTATTGAGGCATTACTCACACAAGGGGGAAGTTTTAAGAGACGGCGAAGGAACTGATTTTGAAGTGTCTCGAGAGGTGTTAGATTTGACATCGCGGCCCAAAGCGGGGCAGCGTAACTGAGGGTAGATACTACTTTTGCTTTATACACTTTCAGAGCCGAGGGGATGTGAAAAGCCCCATCGGCAGAGAAAAACTGGAGCAATGCATAGAGGAGTACTTTCCCCTTATTCTGTAAATATTGAATTCGGGGTGTCCAACTCAGGTTGTAGTGGGAAAAGACTCCCAAGTATTTAAACTTGGAGACTTCTTCTATTGGGACTCCATCAAGTTTCCACTTATAAATTTTCCGAGATCTAGAGAAGACCAGTACTTTAGATTTCCCATAATTAATTGTCAGGCGATTGAGCTGGCAGTATGCTGTAAATACCTTTAGGGCCCTAGTTAATCCAACTCTTGAGTACGAAAGGATCACTGCATGATCCGCATATAAAAGGAGCGGGCAGCGATAATCCGCTAATCGGGGGGCATGACTAATTACATGTGACTCAATTAGGAAAGACCTCATATCACTGATAAACAGGTTAAAAAGGAGCTGGGCTAGAATGCAACCTTGACAAACTCCTCTATTTATTGGTACCTCATTTGTGAGATCACCGGCTGGGGTAAGTCTTACCCTGGCTGATGTCCCCTGATGGAGTTGGGTCGTAAGCCATAACAGCCTTCTATCAATGCCCCACCTCGCTAATTTCTCCCATAAGATGTTTCTGGGGATACTATCGAAGGCTTCCTTTAGATCTATAAAGGCAGCACATAATCGTCCATGAGTGGGGGCAGAATATTTCCTGGCGAGATGGTAGAGGATTACAGTATGATCAATAGTTCTGTAATTACATCTAAATCCCGCTTGTTCATGGCCAATCAGATTTGAGCTGAATTGGGATAGCTTGGACAACAGAAATCGTGCATAAATTTTCCCTATAACCGAGAGCAAACTGATGTTTCGGTAGTTCGCTGGATCAGACAGGGAGCCCTTTTTGTGAATTGGTATAATCACCGCATCCTTCCATATCCTGTGGATAAATCCTGTGATGTTGATTGCGTCAAAAGTTTTAGCCAAAATTTCGGCCCACCACTTTGGATGCAATTTAATAGCCTCTGCCGGAATAAGATCAGGGCCCGGTGCTTTGCCCACTCTGAGCTGTGATATTAGCTCTCTTATTAATCCTGGGTCTGTAGGGGGCCACACTGGTAAGTGGTCTGGCTGAAGCTCAACAGATGAAGTGGGCAACTCAGCTAGGGCGAAATATTTCTTCAGGAATTGTTCCCATATTGGTGCAGAAATAGTCGCCAGTGGGTATTTCCTCGTTCTTCTATTAATGAGGGCCCAAAATTCCTGAGATCTATTGGGTTTAGAAGCAGCAATCAGAGTCTGCCATCGTTTTTGCTCAGGCTTACTGTAGTTGCAGTTTACTGCACAGGGCAACTGGATTACAGCCACGTAAGAGGCTAGGAGGAGCCCGCCCACAAGCAACCATCATTGCAAGCAGAATCTGTGGCTGTATTGTGTGAAGCCAAGGCATGGCCTTCATCTGCTCAAAGAAACAGACTGCATTGTAGGTGGCAGGAAAGATGCTGATATTGAGTCCATTAGGACTGAGTGATAGCTGCTGCTAAACGTGATTCGTTACCTCTCACTGAGTGCATGTGCACATACTTTTGCAGTTCCTAACAATGCTTGAGAGCTTCTAAGTAAGTTACATTACCCCTTTGAAACAAGTTCAGACAGATGTTGGTGAAAGCTGCTGATTGTGACATTGGCATGAGGTTTTTTTGATAAAGCAGATCTGTACATAATGGGATGAAAAATCATGATAAGGGAGTAGAAAATATGTTTTAAAATTCATGTATTGTTTATGTTCAGCTACTTATGCTGAACATGCCATGATATGCTAGGGATTAGATACATTGTTTGTACAGGGAGGGAGAAGTTACCGGTTATGCATACCATCTAAGGTTAAGTTTTACATTCTTCGTCAGTGATAGACAAATTGTACACCTTCCATGTGGCTAGGATTAGCTAGAGGGCAAGAGAGGGATATAGGTGTCGTGTATATTAACTTTGAATATGTGTGTTGTGGCAGAGACCTCACTGTGAGTGCCATTCTTTCCATAACTGCAATTATGTTAATAAAAGTCTTTCGCTTTCCGCAAATCTCCGTTGTTTGTGTTTTCATTCTGGGTAAGGAACACATATAACAATCACATCACTGATATTGTGAAATTGTGACATTTCCCAGGCACATGGATGGTTGACGGAGTATTTCTCAACTACAGTTTGTGTATATTAGGCTTTTCTACTCAATTCCTGCCATATGACCATTCATGGTTAGACATGGGCACGACTTGGCGAAATTCTCGTTTCCGTTTCCGTTCCTCGTTTCCGTTACGCAACGGAAATGGAAACGACAATTAAGCCATCAGAACTCGAACTCGAACTGAAAAAAGAAAAATTGGGTCTGATTTGTCGTTGTTGGTCCTGGCATCGCAGCGATCGCGCGATGCCAAGCGGCACAGAAAAAAAGGTTTAAAAATAAAAAAACCTGATTCCCAGCCAAAAAAGCAGGTGAAAATATGCCTGCCTGAGAGAGGGCACCTACCAGAGGGGTGGTTTCTGGGGGGGGGGTCCCCGGCCTCCCCCCCTCTCCTGTCCTGGGCTGCTCTGGTGGGGGGCATCCTCGTCGTCTCGCCAACTCGCCATGCCATGTGGTGCGGGCGGGGGATCCAAAATGGGGTGACCGCAATATTTATTTTGAAATCGTGATCCAAAAACACACCAAAGCACCACAGAAACATGCAAAAATAGCTATTTTAAAACTGCCTGAATTTTTACAGTAGCAGCAGTGGGTTTTTCTTGCAACAAAACATCTCCATTGATTTTATTTTATTTTATTTTTATTTTTATTTTTTTACACCTGCGCAATGATGGGCTGGCCATGGGAGTGAACCATGCAAATTTTGGAGCCATTCCACCAATTGCATGGCCACTTGGCCAGGTTTTGACTGAGACTTCTGGGATGTGCCCACTAACTCTAGCCCGAACCCGAACCCGAACCCGAACCCTAACCCATACGCCAGTACACTGTCCTTCTTAGTGGGTCAGAGAGGCACCCAGAGGTGCACCCAACTAACTCACCCTAACCTTACCCGTAACCCTAAGCCTAGCCCTTGCGCTAACCCTAACCCTAAGCCAGATCTGTGTACTCGCATTGCACTACACGCAAGTACACTTCCCTTCTTAGTGAGCCAGAGGGTGCCCATAGGGGTCCTCTCTCACTTTGTTCCTCCCCATCCCCAGCCCAAGTGCACCGTACACCAGTATGCCAGTAGTGAGTCACAGAGGCACCCCCCCAAAAAAGAGGTGCCTCTGCCTGCCACTGCAACTTGGTATGCATATCCAATTGGCTATGCGTACCCTTTTGTAGCGGGCCAGAGGAGGCACCCACCCCAGAGAGGTGCCTCCAGGAGCCTGCTTTCCCTTCATAGCGGGCCAGAGGAGGCACCCACCCCAGAGAGGTGCCTCCAGGAGCCCGCTTTCCCTTCATAGCGGGCCAGAGGAGGCACCCACCCCCGGTGCCTCCAGGAGCCCGCTTTCCCTTTGTAGCAGGCCAGAGGAGGCACCCACCCCAGAGAGCTGCCTCCAGGAGCCCGTTACCCCCGCAAACCAGTACTAACAACAGACGAAAAAACGACAAACGAAATGACAAATTTTTGAAAATTTTTGCGACAAACGGAAATGAGCCGAAACGGGCCGGCTCCGACACACGACAAATCGAAACGTTATTTTTCCTGGTCGTGCCCATCTCTATTCATGGTCATAGTCTGTGACCTTATTCCAGGCATTTTGGCTGCATTTCCCTCACCAAATATGTGTCTTTTGAGTTGCTTTCAGCTCTATGGAAGCATTTTAACCTCTCCATTCGTATGATTTAACTTGTACTGGAGCCTGCTTCAATATGGAATGATCCAATCCATGGAGGCTATATCTACTCATATCTTATGTCAAATATCTCTTCATCTGAAGAAGTGTGCTAAGAAACAGGAAACCTTATGAAAAATAATAATGAATTAAATGGTAACTCTTCAGGACTTCTTTGATGAAAAAAATTTAAGCAGGGACTCATAGATTCTTCCACCTCTCCACAATTAGCCTCAAAATGTTTAGCTCTTAAGAAAGTTAACTGGGTTGCAAGTATATTGTTTTATTTTTGTACTGTCAAGTTAGAACCAACCAATGTAAACCCTTTACTTATCCAACAGAACTGAAGCTGATAGAGACCCCCCCCAAAAAAAGATTGCTCCTGATGAAGGCTTTGCCGAAAGACGTACAGCTAGAGCTTTTTAACGACAAGAATAAAGAATTCATTTGACCTTTGTACATCCTGAAATGTCACCCCTTCAGGTAGACCTGCTACAGAAAAGTAGCCCAGGGTCCATATGAGTGTGTTTTGTTTTGAGGTGTATAGCCACGGAAGATTAAATGATAAAGAACAGGTTCCAGTACCTGTGAAACCCACTCTCTCATTTTGCCAGAAGCTTCCAATATGTGTGTGTGTGTGTGTGTGTGTGTGTGTGTGTGTGTGTGTGTGTGTGTGTGTGTGTGTGTGTGTGTGTGTGTGTGTGTGTGTGTGAGCATGACTGAGAAAAGCAGATCAATAAACAGGGAAAAGAGCGCATTTGGCAAGACGGGACGCACAGAAGGAAGTATGATACACCCCTGCCATTGGGGCATTAACTGCACACCAAACGTCACATGATCGCCTGCAATTTTAGTACTTATCAAATTATGATGCACAGTTAATAGTTGTGTGACAGGGGCCTAAGTCATTGAACTCAGGATCATTTCTAGAGCAACACAAATTGCTTTGTGCAGGTTGTTGTTAGTGGTTGACACAGCTACACTGGTGTCACATGTTCACTTCCCTCAACCGCAGGAAGTTCCTCCACTCACCATCTGATACACACTGCTTTTCTCCTACTCTTCACACAATCATGCAGTAGCAGCAGGAGCACAGTCTTCCTTTCTCCACCTCCTCCAGCAGCTGCCTACTCAGATGAGGAGACAGGGCAAGGATTCCTGCATTGTTGCCTTTGAGTGACCAGCCAATGAAGGAGGTAGAGAAGGAAAGTCCTTGGTCCTGCTATGACTGGGGATTCATGTGAAGAGCAGGAGAAAAGCAGCATGCCAGCTGGTGAGTGAGTAGCCAGCCAGGGGAGGATAAGGGAATGTGCTGGCCTTCTGGTGTCTCAGCGATGACCTGGCGCAAAGCGATTCACGTCCATCTCTACAACAGACATTCATAATGATGATAATCTGAAGAGACCCAACTGATATATGTTATAAGGCATTTGTGGTATCTTCTCCATAGCTGCAAAGATTCTGAACCCAGAAGGTTTGTTGAAATTCAAACCGGAGCTCTTCCTAGAAATGTTTGTTGGATGTTATTCTGGGGCCAGATTTTAATAACCAGGCAATGTTTATTCATCAATACATAGCTAATAACAGCAAATCTGTCCTTCATATTAATGCTTTCTAATTCCATGCAATAAAGAACCCATTGGGATTCTGGTTCTGAAACAGGAAGTCTCTATGGCAGATGAGCATCTTGCTATAAAGAAAAAGGGGTGGTTAAAGCCAGTTTATAAAAAAAGCTAAATATCTGACCACCCACTGGTTATACTCAGTCCTTTGGGCATCTCTAAAAGAGCCCTTGTGATCAATTATATGCAAAGTTGGAGTGGGCAAGGAAGAAGCCATAATATGTTTTGTTTTGCTTTGGCTTGGATTTTTAGCCCATTGAAAACATTCTTGATGGGGTTCTCCTAAAACCCATGTCTCCTAAACTCAAGACTTCAATCAGAGGAAGAAACATTAACAGAGGTGGGCAAGAACCAGAAAACCCATGGTTTGGGTTCATCTGGTTCAGGCCCACCCTCGGTTCGGTTCAGGTTCGGGTTTGTACAATATTTAAAAAAAAAATCATACAAACCCGAACCAAGTTGGGTGGCGGTAGACCGTCCCTCCACCGCCTCCAGAGCCCTGGCCGCAGTGGGCCGGGCAGCAGTAGACCGTCCCCCTGCTGCCTCCTCCTCTGGGTTCCTGGCCCGCGCTACAGCTGTAGCGTGGGGCTTTTTTCTTCTTCAAGTGCCGAATGCGTGGCCCCAGGGGCCCGATCGGTGCTGGTCTTATTTTTTATATTTTTCTTTATTTTAGCGTGCCAACCCAGCCACCCCCTGGGACTAGGTCAGCACTCCTTTATTTATTTATTTGATTTTGATTTTGATTTTGATTTTGATTTTGATTTTGATTTTGATTTTGATTTTGATTTTGATTTTGATTTATTTTATTTTATTTTATTTTATTTTATTTTATTGATTTCCAACCATGTGGCCTGTGCTACAGCTGTAGTGCTGTCGGTCGGCTTTTCCCTGCAGCCAGGAAGACCAGACCAGGAAGACCAGCACCAGGTAGGAGACATCTCTGGCACCGCCATTAACTAAATGAAATGAACTGAACCAATTTTTTTTGTTCGGTTTTGTTAATTCTAAATTCACTCTGGGGTTTGTTATTCATTTCATTAGGTAACGAAATGAAAATGAATAACAAAATGAATTAAAAGTTCATTTTGTACCCATCTCTAAACATTAACTTGTGTACAATCATTGATGTCCTCTGTTAAAGCTGGGAGGCCTCTTTATGCTCCTTACTGGGCCTTGGAAGAACATACTTCTATTTATTTTCCATTCATATTGAAAGCAAAATATTTTGCTCAAACCTGTTGTAAATTAAGTTAGAGGAGGTCACTATACACCAGTGATGGCGAACCTATGACACTGATGCCAAAGGTGGCACTCGGAGCCCTTTCTGTGGGCACTTGACATCGCCTCTTCATAGCCACCTGTATTCAGGTTAAATTACTGTATTGGCACTTTGCAAAAAAAAAAAAAATAGTGGGTTTTGAATTGCAGTTTTGGCACTCGGTCTCTAAAAGGTTCACCATCACTGCTATACACATTGTGGAATTCTGCTCTATTTCTGCTAACCTTAAATCTGTTGCAATGTTCAAAATCTATCCCCAGGAAAGCTAATCTTACAGTGAAACCAGAGCCCTCCCCTAGAATGCTGTATTGCCCAGACCTCTGACAGGCCTATTCAGAGAGGCTGTCTTGATGTGTTGTGGCGATTTTGAAAGTAAATAATTGCAAGAAATGCAATTTAATCCCAAAGTCATTACCTAAATGCTGAGATACGATAGGGATTACCACCAATGTAAATGAGATATGAGACAGCCAATGGATTATGGACCCTTTCTTTAGGATAACTTCAGCAAATAGACTAAAGATAAGGAAATCTTTGTAATTACATGGAGCTATAGTGGTCAATTCTGACTTTTAAATACTGAAGGGATCCAGAGAAAAGAAAGTCAGAAAACCCCTACATGTGTTATTCAGTACAAAATTAAGTATTTCCTTTTTTAATTCTACACAATCAATAGAAGAGCATCACAGCGAATGAAAAGATGAAGGCTGACTACATGTCCCTTTGTGACTGGTATCATTTCATCATTTGGGTAATATCATTTCCAAATTAAATTTTATGGTCCATTACATACGAGTTCAAACACTTTTCTAATGGAATCTTAAATGGAACTGACTTGCTTTGCGTGGGGTTTGTCTCTCAGTTAAGATGTTATTTAGTTCTAATTATCAGATAATGAACCCAGGAAATTTAACTTTTAATATTTTTATGTCATAAGTCTATTGCGCTTTGGTTAAGGTTTTAAATTAAAAATTAACATGGGGAGAATACCCAGTGCATATTCTTCATGCGCGAGAAGTCAAATGTGGAGCACCACTGTCTCTGGTTAAGATAGTTAACATTTATCTAAAAGGTATCCCTTAAGCTTCGTGTTTATCATTGTGTTAGGTTGAAATAGTGACAGTACAGTAGAAAGATAAAGATGGGTACGAAACGCTAAAATGATGTTTCATTTCGTTTTTGATTTCATTTTTAAAATTTGTTTAATTATTGTGTTCTTCATTATGTTTTGTCTTGTTTTCTATGTTTTTTTACAGCTGACCAGTCCTGCTGGTCAGCAGTTTTTTCTTTTTTCTTTTTTACCTAGTACCGACCAGCTTGTCTGTGGGCTGTGTCGGCACTATTTTTTAACCTAGTGCAGACCAGCTGGCCCACAGGGAGGCCAGTTGACTGCTTTCCCCCCCTTTACCTACCACTGACCAGCTGACCCACGGGGAGGCCAGTCGGTGCTCATTTTTTTCCTTTTACCTAGCGCCAACCAGCTGGCCCACAGGCTGGTCGGCACTTTTTTCTTTTACCTAACACCGACCAGCTGACCCACGGGCCGGTCGGTGCTCCCCCCTTTTATCTAGAGCTGACCAGCTGGCTCACGGGCTGGTCGGCGCTTTTTTACTTTAACTAACACTGAATAGCTGGTCCGTGGGCTGTGAAAGCACATTTTTTAAACCTAGCGCCGACCAGCTGGCTCACGCAGAGGCCGGTCGGCACTCTTTCCCCCCCTTTTACCTAGCACCAACCAACTGGCCCACAGGCCGGTTGGCACTTTTTGCTTTTACCTAACACCAACCAGCTGACCCACGGGCCAGTCGGTGCTTTCCCCCCCTTTTATGTAAAGCCGACCAGCTTGCCTGTGGGCCAGGTACATCTTTATCTCTGAATGAGTATCCTTTGTCCCTCAAATGGAGGTCCACTGCTGATTCTGGGCCTGAGCTGTTGCCCCTCCTATGTTCAATAGTGGTTTATTTTCTCCAATGTAGAGGTCTGCACACTAGTCCTCACTGCAACATGAGACAACCAGTTAGACTCACACTCATACTGATAAAGTGGTTGGTGGCTGGGGAATGATTGCCTTGCAAAGAGGCTGTGGCCTGGGAGAATAACACCTTTCTCAACAAAACAGGGCTCATCAGTGCTGGCATTTGTCCTGCCTGAAGGGCTCCGTCCTGGATGGATGGTATCACTGCTTCCTCACTGTTTATGGGCAATCTTTTTGCTTGCCTTTCTGTTTCTTTTTGATCAGATGTGTGTGTGTGCTTTGCTGGTGCCTTTACTACTCTACAGTACGACGTTTCAATACTGTATGGGACGATCTACTGTGTTTGTATTCTCATACCTTTCAACTGTGCATCTTCAATCACTGCTCATGATGTTATCAAGTAAGTTATGGTGTGCGAGTGTCTAATCCCTCTTGCTAGTTGCCTTCTTGTTTTGTTATATCCGAGGGGTGAGGAATTAAGTGCTATCACTAGTGTCTTCCTAGGAAGACTTCTTTGGAAACTGGCCATCTTTGAAACCAACTCCTTGAAAACTTTGGGGACAACCTGTGGGGGAGGGATTCACTGCCATTTTCTATGCCGAATGTTTGTTGCTAGGTTAGCAGTAACATTGGAACCTTCTGCCTAAAATGCTGTTCCCACCTAAACTTGGACACTAATTGGCTGGGCTCAGTTTGGAATGTTAGTTTTTTTAACGTGCTTTAAGAACTGATTTATTGCTTGAAATTCCAACTTGAGTGTTCCATGCTTGTTCAGGGGAGAAGATTGGAATGATAGGGACACAGAGGAAAGATGTGTGAAAATGGCATAGCATAGGGCAGAAATGGCGAACCTTTTAGAGACCACGTGCCCAAACAGCAATTCAAACCCACTAATTTTTCACAAAGTGCCAATACAGCCATTTAACCTGAATACACATGGCTGTGAGAGGGCGATGTCAGGTGCCCACAGAGAGGGCTTCGGGTGCCACCTTTGGCACCCATGCCATAGGTTCGCCAACTTTGGCATAGGGTGTTGAAACAGGTGAGAGGACACCAACAAGAATGGAGCCACCTGGTGTCATGACGCAATGTTGCTGTTGGGTCCCCTGCCTGTGGAAAGGAGATTTTAAACACCCCAACCTAAAACACATCTTAGATGTGGCATCAAAACATTTTAATGTCTGCAAATTATCCTCAAAAAGCAACAATAAAAATATTTATTTTCAACTGCCTGGACAAGCCCAGTTTCAACCAATAATGATCAGCAGTTCTCCTTCTATATTGGAGAGGTAGCTCTGCTTCATCAAACATCGGATCTGAACACTGAAGATAAATATTTAAAATGCAAAGCATGTTTTATTCTATCAGCACTGATTTTTATTATTATTTTTACTTCATTTGATTTAATTTTGAAGATCTTCACGTGTACCTTCCCAAAACCTTTGCTCACCAATTAATACAGTGGGGAATGTGTTATGATTGCCATTAAGCTAAGATGTATGATTTAACAAATGAACAAATTATCTTTCCATTTCTAATTGATTTAAAAACAATTGCTTTCCTGTTGCTTCACAGGAGGCTGGGTCTTTAATTGTCACAAGGTCACTTTGTAAGTTTTAATTGCTGGGTGCTGTTCTGTCCTTTCGTGGCTTTCAAGGTGATAAATGGCTCTTCAGTTCAAAAGCTAGTCTATATAAACAAGCTTATCTCTGCCCATAGTCTTTAATGAAAAATGAGTTGTGAGTATCATTGTTAATCACAGTAATTGTTAATGTTAAGAGGGCTGGTATTATGAGTTTTCCTATTAGACTTTCAATTCATTATTTAAAATGAACAATCTAGTAGCCATCTAGACCATTCTAATTTTAATTATCCAGTGGCTGCATTTCAAGGAATCATTTTCTTCAAAAAACCTTCCTGAGATGCACCTAGGAGTTTGGTTCACCAATGGCTGACTGTCTCTGCCTTGGCATTCATATGGAATGAGTCTGATGGGTGCACTTCTAAAATATGATTATAAGGACTTGCAACTAAATATTTACGGCTGCTACTAACAGGAAAAAAGAGCATGCAGTGTGTGTGTGTGTGTGTGTGTGTGTGTGTGTGTGTGTGTGTGTGAGAGAGAGAGAGAGAGAGAGAGAGAGAGAGAGAGAGAGAGAGAGATTGCTCTGCAAAATTATGTGAAAACATGGATGTGCAGAGGAGGGCAACCAGAATAATTAGGGGACTGGAATACGTTCCTTACCATCTGAGGCTGCAAAGGCTGGGCCTCTTCACTCTTGAACGATGACATCTAAGAGGTCACCAGATTGAAGTTTATACAATCATATGTGATGTGGACAAAGTAGATAAGGAAAAGCTGTTTTCCCCATCACACAACACTAGAACTAGGGGGCACTCCATGAAACCTTTGGGTGCTAGATCTCAAACAAATAAGAGAAAGTACTTTTTCACCCAGAGCATCACTGGTCTGTGGAACTCCCTGCCAGGAGAAGTGGTGACAGCTGTCAGGTATGACATCTTTAAGAAAGGATTGGACAAGTTCATGGAGAACAATGGTATCAAATTCAATGGTGATCATTAGAGGTGGGCACGAAACGAACAATTTTTCATTTCCGTTTTCATTTTTTCATTTCGTTATGCAACAAAACAACAAACAAATTTTGTCTCTGAAATGAAACTAAACAAACAGAAACACCGGAAATTTTGTCGTGCGTTTCATTTCCGTTACTGCAATATGAGTGAATTGCTTAAAATCCTTAAAAAATCACAAAAAATGAAATAAATGGCAACAAAATGGTAATGAAACAAACAAAAACAAAAATGATTTTTTTCAAAAATTCGCAAAAAATGGAAACGAACCAAAACGGACCCTCCAAACGACAAACGACAAACAAAATGCAAATTTTTTTATTCGTGCCCATCTCTAGCGAATAGCGATCATTATGAATGCCTAAGGACATCCTCTGTGTTGGAGAGATAGGCAGGATATCTCTGAATGCCATTTTAGTGGAATAGTAAGCAGGTGAAAACATCTGCTTGGGAATCCCCTGAAGCAAATGGTGAGCCACTGTGTGAGACAGAATGCTAGACGGGATGGGCTGTGGCCTGTTCCAACAAGGCTGTTCTTATGTTCTTATGGGTCACAAAGAGTCACAAACAGAGATAGAGTATCTGGAGATGGAATGAGATGGGGATGAGAGGTTCAAAGATGAATAAATTTTTGTGCCGATTCAAAAAGACAGAATATGAAGTTGCTAATTAATAAGAAAAGTGTGCAGGGAATAGAAAGCTACAGAAATTTGGTCCTGCACACACTGAAGTTGAGTCTTGTGGCAGAGTGGTTAAAGCAAAGTGTTCTGCTTATATACCGCCCCATACCACTACAAGTAGTCTCTGGGCGGTTTACAATTTTGATTACAGTGTGCAGGCTACACATTGCCCCCCCAGCAAGCTGGGTACTCATTTTACCGACCTCGGAAGGATGGAAGGCTGAGTGAACCTTGAGCCTGCTACCGGGGATTGAACCCAGGTCGTGAGCACAGTTTTACCTGCAGTACAGGCATTTAACCACTGCGCCACGAGGCTCATGCACAGTAACCAACACTGGGCTCAAAACCAGGGGTTCACTCTCAGGGAGTTGGCTTGTGCTTGACTCAGCCTTCTGTCCTTCTGAGGTTGGTAAATTGAGCACCCAGCTTGCTTGGGGGGAGGAGGTAATGTGTAGCCTGCATAAGTATCTTGTAAACCACCCAGGGAGTGTTTTAAGCATTATGGGACTGTAAATAAACAGCACACTTTGCTGCTCTGTGTTAGCTACTAAAGATTCAAAGGGAAATATCAGGAAACCAGTAGGGCTGTGATGCAAAGAGAAGGCTATTGGTCAAAGATGTACAGATGGAACCCATCCCCAATTAAGTGGTACTGAAAACTGTGGCATGCAGTGACATTACTCAAGGACCAGATGTGAAAAAAGGCCAAAAAAGAAAACAGTTTGGGGGGGGATAACAACACAGCATTTAGACAGGGAGAAAACTAAGTTAGGACAGAAGCCCAGAGACATGGTGACAAAAATAGAGAGAAGCAGTAGAGATTCAAAGCAACAAAGAGATTTATTGTAGACATAGATGACTATTGCTGGTTCAGGGTAACACAGGAAAGGGTATAGCTGATTCAGAAAGCAAACACATGCAAATATCCTCCTCACTACTACTGCCATTTGGAAATACTGTGACAGGGTGAAATAGTAGAATCAAACAGCACTGGGCCCTCGTGAGAGTGGCCAAAACATCCAACCAAGCCATAACCAGAAAGACCTGTGCTTGCTGACCCCTCAAAAAGGTGGTGAAAGCGGAGAATACAAAACCAGCAACTTGCACAACTGGTTCAGGAGTGAGAGGAGCAGTTCCAGTGAAACAACTCTCATCAGCCAGGTACTATCAGCACTCATTAATGGTTGTCAGGTGACTGGAGCTTCTGCCGGCAACTTGGCCCCAGCTTTGGACTTTGCACGGGGCGGCGGCAGGGGGCTAATGACAGTAGGCAATGAGGGGCTAGTGTGAGGAGCAAAGCCACCAGATGCATGGTTTAAGAGTGCATCTCACTGCCCTGTCACAAGATAGAAAACATGCAACTTAACCAAGTGACCAGAATCCATAGAGAGAATCTCCAGAGAGATTCTTTGGTGGGGGAGTTTCACATATGTGCATACAGAAAAAAATGGGGTTTGGTTAATTTTGACTTCTTTGTAGAGGATGCTTCTATCTATCTATCTATCTATCTATCTATCTATCTATCTATCTATCTATCTATCTATCTATCTATCTATCTATCTATCTATCTATCTATCTTATTCCAAAAGTAAGTAACAATGCATGAGAAACAAAATTTAGTCATCTTCAAACTTATACTGGGACTAACCTTATATTAACCTTATATTAAAGTTCATGTTTTTCATCAGCACCCTCCTTCTCAGTAAATAATAATAATAATAATAATAATAATAATAATAATAATAATAATAATAATAATAATAATAATAGAACAAGTACTCTAAACCAGTGTGATGGTTTGCCAACAGCAAATGTCAACTCTACCAAGAAAAGATGACACTGTGTCTCACTTCATCTGCGAATCCCCCAAAATTGCAGAGATTACAAAATTAGACATCATTGAGTGATGAAATTATTGCACAGGACATTATGCAAAAACTATAATTTGCCAGTATCCAAAAACCTATGGGAACATCAGGTAAAGAATGTGTCAGAAAATGACAAAATCAAGATCTTATGGGATTTCCAGATCAAAACTGACAGACATTTGAACATAATGCACCAGACACTGTGTATAAAGAGCTATATAAAATGAATAAGACCATAAGACCATAAGAACATAAGAAGAGCCATGCTGGATCAGGCCAAAGGCCCATCTAGTCCAGCTTCCTGTAGATATCTAGTCTCATGCATCTGGGAGCGCATGAGACTAGATATCTGTCTCCTGATACCACTCCCCTGCATCTGGCCCTTGAAGTACCCCGGTTTTAAGCCTGGAGATGACAAATCTCCATCATGGTTTGTCACCTGTGATGGACTTTTCCTCCAGGAATCTGTCCAATCCCATGTTAAACTGAATGATGACCCTGTATCAACAATGCCACAACAATGGATCTTCCTCTGTGCACATCGAAAGGCATTGTATGCCTTTTAACATGTGTGAAATGGTTTGTTCTTCTCCACATTCGCACAAGGCATCTTCTATAGGGAAGCCCCATTTTTCCAGATTATCCTTTGATCCTCCAATCCCAGCATCCAATCTGTTCAACGCTTTCCATACGAGCCAAGGTTGTTCTTGACCAGGCAGTGAGGAGTCATGTGGTTCTGCCCAGTTACCCAGAAGTTCTTTGCTTGCCTTCCATAGTTCTAAGGGAATCTGTGGGGGGCTGATTTTTAAGAGGGGCTGAGATTTTGAGGGAACCAGACCTTGATTTCAGTCTTAGGTGGTTGATGACCAAATAACATTAGTGCTTCTGAAGACGTCACTTCAACCCACTCTTTCTTCTCACTATTTTCTCAGTGGGAATTTGGTGAAATGCCAAAGTAATGCACCTTTTTGTACTGGGGTTGATTTTAAACACCCCATAACAGGTCGCACTGTTTCACTGAAGACCACACCCACCTGTTTTGCATGTTTTCATCTATACCCAACATAGCTGGCTTATTCGCCTACAAAGTAGGAGTTAGTGCAGATGTTTTTAATGTGTGCAGTTGGGCATATCATCTAGTGCCTGCTATTTTTCTCAGAATGCTGCTCCTAGCAAAACATTCATTTGGTACTCAAACACCAAATCTTGAAAGTGAGAGCCAGAGATGGGCACGAACCAGAAAACTCATGGTTCGGGTTCTTCTGGTTTAGGCCCACCCTTGGTTCGGTTCAGTTCGGGTTTGTACAAATTTTAAAAAAATTGCATGAACCCGAACCGATTCGAACCATTCAGGTTCTTACCCACAGTGGCTGGGCGCTGTCATTGCCACGGAGAAGATCCCTTTAAAGAGACCCCTGTTCCTGCCTCAGCGTGTGGAGGTGAGAATAGGGGTCTCTTTAGACAGATCTCTCCCACGGTGGATGACAGCATCCGGTGTGCTGTCACCTGCCCGCGGTGGAAGTCCCTTCAGAGGACCTCGGCCTCAGCACTATGAGTGGAGCTGAGACTGGGGCCCTCTCTGGAGCACCCTCCACCGTGGATGGGTGACAGCCCACGTGGGCTGTCACCCACCCGCAGCAGAGATCCCTTCAGAGCACCCCGGCCTCGGCACTGAAAGCAGAGCCAAGACCGGTGCCCTCTCTGGACCACCTTGTACTGCGGGCTAGTGACAGCCCACGTGGGCTATCACCTGCCCACAGCAGAGATCCCTTCAGAGTACCTCAGCCTCAGGACCACGAGCGGAGCTGAGACCAGGGCCCTCTCTGGAGTGTTCTCTGCCATGGGCGAGTGACAGCCCACGCGGGCTGTCACTCACCCGCCTGTGGTGGACATCCCTTCAGAGGACCCCGGCCCCTCTCTGGATTGCCCAGAGTCAGCTGTCATCTCCCTGCAGTGGAGATCGCTCGACAGAGGGCCACAGGCTCAGCTTTGCAAGCGGGACCAAGCTTGCGTTCCTCGGTCAACCGCCCTCCGCCGTGGGGAGGTGACAGATGAGCCAGCTGTAATCTCCCCATGGCAGAGATCCCTCAACAGAGGGCCGCAGGGAGATGAGAACTGAGTTGGCTGTCATCTCCCTGCAGCGGAGATCCCTCGACAGAGGGCCACGGGCTCAGCTCTGCAAGCAGAGCTGAGACCGCAGTCCTCTGCTGACTGCCCTCCGCCGCACACACGTGTACGACCAGCTGGTCTGCAGGCCGGGTTGGCACTTTTTTATATTTTATTTAATTCTTTTTTCTTTTTTCTTTTAAAAAATATGTTATTGAATTTTCTAAACCTAACAAGTTAAAACAAATACATTGCTTATCATTGCCGTGTTACATAGCTCAAATACAAGTATTTTCCCAATAGTTCGGCCCAAGTATTTGACATTTCCAAGTCTGATATCTAAGAATGTTCTGAAAAACATGAAGCATTTAGACTGTCCAAGTTTGAAGATTACTGCTTTGCTGCTCAAACCGTCTTTGTATATAAAAGGAGGTTTATATTGTAAAAGGAAGCTCCTTTTTTCTTCAAAGTGATTTACCAGCCAAAAATGCAAAATACATTTTTTTATTTTTTTATCCGCCGACCAACTGGCCTGCAGGCTGGATTGGCACGTTGTCCCCCACCTGATTGCGCCTGATTGGGTGGGGGAAAGGGTGGGGTTTTAAAAAAATTTTCCCCCGCCGAAGCCCTGCGTTACAGTTGATTGGCAGTGGCTTTGGCGGGGGGAAAAGCCTGTGGTTCCCCCATGTTGGGGGGGGGGGAACCATCAGCTTTTTCCCATAGGAATGTATTGCTTCAATGCATTCCTATAACAAAACGAAACATGAAGCAAATGCAATGGAAATTTCCATTCTGTTTAATTTCATTTTTCTTTGATGGGTCTCTTCAGTATTCATTTTGTTCCATAATGAAATGGATAACGAATAATGAATAACAAAATGAATAAAAAATTTGTTTCATGCCCATCTCTACTGATCAATATAGTTTATAGTTTTTCATCTCATACATTTGCTACTCATTCAACATGGGCACGACTCGGCGAAATTCTCGTTTCCGTTTTCGGTTATCGTTTCCGTTACGTAACAGAAACGGTAACGATAATTAAGCCGTCAGAACTCGAACTCGAACCGAAAAAAGAAAAATTTGGTCGGGTTTTTCGTTTCCATTTGTGGCATCGCGGCGATCGCGCAATGCGAAGCACAGAAAAAGTTTTTAAAGGTTTTTTTTAAAAAAACCTGACTCCCGGCCAAAAAAGCAGGCGAAAATATACCTGCCTGAGGCTCTGCCACCTACCAGAGGGGTGGTTTCTGGGGAGTCCCTGGCCTTCCCCCCCCTCTTCTCCTGTCCTGGGCTGCTTGCACCAGGCGTGGGGGGTCATCCTCGTCGTCTGTCTCGCTGCATGCCATGCGGTGGGGGGGATCCAAAATGGCAACCGCAATTTTTCTTTTGAAATCATGGTCAAAAAACACACCAAATCACCACAGAAACATGTGAAATTTATTTATTTTAAATGCCTGCATTTTTATAGTAGCAGCAATAAAATGTCGTATTGATTTTATTTTATTTTATTTTATTTTTTATTTTTTTAGACCTGCCCATTTGGGCTGGGCATGGGATGGGACCATGCAATTTTTGAACTATTCCACCAATGGCATCACCAGGTTTTTGACTGACACTTCTGGATGTCTCGGAGGGCATAAAAAGCCGAGGCACCTTCCAGAAATCGCAGTCGGGTGTATGGATGTGGTTGAGGGACGAGGGCTGGCTGCTGGTGCTGGTGTGATCCAATCGAGATTGAGGAGGGAGGCTGGAGGCTTTAGGATTTAAGTTAGGCAGGCAGGGAGGGAATTGAATTTAGAAAATAATTTCTTTGATTCCCTGCAGCTTTGTCTGCTGAAGGGAATAGCAGTTTATTCTTTATTTCTTCTCTGGCAGTTTGTGAGGATTTTTTTCTGATATTGGATAAAGGGGGAGGTTCGACTGGGAGTGGGAGGTGTGGATTTATTTTAAAAAATTATTATTTTCTACCATGTATTTTCTATTTTCCCAACTTCAATTTGCTTGCACACACACACATTTGGGGTGCAAGCCAAGAACAGAACCTCTATCCTAAGTGATATCCTAACTGCCCACTCACCCATCTGCCCGCGCCACCACCCGCCTGCGGCCCACCCGCGGCCACCGCCCACCCATGGCCCCCCACCACCGCCGCCTGCCCGCACCTCCCCCCTGCTGCCTGCCCCCCGCCCCGCCCCTGCCTAGGGCGCAAAAACACCTAGCGCCAGCCCTGATTGCGGGACGCCCCTATGCTCTGGGAAGTCAAATCGCGCTAAATCACGATGGAAATGACAAATGACAAATGACAAACAGAAATGACAAATTTTTGAAAAATTTCGCGACAAACGGAAACGACCCGAAACGGACCCGTTCCGACAAACAAAAACTTGAAACATCATTTTTTTCTGGTCGTGCCCATGTCTACTACTCATCTTTTCAAATATTGATGATTCTTTATATTTCCATCTCTTAGACCTTTAAACAACGAACTCTTTAATGAACCCACATAGACTTTCCAATCCATTTCATAATTCATTTACTAGCTCAGTCAGTTTTTAATTTTCCAACCTTTACATATCAACAAATATTATAATTTGGGTGAAATCCTCTTATATATTATCCTATTTACACAGGATAATGTCATGTCGTTCAGGAATATTCAGTTCAAACAAATTAGAGGTTTCCTGTCAGGTTCTAATGCTCCCTAGGGCTCTTCTTTTCCCTGGGGAAGAATTTAGGAAGCTCAGGACAAGATGAAACGTTTACTAGCCAAAAACCATGCCAGATTGCCACCAGCGGCACCAGGACTGCTGTTGGCCATTTGGCAATAATTTGAGGGTATTAAAGGCTCCCATCCACATGCCCTCAAAACTCCTGAGACTGCCAACGTTTTCCCCAGTGCCAAGATGCAGCAGCTAACTTGCAGGGATCACATAACCCTCCTGTTACATGAGTTCCACTGGCTGCCCATCAGCTTCTGGGCACAATTCAAAGTGCTGGTCTTAACTTATAAAGCCCTGAATAGCTTGGGGACAATCTATCTCCAATACCATATCTCCCATTTTCAGCCAACCTGGGTGTTAAAATCACCAGGAGAGGCCTTTCTCTCTGCCCCATCAATTTTACAGGTGCATCTGATGGAGAGGGCCTTCTCTGTCGCTGCTCTCAGACTTTGGAACTCACTCCCACAGGAAGCCAGGTGAGTCACATTTTTGCTGTTCTTCTGCAAGCAGGCAAATACCTTCTCTTTTCCCTCAATAACTAGTTTTCCCTCAGTAACTAGCTACCTGCGTGAGATGTCTGGTTTTAATGGATTCTTATGCATTATTGTTTTGAGTTTTTGGATACTGTACTTATATTCTCTATTTTTTAAAAATGTATACTTATTGTTCTTGGTTTTAATATTGCCTTTTAGTTATGTAAGATGTGTCCTTTCCACTGTTCTTAACTTTAAATATTGTGTTTTGATATGCTAGCTACTGTTGTATATGCAATTGTTTACAACTTTAAATAACTTTGCCTCTGTGGAAGTGACAAAGTGTTGTAACCACTTTGGGTCCTTTTCAAGGTGAAAGGTGGGGTAAAATATTTTAAATAAATAAATAAATAAATAAATAAATAAATAAATAAATAAATAAATAAATAAATGAGCTCTAAAGAGCCTTTGGAAGGGGATGGAAATTGGAAGGGGGTGATAGGAAATTGCAAATTAATTTATATTCCCCCCTTTTTGGATAATTATGTATTTTGGTTTATGCAGCATAAAGAGAGGATTTCAGCCATCTTTATGAACATTGCTGCTGCTGCTGTACTGCTGCTGCTGCTGCTGCTCCTCCTCCTGCTCTTCCCTCTTCTTCTTCTTCTTCTTCTTCTTCTTCTTCTTCTTCTTCTATTATTATTATTATTATTATTATTATTATTATTATTATTATTATTATTATTATTATTATTATTTTTACAGGTTGAGGGCATATCAGAGTAGAACAATAAGCAGCATGTTACTGACTAACAAGAAGGTAAATTAAGAAAACACTAATGTTGCTGTTAAAGTCCTTTATATATATATAGTCAGCTTTATAGTATTTTTAGAGACTTTTCTCCAATTCCACTGAGAAGGGAATGGTAGACCAATTCTGAGTATCTTTTACATGGGAAAAACCCAGAAAAATGTCAATTTTTCAGAACTGACTTGACAGCACATGATTATAATTTCTCCAGGTGGGAAGGAGATGGCAGCCATTATTCCTCTCCATTTTGTTCTCACACAGCCAGACTTTGGCTGGGCGGAGGTGACAAATACAGTCTGTGTTATTAGTTTGTCACATGAGGGTTTTGGTGTATCAAAGTTATATTGGTCTTCTATTAACCATGAGGTTTCTATAATTGATTAATCATAGGGGCTAAGGGCTTTTTTGTTCTCTAGAACTCCAGTTTGCTTGCTCTCTGTAATCCTGCCTACTAAAATAATGTAAACCACACAGACTAGCTATATGTAGCACAGCACACCAGTTTCCTTCCTTCCTTCCTTCCTTTCCCAAAAGGAGAGAGCGATTGGGATGTGGCCATGTTGGGGGAAGGGTTTCTTTTATCACATTGGATGAAAGAAACTAGGCTTTCAAAAAGAGCAGGATGTCAACCTACATTAATGGAAAAGCAGAGATTTGTGACAATGAAAATGAAGGACGTAAATGCTCCAGAATGGAGCAAAATGATGGTGAAAGAGAGGGTAGGAAGAGGACAGCATGAAATCTGTACAAGTCTCATGAATTCAGATTTTATAAATTACCATGAAAAGGAAAAAGGATCATGGAAAGTAAGGCACAAACCATTGCAAATCTTTAATAGAGTACAAACTTCCCCGTGCATTTTTTTTGCAGCAGATTGTTAGAAAAACTGTCCCTCTATGTGCATTGTGCACCCTGAAGTTATTGAGCACTAACCTTTAACCCCCACCCCCTTAAAAGCCAGCCAGGGATACAACTCAGGCAGCCCAGTTCCCCCTCCCCACTCTCTCTCTCTCTCTTTCCCCTCCCTCCTCCTTGTCCCACGAGCACATGGCAAGACCAGTTCAAACTGCTTGGTTCCCCTGAATGGATTTTGCCAGAGGGAATCTTCTCCTTCCTTCACAGAGCTCAGGATTGGGGACTTCCCTCAGCATCAAAGTCTAATGCCGCTGCCTCTGCAAAGCCAGGACCTCCAGACCCAGACTCCTGGCTCCAAGGCCCCCTTCCCCCCTTCTTCTATCCTCCCCCCTTCGGATCTCTTTCTCCCTCTCTCTCCCTTTCCTTCTTTCTCTCCTTTTTCCTTTGCCTCACCTTCACCCAGCCTTTTCTCTATCCCTCTCCACCCTGCCTCCACAAACCCTGGATGCTTGGGACTGTGTTGGGACTGTGTTTCTACACTTCTCTGCTTTCTGGACCTGAGCCATCTTTGGGCAGAAAGGGGGCAATAGCATGGCTGAAGGAGAGAATCCTCCAGCGAGACTCCATTTTCTTCAAGCGGCAAGCAGGCACGTCTACCCAGCAGATGTGCCAGAGATAGCATCACAGCCTAAGGCACACCATTGTTTCATTTCCACATCCATTCAAAGCACCGTCTGGCAGCAGAGGACTCTCCGGATTAGCTTTGCCACCTCTGTTGTGGCTTCCTTACCCCCCCCCACTGTGATTGTTCCGTCTCTCCATTTACCTGTTAATTGTTTTCTGATTACCCAGGCATTTGGACAATACTGGCTTCTCCCCTTTCATTGTCAATCCCTTGGACACACATTAAAGGATTAGTTTTTGCCTAATCGCACCCCAACAGGGGGCCTGGGCCATGGACTGTGGAACGCCCAGGACCTCCCCCAACAGACTCATGGACTCACTTCATTGGTGGTCCCCAGAACACCACCCCTGATCCGGCCCAAAGGAGGTGCCACTTTGGGAGGCGGGAAAGGGAGGAAATAAAGATTGGGGGTTTCCTGTTTTGGGTTGCTGAACGCCTCACTTCTGCCTTGAGTGATCCGTTCACCTTACCATCTTTATTAGGCCTAATAAACTGGTAATATTCCCTAGATCTCTCTGTGTTGGATTTTTTTTAATTGGGTTTTGTGAAATCCAACAGCTTGCAGCAGGATTAGCTTGCTGCGGTCTCAACAATAGCATAATAATTCAATATTTTCATGCTGGCTGCATTGCAATTATGATGTTAATTAATTATCTGCCTGGCAGTTAACACCATCCAGAGGCAGGGTCGCGGATGACTTGGTGCTGTTCTGCGAGCAGTGAGTAATTAACCTCTCCTCTTCTCTGGGATTCTCTACAAGATGATCATCATGTTGATGATATAATTATTATTAATTCAGTTTCTATGTTACGTTGACATTGTTAATTACTTGTCAGTAATCAGCTAATGTTTAATCTTCATTGTTGGATGGCTTCTTAAAAGGCATCTTGAATTTGTTCATAGCATAACCTCACAGTCGGAAGGATCAGCAAGATCAGTTCCCATCGTTCAGAATAAAGAGGCAAAATGCAGTAATGAGATGGCAACACTTTATTTACCTAAGGCCCTCTCTAATATAGGGGCATGGTGGCGCAGCAGACTCCAGAGCTGAAATGGTCGGCTGCAAAGTCGGCAGCTTGGCAGTTCGAATCCCGGGTGCCACGCAGCGGAGTAAGCTCCTGCTGATAACCCCAGCTCCTGCCAATCTAGCAGTTTGAAAGCATGTAAATGCAAGTAGATAAATAGGTACCACCATGAAAAGCAGGAAAGTAAACAGTTTTCTGCACAGCCATGCCAGTCACATGGACACGGACTAGCACAACACTGGCTCTTTGGCTTGAAAATGGAGATGAGCACCACCCCTAGAGTCGGACACAACTAGCATGCATGGGCAGGGGGGGAACCTTTATCTTTTACCTCTTTAATATATACCCCAGGGCCAAAGGAGGGGCCAAAACAACCTGGAGCAATGTCCTGCTCTATATCTACAGCCTGACACTGGCTAGTCCTGAAAAAAACCTAAAAACAACCTCCATACAACCCCTGTGGCTTTAAGGGGGTGCTGTACTTGAGGCTAGTTGTTCACCAATACTGTTGTCCCACATTTACCCTGAATCCCAGGACATGAGATACTAGCCTGAAGGACCTCCTTTCATACCAAGATGCCTTTGGTTGTTGTGTTGTGACTGTATTCTGCACTACCCAATAAGTAAGTAGCGTTACTAACTGTAATGAACAGTTAGTCCCATTACTATCCTTCACTACAGGACAGATGAAAAAGTCTTGGCCACGTTTTGCTTAGTGCACGAAATTAGATGAGAGCAGGCCAAAATGTTCTGTCCTTTTCAAGCCCTTGATAAAGCTTTGTACTGAACCAAAGGAATTCATTTCAAAAGAGAATTGGCGCTTCATTTTCTTTGGGTGTCCTCACATTCAGGTGCAGGCTAAACCTTACCAGACGGTCACTCCATGCTTGGGCTTGGCGCTCAAGATTTGCCTTATTCATTGATGCAATCATGATGTCATCAGCATAACGGAGCATTCAGGGCACTGGATTCTGTAGATCACAAGTGTCTGAGTCCATAACTAGAATGAAAAGAAGTGGGGACAGTGTCAGTCTGTGGTGGACCTCAACCATGATATGAGGAAGACGGAGTATCTGACAACTGACCCAAAGGGATGTGGTATGATCTAAATCAATGCTACTGACCTATCGAAAACTAAGGAGTTCAAATACCTCAGTTCCACAGTCACAGCCAATGGGGGTCTGAATCATGAAGACACATCAAGGATCAACAGTGCCTGACTAAAATGGCGTACGACATCAAGCATCATGTATGACAAAAAAGATCAGTGACCGATTAAAGTCAAAGATCTATCGCACCATTGTTATGACCTGTTGTGCTCTGTGGTGCAGAATGCTGGCTGGCGACTAAAGAAGTTGAACATTGCCTTGGTATCATGGAGACAAAGATGGACCTTCAGCCTCGCACAAAGCGACCATGTGTGCAATGATGACAGAACAGCAGACCCCACCACCAAGTTGGACAAACACTAAGAAGAAGTCATGTGGAATATATTTCAGCAAGAGCATTTGCATTCTTTTTAACCGCATCAATTCATTTCCTTCTGTTTGAACCATTATAGCAAGCTGCACTTCTCTTAATGTTGTATTGAGTCATTTTTGTACTGTTTCTTGGGGCAATCAACGTCCCCTATCCTTTAAAAACAAAAACAAAAGTGGCACATCAGTAATATATTAGAGAGGCTTGACCATGCTTTCCTTCCCTCCTTTACTGGATCCATTTGTAAAGGAAATAAAATTTTATTTTATTTTATTTTAGAGTATTTTTACCACACTGTTCTCCTTGGAAACGGACCCAAGGCGGCTTACAATAATGAAGGAGCATGATACTTTGCAAACCCTCTGCACAGTTTCAGGAGGAGGAAGCAGGTTTTGAAAGCCTTTCAAAGTATCATGAAAAGCAGGGTTAAAAACACACAGAGAGGAAATCCCATGCTCCTTTCTTTATATGAGCCCCGTGGCGCAGTGGTTAAATGCCTGTACTGCAGGTAAAACTGTGCTCACAACCTGGGGTTCAATCCCAGGTAGCAGGCTCATGGCTGACTCAGCTTTCCATCCTTCCGAGGTCGGTAAAATGAGTACCCAGCTTGCGGGGGGGGGGCAATGTGTAGCCTGCATACTGTAATTAAATGGTAAACCACCCAGAGACTACTTGAAGTGGTATGGGTTGGTATATAAGCAGAACACTTTGCTTTTTACCATTTAAAGCAGGAAATGTCTCTGCACAAGCCTTATTTCACCTGCTTGGGGGTGGGAAGATTGCAACCTTCAAGCTGTCTCCTTCTGAGCAATGCATTTGTGTTGTTTTTGCTAGCAGAACCACCTGTTACTGCCAATTTGTTAGCATTAAAATAAAAAATTAAAGAGTAAAAAAATTTAAAGAGTTAAAGTACTGTTGAAGGAAATAAATGAATGAAGCAATTCATCATTGATTCAAAATAAACAACCCTCCCAGAGAGGGTGAAATAAACCAGAAATAAGCTGTTGACCAGGAAAATGTGTCACTCTTGGGTATGCATCATGTGCCTGGAAATTTATAAAATGATCTAAAAAGCAGCCATAGGGGTTTAACTGTGGTTCTTTTGCTCTGGAAAAGGCCTCATTGTCACACAAGAGCAACAAAAGGAGTGAGCAGGCAAGCAGGCAAAAAAGACGTCAGAGCAGGGCTATATATTCCTTTGGCCCCACCCCAGTGCTGGTCAAATACAATGCGTGCATGACTCCTGCCTCATTGGGAGAGGCAACGTGGTCCTTAATTCTGCAGTTGCAATTTGACTTCAAGACAATAGGGATAAACTATTATTAGATTATCTCTAAAGTAGGATTTCTGAATCTAATTAGATTGTTGTTTACTACCTTACCATACTGGGGAAACTTATTGACTCGAGTATAAATCTAGGGTGGGAAATGCAGCAGGGCCTGGCAGCTCCTCCTTTGTGAGCTGGGGGAGTGGTGTGTGATGCTTAAAATTACTTTTAGCCACTGAGGCAAACGCTTGCCTCGGTGGCTAAAAGTCATTTTAAACATCGCATGCCGCTCCTCCATGATGCAGAGGGGGGTCAGGAGAAGTGGTGCATGATGTTTAAAATGACTTTTAGCCACCGACCCAAGCCCAAATGCCTCCCGGTGCCAACTTTTAAGGATTGCTCACACTTGCAGACTTGCCAATATCACTTCAAGAACAACATTTATTTTGGTGCTCTTTTTATTTCAAAAGATTAGAGGGTCTTTTTAAAAGAACTGACACTTTCCCCAAGTGCTTTTTTTGTTAGCATCTCAATTTGCTGTGGCAGCAATTGGATGTAGCTTAAAAAGAGGATCAAACTTCCTTGACAGGGAGAGGGAACCCTGTATTATTTTTTCTCTTTATAATACATTTTGTGAGACCAGTTTTCCAGCAAGATGAAGTAAAGCTTTTGAACCCTGATACTATATTTTGGGTAGTGATAAATCTAAAATTTCTGAACCTTAGAAATTGTGTACCATGACTTTAGTTATTTTAGCAGTAGAGATGGGCATGAACTGAAAAAATTGTGATTCATTTTGGTTCGGTTCATTTTAGGGTTTGGTTTGGTTTGTTTCATTTTTAACGATTTTTTTTGAAAAAATGTTTTGTTGGTTCATTGGTTCGTTATTCGTTTTTTCCTGCTTTGCACAATTTAATCCACTTGACAGTGCGCAGGTGGGAAAAAACATTAAAAACTAAAAACTAAAAACACAGACGTTGACAACAACGGCACAAACTGGACTGGCATCCTCCTCCTCCTCCTCCTCCTCCTCCTCCTCCTCCTCCTCTTCTTCTTCTTCTTCTTCTTCTTCTTCTTCTTCTTCTTCTTCTTCTTCTTCTTCTTCTTCTATCAACAACACATCTTCCTTACAAGGCAGCGGCAGCGGCGGCAGTGGTGTTGAGTGATCCTGGCCCCTGTGGCAGGGGCTTTTTGAGGGTCAGGGCCTCTTTTTTTTTTTTAAGCGCTGACTGTGTGGCCCCTGGGGCCGGGTCGGCACTGGTTTATTTTTTTATATTTTTTCTTTATTTTAGGGCGCCAACCCAGCCACCCCAGGGCTGGGTCGCGCTCCTTTTTAAAATTAATTTTGTTATTTTATTTTTCCAAGTGCTGACCATGTGTCCCCTGATGCCATGTCAGTGCTCTTTTTATTTTTTTCTTTATTTTAGGGCACCAACCCGGCCACAAGGATCAAAGGGTCCAATAAATTTACCATGTTGCTTCCACTAGAGGCACAGCTGATATAACAGGAGGCCTGTCTGATATACAAAAGCACAGCCACTTAACAGATTAATTCCTCAGTTGTATAGCTTTTGAAGACAACTGGCATCCTCTCCATGGTGACAAATTCTTCATTGCATTAGGATTTGTAGAATGGAACAACCTCCTTCTAACTAAGATTAATCGCTTGGAAAATGAGAAGGAATATCAGAAAAAAATTGCACCATTCCACATCTACTATGAAAATGTGGAGAAGATTTAATCTACTGGTCACTGGGATTCTTGCAGTTGATGAAGAAATATACTTGAACCTGCATATGTGTTACGATTTCACAAAACAAAAGCACACTCAGAACCTCTTAATACAAATTAGCTATGATTTTAGGTTTTAGGGACGGTGAGTGCACACATTTGTTTTGTAAAATATAAACACACATATTTCGGATGGAGATATGTGCATGGAGATAATGAAAGAACAAAACTAGCTACCCCTAATGTATACCACTCAAGGGCTTTACCTGTTGAAATCCTTGGTTCTTAACATATGGTTCCAAAAATCATTTCTGTGTAAATTTCAGGGGTGGGAAAGTCAACATAAATGGTTTCACATATGCACCAAGAGGGATGTAAAAGACACACACACACACACACACACACACACACACACACACACACACACACACACACACCTGGCTTCCCATCAATCAGTTCCACATAGGAAACTCTGGAGCCAAAGATCATGCTGCTTTTTAAGGACAGACTCTGTTTCAGATTACTGTAATTCGGAACCTAATCCTGATCTCACAGGTGCACAGTTAACAGCTACAGTGATTTCATCCAAACAGGGTTCCCTTCCATTTTTCATTCTCAGTTGTCCAGGGAGACAGGTGACATTTCTGTTTTTCCTTTCATTTACCTCTATCACAACCTTCTAAAATGATACTTTAGGAAATGATAGAAAAGCCACGTTTGTAAAATGTCATGATCACAAGCAATTATAGAGATGACATACTTTATGAACATCAATCAATGTTTTCTGTCTTTCTCACTAATGGTGTTTGGAAACTTCAAAAAGCCCATCAAGTGCAGGACTGGAGAACTTGCTCTGTATCTTAAGCATGGTACAGAACATTATAGGCATTCCATAGGCATTAGACATGGGCACGACTTGGCGAAATTCTCGTTTCCGTTTTCATTCCTCGTTTCCGCTACGCAACGGAAACGGAAATGACAATTAAGCCGTCAGAACTCGAACTCGAACCGAAAAAAGAAAAATTGGGTCTGATTTGCCGTTCGTGCAATGCCAAGCGGCACAGAAAAAAAGTTTACAAAAATAAAAAAACCCGATTCCCGGCCAAAAAAGCAGGCAAAAATATGCCTGCCTGAGTGAGGGCACCTACCAGAGGGGTGGTTTCTGGGGGGGGGGGTCCCAGGCCTCCCCCCCTCTCCTGTCCTGGGCTGCTCTGGTGGGGGGCATCCTCGTCGTCTCGCCAACTCGCCATGCCATGCGGTGCAGGCGGGGGATCCAAAATGGGGCGATTGCAATATTTATTTTGAAATTGTGGTCCAAAAACACACAAAAGCACCACAGAAACATGCGAAAATAGCTATTTTAAAACTGCCTGAACTTTTACAGTAGCAGCAGTGGGTTTTTCTTGCAACAAAACGTCTCCACCGATTTTATTTTATTTTATTTTATTTTTATTTTTTACACCTGCGCAATGATGGGCTGGCCATGGGAGTGGACCATGCAAATTTTGGAGCCATTCCACCAATTGCATGGCCACTTGGCCAGGTTTTGACCGAGACTTTTACCTAGCCCTTGCGCTAACCCTAACCCTAAGCCAGATCTGTGTACTCGCATTGCACTACACGCAAGTACACTTCCCTTCTTAGTGAGCCAGAGGGCACCCATAGGGGCCCTCTCTCACTTTGTTCCTCCCCATCCCCAGCCCAAGTGCACCGTACACCAGTATGCCAGTAGTGAGTCACAGAGGCACCCAAAAAATAAAGAGGTGCCTCTGCCTGCCACTGCAACTTGGTATGCATATCCAATTGGCTATGCATACCTTTTTGTACCGGGCCAGAGGAGGCACCCACCCAGAGAGGTGCCTCCAGGAGCCCGCTTTCCCTTCATAGCGGGCCAGAGGAGGCACCCACCCCAGAGAGGTGCCTCCAGGAGCCCGCTTTCCCTTCATAGCGGGCCAGAGGAGGCACCCACCCCAGAGAGGTGCCTCCAGGAGCCCGCTACCCCCCAAACCAGTACTAACGACAGACAAAGAAACGACAAACGAAATGACAATTTTTTGAAAAATTTCGCGACAAACGGAAACGAGCCGAAACGGGCCGGCTCCGACACACGACAACTCGAAACGTCATTTTTCCTGGTCGTGCCCATCTCTAATAGGCATTTTAATGTGTTTTTTTATTTCTAAAATACCAGATACATTAGCAGAGCACAGGAGAAAACACATGGAGAGATGGGCATGGAGGGTCTGATTTGGGTGTTTGGTGCAGTTTGTTTCCTGAGCAAACAGTAGATTCTCAATTTGGTAACCCCCCTCCAATGGGTGCCCACTCAGTATCTTAAACACCATCTGCTGGAGAGTGGTGGTCTGCTGAATTGTGGAACAGCTGTTTGGCCAGGACATTATCAGCACTAAACTGTCAAATCAGTCATTGATGCCTTTCTCTAAACACAAGAAGGTAGAGATAATTTGGACCCACAGGCAAATCTATGTATAAGTTAAAACTACAGTAGAACCCCCATATCCACTGTATGCTTATTATTAACCACTGATTCAGTCATCCACGGTTGGCAGAGGACAAAATTAAATAAATAATTCATCAGCCACAAAGCTAGCTACTCTCACAAACAGCAGCCATAAAGCAAGCTACTCTCACAAAACAGCAGATTTTTTGCGGGGGTGGGGGTGGCATTCTCTCTTATCCATGGTTTTCATTATCCACGGGAAGGCCAGAAACTGATCCCCAGCTGATACTGGGGTCTTACTGTATGCTTATTATTAATAAACCAAATCCCTTCAGTTTCAACAATATATACATGTTATCTCAAGTGGAAGCATTTGCTTGAGTTGCATGGCTCTGAAGGGGCCTTCTACATATCATTTTTAACATGGTATTTTTTTGTAAACCACTTTGGATAGCAAAAAAATTAAGAGAAAGTATATTAATATACTGCCAAAATCCTGATGCTTGGCATAGAAAATTGTTCCAGAGTAGGCCCATTGAACAAGAATTTTGTGTTAACCCATCCATAAGTTCCACTGATTGAAATTGGCCTACTGCAGCTGTAATATAATATGCTCAAGTTAGAGTGGGATCATTTGAATTGATAGGATTTATGAAGGAGTTGATTCTTAAAATTCCCATTGATTCAGTTGACCTACTTTTGTGTGATTAACTATTCTAAGCAACAGGATTTGGCCATAGTGTCTGAAAATGCCAATTTGGCCATCTTGAATTTTATATCTTACAGACAGCCATCATGCAGACAAAATCAGAGAAGGATTAGCACCTCTTCTACTGCTTCATCCAAGTCACTTATAAAGCTATAGAATGCAGGTCCCCAACCTGTGCGTCACAACTCTCAGGGGGATTGCAAAGGGATTTTTTTTGGTGGCATTGGTCAGGTCACCATGGTTTTCATAGGAGCAGGTGCATCACCTTTGACTCACACTCTCCTTGTTCCCTTGCAAGTGGCAACCCTTGCAAGCCAAGCTGGTATGACAGGGGGTGAGAAGTGAGGAGGCAGTAGTAGGTTGGAGGTGGGAGGGATAGAAATGGTGAAGATGGAGGGAAAGGCTGCCACCACTGCCCTGCCACCAATGCAATGACACAATCCCCTCCTTCCTTCAGCTGCATGCTGCCATTGCCATTTTAGGGATGATGGTGTGGAGGAGACTATAGAACTACCACTTAAAGGGAGGGTGAAAAAGACAAGGGATCTCTTCCTGAGGAACAAATCACACTCTCCCAATAAAAATCAATTTTTACCCATAGTTTAGCCTTGTTGCCTCCACTTTCAAGATTGTGTTATGGGACTTTGGGTGGGGCGCAAGTGGTTTTAACACAAACACTCTTCCACAACATTTGAAGCTGGTTGCTAGTTGCAAGTACAACCATTGCATTAAATATTAGTTTTGAATTATATCCTGAAAAATCTATTTGTGTGTGTGTGTGTGTGTGTGTGTGTGTGTGTGTGTGTGTGTGTGTGTGTGTTGTGTTGTGTTGTGTGTTGTGTGTGTTGTGTGTGTTTACCCCATTAAAATGCCTTTTAATGCAAATATGGTGGGGGGCACAGGTAAAAACATTGGGAAACACTGATATAGTATAACTTCAGGCCTAGGACTGGCAGCATTTCCCTTGTTTCTTCTCTCCCGGGTGATAAGGAGATGCTATTGAAGCACCTTTTTGGTACCTACCAACCTAGCTACAAGAATCTCGGAACTCTTGCCAAAGACTGATACACAGCATCAACAGCATTTCCCTTATCTGCCAGGCTTGGAATGCTATCAAAAGAGAATGGGGGCAATGGGGTTTTTTGAACACAGGCCATATCCAACAATCCAGAATGTTTCCACGATGCGAGTCAAGTTAAAGGAAAGAATAAAATTGTGCCTGCCATTCTAGAGTGTTTGGTTGTTATGGACAAATATCTCAAGAAATTGCTGAAAGAGGAGAAGACAATGATGCATCCAGTCGTGCAGGCTTCATCTCTGCTCTGGTCAGTGCCAATGGTTCCTGACCCGGTCTCAGGAGGCAATGCACTTTTGCACCAATGTTCATAGCAGGGTCCCTGGGAGTATATGCCTTAGATGTATTGACACTTGACAGGTGCGGATATTTCTCCAACTCACTGTATGGAGGGCAAGGGTGTAAATCTTTCCTTGTCTTCTCCTTGATGCAAGGATGAGGAACTGCAAAATCACTTTGTCCCCACAAGAGGGCAAAGTAGTTTTTGAAACTCGCAACAAAATGAGAATGTGAACGCTTTCTTGTATAAATTAAGCAAAATTGTGCAAGTAATCTATAACATGACAAAATTACACAAAGTGGTAATGGTTGCTGCTTTGTTGCTTATATGTTTAAGGATTAGAAACATCAACAGGGGTGCTTTCATATTTTTGAACAATCACCTGATTATTCTATGGTAATTGGTACAAATTGTGGAGATCTTCAGAAAAAATAGCACTTCCACTCCCACTGTTGGTGCAGGAAGTGAAAGGATTGATGTTTCCTTGTCAAGATGTCTCACTGAGTTGAGGCAGCCCCCAAAAATAAGAACAAAGAATTCAGCAAGTGTTCTTGAAATCCATAGGGTGGTGCTTCAGCTGTCAGTGCAGCAGGCTCTCAAGGTTAATCACCAATGAGTCATCCTTCTCCTGCTGTAGCTGCTGCAGTTGTACAGCAGAGGCCCGCTACAGCAATGGCAGAATCATGAGGTTCTCTCATGTCAGTCCATCTGCCAACCTGGAAGTGCTTCTTGAGGATTGCTCCTTTCTTTGGAAGTATCTGTTTCCTGGCTGTGAAAGAGATAATTTTTCATGTTATTGTTAGGTGCTGTCACTTCTCACATACAGTGTCCCTACAAATCATCAGACTTCAAAATGTTCTGTCTTCCACTGCCGTGCTCAGCTCTTGTCAACAAAATCCTCAGGCTTCCTTTAGGACTTTGGTGGCAAACCTTCAGCACTCTGGATGCTTTGGACCACAACTGCCAGAATCCCAAGTCTGTATTGCCAATGACAAAGGACTGTGGGAGTTGTGGCCCAAAATATCTGGAGTGCCGAAGGCTTGCCACCACTGTCCTAAAGGAAGCCAATCCATCTCCTATTTTCCTGCTACCTTCTACCTTTTCCAACTATTGCCTTTTCAAAAGAATCCTGCCTTCTCATAATATGCCCAATGTAGATCATGGTTCCAGAGAGAATTCAGGATTGATTTGATCTATGACCCACCTTTTTTGTCTTTCTGGCAGTCCAAGATATTTGCAAATTCTCGTCCAGTACTACATTTTCCTGACAGCTTTCGTAACTGTCCGGCTTTCACATCCATTCATGATAATCAGAAATACAGGAGTCTGGGCGATTCTGGTCTTTGGTCTCCAGTGACAGATCCTTACACTCGTCAAACTTTCCTAGTTCCTTCATTGCAGCCATTCCTGGTCTCAGTGTTATTGTATCTTGGATCAGATCAAAGGTAGAAGGGAAAGGGTGAGACTAGATAAAATGGATCTCTTGAGCAGATTTGTTTTTTTTTTGTTTATTCCTTTTATCTATATTTTATATAGTATATTTTCTATATATTATCTATATTTTCTGGAACCGATTATTATTATTATTTTTAATGTTTAATTGTGATATCTTACATTTGTTAACCACCTTGAGTTCCCATTTGGGAAAATAGGAATATATGGCAGTATATAAATATAAAAATCAATAAATAAAATAAAATAAATCAATAACAAAAATGTGCTGTCAAGCTGATTTCAGCTTATGGCAATCATTTCCAGGCTATTTAAGGCATTGAGTACTCAAAAGTGGTTCAAAATTCCTTATTCTGGGAATGGTCTAGAACTGGGCAGCTTGCCCAAGGCTACTTGAACAAATATTTAGATAATAAACTGGGCCTACATCAGGGCTGGTCAGGTTTGGAAGGCTTAAAGGCCATTTTTCCAATTTCTTAGATGTCCTGTTTACTTCCTAGAATGAAGTTTATGCTTTGGTATAACTCATTGTTATTAGTAGGTATCTCACTCTGAGAAATAAAAATGGACCATATGTAATTCCCTTTTTAATTTAAATTATTAACACAATGAAGAGGTATTTTATATAGAAATAAACTGATCTCGTGAGCAACAATTTTTTTAACTAGCATTAACTGGAGAGAAGAAACGTTTTTCAGTGACATTTCATGAAAAATGCAATTTATTTCTCTGAAAGCTTCTTTTGGACTCAGGTTCTTTTTATGAATTGTAGTACTTAGTTTAATTTTTCTACCAATTGGATCCAAAAAACAGTCAAAGCCAAAGCTTCTTTTATAATTCATATTTAATATATATTTTTAAAGTGAGAGAACTACAAACTCCTCTAACTGTACAAATTTTCCTACAGCCCAGTCTTGGCCAGTCCTTAAGTCCAAAGATGGTGAGTACTTGCTTTCTCTTCTCCATGAAGACTCAAATTTGCCCCTGCCTCTGTCATCTGTTACGGTAAGAGGAAGTCATGCATTGAATAGCCCATACCATTGCTTGCAACTGGCTGAGATGATTAAGCTGTCTTTGCTTCCTTCAGTGTCACAGATGTCAGAAGTGGGCACCATCAGAGTAGGTACAATGGGTGGCTGTTGATGCTTCCTTTGAATGATGACATCCATGGCCAACAAAAGCTTGAACTTTACAGCATTTCTTTGGTCAGTTCAAGCTGGGGCTACTCTGCTTCTTCTACTCAAGTGTCCCCTTCTTCCTGTTCTTTTTCTCATCCTCTCTCCCCCTCTCCCTTGCCTGCCACCACCAGTCCTCCTTCTTACAACCATCTTCTCCCTCTTTTATAACCTAAGGATAATCACTTTCCCTTTTGGACCATGGTTCCCTGGACCTCATCCATTTCAGAAGGTTCCCTATCCTCTGGAACTTCTCAGCCAACTCCTTCACCCATCTTCTTTTTTATTTCTATTGCTAATTCTGGCATGGCTGGTGGCCTCAAAGGACATGACATGATCACCTTCTGGGGGTGGAATGCATGGGTGACAGCCCAACAATGGGAACTTTTTGGACCCCTTCAAGTACTTTAATGTGGAAATATGATATAAAATCAACTTTCTTGATTTTATATAATATTTCACTCTGATTCACTCTGTGGTTTCAATCTACATTATGGATTTTACTCATACAAATGGAGCCATCATCAAAATTACTTTCACATGGTTTATGATGGAGAGATGATGACTCCAGAAATGGAATAAAGCTGGAGAGGAGGTAAAATGAAGAGGAAGACTGAACTCCAACAGTAATTATTCTACATCCAGATTTTGTACATTCCTGGATGAAGTTTTGCATTAATGTTGAAAATAATATATGTCTGTTGACTCTTTGTGAAGGTTTCCTGATCTTTATCCTCTGCAGATGAAAGTGATCAACTCAGCAAGGGCTTGTTGGACACCTGTTACAAGTATGTATGGGGAAGTGCTGGGTCATAAGATTGATGGACATCCTGAAGCACGTTTATAATTAATGGAGATTCCTGAGGTTTGTGTCAGGCCTATGGGACCTGTGGATTTCATAGGTGTTGACTCTGGGAATAACCAAGCACATCTTGGAAGGCATAGTATTGGAAGGTTTCCATCTAATTAAGCTGATGAGGCAAGGTGATTAACTGATTTCTATTCGTCTAACATTGAGGTTGACATATCTGTTGATTATGGCACACCAGTTGCCCATTCTATATGTTAAGCAAGGTATGCATACTGATACCTACATACAGGTTAGAAATACTAATAACACATAAAATTGTGTGCTTTGACAAAAAGTAATGGCAGATTCACTGAGGAGGCTACTAGCTGATTGATTGATTGATTGATTGATTGATTGATTGATTGATTGATTGATTGATTGATTGATTGATTGATTGATTGATATGCTGCTTATCTAACCCAGGGCCCGCTTTAGACGGTGAACAACAACAGCAACAACAACAATACAAATTATAAAAAAATCAAATAGGAAATAACAATTACAGTGGCACCTTGTTTACCACCATAATCTGTTCCAGAAGCATGCTCATAAACTATCATCAAAGCAGATTTCCCCATAAGAAATAATGGAAATGCAAAGGATTTGTTCCAGTGCCTTTTGCCACAACTGACACCCCCCTCCTCTGCAAGGCTTTTTGCTGTCACCATTGCCCTCCAAGGCGGCTTTGGAGAAGGGGGTGATGGTGGTGGGTGGCTCAGAGGATTGCAGCAGCCATAACACATCTCACTTTAAATGTTTGTGGGGAGAAGAGTGAGGAAGTTCCTCCATCTGGAGAGCAGGAGGCAGGCTGGTTTTGCTTAATTCTCCCAACTTTCCCCCAATGAATCCACTATTCAGAGAGAGATCCGGCCAACTTGCAGTGTTGTTATTTGCCATCCGTGTTTCTCTTGTTATAAACACAATAGGGATCTTGCCCAGATCGCTCTCTGAAAGGTAGATTGTGGAGCGCTGGGAGAAAGTGGGGATAATTAAGCCAAAACACCTTTCACTTTAAAAGTTTCTGTGGGGGGGGAGCCAGGAAGTTCCTCCATCTGGAAAGCAGGAGGCAGGTTACTTTGAAAGGTAGGTGGCAGCTCCAGCTGCTGCCTCAGAGGGATAGGCAGAGAGGTGGGTGGGCTTGGTAAGACAAATACCAGTAAGTGTGTACATTTTTTGTTTTTTGTTTTTCTCCCCCCCCCCCCCCAATTTTCATCTTCCCCTCCATTTCTCCTCTTCTGCTTGGTCACCGGAGATCTAGTGGCAAGGCTCATGGAGGAGGAACCACCAGCAGGATAGCCAGAGCTGGCGGCGCTGCCCAGGAGGGCTCCTCTTTGACTGTATGGGGAAATAAGTGCCTGGTGGCTGAAAGTGAAGCAACAGTGGCAATGGTGTCTGAAGTTGAGGCAAGGGGTGTGCAGGAGGGGAGGGGCGTGCAGCAGCGAGGGGATGAATGGCAGTGATGGCAAAACGAGCACCTCTGGTGCTTGTTTGGCAAGACATTGCTCATTGATCAAGGCAAAATTCAACAGAAATTTATGCTCATTTGTCAAAAAGCACCCTGGCTGCTGAGCTGTCAAAATCACCATCCAACAGCCAGGTGATTTTGACAGCTCGCCTGTGGGTTGATTGAGTGTTTCCACCCCAAACTAGACATGGGTGTTTCATTTTGAAAGGAGACTGGTTCCTAAACAAAACATGCCAGCAAAGCTGGAGTTCGGAACACAGTTCCACCCTCTGGAACAAAATCAACCACTGTCTTACCTTGCTTTATCTCACACTGGGCGAAATTCCAACCAGATGCATCATCTTTCCCTCTCCCTGATGCATTCAGGAGCTGTGCAAGGACATGCATCATCCTGTTCCCTGTTTGATTGGCCAGTGCCAGGGAGACAGAAAGATGATGCATTGGAGGCTGCTTCCTGGTTGGAATTTTGCTCAGCACGAGGTAAAGCAAGGTAAGACAGTAGTTGATTTTGTTCTGGAGGGTGGGACTGCATTCCGAGTGCCAGCTGTGCTGGTGTGTTTCATTTAGGAACCAGTCCCCTTCCAAAATGAAATGCCCATGTCTACCCCAAACCTATCAAAGGGGGGGGGGGTAACTCTTCCCCTGCTTTGCTTGGTCGGGGCAGGCTTCCCATAGAAATACATGGAAAACCAATTAATCTGGAACGGATTAATTGATTTTCAGTGCATTCCTATGGGAAACCACATTTTAAACTACAAAAATTTTGAATTGCAAAAAATCCATTGGAACGGATTAATTTTGTAATTCAAGGCATCACTGTACTAGGCTACATAAACAGAAGTTCAATGTTCCAGATCAAGTGAACACCACAGTATCTTTCAGGGGTACAGTAGGTGGGGAGCAGGTCCATGGACAGAGACAGAAGGCCTGGCTTCCTTGCCAGGAGCCTGCCACTGTCTCTGAAGATACTATAGCACCAGTGGCCTTCAGCAACAGCAGAGGAAGTAGAGTTTACAGTACCAGGAGGAAGGCTCAGGTAGTCTTTCTTGGCATGAACCCCAAAAACAAATCACAAACCAGTTCATTGGGGGTGGGTCATGATTGCTCATGGTTTGTGGGTAGCTGCCACTTTTCAAACTCATGCTGTAAGAGCTTGTTAATTGGTAATGTCCATTGCTTCCATTTATACAGATCCTGTGATCAATATGGCTCAGTATAGCTTTACTTTTTTGAGGTTTCAAACTGGCTGTTTAAACTTCAAATCCTTGCCAGTTTTGAAGAATAATCTAGTTTTCCATGCAGATTACAATATATTTTTACAAAATTTATCATTTAAAGAAACAAAGAACCGTATGTTGGCACCTACTAAATATACTCCTCCTGACATCATGAACAGTGTTTTAAGACCAAAGGGATAAAACATAAAATCATGGCGATTCCCCAAAATCTTGCCTCTTGTCTTATTTCTTGGTTTGACTATTGAAAAACTGGGTAAAACTCACTGTCTCCTTAAATGAATACAAGTAAATTGAATTCAAAGCTTTAATCCTTTGAAAATCCAGATCTGGTTGTTGCATTAGAGCTGGAAATAAGGGGTTGCGGAAGGAAGCTGTACAAACAGATCTTGTGGAATCCATGTATCTTGTACATGTATGAAAATATTTCTGAATTGGCTCCACGGGGGTGGGGGGGGAGTTTACTCACAACAGCCTGTTGCTTTCCCTCCCCCCCTCTATTTGTTGAATAACTTTATATCTCTCCCCAAGCTCTTTTAAGATCTCAGTTATTTTCATCTGGGCTCGTCTAGCATACTTCTCATTTGCATGTAAAGTGCAGTCAATGTGAATTGATCAAAACCAAATTAACAGCAATTGGTTCCAATACTTTTTCTGTTTACACATTAGTTTTCTACCTTTAACATATAGATGTATTGAATTCAGCTTAGCAACCTGAGCATGAATGCATTGGCCTTTAAAAGAGAAACTTATCTGTAATTAAAATCATGCACAAGTTTTAGTGGGAGCCTGTATACTGCCTACAAAGAAAACTGATTTTAAAAATGAATAGATCTCTACAACATAGTGGATGTGTTTCATTCTGAGTTAAATCCCCGAAAATTATTGCATTTGATACTAAACAAGGATTTGGCCACATACATATCATCACACTTGGGTTCAAGATAGGTTTTAGAAAACATTTATTGATTGTTTCTAAAAATAAGATGGCAACTAGGTAACACATTAGTCCAGTGATTTCTTATAGCGTGTTTTTGCAAAAAAGAAAAAAAACATATTGTTTGTATATATACCAACAAGTCCTTGACACATATAATTTGCTACACTGCTGAAATGAAAAGTAATTCAGGCTTTAGAATTAAAATTCCAAAGCAGATATGGTACACACTGATAATAAGAATATGATTTATATTATATTCTGTTGTGAAATCTTTATTATACTTTAAAATGGTAATTACTAGGGCTTATAGGTTTTTATCCACTTCAGTATGGTTATAGAAGTTGCCATAGTAAGGGCTCTTGGTGTAAAGCATTTGCATAATCAATATCATAGTTTATTTTTACAGCAGATAATGTGATGCTTTTTAGAATCAAATAGCTTTTTTGTATATTGATTGTAATTAATGACATAATTATGAAAACCGAGATAAGGCTTCCGCTGAAATGATACCAAACTATAGTTAGATAATTAAAGGTTCATTCACACAGTGCTGGTGGTTATAATTATGGGAAAGGTTAACTGTTTAACTGAACTGTAAAAATAGCTGTCCTCTTTCTGATGAAGCTAGGTTCTAAAACCTGAAAATGTGTTTCTGAACATGATTTCCAAGGAGTGAAAAATAAAGCAGGAGAAAGACTCATGGGACTCTGTAAAACAATCATTTGTTTATTGCAAATACATGCTTTAGCTCAGTGTTTTTCAACCACTGTTCCGTGGCACAGTAGTGTGCCGCGAGATGTTGCCTGGTGTGCCGTGGGAAAAATTCTTCCTACACCAGCAATGCCCCCCCCCGCATCCCGCTCGCGACCAAGGCAGTGGTGCGGCGCCGGCGAATCAGAGGAAGGCGGGGCGTCCAGAAAGAAGCCGGCTGCCACAAGGCTTCCTTGGGAGATGTAGTTCCTCCCGCAGGTCTGAGACGCGGTCCTGGGGAGGAGAGCGGACTACCTTTCCCGGCGTGCTTTGCGCGCCGGCGAGGAAAGGCTGGCCGTGGGCAGGGAAGGAGAAGAAATAAGGGAGGAGGAGGAGGAGGAGGAGACTGGAAAGCGAGAGAGTGAGAGAGAGCCGGGAGACCCGCGCAGGGCATTGCGGCGAAGGGCGCTCCAGAAGCCGCTCTTAAAGGTTCTTGGGGTTGGTTCCCCCTCCTCGCTCACCGAACCCCCCTCCCTCCCTCCCCTGCCTCGCGCACTCGCTGTTTACCTCCCGAGGGTGGACGCGCGCCCCTGCTGAGCCAGGTAGGAGCGCGCGTGCGCACCCCTCTTTTAAGGGTGGGGAGCGGGCGGCCATTGACAATGGTCATTTTTTGGGGGGGGTAAATAAAGGGGAGGACGTGGGAGGCTGAGGAGGGGATTCCTAGGACCCAGGGAGGAGACAGGGATGAGGGGTCCCTTCCGGGCCCTGTGGCTGCCTGGCTGGAAGGAGGGGGGGGGGGGAGAGAAGGGAGGCTTATACTGGAAGGGGTAAAAGATGGGGGTTGGGGGGTCGTATATGAAGAGCCTCCCCCAGCCCCACCTTCCTGGGTTTGCAAGTTCTTCTGAAAAAAAGTGCCAGGAGGAGGGAGGGGGAAGGTGAGGGCAGGCGGACATTTTGATAGGGATGCCTTGGGAGGGCCTGGGCCGGAGGATGGATTTGTTGTTGTTTTTTTGGGGGGTGAGAAGTGTGTTTGTGTGTGTGTGATAGGCACAGAGTTAAATTTTTTAACATTTTCTAATGGTGGTGTGCCTCGTGATTTTTTTCATGAAACAAGTGTGCCTTTGCCCAAAAAAGGTTGAAAAACACTGCTTTAGCTAACTGAAGACACAATTGTACACACATGTAGATAGAGACGTCACCAGATGGCCAATACAGAAATCAAACAGACTTCACAATTTGAACTACAAAATGGAGAAGCTATGTTGTATTAAAACAAGACCAGAAGCAGAATGGGGCCCAAGCCATGAACAGATAATATTGAAGATTAAAATAAAGCCGAAGGATGCAAGAATAATCATGGTGCCAAAATGTAATGTAAATATTTTAAAGACCATGTAAGGAATAGATTTGATTTACTAAATTCCATTTGCTGTCCACAGGAAAAAACTGTATTTGTAGTCAAAATAAAATAAAATAAAACCTTGATGGATGATTGATGAAACTTCTACAATTGCTAATGTCAGGCAAGAAGCAAAAAGGTGATAAACCGGGCCAGAATCCTACATGCAATTTTTCAGTCAGGAAATTACAAATTGCTTTACTCTAGAACAGGGCTGTCCAAGTTTGAACAGCCCGTGGCCTACCTGTCCATGATGAATGTCCCCGCGGTCAACCTTAACTCCTCCCCCATCGCCCCACACCCGCAGCCATTGTGATGGGCTTCATCTGGTGGGGGCGGTGACAGTGACCAGTGGCGATGATGGCAGCGGCAGTGAGGGACTGGGTTGGGGGACCCTGGTCCACCCGGGCGCCGAACCCAGAGGGTGGGGAGCAGCGGAGGCATGGCTGCCTCTGGCTCTCCTCCCCCATTGCACCCCCACCCATGGCCATTAGCGCTGGACCCAATCTGGTGGGGTGGCGGCAGCGACTGGCGGCAGGGATGGTGGCGGCAAGGGACTGGGTGGGCAGCAGAGGAGCAGCTGCCTCTGGCTCTCCGCCCCACATTGTCCCCCCACCGATGGCCATAGTACTGTACACAATCTGGTGGGACGATGGTAGCGACTGGCAGCAGTGAGCGAGCAGGTGGGCAGTGGAAGGGCGGCTGACTCCGGCTCTTCTCCCCCCATGGGTCCCCACCCACTGGGCTCAATCCTCCTCTGTGGGCTCGGGGGGAAGTGGGGACCAGGCTGAGCGGGGGCAGATCTGGGACAGGGGGACCACGACGGATGCCTGCCACCCTTCCTGGATGTCAAGGGCAGGGATTCGCTGTGGGGGATCTGCCTCATTCCTCCTGCTTCAGATCTCACCTGCCCGGCCTGTTTTTTGCTCCCCCATGAGCCCACAGAGGAGGATCAGGCCCGGCGTCATGGATTCAGGTGGGAGCAATGGGTGGGAGAGTGGCAGTCATGCCTCTGCTATTCCTCCATTTCTGGGTAGGGCGCCTGGGCAGAGTGGGGTCTCCCACCCAGCCTCTCGCCTGTGCCGCTGCTGCCACGATTGCGAACATGGCTGCTGGTTTTTGCTCAAAGAGGGTGGCTTGCCCTCCTCCTCCTCCTCCCTCCTTCCACTGACCCTCCTTGGTTCCCTTCCCAGTACTCTGAAAGGCCAGGCAGGCTACTTCAAATGGCCCCACAGTCTACCAGTAACCCACGGTCAATGTGTTGGGCAATCCTGCTCTAGAACCAACAAACTCAGAAGAAACAAGGCAACTCTAATAGTAAGGCAGACAATAAGGAAGCAGGTATAGGGTATAATACATACTTTGGTTATTCTTCTCCAAGTGCCATGTCCTTATAGAACGTTGGCGATCAGTAGCCTGAACTGGTTTCTATCTAAAGCTATCCTAAACAGAGCAGCTGTGCTCACTGCAGACCATTGGATTGAGTTCTTAAGCCAGAATGTTCCTCTACGCCCTGGGCCACACTTCCCATCTATTTTTCCTTGAAGGCTAACTTGCAGCAGATGGTATTTCTCATTGCGTATTATGTGTCCGAAATACTGCAATTTTCTTCTCTTCACAGTATTGAGGATTTCTAACTTTTTATTCATGCGCTGTAATACAGCCACATTAGTGACTCCGGATGTCCAAGGTATCTTCAGAATTTGTCTGTATGTCCACATTTCAAATGCTTCCAACTTCCTGCATAGTGTTTCTGTAAGGGTCCAAGTTTCAACACCATAGAGAAGTGTGCTGAATATATAGGATTGAAATACAAAGTCTGATAGAAAAGTCTTGGTTTGTCAAGACTTTCTTCTTTTTCTGGAAGGAGTTTCTATCTTGTTCAATTCTACAACAAATAAATAAATAAATAAATAAAGATTAGTCTGATGTGATTTGCTTTTGAGTAGTATCCCAACAATCTGAAGTTCATCAATATTGCCATCAGTAACGCTGCAACTCTGAAATCAGTAACACCAGGACAATTTTTAAAACTATGTACTTACAAGATTTGGAGTAGGAACTGGCAAACCACTCCAGTATTCCTGCCAAGAAAACTCTATGGACATGGGGTCACGAAGAGTCAGTCACGACTGTAACGACACAACACACACACACACACACACACACACACACACACACACACACACACACACACACACACACACACACACACACACACACGAACACACACACACACACACACACACACACACACACACACACACACACACACACACACACACTTACAAGATTATAACTACACATCTCCAACCAATTTGTCGTTTCATAGCCCTTAATGTGACTGAATGTAATTGTTTGTTATTGTTATGTGTCCTCAAAGCACATCCAAATTAGGTTATTCTAATCAGGTTTTTCAAGGTACAAGAGATGTTGAAGGAAATATTTACCACTGCCACCCTCTAGTGAACTTTCATTGCTGAACAGAGATTGGAACCCCAGTCCCCCCTAATCCACTACTCTTTTCATTGCAACACACTAGCTCTTACGGAATATAAATACGGTAGATCTTATCATATGAGATTCCTTTCAGTTTCACACTCACCTTCCCGCTTATTTTTTGTGAATCAAAAAATTAGCATAAATTGTTGCACAGGCAAAAGGTTGTATGTGAAGGCTTGACTGTTACAAAATATATTTTAAATGCTTAAATTGTTTTAAATATTCAACACTTTAAAGTTACTTTGACTGCTATCTACACAATAAGTTTGCTAAAACAATATATCTTGGCATATAAATCTGGGCCAAGTTTATTTATAATGAGTCTGATTTCTTTTCCAATTACACCATTCTAGTTTCCTAATGCAGAAACAGAAACTAATATTATTTAACGCCTGCTCTCCACCTGTGTCAACTTTACATAGCCACCTCAAGCAATTTCATTGTTTCAATATGGTAGGCTTCCTAAATAGTTAATTTAGTAATAGCTGTAATATTATTCCCAAAGTACTGGATTAATTATTCATAATATGTAGTGAATGTTGCATTATTTACTTTTTGTCGGAGCACCAAACCATTTTCACAACAGCATGAGGTTAATGTCTTGTGTATTGTTTCATGTAGTGCCAAGCTAGCCTGGTTGTGATTGGACTCCATGGTTGTTTCATAAAGCAATGAGGACAACATGAACATTTCATGCTATGCTATTTGCGCCATAATTTCCAGTACTGCTGGCTATGAATAAAATTTGTTTCCAACCATTTTGAGTAATTTGTTTATTACAGAGGCAGTACAATCCAAAACGTTTACACAGAAACAACACCCACTGGGTTGAACAAAGTGTAGTTTTACGTAGGCATGTCTAGTGTCATAGCAGAAGAGGACTTACTTGTGGAGGAGGGAGAGGGAGGGAGGGAGGGAGGGAGGGAGGGAGAGAGAGAGAGAGAGAGAGAGAGAGAGAGAGAGAGAGAGAGAGAGAGAGAGAGAGAGAGAGAGAGAGAGAACTTTCCAATGATTATATTTATAACATTCTCAAAACTTCCTCTCACATCAAGCTCATTGCATTCTTATTTTTTGGAAGGCTGATTAAGTTTAAAAACTGTTTAAGTTTCCAAATGCATTTTGAAGTAATGAAGTTCCCAGAAGGATAAATGTGCTTGTTTCTTTTGTAGCTTGGTCTGCTTGTATTTCTATTTTTATTTCAGATCCTTGTTTTATAAACGCTATTGTTACATTTAAAAAAAAAGATAATTCTAAGATGCTGTGAGCTGTCTTGAAGGCTCTGTTCTCTACCCTAAATAATAAACTGCCTTCCACTGTGTCCTATTTGTTGTTGAATGCAAGGTCAGTCCAAATTAAGTCTCATCTGACTGGTGATCTGTTTGTGGATGAAAGGCTGACCTGACATGCATAAGACGGACCATGGTCTGGCACAGAGGAAAGGGTAGTTCTCTCCAAGATTTGCCCCCACGCTATTCAATCCAACATAGGGCAGACTGGAGGGTTGGGGAGGAGGCGTTGCCATTGTCTTCAAAAATTCCATTAAGTTTCACAAAACTTCTGACCTAGCCTGCCCTAGTCTTGAGTGCTTTCCTGTCTTTGGATCATGGGAATAAATTAGGGATAACACTGATGTGACAGCACTGTCCCTACCAAGGCTGTCAGATTTTCTGTGGCACTGTTGCAGTCCCCTAGGCTTGTACGCCTTGGGGACTTCAGCATGGACACAGAGGCTCTGTCTGCTTGTTTGGCCTTGGATTTCATGGCTTCCATGACATCTATGGGGCTGTCCCAACAGGTGAGAGGTCCCATACGAGTGGGGGGGGGTCATACACTCAACATGGTATTTTTAGCCCACTTGGGAGAGTGTGATCTGAGTGTTATCTGAGGGTGAAGTTTTTTTCATGCACCCTGTCATAGTTAGATTCGTTTCATCATCTGCTGAAATTTGGCTTGGCAATACCAACACCCCATTGTGGGGAGATATCGCTGACTAGGATTATTCGCCCATGGAGGCTATTGGATCCAATTGGTTTTCAAGATTCCTTAGGTGGGTATCTGGTTGGCATGGGCGTCAAAGACCAGGTGCCAGAATGGTATGCAGCAGCAACTTGGGCAGTTGACTCTGTCACACCTAAACACCTTCTCTGCATCAGGGCTCACCCCTCCCCCTGGTTCTCAGAGGAGCTATGAGCCATAAAACGAGCTAGGAAAAGGGTAAGAGAGCATTTAGCAAAAAGCTCCCATGGATGCTTATCAGGCTGCAGTAAAAAATGTCCAGCAAATAGAAGCCACTAAGAAAGCATGTAACATGTGGCATATTGGTGAGGCAGCTAACCACCAGGCAGAATTCTTCACAGTGTTCTGTAACTTCACTCAAACTGCACAACATCCAGGGCCACAACTGGATGTTATTCCCTGTGAACAGTTCACAGCCCATTCTCACGCCAAGACTGAGGCCATCCATAGGAACCTTGACTCCTTTAGTACAGTACATCATATTGAGATGTCCAATGATGGAACCTGGGCTCTGTGCATGCATGAGACAGAGCCTCCCAGAGCAGGATCAAAAAATAGAGCAGCGTTTGGTATAACCCCAATTTTATTCTATTATTTTATGTAAGTGAGGATTGCTTTTCTTCAGGGAGTAAAGTAATAAAACAAAAAATCTTTCAATCATAGCCTTCAACGGCAACAGTTTCAAAAGCTTACAGGACACAAATCACGTCGGTGACTGAACTTGGATGTGACTTTGTTGTTGTTGTTGTTGTTGTTGTTGTTGTTGTTGTTGTTGATGATGATGATGATGATGATGATGATGATGATGATGATGATGATGATGATGATTCAGACTTGACTTGTGACTTATAACTCACCCACCCCTCCCTTCTTTCTGAAGAAGAAAGCTTGTCTTTAATAGGAACTTGAATTTCAATCTTGGGACTCGGTACCAAAGACTCCAACTCTGACCCAAAGACTTGCCAACATCCTCGGTATTTACTGGGTCACCCTGGATGTATTTCTGAATCAATTTCTAATGAAGCTAACAAAGGAAACTTGTGTGCGCTTCTATCCCAGAATTTAAAATTAATCAACCTACATGATACCCCATACCTGCATAGCCCCATTTCATGCACGATTAAAGGTATGTAAGGGTCATCGCAACAAGGCAAGGTCTTTTACAATTGTAAAAGGCAGTCAAAGCATCTACAGTACATGGAATTGCCTTCATCCCCAAAATGTAACAAGCTAAACCTTTCCTTTCACATGGATGGTGGATTGCTTTGGCCAAAACACAAGGAACAAGCAAATCTGGTCCATAGTCATTTGATAATTACTGATATACAAAGCTATGAATCTTGACACATGTGCATCAAACAACCATTCATTCTTGGCCTCAGCTGGTCAAGTCGAGCTCTTAATGTTCAGGCCCAGGTTGTTATCCCTTCCTTCTGACTCCTGACTTCATGCAACTTCACACTGCTTCTTTATCCAGAAAGTTTTAGATATTTTGGCCAGAATACTGTATCTAAAGCAGAGTAATTTTCTAACAAATATAATGGCAACTGAGAGCCCTCCAACAGAATACCAATCATGTGTGATCCCATAACCTCTGGATTGGGCCTCAGCTGCAAGGTATCCACTGTACCCTCAAGGGCACTAACCATGAGTTTCCCCTCTGCCCCTCACCCTCCCCTTAGCACTGGTGACTCCCTCACCTTGTTGCTTCCTCCTAGGCTCTGCTCTAGTTTAATTTCCCCTGTCGCCATCTCACCTTAGACTGGCATGAATCATGGTTTTCTGTGTAGTTCCTACCTGAAAGGGGTTAGAAAGGGCATCCTCCTTCTTGATTTTAATAGGTTCAGCTTCCGTATAACACAAATGGTGTGATTTGCACAACCATTAATGGTGCAGTCACTCGCTAGGAAGATATGAAACAGGCTTTAGGGAGGAGAGTCCACTATGCGACGATATTCTGTGCCAGAGGGGTTGGCCAGTCTAAATTCAATATAAAGTAGTGTAAGAAGAGCATATATTGTGCCCTGAAAGGTTAGGAAATTAGTAGGGTAATCATGGTTAGAGATGGGCATGACTTAGCGGTATTCCCGTTTCCGTTTCCATTACTCGTATCCGTTACTCTACGGAAACGGTAACGGGAATTACTCCGCCAGAATTCGAGCTCGAACCGACGAACGAACAATTTGGTCTGATTTGTCGTGCTCGTTACTTGCATCGCGGCGATCGCGCAATGCCAAGCGGCACAGAAAAAAGTTTTTAAAAGTTAAAAAAAAACCGATTCCCGGCCCTAAAAGTAGGCGAAAACTGTCTGAGGGCACCTACCAGGCCAGAAGGGTGTTTTATTTGGGGGGGGGTTTCCCCGCCCCCCCTCTCCTTGGCTATTGCTACTGCTGCGCTGCTGGTACCAGGCTGGGAGGGCGCATCCATTTGCCATGCAGTGCGGGGGATCCAAAATGGCGACCGCATTTTTTTTTTGAAATCGTTGCCCAAAACCCCACCAAAGCACCACAGAAACATGCGAAAATTCGCTATTTAAAATGCTTGAATTTTTACAGTAGCAGCAGTGGGTTTTTCTTGCAAAAAAAAAGTCTCCGTTGATTTTATTTTATTTTATTTTATTTTATTTTATTTTATTTTATTTTATTTTATTACACCTGCACATTCGCAATGATGGGCTCGCCCATGGGAGTGGACCATGCAAATTTTCCACCAATCGCATGGCCACTTGGCCAGGTTGACCACAGAGACTTCTGGGATGTGCCAATCGGGCATAAACAGCCCACTAATCGTAGCCCAAACCCGAACCCTAAGCCTAAGCCTAACCCATACGCCAGTACACTGTCCTTCTAAGTCGGTCAGAGAGGCACCCAGAGGTGCACCCCAATACTCACCCTAACCTCACCCGTAACTAGCCTAACCCTAGCCCTTGCGCTAACCCGTCTTAACCCTAAGCCAGATCTACTTGCATTGCACTACATGCAAGTATGTGAGACACAGCGGGTGCAAAGAGTCTGCCAGTCCGTAATTTGTGGCTCTGGCTGACTCCTGCAGCTCCCTCCAGGAGCCCGCTACCCCCCCAAACCAGTACTAACGACAACGAAAAAACAAAAAAACGAACTGACTAATTTTTGCAAAATTTCACGAAAAACGGAAACGCGCCGAAACGGACTGCCTCCGACACACGACAACTCGAAAACGTCATTTTCCCTAGTCGTGCCCATCTCTAGTCATGGTATTCAGCCGAAAGATGACTTCCTGCCAGGCTAGCTTCCCAGCTTATTAATCAACAAATTAACTTTAAAAATAGAAAGTGTGTAGAAATATTCCATTTTATGAGCTGCCCAAGTTACAAGATACAGTAAAACCATTTCTATTCCAAAATATGGTACCATCATCAGTGGTTTGAAAGTGTAGAAAAATAGTATTATAAAGGAACAGATGCGAACAAAAGGGGTGAAATTGAATGTATTAGTATTCAGCAGTCTGCTTTTGATTACCTCTGACTGGAAAATGTTTGGAAGCCACCAGGGTCCCCTCAAGGATTATGATTTGGTAAATTCAACACTCATGTGTTGAGATTCAGCCTCCCTTTATTGAAACTGAATTGATATTTTGTAAACTTCATTTGTGAATAATATGACCTGACAGGGACAAATGTGAGGGAGAATTGTTTTCAAACCTCTTCCAAATGAAACTTATTATTGGGTAAGTACAGATTCCTTTGTCTCTCCTTCACCACCACCACCACCATCCTCCCCGCACCCCACCCCCGCATCCACAGTATCTTCATGGGCTGAATATGTATTTTCTAAGGTAATTGAATTGATTCAATCATGTGTGGGCAACAGGAATGGGCAATAGAATGTATTCCTGATGTGGTAGCGAAGGAGAGAGAGCGATATTGAAAGGATTTCACCTTCGCTTCCAAGGTGGCGGGTCAGCACAGCATCAAAAGCACAGAAGAGAAGCTCGGAAGTTTCTTTCTGATTATCTGGGCCTTGGCCATTCTTCCCCTCAATAATCGCCCTTTGATATAATGCAGCCTTTCCAATTTTGCAGGCCGGCACCAGGCCTCAGATGTGTTACATATTAATTTCCCTTTGCAGAAAATTTACCAAGCTTTAGCTCAAATTCAGTTAGCTGGATTGATGAAAGTGGCAAAAGGATACGACACTTACTGATTCTCCCTTTTCACCTTTGATTAGCTCAACCTGCGGATTATTCTGGCTTTGTCAGTGCACCATTAGAAGAACCAGGGCTAGCCTGAGAGTTCAGGCCTCTGGATGTAAAAGAAAGAATGTAAGCTGAGCCTTATTTGTCTGACAGGGACCTGGGCTCCTTGCTGCCCTGCACTGAGGTTGTTTTATCAGGCTAACCAGGGTCAGATTTTTCAAAATAGCAGCACCTTCCTTACATAATGTAATTCACACCAGTTACATCCAGGGACATAACTCTAGATATCCGCATGTCTTGCAAGATTCCATGACATTTAACTTCAAAATAAAGTAAAATATTTCATTTCTTCCATTGGTTATAGTTACTTTTTTAAAAGCATAATAACACCATGTCATGCCACAGAACATGGCAGTGTTATCCTCCCATTTAGAGATGGGCATGAAACGCTATAAAATAATTGACAAATAAATTTATTGATTTATTTATTTGTCAATTTGTCAATTTGTCAATTATAAAATAGCATTTTGTTTCATTTTTTGTTTCATTCCATTCTGTTTCATTTCGTTTTGTTTGAAATGATTTTTTAAAAAAAACATTGTTTCATTTTTTGTTTTGTTCCATTTTTCATTTGTGTCTCTCTCTCTCTCTCTCTCTCTGTGTGTGGTGCTTGTGTAACTTCCCACATCTGATCGGGTGTGGGAAAAGGAGGGATTTTTATTTTTATTTTTTTGACTGAGTTCCAAGTGCCAATCAGCTGTAGCGTGGCCAGCTGAGGGCGCTTTTTTGAACAAGTACTGGCCACGCTGCAGCTGATCGGCACTGCCACTTTGGAAGTCCCCTCTGCGGGGGCTGGTCGGTGTCAGTGGCGGGGGAATGAAAAATAACACAAACGAAATGAAATTTTTTTGTTTTGTTTCATTTCATTTTACTTTGAGGGGGCGGTTTGTTATTCATTTTGTTATGTAATCAAATGAATAACGAATAATGAAACAAATAAAAAAATCATTTCGTGGCCATCTCTACTGCCAATGATAGGAGGAGGAGTACTGGTTTGAAGTTTTAATAAAATCAGTAGAAAGGTATTTACCAGAGCATCAGAGGAACTGTTGAGAGTAAATAAGGCATGGGCCACCATGACCAGGTCAGACCTCTCCATGGATTGGTGCTATTCATAGAATCATAGAGTTGGAAGAGACCTCAAGGATACACAATTGTCACATTAGTTTTAACACTGAAACCTGGGCGTCCAGGCTCTGAGATGAATCTAGGAACACCCACAAGGTGAGCACCTGTGTTTTCAGAGGGAATGAAACCCCACTCACCACTGGCTGAATCCCCGTTCCTTATATTTCAGACTAGAGATGGGCACGACTTGAAAAAAATTTTTTTTGAGTTGTCGTTAGTCGGGCCGGTTCCGTTTCGGGTCATTTCCGTTTTTCGTGAAAATTTGCAAAATTAGTCGGTTTTTTTCGTTTTTTCGTTTTCGTTAGTACTGGTTTTTGGGGGGGAGCGGGCTCCTGGAGGCACCTCTCTGGGGTGGGTGCCTCCTCTGGCCCGTTATAAAGGGAAAGCGGGCTCCTGGAGGCACCCGTGGGTGCCTCCTATCCTCACCCACTAGGAAGGGGAAGCAGGCTCCAAGAGACCCCTCAACATGGGGGTCTCCCCTCCTCACCTGCTGCTGCTGCAAAATGGTATGCAATAGCCATAACAGTGACTGTGAAGACTAGTGGATGGCACTAAACCCAGAGCCATAGTGAGATGCCTAACTAAGGCTCTCGCACCACCATGTCTCACACAGAAGGGAATTGTACTTGCGTGTAGTGCAATGCAAGTACATCTGGCTTAGGGTTAAGGTGGGTTAGGGTTAGGGCTAGGGTTAGGCTAGTGACGGGTAAGGTTACGGTGGGCTAGTGGGTTGCACCTCTGGGTGCCTCTCTGACCCACTAAGAAGACAGTCTGTGACGTATGGGTACGGACTCAAGGGTTAGGGTTAGGGTTAGGGCTAGGGCAGGTTTTAGGGGGCTTTTTGGCACATCCCAGAAGTCTCCATGGCCAAGTGGCCATGCGATTGGTGGGATGGCTCCAAAAATTTGCATGGTCGTCCACTCCCACATGGCTGGCCACTCAGCCAGCCCATCATTGCGCAGGTGTAAAAAAAATAAAAAAATACAATCAATGGAGGACAGAGGAGGAGAGGAGAGACATTTTGTTGCAAGAAAAAACCCACTGCTACTGTGAAAAATCTGGCAGTTTATAAATTTTCGCGTGTTTCTGTTGTGCTTGTGTGTTTTTGGACCACATTTCAAAGACAATATTGCGTTCGCCGCCCCATTTTGGATCCCCCGCCCGCACCGCATGGCATGGCGACTCGAGTCCGGCTGCCCAGGACGGGAGGCGGGACCCCCCCTCCAGAAACCACCCCTCCGGTAGGTGCCCTGCGCCCTTAGTCAAGCAGGCATTTTTCCGCCTGCTTTTTTGGCCCGGGAATGGGTGGGGGGAGAGTTTAAAAGTTTTTTCCTGTGCCGTCCGTGCCGCTTGCTTGCGCTTTAATTGCGGCGGCCAGCGGCCGGCGAGACTGGGCTTTTTGCTGGCTGGCTGCGAGCCTGCGGCGAGTCCCACAGAGCAGCCCACTAGGACGGGGGATGGGGGGGAGGCCGGGGACCTCCAGAAACAACTCCTCTGGTAGGTGCCCTGAGGCACGGCAGGCATTTAGGCATTTTTCCGCCTGCTTTTCGGCCGGGAACCGGGTTTTTTTAACGTTTAAAAACTTTTTTTCTGTGCCGCGTGGCATCGCGCAATCGCGCGATGCAAGGAACGAGCACGACAAATCAGACCAAAATTGTTCGTTTGTCGGTTCAAGCTCGAAGTCTGGCGGAGTAATTCCCGTTACCGTTTCCATAGAGTAACGGAAACGAGTAACGGAAACAGAAACGGGAATACCGCTAAGTCGTGCCCATCTCTATTTCAGACTTTCTCAGTGTGTAGAGATAATAGGCTGGACAGGGAGATGATTTTGCCTGAATTCTGTGACCTGGTCCATAAGTAATTAAGTTTTTATATCAAAGTAGCAATGCTGACAGGGATTTGCTTGTACATATACATGTGAGTGCTGAGGTTTAATTTTTATGACTAGCAGAAACGCATGGCGCAAACAGAAGTCAGTTTTATGAGCATAATGGCATGCTCTGTCCTCTAAATGCACACAGAAAATAGCCTTCCTCAAATCAGTTAATTAGGACAAAAGAATATTTGCTCACAGACTGTTCAGTTGTTCAACATAACACATGCAGACCTTTCAGTGGGGAACATGATTAACTTATTCTGCAAAAAACAATTATTAGTGGCTGCTAGAAATGTAGAACATAAAGTTCCAGTTTAAAGCACACTTTAAAATCTTTTATTATCTTACAATTTCATAAGTCATTAGTTTTTAAACTTCAAAAAATCAAATGACTATAATGTGAAGCTGACAAAACAGATTTAGTTATTACTGCAACCACACACAATAGTTCCAAGTGGAAATGTCAGACTCTTTATTATCTCTATATTGGCATCTGGATTATTTAACACCCCCCCAGCCATTTCTCAAAAACAAATGGTTGAACATTCTCACACTTGCTGTGACTCAAGGTCCAAGGATATCAGGCCAAAAGCATGGCCTTCAATGACATTATGTGTTTTTCTTCCTATTTTGTGGGTTTAACTAAATATCTGTAGTTTTTGAGGCTGCTTGATACATCCCACTCACTAGGCCATGCCTGGTGCCTGACAATAACTTTCCACAGTCCCATTTTGCAATCTTAGAAAGCCAACTGAAGCAAAAGGTTTAGTGAATCACTAGTGCCTGGACCAGATTCAAAGAGGTGTGCCTCAACTATGAAGGTCTAGGCTAAATAACTTTTTTGTTTTCACATTGGTGTGCATTTCATGTCCTTCCTGTGTACAGGAACAGATTTATGTAGACAGAAAGCAACTTATGTCACCAAAATGAGGGATACGGTTCAACTTTTATCTTTCCATCTCATATAATATCTCCATTAATCCTTACTTATATATTTATTTACCCACATACTTAGGAATGCAGTGTGAAAAAATACAGACTGCATGTAATGTATGAAAATGTAGAATATATTTTTAAAAATGTTCCTTTTATGTCATTAAAAAAGAAGACCTTCCTTTCAGTGTCATTAACTATTAATAATTGGCAAGGTCAACAAACTAATTCATTTTCCTATTTTTATTCAGTCAAATCATACCGAACATGTATTATGTGGTATATACTATCAAGGAAGCACTTAATTATTCTTTTGAACACTTTGTATTTGCTCTGAGGAAAAAAAACTAAACTACTTATGTTCGTTGCTTTGCTGGCACAGGTATCCTGCCACAAATTAGAGTGGAAGACTATTAAGTGCTCCTAAGACTGTTAAGTCATGAATTGTACGAAGTAAAAACCTCTGGAAAACACTGCTTTGTTCAGAATATTTGCTGGGGAAAGTCACTGTATTGGTCTGCAAGTACCCAATACAATTTCCTGATTATAAGCACCTCTATTAATGCTCAGCGACCTTCATAACTTTAAAAGTGGTTGGGTCTGTGGGAGTAAATAAATATTGTAGTGCATTGTAACTTTAAAAGTGAGTTTGAGCAGGAGACCCATTTGTATACACCATGTTATCTGCTGCCAAGTCACACCAGAATAACAGTGAGTGACCCTAATAAGACTGTCCAAGTCTGGGAAACATTAAAGGAGTGGTTTTACCTGTGCCATCCCACTGTGTGTTTCCATGGCTTAAAATGGGTAAAGGTTCCCCCTGCACATGCGTGCTAGTCGTGTCTGACTCATCTCTGTATTCAAGCCGAAGAGGCAGTGTTGTTGTGACGCGGAAAAGAGTGAGCCGTCTGCAGAGGACATAGTGAGACAGAAAGCAGAACATCCCAAAGGAGTAGAGGAGGAAATGAAGGCACTGACAATGGAAGAGGAAACATCAAAGGAAGGGAAACGGTCACAGAAAGAAAATATAGAGACCAAAGAAACCTCTGAAGTGAAGGAAAGAGAGGGAGACAAGGGAAGTGGAGCTAGGAAGAAAGACATAAAGATTGTGGCTGGGTTTTATGTGGGGAGAACAGAAGGGAAACCGTTAGGAGCTATTGAATGTGGGAGTGGCTATAAGCCGGAGAGAGAATATATAAGGGGGTGGGGAAAGGTTGGTTGTCAGATAAGCCCACTGACTAATGAAGCAGGGGTCCAGGTATATGAACAGAAGAAAGCAACTGCTGAGGCATGGGTGCAGGTATGGGAGATAAAAGCACCCACAGCCGAAGCGCGGGTGCAAGTAATTGAACGGAAGGTACCTACCACTGAAGTGTCAGTCCAAGTCAGTGAAAGAAAACACAAAGTGACTATATGAGTGATAGAAAAGAGAATACAAATGGAAGCGCTGGTACTGACCAAGGTAGAGGCAGGATTGCCTCTCCCTCTTCCCTCACCGAGCACCGACTGGAAACCACCCGAAGCTAGACCCATATTCCTGCCAGTAAATTATATTTGGACATCCCAAGGAGAGGTTAGGGGATGGATACCAAGTTGGGGATGGGAAGAATCCCCAAATGTTGTGAGGCATCCCTGCTGCAGGACCAGATGTGCCGGTCCATTAATAGCCCATGGGGTAATGGGGAGAAAGTAAGAAACACAAATCCCTTCATAGAAGAATTCTCTGAGGGAATAGAAGTGTTTGAGCCTTTTGCTACAGAACCTGTTGTATTACCAGAAGCTGGCATGTTGCCGGATAATAAAGACAGAAACTGTTTTAAAGATGTTTACAATAAAAGTTTATTATATTTTGAACAACCACGAGCCGCGTTCAGTGCTTTACCGTTTGATCTGGTAGTGCCAATAACTGAACCCCCACAGTTGTGCAAGTCCATGGTCACGTGGCTGGCATGGGTAGAAACACTGTTTTACCGTCCTGCTTTTTACGGTGGTACCTATTTATCTACTTCCATTTGCATGCCTTCGCACTGCTAAATTGGCAGGAGCTGGGATTATCAGCGGGAGCTCACTCCACTGTGTGGTACCCAGGATTCAAACCACCAAGCTGCCGACTTTGCAGCTGACAGTTTTCAGAGCCTTAGTCTGCTGAGCCACCACGCCGCCCACAACTTAGCCCCCCATGGCTAAGAGGGGATTCAAATCCTGAGCTGTAGGATTCCCAACAACACCATGCCGGGTACCACAGTGTACGTGCCACAATGAGTAGAAGCATTTTTTCTTTTGCCGTCTTGCCATTGACTTTTTGATTCCCTTGTTGAGATGTTTTGTTATATATTATATATATTTATATTTCTTTTTTCCTCTTTTCTATATACGTGCTTTTTTATTTTTGTTTCAACTTGGTATTGTGTCCTTTTGGGTCTGCTTTGCCCTTTTGTTCACCGCCCGGAGTTCCTTCGGGAAGACGGGCAGTATAAAAATGGATAAATAAATACATATAAATAAATAATAAAAGCCCATTGTAAATATAAAATCTTGTTAAGGTCTTTTTTATTGTCACCCCCACCTTCACCCTTGAGTTATGATATAAATCTAAACTGAGTAACTAGAGAGCAAGCCTATTTGGAAACGATGGAACATACATTTAAATCAATGCAAAGCTAGGCTTTGTAGTGGCTTAATCCAGATAACTAAAAGTAAATTTATTTAAATGTTACACTGAAATAAAAGGAGAGAGAGCCATGTGGCTATTACATATTACAAATGTAAGATGAGGCTATATGCTGTACCTACAAAGGTCACTGACAAAAAAAATTAAAAACCGCATTTTTGTCCACAAAAGCTTGCAATGATTTTTTTTATCAGTAGCTGATAAAGGTACAGCCTATAGCCTAGTCTTACATTTGTATTATGTAATGGCCACATGACTCCCTGCTTTTATTTCAATGGAACATTTCAATAAATGTACTCTTAGTTATCTAGATTAAGCCACAGGGAAGCCATCTTTCATGTAGAGATTTATTAAACTCATCCTTTTACAATAAATGTAAAACAAGTCCAATAAAAATTAAAAACATGCTTTTACAATAAATGATATAACTCTATATCCTTACCTTTCAAGAATTAAGAGCTGATGTGGGTAATTGAGAAAGGTTTTCTAGAGTCTTGGGGGTTTGGTATCACCAGTAGGCTTGACACCCAGGTCTATCTCTTCTTTCCATCCAATTCCAAGGAAGCTGTCTTTGTTCTAAACCAATGCCTGATATTAGTAATTGGGGGGTGGAGGGGTCAGGGGATAGAGCAGTTGTGGCCAACCTTCAGCACTTCAAATGTTTTGGACCCCAACTCCCAGAATTCCAAGGCTAGATTGACAATGGCAAAGGACCGTGGGAGTTGTGGTCTAAAGCATCTGGACCACTGGGATAGGGCAAACATACGGAAACTTAATCCAGGCAAGACAGAGGTGCTGCTGGTCAAGCGGAAGATCAGAGAACTGGATACATCCTGTATATTCCAAGTGAAAACTCAGGTTCACAACCTAGATGTACTCCTAAATTCATCTTTGAATCTGGACGCCCAGGTAATCAGTGGTGACTAGGACTACATCTGCACAGTCAAAACTAGTGTCCCAGTTGCACCCATTGGCCACAGCATGCCTTAGGGCCTTTTTACACGACCCCTAAGATCCGCTGGCCACTTAAATTCGGACCAGAGATCTTAGGGGTTCCTCGCTCTTCCTCTGTCCCCACCTCCTCCGCACTTCCTGGTTGCTGGCTGCCTGAGGGAGGGAGAAAAAAGAAATAAAAGAATGCCTTCTTACCTCCGTTTTGTTCCGGGCAGCATTCAGATCTCTTAAAGGGGCGGGGCGCAAAAAAAGAACAAACAGAAGCCAGGAGAGCCCCGCACTCACTATCCTTACACCGGATCAAATATTTGTCACATCCAAAAAGCAGGTACAAGAAAACTGCTGTTTGGTCGCGCTAATGTGGGCGGGGTCGCACTTAATTGTCTGCAAAGTCCGGAGCTGGTGGGTAAACATTTTTAAAGTCCGGAGCTTGCAGCCATTTGCGGCGGAGCTTAGGGGTCGTGTATAAACGCCCTTAGTTACATCCAGTTGGATTACTGTAACACACTCTTCATAGGTTGTCTTTGAAGATGGTTTGGGAACTTCAGCTGGTTCAAAATACATCTGCAATATTACTGATCAGGGCAGTTACATTTACATTGATATCCTGCTGTGCTTTTAATTCTATTTTTCAATACTGTGAGCTGCCTTGAATCCCCTTATTGAGAGAAAAGCAGTCTATAAATAAGATAACTAACTTATCAACCAATCAACCAAATAAATAAATAAATAAATAAATAAATAAATAAATAAATAAATCTAAGAAAATCTAGGTCCACATAAAAGTTCCAATTAGAAAAAACCCACTGAATCATTCTGAAAGTGTGTGCAGAGCTTACATAAAAAGCATCAGGTTCTCTGGACATGTGTCCACATACTCTTAGAATATCTGAATAGGGCTTATGCTCCTTCGAAATGTTCACATCCACCTGGCATTTTCTCTAGTATGTCTTACAGTAAGTACATTTATGAACGACAGTGTGAATCATTAGGCCAGAGAGAAAGCTAGAAAAACATTAGCCAGGTAAACTTGCCAGTTTAAAAGGAAGAGTTATTCATTACTTTTCTCAGGTATCAGACTGTTGTTAGCTACAGTTTAGAAAACTAATTCAGTGAACCACTCATTACAAGTCCATTGCTGCTAGTATTGCCATTCCATTCTGACTACAGAAAAGAAAAAGAAAAAAGCACTCCGCCTAGGAAAACTCTCTGGAGCACTTTGCCTATCTCCAGCAGTAACATTTTAATAACATTAGGAAGTTAGCATTGCAAATGGTTACAAAATAGGCAACATATAATTTGTCACCTTTTCATGACTAGAATCTGCTGCCTGAGATGTGGAAGGAAAATATGCCATTTCACTAGCAGATTTTACACAGAGAATGCACAAAGATGAATAATTGGGGAGGAAAAAAGTATAACAGCAATGTGTTACCCTGCAAACATCTGTACTATCAGGAAAGTATTGCTAACTAAACAGAGTGCCTGCATTAACATTATAGAATCTTTCTTTCTTTCTTTCTTTCTTTCTTTCTTTCTTTCTTTCTTTCTTTCTTTCTTTCTTTCTTTCTTTCTTTCTTTCTTTCTTTCTTTCTTTCTTTCTTTCCATTTAAAAAATTTTTCTGTGTTATAAAGCATTTAGAGCAGGCATGTCCAAACTTCGGCCCTCCTGATGTTTTGAACCACAACTCCCAGAATTCTACGCTTAGATTGCCAATGACAAAGGAATGTGGGAGTTGTGGTCCAAAACATCTGGTATCAAACCAAAGCCAATCTCCCATTTTGTACTTAACTATCAATTCACTTAATTGAGTCACTGCAGGATCCCATCTTCATGTAGGTGGAATTTAAAGTATGCCACTTACTAATGTATTTAAAACGAAATTCTGCTTTCTCTTACTTTTCCCATAGAAGGAAAGACAGATAAGGATACAGACGGGTCTCCTTCCCTGCTTAAAAATCTATCACTGAATCACTGAAGTGACAAGCCAATTCAGCAGTATGATAGATAGATAGATAGATAGATAGATAGATAGATAGATAGATAGATAGATAGATAGATAGATAGATAGATAGATAGATAGATAGATAGATATAGATAGATAGATAGATAGATAGAAAGAAAGAAAATTGCAGCTTTTCCCCACTACCCCATGGAGGAGAAGATAGATGGTGACTCAGAGAAGGATTTTTTTCTTTCTCTTTTTCTTTCCCTTGAAAGAGAGGAATGAACTAAATAGGGTTGCTTCAGGTGTGGAGTAATGTTGTGCCCCAAAACCACCCAATCCTTGTTTGTTGATGTAAGAGTTGCCCCAAAGGGCATATTCTGAAGTATATCCAGCCCAAAACAATTAGCTGTTGGGGGGGCACTGTCTACTACTACCATACTTCACCAAGATCTGAGCTATGGCCCCGATTCCCGGCCAAAAAGCAGGCGAAAATATGCCTGCCTGAGGGTACCTACCAGAGGGGTGGTTTCTGGGGGGGGGGTCCCCAGCCTTCCCCCCCCTCCTGTCCTGGGCTGCTGGTACCGGGCTGGGAGGGGGCATCCTCGGCCTCTCCATTTGCCATGCGGTGCGGGGGGATCCAAAATGGCGTCTGCAATATTTTTTTTGAATTCGTGGTCCAAAAAACCATCAAAGCACCACAGAAACATGTGAAAATTAGCTATTTTAAATGCTTGAATTTTTACAGTAGCAGCAGTGGGTTTTTTATAGCAGTAAAAGGTCGCACTGATTTTATTTTATTTTATTTTTATTTTTATTTTTTTACACCTGCGCAATGATGGGCTGGCCATGGGATGGGTCCATGCAAATTTTTGGACCCATTCTACCAATCGCATGGCCAGGTTTTGACTGACACATCTGGATGTGCAAGAGGGCATAAAAAGCCGAGGCACTCCCAGAAGAGTCGCAGTCCGGGCTTGGATGTGGGTGGGAGAGGGCTGTGTGTAGCTGGCTGCTGTGCTAGACTAGTTTCGATTTCGCGGAGCCTTTAGATTTCAGTTAGGCAGGCAGGGAGGGAATTGATTCAATTGAATTTTTAGGAAATAATAATAATTCCTTTCATTCTCTGTCTGCTTTGGGGAATAGCAACGCAGTTTATTCTTTTTTATTCTCCTGCAGTTTGTTAGGATTTCTTTTCTGATAGTGCTTCAAAGGGGGGGGAGGTTTGAGTGGGAGGGGAGGTGTGGATTTATTTTAAAAATTTCATTTGCTTGGTGGCAAACCAAGGTCCTTTCATACCCTGCCTGCAGCTCTACTGTGGGTGCACTGCCCACTTTGTTTGCAAAAATTGCAATTGCTTTATTCGATGCAGTCTTATGCAGCAAGTCAGTTTAAAGTGTTTTCCGCCTGCTCTGGGTCATTGCGGGACCCGCACGCGCTGCCTGCACGCCCGCCCCTCCCCCCTGCCGCTGCCGCTGCCCACCCATGCCCCCCCCGCCACCCCACCTGCCACCTAGGGCGCAAAAACACCTAGCGCCGGCGGGACGCCACTCGCTGGGACGTCAAATCGCGCGAAATTGCGGCGGCGGTAACTACAAACGACAAACAACATGACGAAATGACAAATTTTTAAAAAATTTCGCGAAAAATGGAAACGACAAGAAACGGACCCGTCCCGAAAAACGACAACTCGGGGGGGAAAATTCTGGTCGTGCCCATCTCTATTGTTCACAAATTGGCTTTGGGCTTTATTAGAATATTTGTTTTCTGTATGGGTATCGCTCTTTAAAATACAAAGCTATCTCTTATATCTCAGATCACCTTTTTTTTATAATAATAAAAGAGCACAAGAAAATGTCCAATGCTCTAGTTTGGGGGGATGTCCCAGTATGGAATTGTTGTCCTAGACAAAGTTAGGGAGAAAATGTTTGTAATGTTCCAATTGCTGTTAGAGACGTCTGCCACCCATGTGTGGAGCCCAAATTATTAACATTAATACAATACTTTAGAATAGGCCACAGTCTAGTAACTATAAAAAGGTAAAGGTTTCCCCTGCACATGCGTGCTAGTCATGTCCAACTCTAGGGGCGTTGTTCATCTCCGTACTAAAGCCAAAGAGCCAGTGTTGTGCAAGTCCGTGACCACATGGCTAGCATGGCTACAAGGAAACAATGTTTTATGTTCCCACTTTTTACGGTGGTACATATTTCTCTACTTGCATGTACATGCTTTCAAACTGCTAGGTTGGCAGGAGCTGGGGTTAACGGGAGCTTGCTCCACTGCGTGGCACCCAGGATTCGAACCGCCAAGCTGCTTTGCAGCCGACAGTTTTCAGAGCCTTAGTCCACTGAGCCACCACGTCCCACCTGTATAGTAACTAACTATACTCATACATTTATCCATCCTTCAACAACTAAGCCTACCAAATACATAGATTTTAACTTAATTACATACAGTAGATCCATCTTTGTGATTTAATCAAGCCTATTAATTTTTTGGAGGAGGGGCAAATACACTTGAAGTTTTACAAACATAACCCCCTGATCTAAGGCTATGGAGACATCCCTCCCATAGACCTACAGAGCATCTTCCTTTCGTGGTAAAACAGGGTAAAAAAGGTAGAGTTCTATTTCACATTAATGTTACCAGATAAATGTTACTGAGTCCAAGATCAGACAGCAAGGAAGCATCTTTGAAAGCCCACACCTGACCTATGGCCATTTCTTCACATGCACTGAAAAAGTTTTCCACCTGTGCTGGTTTTGGAGATTGGAAGTTATTTGCTTATGCTATAAATAAGTGTTTATTTGAAATGTTATAAGTAGGATATATGGGATATAATTAGTTTATTATTACCCACCCAAAGACTTTGACAGAAGAAGCAGATAAGTTAGATGCTTGTTTAAATTATCAGCGCTGAGATTTTACAAGGTTATTATTCCAGACACAGAGGGATGCCTCGCTACTACCACTTTCTCTCCTTTTTTGTTATTTTTCTGAGTTACATTTGTGGATGGTATTATAACCATTTGGAAATGTAAATGGGCAGCCAAGCACTCTTCCTAATCCTAATATATTGTTCTTATCTCCCCTTCCCCATCTTTGCTGTTTGATTTTGATCTAGACATTTTTACCATATAGCCATATTTAATAATTACATTCTTCCATATTTGGGAACCTGCTGTCTTTTGGAGAAACTGAGACCCGGGGAATTGTCCCCTAAAGCCAAATCTATACTTTTTATTGTTATGAGACTACTCTGCTCAAATCAGATATTGTATTTTTATTTGCCATTCAATAAATATCTTTGGCATTTGGCGCTGCAACGGGTATTGGTATGTCATACTATTAATTTAAGACCAGGATGGTGCAATATCAATAGTGTTATTATCTATCAGAAATTCATAAAGATGATGCTGACTGTGTGAGCTAAACTCTTTCTGAGCAGTCATCTCCCATTTAATGGCCAAAAATAAAAATAAAAATAAAGCTTACAAAGTATGGTTTTATCTTGCTTCCAGCTGATTTCAAAGGTGAAGTGATTAGTGTATCCATGAAGCTTGTTTTGTTTCAGTCTTCTCTTTATAATTTTCTAGGACACATCACTCAACTCATTGCCTGGCATAAAAATGTATTAGCAACTTTACTGAGCTTACAAGACATCTGCTTGGGAATACCCTGAAGCAAATGCTGAGCCACTGTGTGAGACAGAATGCTGGACTGGATGGGCTGTGGGCTGTTCCGGCAAGGCTGTTCTTATGTTCTTATGAGCTAACCTTATCCTTTTATGTTTTCTGAACTGCTGTCCAGCTTGAACAAAGCCTGTGGCTGTGATAGTGCATAACTTTTCACAGAAATTGTCATGGCATTGAGAGCTTCAAAGGGGTTAATGAAGTATTTATTTCATTATTGTTACTGGAAATTACTGTGTCTAGAACATTTATGCAAGAAGATTAAAGATAGATGCTGTAGACCACTTTTTACAGTCTGATAGGCTATTACTTTCTGGTTCATATCACAAAATAGTACTTTTCATCAAAGAACTCATATCTGTAGATGATTCAAAAATTCACAGACCAAAACCAATGTAAGGACGTTTCTAAAATATTTTAACCCCAAACAAGTTATGGGATACACAGGCTAATCAAGTGAAGTGAAAAATGGAACACAGTTCATCAAGGACCTCTATGGAGTGGATATTGCACGTAAATAAAAAATACAGGAAAAGGCTTAAAATGTTGGCATTTAAGGAGTAACAGGAGGAACTGCAACAAGAAAGTTATAGTTTCTTCTTCTATAATAGCTAAATTTGAAGTACTTTATTCATTAAACCTAAGAGACAGAGACAATTCTCTCTCCCCTTAGCCACTTAGGGGACCCCCACCCTGGTTCAGAGCTGCCAGTTCATCCGTGCCTCTTCAGAGGTGACATATTTATGATGTGCCAGCTGGGAGGGGGGCACAGTAGCATTTACCACTGCATAGATGAAGCCACTTTGAACAGGCATCTGTCTTATATTCCTCAGTCCAAATAACTGGTTTGAAGAAAAGGGAGCCATGCGGTCATTACAAAATAAAAACTCAAGAGTAGGTGATAACTTTACACACCACTAAAAAATAATAATCATACAGTATGCAAGCTTTTGTGGATCAGGACCATCCACTTCATCAGGCATGTATCAATGCCAAGAACTTAAAGTCTCAATGGGAAGATGGAATTTGTCAGTAAAGTTACCATATTTTTCCATCTATAAGATGCCCCATGTATAAGACAATTCCCAATTTTCCAGCCACAAATAACAATTTCTCGACTGCATGGTTCTCTCATTGACCCTCAATTTTTAGTCTGTTTTAGTTAAAAATATAGTCTTATACACAGAAAAATACTGCAATCATAGCTGTCAAATAGAGAAGGGCACAAACCTCTGAACTGAGGTTTGTGCTGGTCCATACACACGGCACTGCAGGTGCTGCATATACCATTTCCCCCACCTCCCTGGCTGGATTCCTCACTCACCAGCTGGCACACTCTCCTCTTCAGCTGTTCAACCAGTCACCAGCAGGAGTACAGGCTTCCTAGATGTCAAGCCCATGCTCCTGTCTGGGACTAGTCAAACAGCCTAAGAGGAGGAGGAGAGGGGTGTCCTTCGACTGGGGAGTAGGATCATTGACTTGTGGAGCCAGGGAAAGGAAACACATGGCTGGTGGTTTGTGTATCTGTGGTGCCGAGCATATGAACCGGCACAAACCTCTAAACCAAGATTTGTGCCCATTTCTAGCATGAAGTCCAATGTTTCTTGGAAAGATGGATTTTATCAAGCACATCTTTCTAGACCTAAGTTCTAACAAGGAGTAACTTTCCTGGCAAAGTCTATCTTGCCATGAACTTTTGGACCTTTAGGTTCTTCACACCAGTTCACATCTGACAAAGTGGGTGGTCCTGATCCAGAAAAGCATGCAGGCTGTATGATGATTTTTAGTGGTCTATAAAGGTTCTCAAAGTCTAGTGTTATCTAGACAAGACATCTAAATATGATAAAATATGGTAAAAATAAAAAAAATATTTGTAAGTCGAGCAGATCATATCTAAAATTTGTAAGGTGTCAGTTAAAATATCAAACGTTTTCCACTCTTAAGTCGAATTGCTCTTAAGTCTATCTGCTCTTAAGTCGGGGTACCACTGTATTTATTATCATGGTATATTATTGATGGGGTTTAGGTGAATTCTGGTTCCCTCTAATACACCCTCTTGATACTATAGTATGAATCAAATGAATATTAGAGATGGGCACGAAACAAACTTTTAGTTTGTTTTGTTATTCGTTATTCATTTCGTTACATAACAAAACAAATAATGAACCTAGGGGTAAATTTAAAACGAAACGAAACGAAACAAAACAAAAATGGTTCGGTTCAGTTCAGTTTGTTAATGGGTGGGTGGGTATGTCTCCTACCTGGTGCTGGTCCAGAGGTCCGGTCTTCCTGGCTTCAGGGACAAGCGACCAGGAAAACAAAAAGCTGACGGCCGGTTTGGGTTCGCATGATTTTTTTAAAAAAAAAATCAAACGAATCCAAACTTGAGCCGAACCAAGGGTGGGCCCGAACCTGATGAACCCGAACCATGGGTTTTCTGGTTCATGCCCACCTCTAATGAATATACAGTAGGATCCTGTATCCACAGTTTCACTTATCCATGGTTCTAGTGATACATGTTAAAATATTTTTTCTGGTTCTCCCACCCCCACCTCTTTACTATACTATATACAGTATTTAGCATTCTCTATTATCCATAGATTTCCACATGGAAATCAGCTGGAGGAGCTGGAACCAATCTGAATTCCCCATCAGCCATGGCATGTTAGGCTTTGTTGCTTTGAATCCATTTTTGTCGTTGATTTTGTTTACAATTTTAAGTGTCATATTTGTTTGATAAGCTGGCTGGATAGCTCGGTGGTTCAAGTACCTGGTTCTGGAGCCACAGTTCCCCACTGTGCTTCCGATGACCGGAGCGAGCCTCTGCACCCTTGGGCAAACCACACAGTAGTCCCAGGGTGCCCCAGAAGAAGTCAAAAACTAAACTACTTCTGAGTATTTTCTACCTAGAAAACCCTGAAAAGAGTTGCCATAAATTAGAAGTGACTTGAAGGTGCATTATTATTATTATTATTATTATTATTATTATTATTATTATTATTATTATTATTATTATTATTATTATTATTATTATTGTTGTTGTTGTTGTTGTTGTTGTTGTTGTTGTTGTTGTTTTTAGTGTTTCAATATTGTTTTTTTTAATGATGAAATCCACCTTGGATATTTTTCAAGGAGAAAGACAGAGTGAAGAATATTTTAAATTAAACAAACATCATGCAGGAGTGAGGTTGGCAGCAGTAAAATGACTCCTTAAATATCTTGCTTACCTTGAAAGCCTTCTTACGTTCCTGTAAGTCAGATGCAACTTAACAGCCCATTACATACTGTACAGCACACAGTCCTCAAATACTCATGGAATGTAAGAAAGACATTCTAACTGAGTTGACCGATGAAGAAGGATATGCTGGATCATATTCACAGAGGAAAATGCAGTCTGTCTCAAAAGGAAGGAGGGTCCTGCTCTCAACTGGAGAAAACACACACAATGTCAACAGTAATCTTGCATGTCTTGTCAGTGATTCATTAACATCTAAACAATTGAAAGAGAGAAAAGACTAGGACTATCTTCTCAGTGTGGGTTTTTTGTGATGCAAGGGTAGATTATAAATCAGTACTAGAAAAATAGTCTTACTGTCGGTGGCGCAGCTAGCAATATAGCTTTCCACTGGACAGTCTCTCTCTGTGACTATTTCATCTTCCATGGTAAGTTAAAGACAAGAGAAAAGAGCCTTTACAGTTCAAGGCACTCCTGCATGGCTAACCCAGATGGGGTGAATTTGTAATAATTCATAGACCTTTCGTTTCCATTGTTCTGGTTTTGAGGAATTCCATTCTGCTTCTAAAATGGCTCTGAAAATGGTGTGTTAAGATGTGTCTGTACTGTTAGTTCACAGAGATTAACAAACGCCCTGAAGTGTTGGAGGTTCTCCATGCCCAATATTTCAAAATAGTTAAAACAGAGCTATTGACATTGAACAGCTTTAGTCAAGAAGCACTGCTACCCAGTTTCTGAGGGCAAGAATCTGAACTACAAAGACATCCTTGTTGCTGGATGGAATCATGACAGTAGAACATTACCAAGGGCTTCCTTTTATGTAAGCCTCACTGAGTTCAAAGATACTTACAGCCAGGTAAGGATTGAAGCATTGCAAGTTGAAAAGTCCCAAACAATATGACATAAATTACCTCATTCAAGCTTTGTTCTTTGAATATTACACAAAAGGGAGAATGAAAGTTTTTTAGTGAGCATGGATGGTTAGAAGCGACTGATAGTGATTTGACAATTTGAGTATATTTGGGGATTGCCAGACAAAGTGGGGTGACTTTCTGTTATAATCTAGTCTGTTTTCTCTTCCTTATTTAACCAAACCAAACAAATGCCTTAATAATGTATACATTAATTGCATGAAGGAGTTCCAGGCTTAACAGGACTTTGCTACTGACCCCATCCTAGGGTTACAAAGGGTCTGCCCCACAATAGTGAAGTGTCAGCCAATGGACTCTGTAGAAGTGGAAGCCTGAACACACTCAGGTCCACATTTGTGTTTCCTTCTAGGTGTGAGGCCATTTAAGAGTCAGTCCAGTGAGCTGCACGGAGTCAGTTTTAATTAATTTGGCTTGCTGCCTTCTTAACCTCATATTCCCTCTCAATGTAATGTAAAGATGCTGGTATGACTTCTCAAAAATAGGACAACAATTTGGTCATAAGCAACCAAACTTCTCTGAAATTTCAGCCTGTACCCACAGATTATGCAAAGGTTGATTTCATGGGTTTCTTAAAGTACAGGGATAATATTCTACGTCTAGCAATGTTGAATGAAAACCCATCTGTGAGACAAGATGTGTGATAGCTTATTTAAAGTGGACTGTGTGGTGCCACAGTCATCAAGTGATGAATATACACTGTGAGTTGCAAACTAAACCTTATTTTGGAAAAAGTTCTCCTGTCTCCATATGTCCAGGAAACTGTTAAAAAATAATAATAATCACAAATTAGTATTGGGAGGTGCAAGTTTTCCTAATGTTTCAGCTTTAGAATTGCCCAGAGGTCTAGATGCTAGACGCTGCTGCCAGGGGCCTTTATATCCAGCCGTACTTTCTGGATATAACAAAATTTCCTCTCAACTGTGCTGAAGGGTGTTTGGGAATTAGGATTGTCCCTTTCACATGTAGCTGGGCTGTCCTTATGCTATGTTAAATGAATTATTAATTTAACAATACCAGAGCAACACATTAAATCCTGGGAGCAGTTCATACAGCCATCATTATTTTTAAGTGATAATGAAATGAATTGAATAAAGATCACTCTGACATTGGTGACATTTCATATGGAAATAGGAAAATGTTGACAAATCTTTGAGGATCACCATTAGATGAAGTTTGACCCACTGATTTCTTTCTCAACATCTTGTTTATAAATTGAGCGTAAACAAAAATGGCTGCTTTCTATGCACACTTAAAATCTCTTTATGGAGATTTTGTCTGGCAATCTCCATGGAAAAATCTCTTTATGATATACGTGAACAAAGAGACTTTTCTTCTCCGTCTGCCTCCAAACCAGTCAAGAACCTAGAAGGATATTATTTGAAATGACATGTTGTTGCTCACAGGGGTACCACAGAGGAATTACTTATCAGGTGCATCCAAACCTAGAGGCAACTACATCATGCTGTTAATTAGACCAATTTCTTTCATAAAAAATGGGAAACAGTATTACAGACTGTGTTAGATTTTGCAGCTATGCATGTTCTTCAGGTGATGATGATGATGATGATGATGATGATGATGATGATAACTTGCTGAACAAGTTAGCTGCTGTTTTTTACTTTTAAAAAATGCCAAAATCATTTTTTTCAGGTACAGTAGTTGGCATCTAACTGTTCATGAATGTGTGATGTTCGTCTTGCTCTGGTTTTAATCAGTTATATTGCTTTTCTAATTTAGATTCTGAAGTCATGGACAGTGCCTTTTCTGTTTCTTCGTAATATGTACATACCTAATGTTTATTATACACAGATATTATGTTTATTATACACAGATATTTGCCCATTAGTGATACCATCAGTTCTAACTCAGAGCTACAGATCTTGACTGTTATAAAGTGTTAGTTATTAGTTGGTTCTAGAGATGGGCACAAAACTACTGATGAATCAGGAAGTTTGTCAGAAATCACTAATTCATTGGTTCAGATCAGTTTGGGTTTGGGTTTTGCCAAATGTATACAAACATACATGCAGTTATGAAGGTCCTAGCCATACATGAAGGTCCTAGTCCAGTATAGTCCAAGTATACATAGTTCAAGTATACAATTTTCTTTAAGAAATGTGGTAGCTGCCTGGCTCCCCTCTGACTCACTGTGTGTAATGTACCTGTGTCTCAACTGAGAAGTGGGTACTTGCACATAGTGAGCCAGCTGGGAGTCCGCCAGCTCAAAAAAAATTTTTTTTACATTTTTAATATTTTTATTGTTATTTTTATTTTTATTTTTGCCACTGGTGGGCCCCCAATGGGCTGCCTGTGCACACCTGCCCACCGCTCAACTGAGAGAGGCAGGTCCTTGTGCACAGGGAGCCATCAGGGAGCTGGCCAGCTACAATTTTCCTTAAAGAATTTTAATTAAAGATTTTCTTTAAAGAAAATTGTATACTTGGACTGTGCTGGACTAGAATCTTCTTACACAGTTGTTTAAAACACACAAAAAGATTTGCTTGTATACATATATTACACATGCTATACAGCACTACACTAACTTGTCTTCATATATTTCAGTTTATCCAGGACACCTGCTTATTTTAAGTCACATTTAACATTTTTAAGCTTCTGGTGAAGCTAACTATGGCCCATGAAAATTTATACCAAATATATCTTGCTAGGTTAGAGTTCTATTGCTCATTTTTGCCCAATGTGTAAAAACAGACCAAACTGGGGTGTCTGTTTGATTTGGAGGCACCAATAGTCAGATAATAGCAGGTGGTATGAGGGGCTTTAATTGCATTTATTTGCCTTTATTTCCTTGCTTGCTTTTCTTGGTTTTTGGGAGTGGGGACTGTTTGTGTGTTTGTTTTCTTTTGCTATTTTATCCCATTTTTGTTCTTTCCTCATTGAATTTGTTGTGTGATCAGTTTACTATTTATTTATGTATTTAATATGTTAGAAGTGCATATATTGATTGGGTCTTGGGGTATTGTTTTGTTTGTGGAAAATGGGGAAGCAGACTTTGTGTCTGCCTCAGTTTCCCATGGGGCTACGGAAATTTTTAGTAAAGCAAAAATTGGGGCATTGTTCTGTTTTTATTCTTGCTGTTGTGTTTTTATTCTTGCTGTTTGCTTTGGTGAGTGGGTATGGACATGGGGTCACAAAGAGTCAGTCACAACTGTAACGACACAACTCACACACATGCCAGGCAGCCAGTAAGTGGATGGCTCCTTCCTTGACCTTTCCCAGAGGGTTTGTTAAGCGGGATGAGTTTCACTGAACTATGCTATTGTTTGAATATGATAGTATAATAAACTAATACTTGAATAGATGGCATGATTAATTTTGTTCCTCGTGTACTCTTGCTTGCTTTTGGAGTAGATTGGTTATCTGTTGACTTGCTCCTGATTTTTCAGAGTAGTTTTTAAAAAAAGGTTATTCAGGATTTTGGAGTGCCAAAGAACATGAAGAGGTAAACATTAATGGGAAACCAAAACATATGTTTGTGTGTGTGTGTGTGTGTGTGTGTGTAAAACAAAAGGAAAAGTATGTGAGGGAGGGGGAGGAAACGAAAGCCCCACCACCACCACCAAAAGAAACCAAAACAAAAGAAATAGAAAAAGCTTCACTATGCACATCCCTGTAAATGAAGGGGAAAACTAATTAGAAATGCAAACATTTTGAGGAAAGAAAGATTACTAAGGACTTACATATAGGAGGCCAAAGAATATGGCATGAAACATTTACTATAGTGGGATTCATAAATGAAATAAAAATGATCTGCTGGAGGAGAAAACAGACAGGTTTCTTCTCCATGACTGCATCAACAAATTTAAGTATAAATGCACGTGGATTTGAATCACTGAGATCGGGCTTGAGCCTCCTCAGCCAGGCTGCAGAAATGCTATGATGGACTTGAAATGATGGATGAACAGTGTTTCACCTCAATCTGTACCACTTGGTTCTGGCAGAGCAGCCACTCATATCATGCAGACCGTAAGAAACATTAGGTTCCCCCACTTGAAGGATTTTCCTTCTTGTCCTGGTTCAGCCTCAGTCTATTTTCCCTTATCCACTCTAATATATCCTCCAGACAGTGCTCAAGGGATGGGACAGCATCCACGGCAGAGGGATACACAGAGAGATAGAGCTGTGTGTCAAGTCAACTGTATATTGATGGCAGCATGCCCCAATGGGGTGGACATCACCTCACCAAGCTGAACTCCCCGAAGACGAAGGGATCAGATCCAGGACAAAGTCAGGCCACCAATCCCTAATCCAGAGAGCCTTCCCAGGAGTATACTGTAGTTGATGCTATCATAAAATGAGAGATCAAGGAGGACCAGCACAGACATTTTGCCCCTGTTGGTCTCCTTCAGAGGGATATCCTGCAGAATGGCAAGGCTGTCTCCATGCCAGGCCATGGTCTGAAGCTAGACTGGAATGGATTGAGGGCATCAGTCTCCTCCAGAAGTACCAGTAATTGCTCACTGCCTTCTCCACAAGCTTGTTCATGAATGGTATGTTGCCACAGGTCTATGGTTGTCGATTTGTCACCATATTAGATTTTTTGAGAATGGGTCTAATGATTGTCTCCTTGGGGGCTCAGGGAACCCTGACCTCAAGGAGAGATCTATTCATGATAGCAGTCACCCATTCTGTTATTAGTGGCCTGGCAGCTTTTATCAGCCAGGCTTGAAAATTATCCAGGGAGCTTTCTTTTTTAGGGAGCCTTGTGGCGCAGTGGTTAAATGCCTGTACTGGAGCTAAAACTGTGTTCACGACCTGGGGTTTAATCCCATATAGCCGGCTCAAGGTTGACTCAGCCTTCCCTCCTTCCGCGGTCAGTAAAATGAGTACCCAGCTTGTTGGGGGGGCAATGTGTAGCCTGCATACTGTAATTAAACTGTAAACCACCCAGAGACTACCTGAAGTGGTATGGGGTGGCAGAACAATCTTTTTGCTTTTTATTTGAGAAATTTACTTCTCACTGTGGAGCCTCATGATGCAGTAGTTAAACTGCAGTACTGCAGTAAAGACTCTGCTTACAACCTGAGTTCAATCCCAGGCTCAGGTAGCTAGGTCAAGGTTGATTCAACCTTCCATCCTTCCAAGGTTGGCAAATGGGCTATTGGGGGGTCTGTATAATTAAACTATAAATTATCTAAATTGTAATTATGTAGCCTGCATAATTAAATTGTAAACCACCTAGAGAGAGCTGTATGCACTGAGGTGGTATATAAGCAGCAGACTTTGTTTCGTAGCCATCAGTCTACAAATCATTCAACAGATTCTTGAACATAAATCAGCAGACTCTTGAACACAGTAAAACTGGTCTTGAAATTCATCATTGTATTTGGAGCCACACTCACCATTTTGCAGTTGTTGCTCATGGACCCACTCCCTGTAAAATCACAAGGGCCCGTTCCCTTGTTTCATTTCTGGTTATCTCATGGCATAATGGGATACTCACAAGGGCTCAAAAACAATGAGTATTTGGTACAATAATACCTTGGTTTATGAGCATAATCTGTTCTGGAAGCTTGCTTGTAAATCAAAACACTCTTATATCAAAGCAAATTTCCCCATAAAAATAATGGAAACTCAGATGATTCATTCTGGGAGCCCATAGACCACATACTTGTACACACAAAATGCCAAACTCACAAAAGAAGTTGGATGGAAGTACACATCCACAGCATGGTTTAGGTACCTGGCTGTGGAATCTGCTCTGCTTGGGACTAACAACAGGATTTAACTCTGTGTTTTTAATGTGACAATAATAAAGTGCAATTTGTAGCCCTGTACACATTTGACTAGCTGCCCCTTGACTGGAAATGGTTTGAAAAAATAAGAATGTTGAAAACAAATTAAATAAAAATTTAAATATAAAGAAAAATAAAACCCTAACCTGCACTCCCCTTTGAAAATGTTCATGGCTGGTGCAAGGGAGACCTCTATTCCTCTCACTTCCCTCTGCTTTGGAGGCCGCTTAGGACAGAACGCAAACCTGTCAAGTGTCCCGTTTTGTTCGGGACATTGCCATTTTTCAGCCTTTGTCCCGCATCCTTCCCAGAACATTTATTTTCCCGGAAATGTCCCGGGCAGCGGTGGTTGACAGGGAGGCTTTTTTTGCCGGGTTTGGCTGGGGACTGGGTAGAGCTGTTGCGGCTGTGGCTCGGTGTGGTGGGAGGGGCAAAGCGAGCAATCATCCTCCCTCATCAATGAACCCCACCAACCAATGATCCTGTGTTGCTTCCTACAGGGAAACCAGCCCCCATGCACCTCCTCCCCCATCGCCCAGATTCCTAGGCACCAAAAGCAGGAGCGCATGCCTCCTACACACACACACACACACACACACACACACACACACACACACACACACACACACACACACACACACACACTTCCCCACAGTTCCTCTCCCCAGGGACAGGCGCAGATTTGCTTACCTCCCTCAAACCCACCCAACTGGTTTCAACGCCACCAGAGCTGCTGGAGCGAAGTAGTGGAACAACGCTTCCACTGTTGTCAGGTGGGTTTCAGGAGGAGGGGAGATAAATGGCTTTCTGGTTGTAGGGAAGGAGGATGGAGGGAAGGGGTGGGGTGAGTGTCCAGGCCTCTGTCTCACCATTGCTGGGCGACTCTCCCCTCTGCCCTCAGGTTCACCAGCAGCTCTCTCCGACTCTTCCCACTGGAGGGAGTGGCATGGACGGACCTCGCTCACCTCTTCATGTGCGGCAGGGAGGGTGAGAAGGGAGACAATCACCTGCATTCTAGCAGGGGGGGAGAGAGAAAGAGAGCCACCATTGGCTCACTTGTGATCATGTGACCCGCACCAGTGCTTGTATACAAAGACATTGCTTGTTGATCAAGGCAAAATTTAGAAGAAATGTTTGCTTGTATTGCAAAACACACTTAAACCAAGTTACTCTTAAACCAAGGTATTACTGTACTTTTTGAGCTAATTCTTTGTTGCCCATGCTTTTTGATGCAAGGAAATAGGATCCTTCCTCATAACCCTATGCAACTCTCTTTTTCACCGACTCCAAGTCTCTAGGAATCATATAAACAGTATGTGTAATCCCCTGTGGGTAGTTTGGAAAGCAATAAAAAGAATGGATTTACTCAGGATCTATTAGTCAGCCTGTGAAAATTTAGGGATTAACAAAATTTGGGGACACACAGGAGGAACCATTGCACTGTTGCTTACTGCTTCCCCTTTTAACATTGGGGCAGCCCTAGTAACTGATCAGGGCTTGTCACTGATTGATCTGGGTTGCTCTGGTTCTTATCTGTCCCTCACACCCAACACAGATTGCTATTCCCTTTTCCCTATTTCCTCCATTGCCTCTTTGCCTGCCTCACTCTATCCTCCCTTTATCTTTCCACAGAGTACGCTGGGGCAAAGAATGACCAGCAGGACTCCCCACCACCACACACACACCTAAGGAAATGTCATCATATGGTGCACACAGCACATAACTATGGAGTGCTAGGGTCTACATGAGCATTTCGTGCACTGGAGTGAATTGGAGCAAAGAACCACCACTGAAGAGTTGTGCAAAATGTTGGAAGTGACTGTGTGAAAATCAGCTTACACTTGAGAAGTTGTGTGTTTTTGCATGGGGAAGAGTGCAGAAGACGTCCTTGGATTTCCTAGCCTAGACTGTTCTTTAACGGCTCTGACCTGTGCTGACATTCCTTCAACCTTAGATTGCTATTCTTAGGATTGTCGGTGTCACTTTCTTCCTTCTCACACTTGTCTCTTGTTCCTCCAAGTTGGAGGACATCTTGTCTTGTCTTTGTTTTCTAGAGATCAACAGCAAAGGGGCATATGTGTTCAGCTAATCATTCTGAGTCACAAGGGTTGACTATAGAAATGCATATTACTCTCGTACTGCTGTGTGAATACCCTCCAACACAAAAAGCCCACTTTTAGTGTCTTGGTCCACTTTGACTCTTTCAGTACTTTCAACCTTATGTTGTGTGGATGCCAGGATGGAGTGCTCATTCCCTGGATTCACGTAAGGCTGCTCAAACAACCCACTGGAGGGGTTCTCAGACGAAACAAGTGTGGCCCTCACTGGAAACCTAAGACATGCGAGGCATCTGACAGTGTCAAAACTGAACAATAATCAGCTAAAAAAGAAAACCAGCTTTCTTGGGGCGTTTATACATGACCCCTAAGCTCCGCTGCAAATGGCTCCCAGCTCCGGAGCTTAAAAATGTTTCCCCACCAGCTCCGGAGCTAACAGAAAATTAAGTGCGACCCCGCCCACCTAAGCGCGACCCAGCGCACCTTTCAAGTACCTGCTCTGGGAGAGTGAAAAATTTTGATGCGGAGAGTGCCGGGCTCTCCTCGCTTCTTTTTGTTGTTGTTTTTTTGCCTCCCGCCCCTTTAAGAGGAACCAGGAAGTGACGGGGGTCGAAGCAACTTCCACCGGCACTCCGGAGGTAAGAGTGCATTCTTTTCTCCCTTTTTTTCTCCCTCCCCTCACACAGACAGAACAAGGAAGTGCGGAGGGTGTGGGAACGCAGGGAGAGTGACAAACCCTCAAGATCTCTGGTCCGAATTTAAGGGACCAGCGGATCTTAGGGGTCGTGTAAAAAGGCCCTCGGAGTCCAAAAGAGCAAAGTATGCCAGCAGGGGTCCTCACACTTTACTAAATGTAACAGTTCTTACTCTTGCCTAACAAACTGTGCTTAGAGCTCTATCTCACATCCCAGAAGAGCCACTTTTTTTAAAAAAAAGGTGCCTTTGTCCCTGCCATGATCACATGAACTTCCCAGAGTTCCTATGGGAAGATGGCCGGTATAGAAGCTCTATAAAGCTCTGTGATTGAAGAAGTGCTCCCATTGTCCCAGCTAACACAGAGAGAAAAGCCGCCGCCACCGCAACAGCAGCAGCGGAAAGAGGGAAGGAAAGTTTGGGGCAGGAGATGATCTCAGATAAAAACATCTATTTCCTCCCCCCCCCTTGCTTCTTTGGTTCTTCTCTCCCTCGTGCTCACTCTCTCATATGCTCCCCCCTCTCTCTGTGTCACACACAGACTCTCTCTCTCTCCCTCTCCCTCTCCCTCTCTCTCTCTCTCTCTCACACACACACACATCACATGCCTCCCTCCCTCATTGTCTCTCCCCCTCTCATTTGTGCTCTCTCTCTCTCCCCCTCGTTTGCTCATTTGCTCCCACCCTGGCTCTCTTGGGGTCTCGGTTTTTTTAAAAATACATTGAATAAGGAAGATCCCTATCCATTTTTAATAGCAGGCTGACTCTGTTCATGGAAATAAGTAGCTAAGAAGTGGTTTTTCGAGTCCCCGGCTTCCTTGATTTGTTTAAAAAGGCACCTTTCTAACTGACGCAAAAGAGAGAGAGAGAGAGAGAGAGAGAGAGAGAGAGAGAGAGAGAGAGAGAGAGAGAGAGAGAAGCCCCAGAGGTGGTTCCAGGAAACTGTGCTTCTGAATTTTTCCCCCCAGAAAAGCCGGCTCCTTGTGGGGGCACAATTTTCAGAGGTGCCTTTTCTTGATGAAAAAAGTGGCTTTTAGAGGAAGTGAGGTAGAGCTCACTAAGACTTGTAAAAACTCAGAAGCCCTGCTTGCTGCTTTTGGAATGAATTTCTTGAAAAGTGAGGAAAAGAAATGCAGATGCTAGCGCGGGGCTTCTTCAGCTATTGTTCCTTTTAAAATGTCTCCAGCCTGAAGACATTTCTATATTCCCTAAATTTAAAGAGCAAGGCACTCTTTAAATTTCACCTCCCCACCCCTCATTTGTTCCTGCATCCTGCTGGCAACTTCCCCCCTCCTCTTTGTTCTATAGTTGTTTCTTCCTGCTAATTTTCCTCATGCTAAAATATTCTTCTCCCCACCATAGGGTTCCCCCATAAAAGATTGTCAGTTCTACTTATGTGCAGTCTCAGTTTCCTGGCCCTGTTAACACTGACTCTTAGTGCAGCTGGTGAGTTTTGAAATCATTTTGGAGTGCTTCAGTGGACTGAAGAAATAATTAATTGAAGGCTCCCAGCACGTGCTAAGTAGCTTGGATGAGCCTGAAGATTCAGAGCAATTGCTTTGTTTTTTCCCCTTTCCTTATCACCATTAGCCATTTTCAGTGGATAGAGATACAAAATAACTAGCCTTTACAGTGAGCCATTAAACTGTCATTTAGGCAACTGTGCATGAAGAGGCATCAGATAACGGTCAGTGCTGGAGCAGAACACAGTTTGTGAATCATGGCTGTCTCTCCGGGGCTTAAATCACATTCACCAGTGGAGCAGTCAAGGGTTTCATTAAAGAAAGAGGCGTTCAGCTAGAGAAATATATCCCAAAAATGAGAGTAAATAAAAGCCTCACACTTCTCCCTATCTCTCTTCATGTTTTATTTACCCCAGTGGGGGCCTAACAAGGTAGCAAATGTAAAAGAAAGAAAAAACAATAAGAAAGGCACACAGATGTTGATGCTGGAAAAGGAGGCCATAACATCATTTTAACAGGGATATTCTGCTCTGAGGTAGATTTAGAGAGCTAGGCTATGTATTTGGACGGTGAATCAGAAAAGTAGGAGTCGGGTCCAGATGCATTATTTTTAAGATGTGTTTTGAAATAATATATTTCTAGAAATAAGAAACAAGTGTTACTTCCATGCACACCTCCCATTTATTTCATTTTATTTTTTTATTTTTACTTTTATGTATACAGTATAGTGAGAAGAAAGGGTGTAAACAAATTCTGTGCCTTGGTAGAGCTTAATATCTGTTAGCTAGAAATACAGAGGGAGAGGACACACTTTCCCTTATTCACAAAGTCTCCTGAAGCCTAAATTAAAAACTGTGCTATAAACTGAAGAGTATATTTATTTAAGTGTGTCAGTTCTTAAGTTCCGAAAGAGGCACCAGTTCTAGGCAAGTGGTATTATGAAAATCATTGGAAGCCCAGCCTTTAACTGTGTGTGTGTGTGTGTGTGTGTGTGTGTGTGTGTGTGTGTGTGTGTGTGTGTGTGTGTGTGTGTAGTGCATCGTTACAGTTGTGACTGACCATTCGTGACCCCATGTCCATGGAATTTTCTTGGCAGGAATACTGGAGTGGTTTGCTAGTTCCTACTCCAGGTACCTACAGCACCTGGTATTCCCTGGTGGTCAACCACCCAAGTACTAACCAGGGCCGACCCTGCTTAGCTTCCGAAATCAGGCGAGATCGGATCTGGACTACTGTACAACAAATTTGGAGTGGGGTGAGGATCACTAATGTGGAGAGGGAGTGAATGAATAAAAAGAAAGAAATCCTTTCAAGACCTCTCTGAAATGTGTGGTGTGTTGTTTTTTAAGTGGGGCAGATTATTGTTAGAAAAATACTAGAAAATGTATTACAGCTTTAAGCAATTATTTCTACTGTTGTACTAGATGCCCTTGAAATATAAATCATTGGTAAAGTTCCTGATTTAGACATACTTAAACAAGTCCTTCAAACGCAGAGGGAACTCATTAATTTTACCTCACTGATTTCAATGGGTCTTTCCTGAAGCGTGATTAAAACAGGATTCAACCTATAGGCCTGGTTTGCTAGAATTAGGCAGACATTCAGATTTTGCACTTGGAAGCTAGGAAGACTGGACTTGGCTTAGGATTTCTTCTGAAAGATCTAAATTCAAAAAGCCATGGAAGCACTGGATTTTAAGAAGTTCGTGTTCAGTATTTATAGGACTATTTATTTAAGTGTATTTTTTAAAAAAAATACATTGTTTTTACAGAAAGCTCAGAGAGAGAGAGAGAGAGAGAGAGAGAGAGAGAGAGAGAGACCTCATGTGCCTTAAAACATGTGGGATATTATTATAAGACGCTTATACGACAGCATTCGGAGAACTAGGCCATTGGCATGAACAAGGTCCTAAATCTTGCAGTCAGCAGCAATACCTCTCAAGCAGCAGAAGCATTCATAAATGGGGGTCCGTTTGCCTCGTGCAGTCATTTGTCCATTTGAAAAGAGCACCGAATGTGTGGAAGGGCCTACACAGGGTTGTGCCAGCGATTCCCCTGACCTCTCCATGCTTAGTGCTCCATTTGCACAGACCACCCTGCTCACCACCGCCACGCCATCACTTCGTGGCTCAGAAGGCTGGCTGCGACTCAGGAGCTGTGGAGTGAACTGGCATGTGGAAGCTGTCATCCCTTCAAAATGTTTTTTCCCCTATTACCATACAAAACAGGCACTTGGAGATATTTTCTGAAGGGAGCCTGCCGTTGCTTCTGAGATTAACCATCAAAAGAAATTTAGAAGCTCTCCATTCCAGCTCCCCACCCCATCCCGTCCTCCCCACAGTGCTTGTCTCAGAAATGGCTCCTCTTGCCTGCTCCTGGGGAAGGCTCTATTTCTCTCTGTTCCAGTGGGCTGCCTTAATTCTATTCTGCAGCATTTCAGGGCTCTAACATTGTAAAATGTAGTCTCAGACATGATCTTTTTCCATAGGAATGTGTTAAACAGGCCATGAAAAGCCAGCATGATCAAAAGATGTTCTACAAAGTATAGATATTTCACTGCTTCTTACCTCCAGCTTCTGCAGTAATTCACCATATCAAAAATACAATATTTGTAGTTTCTTCTTCATAAGGTCTTTATAGGTTTGAAAATTTAAACACCCTACATCTGAAGCTGAATTGGAAACCAAAACTATCTAAGCTTGTACATTTTAGAAAAAAAATTCAATTAAGTGGGATTTTACCTGTTTCAATAAAATTGGACTCTCCCTTTTCAAGATAAGCGTCTTATAGAGCTGCAGCAACCTTTATGTGGCAGGAATATCCACTTCTACTAAACGTATAATCCTAGATCAGGACACAATACACACAACAGGAAATCAATATATAGTAGAATCAATTTGAAAATATAAAATAAACTAATATATGAGTGGAAAATTGACTTCCTATGGATTAAAAAGAGAGCAAATGGTGGAAAATCTGTCTTTGAACAGGACAAGGTGGGGAGCCATAATCATGCGCCTGATTAAGTATCTGCTATCAAACAGGGGAGGATATCATTTTTCCCTGATAAAAGGGATTCAATGAAGAAATAATTTATTGGTACACTGTCCTCTGTTGTGAAAATGAATAAAATGTGTGCAACCTCGTGAAGAATGATGACGCATAAAGAAATGTTAACCTGCTATTTAAAATATCAGTAGTATAATCAGATGTGAGGTTATGGTGATAGCAAACATTGCAGTAAGAACTGTTTGAAAATGTATAATACAAGGCTTATAGTTGCATTGCTTTCTTAAAAATATGTATACAAATAAGGGAGGTGGTCAACTATATTAATTGCTTTGATACAACAGGACAGAAGAGTCATTTCCCCTTTCTGGATGTTGAATTATCTCATTCAAGTTCGTCTTACATTTGTAGAAAATCTGAATATCTAAAAATGGAATAAAGCTTTGTTTGGAACAGAGCAAAAATATGTACAGTAGAGCTGAGAGTTTCCTGTTTGCAGCAACAGCAGCGATAAAAGGGCAGATGAAGGGGTTGAAAAGAAAATGGTTAGTCACAGAACAGCACCAATTTCTTTCTTTCTTATTTTCATTTGGGGCCTTCATTTTCTCATTCAGAGCTTGCCAATTACGATAACTTTTAAGAAGAATGCATATTATAATATACTGTAGCTACAACTGAATAGAAGAAAGTTTATGCTCTGTGTCTCTATTCAATTGCAGTCAAGGCGGTATGTAATCTTTCCATAATTCTGTACACCAGATTTAAGTATACAGTAGTGTTTAATTGTTCGGTTGAGTCATTACTTTATAAGCAAAGAAAATACCTCAGTATTAAAAAATCTTCTAACACATGTACATGATTGTAGAGTAGGATCAGAATGACATAAAATATGGAAAATGACACTAATATTACTAACACTGATAAACTTTTAAAGGTTGGCTACATAAATATCTCAACAAGATGCAAGGCACGTAACTAAAGGTGTGTGTGTCACCTGATTGCATAGGTAAGTGAGGTAATTAAGGGGTAGATTTACTAGTGTCATTGAGCAATGAATTTCCATGGCCAATTGGGAAGGTGAAGCCAAGTTTCTTGAGCCCCAGATCATCACTCCATGCTTTACACAACACTGGCTCTCAATGATAATGAGCCAGGATAACCAATGATAAGAATATGAGTGCATACACATACACTATTTGATAGGCAACTTTGAAGGGTCCATGCAACGCCCACAAAAGAGTGTTGTTATAGCTGCAATCGGATGGGGTTTTAGATTGCATTTTGGAGTGCTGAGTCTGACAGCATAATCTGATTCACTTCCTTTTCTGGCAAGCAAGGGCCTTTTCACACGACCCCTAAGATCCGCTGGCCACTTAAATTTGGACCAGAGATCTTAGGGGTTTGTCGCTGTTCCTGCGTTCCCACCCCCTCCGCACTCCTGGCTGCTGGCTGCATGAGGGGAGGGAGAAAAAAAGGAAGAAAAGAATGCCGCTCACCTCCGTTCTGTCATCCCGGCACTGCATTCAGATCTCTTAAAGGGGCGGGGGTCAAAAAAAGAACAAACAGAAGCAAGGAGAGCCCGGCAGTCACTACTGTTATATCCGCATCAGGAATTTTCACCTCCGGAGAGCAGGTACCTGAAAAGTGCGCTGGGACGCGCTTAGGTGCGCGTGGTCGCACCTAATTATCTGTAAACTCCAGAGCTGGTGGGGAAATAATTTTAAGCTCCGGAGCTGGGAGCCATTTGCCACGGAGTTTAGGGGTCATGTGAAAAGGCCCCAACTCGACAGCTAATGCAGATTGCAAACCAGCTCAGTCCTACTTCCATACGCAGTCCAGACCGTTTATGGTTCAGCAGCAAGTCTGCTCTGTTTTGGGGCAGGCTGCTGTCATTGGAACTACACAGAAGGGTCATTTTGAAAGGTCCCGTTTAAGACCACACCCTGAACATGAAGCTTTTCAGCATGATTCAGTGCGGTCTTTATGCGCTCCTATGATTCACACTCTCTGTTACCCTGAAACTAGTTCTTTTAGAAAAGGGGGGAAATGGCTATATACAAAAGTGCTGTGAATGTCTGTGGCATGCTAAAAAGCATTTGTTGCCTGCTATTCAGGCCTTGGTTTACATTTGCAAATATATCCAAATTCAGTTGCCTCTCTCTCAGGGCCTTTTTACACGACCCCTAAGATCCGCTGGCCACTTAAATTCGGACCAGAGATCTTAGGGGTTCGTCGCTCTTCCTCTGTCCCCACCCCCCTCCGCACTTCCTGGTTGCTGGCTGCGTGAGGGAGGGAGAAAAAAGAAAGAAAAGAATGCCTTCTTACCTCCGTTTTGTTCCCGGCAGAATTCAGATCTCTTAAAGGGGCGGGGTGCAAAAAAAGAACAAACAGAAGCCAGGAGAGCCCCGCACTCACTATCCTTACACCGGATCAAATATTTGTCACATCCAAAAAGCAGGTACAAGAAAACTGCTCTGGGTCGCGCTAAAGTGGGCGGGGTCGCACTTAATTGTCTGCAAAGTCCGGAGCTGGTGGGTAAACATTTTTAAGGTCCGGACCTTGCAGCCATTTGCGGCGGAGCTTAGGGGTCGTGTATAAACGCCCTCAGTTCTCACTAAAACAAATTCCTTTGTTCCACAACCCTCCTGATCAGTCCATAGTGGAGTATGCTGAAAGATTGAAGCACTGACTCTGGCCTTTGTGCATTGTCATTGCTGACATTAAGCCTGTGTCAGATTTATTCTTTTAAATCCAGATTTTTCCGTTTTGTCCTACATAGAGCAGAATAGCTCTGCTGGTAGATATAGGGTTGCCATATTCTATTCTGGAAGTCATCCATAGATTTTATGCAGATTTTTCACCACATGAATCATGTGATAGACAAGCAAATTCCTGGTCTCAAATAATTCCCCACTTAAAATAATTTCTTTCGATACTAGTTTCTTTTGATTATTTTAATGTACTGTTGAGAAGGTGTTTCATTGTTTCTATTGTATAAGCCAGATCCTGAAAAATACGGCTAATGAGTAATGAACAGGAACAGTCCATATTAGACATGGACACGACTTGGCGAAATTCTCGTTTCCGTTTCCGTTTCTCGTTTCCGTTACGTAACAGAACGAAGAACGACAATTACTCCGCCAGAACTCAAACTCGAACTGACTAATGAAAAATTGGGTCTGATTTGTCGTGGTCATTCCTGGCAGCATCGCAGCAATCGCGCGATGCCAAGCGGCTCAGGAAAAAAGTTTTAAAAATAAAAAAACCCCAATTCCCGGCCAAAAAAGCAGGCGAAAATATGCCTGCCTGAGGGCACCTACCAGAGGGGTGGTTTCTGGGGGGGGGGGGGTCCCTGGCCTCCCCCCCTCCTCTCCTGGGCTGCGCATCCTCGTCGTCTCGCCAACTCGCCATGCCATGCGGTGCAGGCGGGGGATCCAAAATGGGGCGACCGCCAGCAATATTATTTAATTTATTTATTTTGAAATCGTGGTGGTCCAAAAACACACCAAAGCACCACAGAAACATGCGAAAATAGCTATTTTAAAACTGCCTGAATTTTTACAGTAGCAGCAGTGGGTTTTTCTTGCAACAAAACGTCTCAATTGATTTTATTTTATTTTATTTTTATTTTTATTTTTTTACACCTGCGCAATAATCAGCTGGCCATGGGAGTGGACCATGCAAATTTTTGGAGCCATTCCACCAATTGTATGGCCACCTGACCAGGTTTTGACCGAGACTTCTGGGATGTGCCTGTCGGGCATAAAAAGCCCACTAACCGTTGCCCGAACCCTAACCCTAACCAAACCCATACGCCAGTACACTGTCCTTCTTAGTGGGTCAGAGAGGCACCCAGAGGTGCACCCCACGAACTCACCCTAACCTTACCCATAACAACCCTAACGCTAGCCCTTGTGCTAACCCCCCTAACCCTAAGCCAAATCTGTACTTGCATTGCACTCACGCAAGTACAGTTCCCTTCTTGGTGAACCACAGAGCACCGAGACTGAGGAGGAGCCTTCCCCCAGTGTGCGCGCACTGTGACACTGCAGTTAGCAGTGGGCCTGTGGTCAACAGAGAGAGGCACCCAAAAAAGGTGCCTCGAGTCTCAACTTGGTATGCATATCCAATTGGCTATGCATGCCATTTTGTAGCGGGCCAGAGGAGGCACCCACCCCAGAGAGGTGCCTCCAGGAGCCCGCTTTCCCTTCATGGTGGGCCAGAGGAGGCACCCACCCCAGAGAGGTGCCTCCAGGAGCCCGCTCCCCCCCCAAACCAGTACTAACGACAGACGAAAAACCGACAAACAAAACGACAAAATTTTGAAAAATTTCGCGAAAAACGGAAACGAGCCGAAACGGGCCGGCTCCGACACACGACAACTCGAACACATCATTTTCCCTGGTCGTGCCCATCTCTAGTCCATATTATAGTTACAGCTGGATTGCTGCAGCACACTCTACCCAAGGCTGTCTCTGAAAAGTCTCTGGAAACTTCAATGGCTCTGAAACACAACAGCCAGATTGTTAACTGGGGCTGGTCATGGATCTCACATAATCCCCACACTACAGCAGCTCCGGTGACTGCCGATTTATTTCCAGGGACAATTCAAAATGTTTGTTCTAACCTATAAAACCCTAAATGGCTTAGGTCCAAGCTATCTCAATGACCATGTGTCCCTTTCTGAACCTGCTTGGGCATTAAGATCACCAGGAGAGGCCTTTCTCTTGGTCCCACCATCTTTACAGCTGCATTTGGTAGGGACACAGGAAATGACTCTTTTGTTGCAGCCCCCACTCTTTGGAACTCCCTCCCACAGGAGGTCAGGCCAGCCTTTTCTCTGCTGTCCTTCTGCAAGCAGGCAAAGACATTTCCCTTTGGGCAAGCTTTCCCTGAGTGATTGTCTGCCTGAGTCGGTTTTTCTGAGTGGATTGTTGTCCCTTACTGCCGTGAATGTAGTTTTGGGGTTGCTTCTATCTACTGTCTTCAGAGATGTATTTGTTTGAACCTTTGTAGTATTTGTATACTTACTGTGTTTAGCTTTAAATGTATTTTCATTATAGAAATCGCATTAGGGCCTTTTTAAGAAGGAAGGAAGGAAGGAAGGAAGGAAGGAAGGAAGGAAGGAAGGAAGGAAGGAAGGGAAGAGGTAGTGGTGCATTGTAAGGGAAATGGCCGGGGTGGATGCCTGGCTGGACTGTACATGATTTCAAATGCTGCTCACGGTTATTGCTTCTATAAGAGCTTGACCTTGTCTTATGGAAACCTTGGCATCTGAAATGGCTAATTGTTTAATTGGGCACCTGATGGCATGTCTAAAATGCTGCAAAACCCTTTGAAAACCCCATATCAATCTTTCTTGGCAAATGTCATGTATTGGATCAGAAGATGGGCAACTGATGTGCCCTTAATGTTGACAGAACATATGACAATGCTGCCATAGTAAATGTGGGGACACAGTTGGCATTTAGGCTTGCAGCAGTCCCCACCCCCACCCCACATCCATGTTCTATGTCCTCTTATCTCTGAGTAGTTGTTTAAGATTGGAAGATAGCATACGTCTGCCACCCAGAGTCTGTGTAAAGAATTATTATTGCCCAAAATGAGTTGCTGTTCTTTGACATTATGTATGCACAGTTTCAGGGAGATGTTAATTGATGACTAATTGATAACTAATAGTGTGCTATCATTTTCGATTTTGTACTGACCTTATAATAGACTGTTTTGCCACACATATATTGAGTTTTTTACATCATGGGTGGATACTCTAGTACAGGCCTGCACAACAGGTAGACTGCGGGTTATCGGTAGCCCGCAAAGGGTTCAAAAGTAGCCCAATGGCCACCATTAAAAATGTGAGGGGATAAGTTCTCCACCCCTCCCTCTCCCCAAGGACCACCACTGCCCCAGCAGCGTTCTGGGTCTGCCAGCCCACTGTCTCAGCCAAGCGGGCCATTCAAGGTCCATGGCGTGGTCTCCTGCTCCCCCTGCCAGCCAGATGATCAGTGTGCCACTGTCTCGTGACCAGCTGAGTTGCTAGCGTGGAGCAAAGGCAGGGGAGAGGACAGCGAGAGGTGGCGTCATGGGTGCGCCCACCTCTTTTGCACAGTGACATTTTTCCCTCTTCTTCCCCCCTGAAGAATTCCTTACTCCCACCCTTCTTCCCTCCTCCTCCTGCTCCTCTTCCTCCTCCCACCCCATGGCTGCCTCCCAGAGACTGTGACCAACCACGACCGCTGCCATGGGTGGCAGTGATGGCAGTGGCGAGGGGGCTGGAAGGGAGGAGGGGGGGAGAGGAGGAGGAGGAGGCCAGAAGCGGGAGGAGAGTCAAGTTGGGCCCTCGGCAGGTTGAGAGGGAAAGCACACATTTTTTAAAAAGTCTTCACGCAGCCCGGGCAAGCAGCAGGTGGCGGATCCACCTGCACTGCTTGCCCAGGCTTCTTCCAAACATGCACACACTTCCCTTGCACCTGCTCAAGCCAGTTGCAAAGGAGGGATGTGCATGTTTGTGTGTGCTGCCCCTTGGAAGGCGCAATCTGCGCAAGCATGCACACACCTCCTTTGCACCCGCCTGCACCAGCTTGAGTGGATGCAAGGGAAGCGTGTGCATGGTCAGCCTTCCCATAGGAGTGCATTGAAATCAGTTCCAAGCATGCACTTGGAATGGATAAAACTCGTAAGTACAGGCATTAGTGTAGTAGCTCTCAGGCACTTTGCTGTAGTAGAAGAAATGCCAGCGGTAAATCCATGGCTTTTGTGACTTTATTTTATGGATCTGCTTGTGAAAGAAACCTTGACTATGGAGAAAAGTTGTTGTGATTCTCTTAAAATTCTATATGATAATAGATCCTGATGGAATTTGTGTGCAGTGTATGTATACTTAAACTTCCATTTTAAAAAGCCAGGACTTTCAGTACTTAAAAAACCCTCCCTGTTTCTGAATGTGGGGTATTGATCTTCTTTATACCAATAATTCAAAATGCCAGGAAATGGCCCATAATTGAGCCACAATATTTTGCCTGCATGGTCTGCAATAAAAAGGATCCAAGCTTTGTATAACAAATGATAGCATAAATGTTAAGAACACCAACTAACGGAAGCAGTCAAGATGATCTACAGGATACCCTCTTGTGCTCATTATCATTCACACCTCTTGAAAAACAGCCCTGATAATTCCTTTCTGTTTGGTTGACAAGTGGTTAAATGATGAACAAAGGAAATTTGTTCATCATTTAACCACTTGTCAACCAAAGGAAAATTCTGGGATTTTCCTTTGCTTGGTGAATAGTGTATATCCTATAGACAACCTTGACCACTGCCTTTAATGTTGCTAATAGGGATGGGCATAAAATGAAGAACGAAATGCTGATTTGTTGGCTCATTACATAACGAAATGAAATGAAGCAGCAGCATTTCGTTATAGACAAAATGAAATCGTGGTGGGGTATTTTTGGTTAAAGGCTCCCCTTGAACCTTGTTCGGCGATTGCAGCGGGTCCAGAATACGGCGGCCAGGCTGGTGGTTGGTGCGCGTCGTTATGACCGCGCCACCCCCATCCTGGCTCGCCTACACTGGTTACCCGTTGCCTCCCGAATAAGGTTCAAGGTGTTGGTTTTGGTTTACAAAACCCTCCATGGCTTGGCCCCGGCTTATTTGGCGGAGCGTCTTCCCAGACAATTAGACCTGGCCCGACCCACCCGTGCCTCGGTGGCCCTTTCCCTGCGGACGGTCCCCCCGAGGGAAGCCCGAAAAGCGCGTACTCGCAGTCGGGCATTCTCGGTGGTGGCACCGGCAATTTGGAACAAACTCCCAGGTGAACTACGGCTGGCCCCCTTGCTGGCGGCGTTTAGGAAGAGCCTTAAGACCATGCTCTTCCGAGAGGCCTATGGCGAGGGTTAGGGACTCTGCTTTTTTTTTTTCTCCTCCCCGCCTTTTTAATCTTGGATCTAATTGTTTTTAGCAAATTTGTTATTTATTGTCTGTGCCTGATTTTATCTGTTTTTATCTCTATGTTGTTAACCGCCCTGAGTCCCCATTGTGGGAATAGGGCGGTATACAAAAGCTAAAAATAAATAAATAAATAAATAAATAAATTTCGTTTGTCTGTAAAACAGCTCCCTTACCTGCTTGTGTCCCTCCTCCTCCTCCTCCTCCTCCGCTGCCGCCGGAGCTGCCACCAGCCAGCTGAAGAGGGTGAGCAGGCCCATCAGGCCGGCCTAGGCCCGCCACCGGAGCCACTGCCACCACTGCCAAAACCCAGAAGGAGGAAGAGGAGGTGCATACAGTAACAGATAATTTCATTACTGTTTCATTTCATACAGGGTTTTTTTTCAAAAATTCATATGAATCTAAACAAAATGAAATGCTGTAGGACAAAATGGAATGGAACGAAACACAGTTTCCCCATTTTGTGCCCATCCCTAGTTGTCAACATTCAGGCTGCCCTTTATTTTGTAAATAAGGGGTTCTTTTTGACCTACTTTGATTCTGTTGACATTTGTTTCCTTTATGAATTCCATTGATTTGATGAGCCTATTCTAGGTGGAACATACTATGTCATGCAACAAAATTTCTATGATTGAAAATTACAAAGTGAATTGAGTCATAATGAAAACTGCAGGTACCAGGGCCCTTCATTAATGAATCCCATAAAAGGATAATGCATAATACTATACAGTGCCATATTCAGTCAGTATCTACTTGTAAAAGATAGAGGGGAGTGTTCTAGCCTCAGTCTCTCCATTTCCAATTTTGTCATCCTCCTACACGTGGTGACTGATGGATCTGCAGAGTTCTACTGTCCATAAATATAATTCCAATCAGTCAGGATCTCATTTTTCCGTAGCTTACCAATCCTTTGTTAAGAGGCCCCAGTATTCAAAATACTATCCACAATGTGTCATGAAAAACTATGGAAGATCATATTTATAAGTTGACACATTAAATAAAAGACTACAGAAAAGCTAGAGTTAACTGAAAATAGGTGAAAATGCATACATCCCATTTCATTCGTACTCCCATCCCCATTCCAAATGTTTGGAACAAACTAACAGCATTAACTTGTAAAAGCAGTTTTGCATCGGATTTGCACTAATGAATGTTGTAATTCAAAACACATGTTTGCCATTTTTCCGTCAGAAGTACAATTTACTACTGAAAATTATCCTTCAAAACAAACAACCGGTGTAATTCCTTATTACCATAAGAGCAAGACTTATTTACAGAAGTGCAAATGTTGTCTAAATTGGCCTTTAAGTAGATTTTAAGTGGCAATAGTTTGGTAGGAGTTTTCAGGACTACAAAATAAAAAGAATAGTTATAGGATGATATTGTACAAATGAGTAATTTTAATGGGTCATTTTGAATTCAATTGACTATTAAAACAATGAAAGCAGAAAATGACAACAGTTATTTAGGCTAAAATATTCCATAACATTTTAGAATTGTTCAGCATTTTGGAGTCAAAATAATATTTGAGAAAGTCACAACTCAGTGTGGTCATTAAACCCTCTGGATGCCTTGAACTGTGAACAAAAATATTTTCTACATTCAGCGGGATGCTGAAAAAAGTAATAACAAAGACATTGGTTTAAATGAAAAATCAACAGCTTTACTGCTTAGCTTTACTGCTTGACCATCAATGCTGGAATTAGCAAAGCACTGACTATAATGAATGCCCACTTTCCTTGATAGGGTTTAGGCTTTCTGAAATGCTACTGATGTCAGCTGAACTGTTCTAGACTGACACCATGTTCACGGAAACAAAAATTAACAGTGCTAGTCACTATGTGTCCCATTAATGACCATTGCTTCATGACTGAACATTCTCCAGCCATGGGTGACAAAGGAGTTCTGTATTCATGCATCCACATCTTACAATGGATGGAGCAGCTCTGTGCAAGTGCTACCATTAAAAGGGGCATCATCAGATTTTCTCTGCCTCCCATCCCACTGCAAATACAATGATTTGTTTGCTTGCTTGCCTGTTTATTTCCCTCAGTTTCCTTTTTTCCTGCACAATAGCTATACAAATTATGTGCAATATGAGGTGCCTATAGGTAGAAACCTCCTGCTGCATAATTTCAATTACGGTATATTGTAAAGTAGTTCAGTGTTCATAAGCCAAGTGTTACTATGATCTGTCCCCTTACTTGCCTATACATGTGGTTCTTCAATATACATGTGGTTCTTCAATATTTTAAAATAGGAACCTGGTGTGAATATGTTTTTACAGTTTTTAAGGAATTGTAATTGTCATTTTTTAAAAAAATTGCAGACACTTTACTTTATAATAAGCAGGTTATGGATTGTGTTGTAAATCCTACTGGTTCCATTTGGGAAAGCTGAGAACTGTTTAATTGTTTTTACAACTGGATTTAATCAACATGGTGCACTCATTTGAGAAACCTAGTCAGAATCTTTGAGGGTTCGACTTTCTGTGCTTGTTAATTGACCCTGGAACCAGAATGGATGTCATACACTTTGAAGAGGAAATGACTTTTTCAGGTACTCATTTTCCATTGACACATCATTATTTTGCCATACTGCCTTTTTTGATGATGATGATGATGATGATGATGATGATGATGATGATGATGATGATGATACATAAAAAAACATAAACTGAATGATTTCTGTTACTGTCAGGAATTGCTGTAAAAATCCACAACCGAGGCATGGTGATGTCACAGTAAAACCCTCATCTAGGGCCTTTTTACACGACCCCTAAGATCCGCTGGCCACTTAAATTCGGACCAGAGATCTTAGGGGTTCGTCACTCTTTGGGCGTTACCACCCCCCTCCACACTTCCTGGTTGCTGGCTGCGTGAGGGGAGGGAGAAAAAAAGAAAGAAAAGCATGCCGCTCACCTCGTTCTGCCTCTCGTCTCTGTAAAAGTAGCTCTTAAAGGGGCGGGAGCCAAAAAACAACAAACAGAAGCAAGGAGAGCCCCGCACTCACTATCCTTACACCGGATCAAATAATATTCACCTCCAAAAAGCAGGTACCTGAAAGCTACGCTGGGACGCGCTAAAGTGGGCGGGGTCGCACTTAATTTCCTGTTAACTCCGGAGCTGGTGGGTAAACATTTTTAAGCTCCGGAGCTGGGAGCCATTTGCCCTGGAGTTTAGGGGTCGTGTATAAACGCCCCTAGAAGCAACCATTATGAACTTCAAAGATAATGTTTCCCCTTGTCAAAATACAGGCATAGTAATGGCATTGACCTCATCTGTGAACCTTACTTGGCTCGTTGAATCAGGAAGTCCCTTGATTTTGTTTAAGGCCTCTTATTTTGAGGGTGATTGGTACAAGAATTGTAAGGCTGTTGCTTACCCAAAAGGTAACTACAGTATTTGCAAAATGTAATGATTCTCTGGCAGAGGGGCCAAAATGAACTTCCTCTTAAGTTCATTTTTAAAGATGCTTCTGAATACTTGAATTCCATTTGTTTCTCTTAATGTTTAACAACAATAGGAAGAAAAACAACTGAATATAAACCAGAGGTCAAATTTCTACCAATTCTCCCTCCTGTGAAACAATACCTGGAGCAGCATTACAGTGCTGATTCTGCATGACTAATTGATTGCTTCAGCTGGGGGTTAATTAATTAATTAGTAGTAGTGCTGCATTAAAGATTAGAGGCATTCAGAACTACCTAATGGGCACAATCTACAAAAGCTTTATTAGTACATAAAATGGTGTTTAAAATCCACACAGCAACTAATATGCTCTTGAGGCTTTCATTAAAAAAAACCTATAAAATTACTTGCTTCATTATGTATTTTAGTTACTTTCTGCACATTGTGTGGTATCTCTTCACCTTTTTTTCTTTTCCCAGCCAGTTTTAAGTGCCTATTTGAAATCAATTTCTCTAATAATGGGCTTAATGAGCTCATCAATTAAGGCTGCCATAATGGAATGTAACTCTGTGGTTTCAGTTATCAGTTAAACTCTGGAACTAATTTCCATGCTTCATCTATCAAAAATGATTGGCTAATATTGTTTAGCTTCTGCTTCAGGACGATAGGGAGACCCCGGGCCCTTCTCCACTAATGTCCGAAGGCCTGCATTTTTCTTGGGTAAGAAAAAAGGTGGGACCAAAATGGGGCTGAGGAAAAGAACAATGACGTGAGGGAAAAGAGAGGAATGTGGCCCCTGCCAAGGCCTGGAGGAGGTGTGATTCTCTTCTTCAAACCCAGCATGGTAATTAGTGGTAATGGATTACATTTTCAGACATATTAGATAAGATGGTCGTTCCACATGAAAAATCCTATTATCAATTTACCTCTTCTTTCTCCTCTTAATAACCACTGCCCTCTTCTGTGATCCATTAAATAATGGTACAAATATCCATGGAGCTAAATATGTAAATGTTTGTTTTTAAACATGTCCTCAGAACTATCTCACTAAACAGTCTTATGTTTAGACCTCATTTCCAAGAAGCTATTGAGCCATAAAATATGAATTTACATCTACGAACAAAATGTATGAAGATGTCTGCGAACAAAATGTATGAAGATGCTTCCCTTTCTTCTCAAAAATAGAATAATTGTATGTACCTTTTAAAATGGAATGTAAATACTAACTCAGAATACAAGGTGCCTCTAGCACTATCGTATGAAATGTATACATATTCGATTGTCTTTGTATTGCACATTATTCCATGCGACTTCAAAATGTTCAAAATCTTCTAACAGTGGTTTTGCAACTTTAGTCATTCTGTTGCTGATGTTCCTACATCTAGGTACAACCAGGACAACAAAAATGAGGAAGGCAGTCAAACTGTCCCCACCCACCCCTGACCACCAGCAGCACCCAACCTAGAATGGAGAAGCCTGTTCCATGTTGTCTTTGTAGTTCATTTGCCTTGCTAGCTGAACCTTTTGTAAATTCTCTAGGTTTTCTCTGCATCGGAATGGAAAATCCATGAAGGAGTAGGATAGCAATAAAGTAACAGAATAAAGGGAGATATTTTCAGATTTAAAACATATATTATTCAAGCTCTGTTGGAAGAAAAGGACAAGGTATTTGTGAGATCCAGTCCTTTGAGACATCATCTTTGTTATGATTTTATGCTTTTCTGGATGGCTTAAAAGCACTTACTTACTTACTTACTTGCTTGCTTACTTACTTACTTACTTACTTACTTACTTACTTACTTATGTATTATCAGTGCGTTTAGCCACAAAGATTCTCAGAATATGTATCAATAAAAAAATCTAAATGACAAAAAAGACAATAATTAAAATGGCAGCATAATAAGTGACAACAAAACAGCATCAGTTGCCACAAATCTCATTCCATTTAAAAAAAATAGTAACACTCCAAATATGTTTAAAGAATGCAAACAAACCATTAAAATGGCTTTCAGAACAAAACATCCCAGCCAGGAGGCAAAACAATGGCACAAGGCAAGGTTTCCTCGGGAAGGTGTGGCATGGGGGCATGCTACTGCAAAGGAGGTCTATTTTTCTGGGGTCAAAATTGTAAACATTTTTCATTGACTTATGTGTACAAGAGGAACACATTAACCAATTAAAAAACACAATTATAAGCACAAAAAATTACTCATAGAGCATTGTATGAGTATCCAGCTACGAGGGATAGTTTATCTCTAGCGTTGGTTCGTCTAAACTAGGGTTGTGTGTCCTGCCCACTAGTATCCTTGAAGTGATTGTTAGGGTTCTTCTGGCAAACCTAAACAAGTGATTCTGTGAATTAAATCATGGCCTCACTGTTTGCTGATGGCTCTGACTTGTTCTAAGGAAAACAAAGTCTGGAGAAGAAACTAGAAATAACTATTACCAAGTCATTAGAAGACAGAATTTCATGATGGCTGGAAACATCTATCACAACAGTACCTATCCTTAACACTTACTTTTCAAACTGGCTTGCTTTGTTTTGTAATTGGTCCTTGGGGCTCCAATTCCAGATTACTTTGAATTCTGACTTTTTAAAATACAAAACCTTGCCTGAATTGTGTCTCTCCAAAACTAATGGGCTTTCATCCGTAATGATAGGTCAACTGTATCATCTGTTTCTGTCAAAGAGGCATCTAGAAAATATTCCACAGCTTGAAGATGGGGAGAAAGTGCTGAGAGTCCATTGACGGAAGCACCAAGACTTTCTCTCTTTGGGCCTTTTCACACGACCCCTAAGATCTGCTGGCCCCTTAAATTCGGACCAGAGATCTTGGGGGTTCATTGCTGTTCCTCCGTCCCCACCCCTCCGCACTTCCTGGCTGCTGCCTGTGTGAGGGGAGGGAGGAAAAAAGGGGACAAAAGAATAAAGGCTTACCTCCAGGTGCCGGTGGAAGCTGCTCCGAGCCCCGTCACTTCCTGATTCCTTCTCTTAAAGGGGCGGGAGGCAAAAAACAACAACAAAAAGAAGCGAGGAGAGCCCAGCACATCTGCATCAAGCAATTTTCACCTCCCAAGAGCAGGTACCTGAAAAGTGCGCTGGGTCGCGCTTAGGTGGGCGGGGTCGCACTTAATTTCCTGTAAACTCCGGAGCTGGTGGGGAAACATTTTTAAGCTCCGGAGCTGGGAGCCATTTGCCCCGGAGTTTAGGGGTTGTGTATAAACGCCCTTTGGAAACTTGATGCAGGATGAAAGATTGTGCTGCCTCCTTTAGGAGCCTCATTACTTCTGTTATAATCTGCTTGTAAATAAATAAATATTACACTGCTATGTTACCAAACTGAAGTAAACCCTGTAACATTATGTCTGAATATTCCACTGTTGAGAATATGCCACTGCTGACAGTAATAATAGCAGATTGCAAAAATGAATGAAATTTTTAGAGGAAGCATCTAAAAATGATGCATCTTGAGCCAGACTGGGGCCCTCCGTGGACTTACAAAGAAATAAGAGAGAAAAGTAGGCTTCCTCTGCCTGTTACATAAGCACATAAGCATGTGTTTCTATTTTCACCGTTCGGGCAATAAATGAAGAACATGATTTGTATTGTGATACCATCTTCTTCTTTGAACATCTTAATGTGGTGAGTAATCCCCTCCAAAGAAGCAGCTACAAGAAATACGTTGCCGTTTGGGGGGCTCCAGAGATACACAGAGTATCTGTGGTTGGGGTGGGATGTAAACAGCAAAGTGAGATTGAGTTTAAATGCAGAAATATTTATTTATTTATTTACTTATTTATTTTTATATTTATATACCGCGCCTTCTTCCCAGAACGGGAACTCAGGGCGGTTCACATAAATGATTAAAAAGATAAAAAGATAAAAAGATAAAAGGCTAAAGGCGGACAACGACAGGGGCAGTCACAGCAGCAGTCCAAACATATGTAAGTGAGCTGGGGCAAAAAAAGGAAGCTAGTCGTTGTTAAAAGTGTCCCTAAAGAGTAGCGTCTTCAGCCCTTTCTTAAATGACGCTAAGGAGGGGGCCTGCCGCAGGACGCTCGGTAGGCTGTTCCAAACGGACGGCCCCACCACCAAGAAGGCGCGCCCATGTGTGCTCGTCTTGCAGGCCTGCCTCGGGGGGGACAGTCCGGAGCGAAAGGGCCAGGGATGCACGGGTGGTTCGGGCCGGTTCTAATTGTCGGGAGAGGCGCTCTACCAGATAATCAGGGGCCAAGCCATGGAGGGTTTTGTAAACCAAAACCCACACCTTGAACCTTATTCGGGAGGCAACGGGCAACCAGTGTAGGCGAGCCAGGATGGGGGTGATGCGGTCGAAACGGCGCGCACCAACCACCAACCTGGCCGCCGCATTCTGGACCCGCTGCAATCGCCAAACAAGGTTCAAGGGGAGCCCCATGTAGAGAGCGTTGCAATAATCCAGCCTCGACATGACCAGTGCCTGTACCACAGTCCTCAGGGAGCTCCCGTCAAGGTACGGGCGAATCTGGGCCATAAGCCTTAGATAGTAAAAGGCCGACCTGGTCACGGCTGACACCTGGGACTCCAGGGACAGATCCGGATCCAGGACGACGCCCAGATTCCTCACTCTTTGCGCCAGCTGGAGGGCGGACCCGCCCAGACTGGGAAGAGGGCCACAGTACCCATCCGGGCCGCCCCCGAAGAACATAACCTCGGTCTTTCCAGGGTTGAGCCTGAGTCTGTGGGTCCTGGTCCAATCCAAAACCGCGGCCAGGCAGCGATCTAATGACAACTACATCTTCAGAAATGTATGAAAACCAACTTTAGGACACGTTGCTTCCTAATAAAACACTTCAAAATCTCTTGCTACACTGAAAAAAATTAGGAAAAGCCTGTGTGGTCCTTAAAATTTTGCACATGTAAGAGTTAATTATACCTGCATTTCACGTTACATTGTAAAGCAGCAGAGAGCACCCATTATGTCTGAAACCTCAGAGACTGTTACACAGTCTGCTACTACAGGTCATGTACTCAGAAGATACTCCACTTGCTCAGATCTTGGTAAATCCCAATACAGGTGTTTCATTGCCTCATCTTTGAGACTGTTTTGTTCCCTAGTGGCCATCTTGAGGTCAGATAACACCATATCATCCTGGGGAAATGAAGCATTTCCCCTCTTTTTTTGTAAATTGCCATTTCTGATGTCGGATTTACAGTATATGTATTTGTATGTCTTTTGAATAACAGTTGTTCTATTTGTTCTCTGTAGCATATGAAAGCACACAGCTGGCACAGGAAAGCCTGTCTCATCTTAGAAGATGAGCAGTGAAGTGAACCTCTGTTGTTGTGAGATACATTATGAGGTTCTGTAACAGGAGTGCCAGAGTAGATATGAGATCAGAATTGGCATCTTGCTTCTAACTGAATCATGGCCTGGTACTAGCATCCATGTTATATTCTGTCACAAATGGTGACACAAATGGTATTCTCCCATCTTCTCTGTCAGGTTAGCTTTGCAATAAATTGTTCTTTTATACCAGCATTGCTTTTGCCTTTGCCTATTCCTCCTTTCTGTTTGTTACTGGGTGAGTTTTACACTTTTGAGAAATGTCATATGTAAATCGCTGAAGTGTGAGTCTCTATCCAGTAATCTGAGAATAAATTGTTTATTGTAAAACTTTTCTATATATTATGGGTTTTAGGGTGAATTCTGGGCAGAATGTGGAAGCATGCAAATACCTGTAGCAGTTTGTGGCTTTCCTGTTAGTGATGTCAAGAAATCAAACCTGAAAAGGGCCGATGCAGTCTTCTCTGGATGGTGGGATGACATTTACTGAGGTTCTGGTGATACTTCTCAAATTCGTTGAATATATAAACCAACAGACAACCAAAAAGTAACTGTGTCATATATAATACGTTGAGGGCAGGTTCACACGTGAAGCCTCCCTGAGTTCACAATTAAAAACAGAAGCAACCTCATGTGCTTATATTATCCTGTTCATATAAAAAGGATACCAGGATATCAAATGGTGAGCATTCCCCCGCAAAAAACTAGGTTCTTTATTTTGCATTCATGTACAGCCTGTCTTGTGCTGGCCTGCTAAGCAATGCCTAATCAACACTGTTGTAAACGGATAATTTAATGAATAGAAATAGAGGTGCTAAGACAATTAATGTAATATTGTTAGAACATCTAACAGCAGTGTGTCTCAGAAAAAGAATTACATAAAATCAGGAACCCTAATGCGTAATGAAAACAGATAAGTAATTTTAATTTTAATCAGCTAAGTATGTAAAATGATCTTGAAGCCTAGTATGAATAGTTGCTTTTAATTCATATCAAAAAAGGGTTGGCACATCTTGAAAAAAAAGTTGTTTTTTTCTGTAGGAGGTCAGTGTGATTTTGTATGCAGGTGGATAGCTGAACGATGGCATACCATCTATATAACCTCATGCATTCATGGGCGAGGTGAGATTGGAGCTGGACAATTCCTGGCTGACAAAGAGTGTTTTTAACTGTGTATCAACTCTTTTGAGATCTACATCCATCCCTTTTATTAAAGGAATGTGTGTGGTGGGGGAGGTTTGGTGGATTCTTTAAAAGAGTGTGTATAGACTATCAAAAACAAGTAGCTGGAGAGAGTATTTTGAGCTATATGGCCTCTGTGTGTATATTTCTGCCTTTGAAATTCTTAAACAGTGGCAGAAGGGCTTCTTTTGCTGTGCAATACAAGCAAGGTTAAACATTTTTTCCTTCAACATCCATTTCTTTCTAGCTTCCATGGAGAGAGAGAGAGAGAGGAAAATTGAGATAAAGAAGTGTTATTAAAATTGTGACACACGGCTACAGGAGTATGTTGAGAATATAAGGAGCTAGGACATCAGGAAAGGAATAATGAAATGCAAAAATCAGCCAGACTGACAATTGGGAGCCTGTGTAGCAGCTTAGCCTGTTGGTCTGAGGCTATTTGTCATAATCAGCAGCACTTTTCTCATTAGCAAAAAGCCATTACCAGTGGACTTTATCAGCAGCTGCGAGTTATCGTGGGGCACACAGCAATCCTAGCATGTAGTCAAGGGGTTCAGCTGGGGTCCCGCAGCTTTAATAAGCCGCCAACTCTTTCTCTAAGTTCTCAGTCAGGTGTCACTGCCACTCTCAGTGAAGCAACCAAGAACAGTCTATTAACCAGCTCCTTGCCAAGTTTTCTACTGTTTCCAACCCCCTGGTGGGAGCCTGGCATTCTTTACCTGAACATTTCCTGTAGCCGCCTCCTCCTCCTCCTCTTCCTCCTCCTCCTCCTCCTCCTCCTCCTCCTCCTGTCTTCCCAAGAGAAGGGAACATTTTTTTAATTTCCAATTTTTTATCAGTCTTTTAGATCAGTGCTTTCATTCAACTGTTTTTTCCAACTAAAAAGTGCTGTTCTGTTGTGGGTTTGGCCCACTTCCTCCTCTATTCTTGAGCACTTTACAAATTCATGCTAGTATGTGCTTCCCCCTTCCTCCTGACTGGGAAAGAAGTTGGTAACCTGCATTTAGTTTAGCGCCCTGTGGTGATGAAGTCCAGTTATTTGGGATGTACCTGGCAATCAGCCAAGTGGGCTACAAAACCTACCACCTGCTCTTTGAAGAATTCACAATCACCTTTCATCCACTACTGACCTAGCTTGACAGCTGACTCTTTCTAAATAATGAAATGAAGAAAGAAATGCCCCACTGTATTCTCAAAGGTTTTTGTGGCCGGGATCTGATAGCTGTAATGAGTTTTTTGGGCTGTTTGGCCGTGTTCTGGAAGTTTTTCTTCCTGACGCTTAGCCAGACTCTGGACCCCAGAGCACAGAGAGAACTCCTAGTTCCCTGAGCTCCTTTTCCTCTGAAGATACCTTCCGGAAATGTCAGGAAGAAAAACTTCCAGAACACGTCCAAACAGCCCAAAAAACTCACAACAGCTATCAAATGCCCCACTCTTAGGAGTCATCATTGTATCTTCAACCAGGAGACCTGCCTAGTTTCCTGATGCAGAATTCACATATGTGGCTATGTGTATGACATGATTTCAAAGGCATAAAAGAAACCCCAAACAAGAGAAAGCACTGTCTTGAAGAGCTGAACTATGGTTGGAATAGTTTGCAGATTTCTCTGAAATTGTCCATATTTTCGTTGGAATCAACCAATATAGTAAATTTCAGTGAACAAAACACTTGAAGCTAAATCTGGTTTAAGATAATGAAATAACAGACCTGCAACAACTGACTCTAACCCTACTCTAGCCCTACAGGTTAAGGCCAGAGACCTTGAGAATAGGCTAAGCATAATCTTCAGGGGTGTTATAGAAGGTGGTGGTGAAGAAATAGATTTAACTAGCAGAATCCCTTTGGTGGCAGAACAACACAATCACCCCTTTTTAATACCTCTCAGACAGAAATGCACTGCAAGCACATATCATTTTGGGTTCAATGCCTCAGAAGCCTGAAAGATCCAAGTCCTAAATTCCCTTAATGACTTGGGTTCAATTAAGTCCAAAAGGATAAAGGAACTACAAAGCAGCCTTTCAATTAATATTTGTTGTTCAGTCGTTCAGTCGTGTCTGACTCTTCGTGACCCCATGGACCAGAACATGCCAAGGCCCTCCTGGCTTCCACTGCCTCCTGGAGTTTGGTCTAATCCATGCTGGTTGCATCGATGACACCGTCCAACCATCTCATTCTTTTCCGTCCCCTTTTCCTTTTGCCTTCAATCTTTCCCAACATCAGGGACTTTTCCACAGACTTCCTCTCCTCATGAGGTGGCCAAAGTGAATATAGCAAATATTAAAATGTATGTCCTCACTGAAGCTATTGACTATCATTAAACCATTTGGTGGCATCACTTATACACCCTTGATCCATTTTCATGATTGGGTCAGTTTTGCTCCAGCCAGTAAAAGCAAGCATTTTGAAGAGGTTAGAATGGATTCTCTTTGTTGAAAAATGCCTCCAACTTACAAGAGTAACAAAGCCAACTTTATTAGGGGCAGTCGCCATCCTGAGCCTAGTTTTACTTCCTTCCGGCAAAGCATTAAGGGCATCATCCCCTGGTATGAGTGGAATTGGGCAGCAAAACACCAGCTAAGCAACAACCACAAGCTCTTTAAACCAAAACTTAACTCTTACTATTCTTCTGTCTTCACAAAAACCGTCAGTCTGGACAAGCCATTTCCTGCAGAAACAGCAGGATCTGGTCTCTGGGGGCAATGACTTTGGTTGCTTCCCCTACTCCCATTACACAAATATTCTATATTTTGCTTTAGTCATAAGGCAGCCTAACATGAAAGCTAGTATAAAAGTGGACTCTATAGAGTCAGAGGGTTATTTCACAGAAGGGTTGCTTTAAGGTAGAGCGCTGTCTGAAAAGCAACCTTTTCTGATGCCTTTCTCACCTATTGCATCCTAAGATTGCTTGCTAAATGTGGAAGAGCTTTGTATCACTCTCTTAACCAAAGGTTAGGTTTATAAACTGTACAGCTAGTTAAATGAGGAAGTTTATGATGGAATGGGCTGACTCAAAAATGGCTTAGGAAGCAGAGCTCAAAGTATCTTCATGTCTCCATCCCTACAGTTTGCATCTTTACTTACTTACTTACTTACTTACTTACTTACTTACTTACTTACTTACTTACTTACTTACTTACTTACTTACTTCATGGAGAACCAGTCAATAAAAATCCTGTTGGTAAATCATTCCAGTATCAGAGTAGGTCTATGTGGAATCTGTGGAATGTATGGAGGAGATGCCCCACAAAATCCGCATTGATTCAATGGGTCTACTTTAGCACTACATGCTATGCTAAGCAACAGGGTTCCAGCTCCTATTGGGGCCATGAGTGTTGCTCATTTTAATGAGTGGGAATGACAAAGATGTGTATAAAGACTTGATTTCCTTCTTCTCCCTGCACTATTTCTGGGGGGGGGAATTGCCCAACACTGGAAGGTTCTGAATGGTCTTCGCCTACAAAACAGGCTAGAGAGGCTCTGAGATGAAACCCAGGTATAGGAAAAATTGGGATTAAGCCCAGATAAAGCAAGAAATATGGTAGCTGGATAGCACCTACCCACACATGGTGGGCAATCATGAGGAGTCTTTATTTTTAAATAAAAACTCATCATGGCTACACAGTATCTGACCAGCACAAGTTGCTGGGGATAAATGCTGCTTAAACATTCTGCACTGACAATCAATGACACAAGAGACACATTCATATTAAACTTGTGGAATTCCTCTTATGTCTGCATAAGATTTATTGGCATTTTGTCCGAGCCTTTGCTGCCATGATTTCCTCCTAAATAAACATAAAAGAAATTGTGACAGAGAGAAGAGAAAGCTAAGCGGTTCTTTGACTGGCTGCAGCAAAGAAGGAAAAGGCCCATGGGAGCAGCAGGGTTAATAGTAAAGCCTCCCCCCCCCCAACTTTTGAAATGGCTCTATGGTTCGAGAATGACTCTTTGCTTCCCTTCTTAATCTGTATTTTACGAGTGAGAAGCTTTTGCATTATGCAAATCGTTAGATAGGAACAGGTGACATTTCAGCAAAGAACATGATCAGCAGCCCGGGCCTGGATTGGGCTGCTGATTTATACATTAGTATTTGTCACAAGGATTGCAAGTGATTCAGTCTACCCTCTGCAATTTGCTTCCCCCACCCCCACCCCAACTCCTGCTCCAGCTCCTTAAGGTGGAAACTTCATCAAAGTGTTGAAAAAGAGCCAGCCAAGGCCCAGATGTTGTATGGGCTTATTGGGTTTTCTAGGAACAGCTGCTGGATGAATATGTCACATTGGAGGAGGGGCTAAAATGAACAATTAAGTTGCATTAATTGTTGCCTTGAATTTTGATCTTAGCCAAAGGAAAGGATATGTGTTAGTTCTATGCTCAGTTCTGTCAGGGCCTCAGAAACAATAAGACTGGATCTGAAAGGTCTTACCCTCACAAACTTTGCTTCCTCTTTTAACCCACCTGTCAACACCATGCTCAATAGAGATTGATCTGCGTCCTATGCAATGTAATCCCCCCCTTAACCATAGACTCATAGAATAATGGAATTGGAAGGGCCCTATAATGCCATCATGTTCAACCCCTTGTTCAACACAGGAATCCAAGTTGAAGTATATCTGGCATGAGGTTGTCTAAATTCTTTTGAATGCCTACAGCACTGGAACGTTCACCACCTTTCAGGAAACTTGGTTCCATTGTTGTATTCCTCTACGAGTCAGTAGGTGTTGGGTTTTTTTTCTTCCTGATATTGATTTTTCAAAACAAAAGTGAAAACCGTTTGTGGGGGTTTTATGCAACATGTGGGGTTAATATTGGGGAGTTTGTCTATTTGTTTATTTGCTTCCTTTTCTACATGGTTTTCTAATTAGCTGTTGAGTGCTACTGTTGCCTGCCTGTACTCCTTTTTCTTGTGTAGAGTCCTATATACAAGTGTACTTGGAAGTAAACGCCACTGTGTTCAACAGTGTTTTACCCCAGAGGGGCAAGCATAGAATTTCAGCCTCAGAGATCAGTTGTCCTAAATAGAGATGGGCACAAAATGAATTTTTTTGTTTTGTTATTTGTTATTCATTTTGTTACATAACGAAATGAATAACGAACCTAGGGGCAAATTTAACACGAAATGAACCAAACCGAGAAAAATTGGTTCAGTTAGGTTCGTTTCATTAATGGGGGGCAGAGATGTCTCCTACCTGTTGCTGGTCCGGAGGTCCTTTCACGCCGAGCTGCACTGAGGGAGCACGCACCTCGTTAGTGCCATCGAGGGACACGGCGGGCTCGAGCCTCAGCCCGGCCCCAGGAGGAGAGGTAAGAAGCAGGCCGCACTTAGGTGGCCAGAGCAGTGCGGCTTCAAAGCCGCTGGCCCTTGCGCCTCCCTCCTGCAGCCCGTTATCGTGGGGCTGATCAGGAGTGGAGATAAGGAGGCCGTGCAGTGGGCACTGGGGGAAAAGCAGGCAAAAATGAATAACGAATTAACAAAACAACAAAATGAATTTTTTCACAAACATTCACAAAAAACAAAAACAAACAAACCAAACTCCTTAATGAAACGAAACGAAATGAAATGAAACACCATTTTTTATTTGTGCCCATCTCTAGTCCTAAATGTTTCACTAAGCCTCAGTTAGGGAAACTGAGGAACTCCAAACAAGAGCTGGTTGTTCTCTGAACATTCAGGTTGTGTGTCAAATTTAATGAGGGAAGCACTCTTGGGTGCTTTCCTTCTGTTGAAAGGATGTAAAATTGTGGTTGGTAAATTACCGAAAGATCCTGCTTCATTTGGTGCCGCTACTGTGAAACGTCTAAAACTCTTGGCCACATATCACTAACAATGTCTCCAATACGCCCTTGCTATATTTTTGAACTTCAAACAAAACAACCTATTTTATGACTTCTGGTTTTCCCAACATCAATTGTTTTATCTCATTTCAATCCCGAAGTTGTTAAGCTTACCCAGGCAAGGACTGCATGAGGTGTTGATGGAAGTCCTTCGTGACCTTCATGTGTAGATATTTTATAAAAGACTACTTGAGAGCTAGAATACAAGTTTCCTGCAGTAATTTCTGTTCTGCTTATAAAATATTAAGGAAAATTAGTTCTAATTTTTGCATAGTTTGTCTTTACTCCAGAAAGAACATGGGCTTGGTTGACTTCTTAGGATTTGATTTGATTTTTTTCCTTTGGTTTTTTTTTTAAGGCAAATGCCATCTACAAAGTATGCTGTACCATTTGTCTTGATCTCTTTTGCTTGAGAGGGTTTCTAATTACTCAAGCCAGAGAACAACAGTTAGTCAACATCTCTTTCAAAGGTCCTAATCTGAGACCAAATCCTGTTTTTCATAAACATATACTGGACTTCCAAAAGAAACACAGCAGGAAAAGCTCAGCATAACCTGCCCTCAAACAGGAGTTTCATAACTTAGGAGCACCCACCAAGAAGCCACCTCTCATGTCCTCAGCACAGGTTTCTATTGTGGAGACCCATGCAGGCTCATATAGGGAGATAGAATCCTTCAGAGAGCCTAGACGGGTGCCATAGGTTCTTATCTTAATTAGGGATGGGCACCAAATGAAGGTTTATTACGTAACGAAACGAAATGAAATGAAATAAACCAGGGAAGCAGCATTTCCTTAGTCACGAAACAAAACGGTGGATTTTTCATTAAAATAAACTTATTCATTTCACTGTAAAATGGCTCCCCTGGGTCCTAGAGGCACTCAGAGCCCTTTATGTGGGCACCGGATATCACCCCTTCACAGCCACCTGAATTCAGGTTAAATTGCTGTATTGGGGCTTTGCAAATAATTAGTGGGTTTTGAATCACAGTTTGGGCACTCAGTCTCTAAAAGTTTCACCATCACTGGCCTAGACCTTAATTGGATAGGACTTTATAGGATCCTGATCAGCATTTTGAATTGTTCCTGGAAATACACTGGTAGTCAGACAAGCTGTTGTAACAAACACTAAAATAAACTTTAGTGCCTTTGAAAGATAATTCCAGTTATTCACACTTGAACTACAGGTAGAAAATGATATCCTCAAACCATAATGGTCGGATTTGCTTTCATCGTTTCATGCTTGCAGGGGATGCACATTTATATCTAGAGATGAGCATGAATAGGGGGAAAAGGTGATTCATCATGATTCCTAATTCATCATGGTTGACAAATCTCAAACTTACAAAAGTTTTGCAATGAATCAAATTAATTCATCAACTTGTGTTCAGACTAAAATGCTTTTAAATGCCCCACACACACATCAAGAGATGCCAAATTCACAGGGAAGCTTGCCATGAATCCCCTGTACAAGCCCTGGAAATCTGGTGATGTTTGCGTTTCAGATATCTGAGCTATGTAAAGAGCTATGTAAAGCCCCCAGTAAAGAGACCACTAGGCACCTAGAGACACCAAAGCCATTGAGGCTTCCCCTGACTCTACTCTAAATGCCCTCAAGGTTTGGTGTAGTTTGCGTTACTTTTTCTAGAAAGGCCTTTCAGAAATGTACTAGTCTCAAGTTTAAATGAGAAAGGAGCATTACCGGAAACCATAACATGATCAGCAGAGGTGGCGCCAAAGAAAGAAAGAAAGAAAGAAAGAAAGAAAGAAAGAAAGAAAGAAAGAAAGAAAGAAAGAAAGAAAGAAAGAAAGAAAGAAAGAAAAAGAAGAAGGGCTGGGGGCTGGAAATAAACTTGCATGGCATCCACTATGAATGATGAACTCTTGTGCCATCTGCCTCCCCTTTGTGAGCATAGCTTGTGATTTTTAATGCAAAATAGGCTGTTTCAAATCACAGCAAACCTGAATCTTTCCAATTCAGCATTTCAATGTAGTCACACCTTTGCTCATCTCCTATGCTATCCAGACCTCTAATGTACCCGTACACCATAATTTGCACAGACATAATTTACACTAGATTATTAGTAATTTAGGATGAGACATTTAATATGAATAGTGCTAGCTGCCCAGAAGAGTGGTTTGTCCACTAAATGGGTGGGATATAAATTGTAACAAAATACAATAAATAATATCTAAGATATTAAGATTAGGGATGGGCATGAAACAGAAAAATTGTGTTTTGTTTCATTTCATTCCCCTGTCATTCATTTAGTTTCATTAGAAATGAATTTGTTAAAAACAATAGTACGAAATGAACCAGTAACAAACCATTTTCTTACTCTCTTAAACGGTTCCCCTGGGTCCTAGAGGCACCAAGTTAATTTTAAATGGGGGAAAATCAGTTCATTTTAAATGTGGGAGAAAAGCTGTTTCATTTCATAACTAACAAAATTCTGCTTCCCCAGTTTATTTTGTTTCGTTTCATTACGTAACGAACCGACAAAACAGTGTTTCATTTTTCATTTGGTGCCCATCCCTAATTAAGATTAGAATTCAAAAAGGAGTCAGGCAAATAGAGCTAAGCAGTCTTGTTCCTTAAAAGCAAACCACCCACTTTTCTTTCTGAAACCTGTGGGCTGATTCCCATTTTCCATTGCTTAATATGATCAGTAGGGGAAAAGGCAAAATATCCACCCCAAATTTATATTTCCTAGATTTTTCCTGTGTAGTCAGACACACGCCCTCAAGCCAGATACAGACTTTAGAAACAGACTGTGACTGGAAGTTGGAAATTCATCAATACAATTAAGTATCTGAATGTCATAGCATGAGCTTCTATTACCAGAAGGATTATGCAGAATAATTTGTTTTGTTGGGTAATAGGCCTGCAGGACTCAAGCACAAGATTCTTCCGAAGTCCAAGTTCACAAACCACAGAAATGAACACAAAATTTATTTATTTATTTGACTTTTATACCACCCATCGTTAGGCAGTTTACAACACAAAATCTCATCATAGCAATAATATCATATTTAAATTAAAAAACAATATAATATAACCAAATATAACCAAATAAATCAACAACAATAAACTAAAATAAAAGTAGAAATAACTTGGAGCCTTTGTACACGACCCCTAAACTCCGCCGCAAATGGCTGCCAGCTCCGGAGCTTACAATTGTTTCCCCACCAGCTCTGGAGTTTGCAGAAAATTAAGTGCGACCACGCCCACTTAAGCGCGTCCCAGCGTACCTGCTCTCGGAGGGTGAAAATCCCTGATGCGGATTTAAGGGATTAAGTGCCGGGCTCTCCTCGCTTGTTTGTTGTTTTTTTGCCTCCCGCCCCTTTAAGAGAAGGAATCAGGACGACGACAGGGCTCCGGGCGGCTTCGGAGGTGAGCCTGCATTTTTTCTCTCTTTTTTTCTCCCTCCCCTCACGCAGACAGGAGCAAGGAAGTGCGGAGGGGTGGGGACGTAGGAAGAGCAACGAACCCCCAAGATCTCTGGTCCAAATTTAAGTGGCCAGCGGATCTTAGGGGTCGTGTGAAAATGCCCCAAGTGATTAATCAAATAACAAAACAAAACAAAAATTAGAGAAATGCAGTAAAAAGGATAGCATCTTACTAGGTGTTTAAGAAGTCAGGGAAGGCTATTCTGTAAAACCATATTTTCAGGGGTTTTTTAAGGTTTGAAGCAAGGCAGCCAGGTGAATTTCTGGTGTTAACCGATTCCATAAATGAGGAGTAACCACTGAGAAGGTCCTAATCCTTCTCACAGCTTTCCGGAGCTTCCTCAGGGTTGGAATTCCCGAATGTCCTGCCTAGCTAGCGTGAGTGACAAAGCAAAAGACAAAAAAGCAATATTTCGTTTCTCTTTAAAGACTAACAATTATACTTTAATGTAAGCTTTCATGGGACATTGTCCAGTGCTTCAGGTATATGAGGCAAAATACTGATGTTTCTGTATTTTAACTTATACGTCTAAAGAAGTGGATGATGTTCCATGAAAACTTGCATTGAAATATAACAGCTAGTCTTTCAAGTGCCAAAATGTCTCTCCCCACACACACACCTTTTGCTCTGTTTTGTGTTTCTTGTTGAAATGGTTGCACAGACTAATGTGACTACAACTCTGAAAACAAAGAGTTTCAGTCACCTGCTTTCAGTTCTGCCGGCATAGTCTGTCTAATGTCTCTTTTTAGTTTCAGAGTCTAAATCCAGATGACAGTCAATAACCCTCAACAATTGTTGCCACCAGCTCTTTCAATGATTTCCTAATTAATAAATGATTTATGTGCCTTCAAGTTGATTTCTGACTTATGAGACCCCTTCCAGGGGTTTTTAGCATAGAATATTAAGAAGTGGTTTGCCAATCCATCCTCCTTTTGTTGCTCTGCGATTGTGTAGCTTGCCCAAGACTACGTACTGTAGGCCAGCTCTTCTCCCAGGAGAAGAGCCATCAGGGACTCAAACTGAGTATACACAGATCAGTGCTTCAAAAAGCTGCTAGTCAGTCAGCTAATGATCTGCTAATGACAGCTAAATCTGGTGAATGGACAAAGAGCTGCATGCAATAATTTACTATCACATAATCCTTCTTTTTTCAAGTGCTGTGATTGGAGAATGCTGATGAGATTCCTGTCCCCAACTGCATGTTAGACCTGTCAGAGAGAAAAGTCCAGCTTTACTCCTCCCTTTCTGCGCCACATCACCTTGGCATTTTTCCACAGCTGGGTAAACTAGTGAGAAATATAAATAAAGTAAAAATGTCAAGAATATGATATACAGTGGTACCTTGCATAAAGGAATTAATTTGTTCCAAATGAAATTCTGTTAAGCAATTTTTCCTTTACACAAATTTCCCATAGGAATGCATTGAAAACAAAGTAATCCCTAATTGCAACCATTTTTATGTTGTACGGATTCGCCCCATAGGCTATTCTGTTAAGCAAATTTCCCCTATCTCCAGAATTTTTATGTTGTACAGATTTTATGTTATACAAACCATTTGTTATACGAGGGTCCACTGTATAGCTGTTCCGACAACAGAAGAGTGTTTGTAGGTAGCGTCCTAATGTATTACAATATGTATTGGAACTAGCATTATTTAACTGGTGCATGGTTGGATCATGAACAAATAAGATAAACTGGAGCTTTGACATAGAATGGCAAATTTGATTTGATAGGATTTATCAAGACCGGGTGGGATGAGACTCATGACTGGAATGTGCATATAACTAAAATTGTCTGTTCAGAAGGAATAAACTAAGAGAGGAGGATGGAGACTATGAATGGTGCCGGCCCGGTGGCATGGAATAAATTGCCAAGCGAGATTCGCCTGGCTCCATCCCTGGCATCCTTTAAAAAGGCTATGAAGACCTGGCTGTTTAAGGGTGCCTTCGGCAATTGCTAGGAGTGTTGTGTTCCCTGTGTTGTTTTCTGTTTGTTTGATTATCAGTATTATTTTTATTACTATTCCCTCTTGCCGGGTACTTGTTGTTTTGTTGTTCCATTGTAGTTTGTACTAGTTTTTCTTTTTCTTTAGACTATTACCATTTTTATTATGTTTGGGATTGTTTGATAAATTATTGTTGTTAACCACCCAGGGTTCCCGTTTGAGGAAAATTGGATTGTGGTATACAAATATAAACATACATACATACATACATACATACATACATACATACATACATACATACATACATAGGTTGATTTATAGCTTGCTGACAGGCCATACCCCAAGAGTGTTCACCAGTGGTTTCTCTCCATTCTGGAGAACAGGTGGCCGATAGAATGCCAAGGTGCTCCATCTTGGGCTCAGTGTGGTTCAATATGATTAAGAAGAGGACATTCTTATAAGATTTGCAGATGAAAGCAAACTGAGTAGTGTAGCTAAAACCACAGAAGACAGAATCAGGATAATATTAACAGATTGAAGAAACAAAATTAATTCCAATTTTCTGCTGGTCCATAGGGTAGGACCCAAAGCAACAGATTTAAATTCATTCAGATATTTAGTAAACATTAGGAAGAATTTCCTGAGAGTAAGAGCTGTTTGACAACAGAACGCACAACCTCAGATGGCAGTAGACTCCCCTTCATTGGAAGTATTTAAGCAGAAGTTGGATACCTGTCTGACAGGAATGCCTTCGTGGTTCATACCACATTTGTACTGGACCATATAAATTCTGAAGTCCGTTCTAACTCTGCAGTACTATGAGTCTATGTCCTAGTTAATGCTGAATATCCATCAATATCCACTGATGTCGTTTGTTGGTTATGTTTAGTTGTCCTGGGGTATCTTTCCCTAATTTGTTAGGTGTTTGCCAGCTGCCTTTAGTTCCTTTTGTTATTTTCATTCTTCAGTTCTTCAGTTCTTTTCTTTTTTGTGGTTTTTATTGTTTGAGCTTTGACTTTTGTCTTATGTTACAATTTGTCTATTCGGTATTAAATGTAAACCACCTGGAGTTCCTTCAGGGAAGATGGTGTGGTAAATAGAGATGGGCACAACTAGGGAAAATGATGTTTTCGAGTTGTCGTGTGTCGGAGGCAGTCCGTTTCGGCTCGTTTCCGTTTTTCGCGAAATTTCGCAAAAATTAGTCGGTTCGTTTTTTCGTTTTTTCGTTGTCGTTAGTACTGGTTTGGGGGGGTAGCGGGCTCCTGGAGGGAGCTGCAGGAGTCAGCCAGAGCCACAAGTGACGGACTGGCAGACTCTTTGCACCCGCTGTGTCTCACATACTTGCATGTAGTGCAATGCAAGTAGATCTGGCTTAGGGTTAAGATGGGTTAGCGCAAGGGCTAGGGTTAGGCTAGTTACAGGTGAGGTTAGGGTGAGTATTGGGGTGCACCTCTGGGTGCCTCTCTGACCCACTTAGAAGGACAGTGTACTGGTGTATGGGTTAGGCTTAGGCTTAGGGTTCGGGTTTGGGCTATGATTAGTGGGCTGTGTATGCCCGATTGGCACATCCCAGAAGTCTCTGTGGTCAACCTGGCCAACTGGCCATACGATTGGTGGAAAATTTGCATGGTCCACTCCCATGGGCGAGCCCATCATTGCGAATGTGCAGGTGTAAAAAAATAAAATAAAATAAAATAAAATAAAATAAAATCAACGGAGACTTTTTTTTTGCAAGAAAAACCCACTGCTGCTACTGTAAAAATTCAAGCATTTAAAATAGCTAATTTTCGCATGTTTCTGTGGTGCTTTGGTGGGGTTTTGGGCAACGATTTAAAAAAAATATTGTGGTCGCCATTTTGGATCCCCCGCACTGCATGGCAAATGGATGCGCCCTCCCAGCCTGGTACCAGCAGCGCAGCAGTAGCAATAGCCAAGGAGAGGGGGGCGGGGAAACCCCCCCCCCCAAATAAAACACCCTTCTGGCCTGGTAGGTGCCCTCAGACAGTTTTCGCCTACTTTTAGGGCCGGGAATCAGTTTTTTTTAACTTTTAAAAACTTTTTTTCTGTGCCGCTTGGCATTGCGCGATCGCCGCGATGCAAGTAACGAGCACGACAAATCAGACCAAATTGTTCGTTTGTCGGTTCGAGCTCGAATTCTGGCGGAGTAATTCCCGTTACCGTTTCTGTAGAGTAACGGATACGAGTAACGGAAACGGAAACGGGAATACCGCTAAGTCGTGCCCATCTCTAGTGGTAAATAAATAAATAAATAAATAAATAAATAAATAAATACATACATACATACATACATACATACATACATACATACATACATAAGGGCCATGTTTCCTAATGGCATCAAATTGTTCAAGGTGGAGAGAACAAAACTCAGTTATGTGGAGGTCTGAAAGGAGCTCTCCAAACTGAGGAATGGGCACTGAAAACAGCAAAATAGATTCATTTTAAGAAAAGGAATAGAGATGGACAGTGAGGTCAAATCATCATCATCATCATCATCATCATCATCATCATCATCATCATCATCATCATCCAGCACCACATGTTTACTGTCCCCCCAAAAGCAGGCAAAGAACTTTCTCTTCATGTAGGCTCCCATGCAGTGACTGGCTGCCTGAATGGGGCCTTAAATGGATTGCGATACCTTACTGGTTTGAGTGTGTTGCTTGTTTTCTTACGGAGGCCGCGGTCACACCAGTGTTCTCTGTGTATATAAATTTCATGCGTGTTTTTTTCAGGCGGTCACATGGTTTTTAATGTGCAGTTAGTGTCCTCTCTTCTGCATCATATTTTCCTATTCTGGTTCCATCTTTACCTGTCTACTTCACATTTTTCCACAGGAAGCTGTCAAAAAAGGGGAACAACTGATTTTACTGCATATTTTCTGTGTCCTTTTGTGGTTACAGAAGCAAATAAGTAAGCATTTTCAAGCGAAGTTTCTAAATCCAGCCCTTGTCGGTGATTACTGAAACTTTGCTGAAACTGCTCTTCAAGGGGCATGGTCGGCTGGGAGCAGAATTTACTTCTCTTCGTGGTTAGGAAGTGATCTTTTTATGCACAGTTAGCCGAAGGGAAACTACGGAGAAAATGGAGGAATGACCGCAGCCTAAGTTCTTTATTTGATTGTTTTTTGTATTTGTACTCAATGTGGTTAAGCTTTTACTACTATCTTTTGATGATGTCAGCTGCCTTGGGAGGGAGAAAAATATTTTAAATATATTAAAATTAATAAAATAAAATAATGATGGAAACTGACTTAAAGATGTGGCACCAAGAGAACAATATTGAGGCCCCGCTGCAAACAAATTGTGGTCATCACAGGGAAAAGTAGTGGGGCACAACCAAAGCTGCTTATATTCCTGTTGCCTTATAGACATCTTTTTTTCTGGCCATACTTTAAACAATTGCTTCACTCTTAAGAAAGGATGTTGCAGCAGGACAAGAAGCACAGGGCGGGTTAATGGAAGTAGAGATGGAACAAAGTTTGAGGCTTTTTTAGATTAGAGAAAATCAAAAACAAGATACTACAGAAATATATAATTATTTTAGAAAAATGCTGTTGGGATCCAAAGAATTAGGTTTTTTTAAAAAAAGAAAACTTATTTTCTTTGACTAGCCCAGTCCTTCCTTCTTTATATTCCAAGATGTGTGTGTGTGTGTGTGTGTGTGTGTGTGTGTGTGTGTGTGTGTGTGTGTGTGTGTGTGTGTGTGTGTGTTAAATACACCTTTAGTGTCAAAGCTGATGTGGAACAGAAAGTTTTTCAGAACTAGTTTTGAGGTTATGTGGATCCTAGTTCCGAATTTGAACTTAAATTTTTGGCTCTTAGATATTTCAAATAGAATACAAAAGAAAAAAGAAAAAGGAGCATGGCATCCAAATGTAATTTCCACTGAATTCTGAGGGGGAGTTTACATGAAAACAGAATTTTTAAAAATTAAAAAAGAATGAGACATGTAGACAAAGTTAGGGGGGATGTAAAATTCCTTCTTTCAAGTACAGAAAAACAAGACTTTGAAATGCGTGGTAGGCAGAGCCGTGCTGCGAGAAAAGCAGCACGTTCGCCTAAGTCTGAAATGGTTTTGCAGCATTCCACCTTAAATGAATTTTATCAGACTGTGCAGTGGTGAGGCAATGCTAATATTGGCTCCAATAAAGAACAAATCAGTGCCCAACTCGACTCGTCTTATCGCACAGTCAAAACTGATGGCTGAAGAAGTCATAAAGATCCCATTTAATCTCTCGCCTATCTATCACCATGAACGTCTTTATCCTCTTTGTGCAGTGGTAATATCTGCTCATTATGAAAGCAAAATAGATCTGGCATGAATAAAAGCGGAATGAAGTGCTCACTTTGATTTTGACAGCATGATCAGTGGAAGCAGTAATCTGTGAGAATCAAAAGGGCTAAATTATTCTATAACCGTAATTTGAGGGAACAGCTCAGAGCATACACATCTGCTTTCATATATTGTGACGTGCACTGATAAAACATCCTTCCCAATTTACTCTCTCTGTGCTTGACTAATCTTCAACAGCTCTCACAATGTCTAATCATGCCATCAAAAAGGAGAAGAAGTTCAATTGAGACTCAAATGAAGGAAGATTGGAAAACTATCTTCAATTGAAATTACATTTGTAAATGAACCATCTTTTTTTTGCTGTTCATCTTCCCCCACCCCACCCCCTGCTCACACAGTGTTATGGTAAATCTGCCTCCAGAAGTAGTTATGTTGATAAAGAAGCAATGTGTTGTTAGACTGTATTTATTCCATTACCTCTATTGGGCATGTATTCAAGTGCAATATGATTTCACTTATATTGTCAGCCATTTGGGTTGCTCTCCCCCACGGGGGGGGGGGGGGGAGAGAGGAGAAGAGTAGGGTGTAAGTGGTTTAAAACAAACAATAATCACTTTATTCTTATATAATTAAATATGTCACATTCATACAGCAGATAAATAATTCAGTATATCCCTTTCTCTGCTGGAATGTAACAGTCCGTGTTTTTTCCTGGTTAATTCAACATAGTTCCATAAGAGGTCATAGCTTATATTTTATTTTCCCCAGTTTAAATGCATAGACAGCTGTTCTTAACTAGTTTCTTGGTACATTTGAAATCTTGACAACATATCTTTGTCCAATGGCAATGGAACACATGAAGAGGCAGTCCTCATGAAAACATCTAAGCCTGGGAAAGACCTCTGGTAGCCTGTTTCCCCATCAACTCAAGCTATGTTCACATGATGGAACAGAGCAACATTTGTTGCTTAACTTGTACAGATTTGCACATGCCCCAAACACAAATCCATTCAGCTCCAACTGCCATTGACAGAAAGGGCCAGATCATTACTAATCACCTTATAGTTCATAAGTCATAAGCAATATGGACAAGACCATCAGATTTAGGACAAATAATTCCTGAGTAACGTTCAGTATGCTGGATAACAGTCACATCTAAGGACTAATCCATCTTTTGCCATGCTTGAACTTTTGGTACAGCTTTGAAAAAGAGGGTATTGCCCTCGAGATATTAGCAACTTTTTTTAAATTTTACTAGTAGCCTAAAGGTATCACCCAGTCTAGACTTGTATTTGTTTTTTTTGTGATGGCTACAAGGCTCCACCATACTGAGATACCAAGGAAGAGCTGCCCCCATTCGTACTAAAAAGGAGGCAACTGGCCCATCAATTGGAGCACCATAAGACTGCAACTACTAAGTAATATCATTTTTAGTATTTGATCAAATTGGCTACCCCTAGTGGGTTTTTCTAAATTTTCCCCAGGCCCCAAATGGAACGCATGGGTTTTCTGCACCAACTCTCCCCACTCTCTGGCCAAGCAGGAGGTATGTGCCTCCAAGTGCCACATGGAGAGGGGGCGTGAATGTATGTACGTGACCTATGTCCCTTTACTTGAAGGACTGGGGCTGTAACACAACCTGTAACTTCAGATGCAGCTTTACAACATCTCTGCTTCCTGCCTCAGCTAAGAGACTGCCTGGCAATTATTTTCACCACTTCCTTGCAAATTCATCTTTTGCCATGCTTGAACTTTTGGTAAAGCTTTGAAAAAGAGGATATTGTCCTCAAAATATTAGCATGTTTTTGTTATTTTACTAGTAGTCTAAAGATATCACCTCATCTAGTCTTGTATTGTTTTTTGTGATGGTTACATGGCTCCCCAATATATTTATTTATTTATTTATTTTGGAGTATTTTTACCCTGCCTTTCTCCTTGGGAAAAGACCGAAGGCATCTTACAGTAATGTGGGATAATATATAGTACAGTCCAATATTTTGCTTCAACTGGAAATTCCTTTCTGAACATCTTATTGTTTCCTAAAACATTAATTGATGCTCTACAACAGGGATGACCAAACCAGGAATGTTTGTTATCAGGGGGCTGTCTGTTTTTTATGAATATTTGCTGGGACTTTTGATTAATCTAACTTTTCCATGGATGGAGAGGCTCTGTAAAAATGTTGGTGTCACAAAGTGGCATAGCCTTTAATGGTATGGAGACAATCATTTAAGGAACAAGTGTGTTTATAGAAAGTTACCTCACAAAACATACAGTTCATATTTATTTTTCTTCATGCCAACATGCACTATGAAATATTAGGCTCACAATTCTGGGAACTGATTCAGAATTACCTATATAATAATATATATAATCAGTATGTATATGTTACAGGGCTATAGCACAGAGGGATTACTTTCTTCTGTGATGAATTGGATAGGAGAGGTCTTGGACTGAAATGGTATTTTGGTATTTTGGCCTACAACTCCAACAGTAGACATCGACCTCCACAGCTACTCTGGCTGAAGATAACTTTAGGGCAAAACATTTGGAGAGCCAATGGTTATTCACTCATCTACCACAGTTTATGTGAATCAAAAATCATGATGCTTTACGGCAATATAAAAGGGGTGGGTATGAAGATGGTCTGTGCTGATTTTGAAGATGGTCTGTGCCTTATTTCTGCAGCAAGATTTGAGGAATGGCTTTCAACATTTTGGCATGTTTTTGGCGCTCTTCCTTCCTCAAGGATTTGCTGAAGAGGTTAGCTGATTTGTCCAGTAGTGTTTTTTGGTTTCTGCTGGGTCAGTGGGAATAGCTGTCATTTGCTTCGTCCCAGTAGGGGTAGCTGATCATAAGTTCTGTTGTGTAGAAATTCATGTTGCCTAGCAACAGCTTTTCAACTTCAGATGCAGCCTGTTTAGAGCAGTGCAATGACAACTCCTAGGAGAGGGTCAATAGGCCTGATCTAGTAGCTCAGTTGGTTAGAGTGTCAAAGTCAGTCATAGGTGAGAATGCTGTATGCCATCTTAATTCGGTGGTGGGGGAAATGCACAGGGTAGAAAATACCTTGGAAAAAAATATTTACTCAAAAGTGTGGGGGGCACAACAATAGACAAATGTCAGGTGCCAAGATATCTAGAAAGTTCTTAGGCCTCCATCAGTTTGTTTGAGGGTGAAATATTTTCTTTTCAAATTTATTTGCAGTTCATGAAACAAAATTCCCTGGAAGGAACAGGAATACACTTAAAAATAAGCAAACTCTATACTGTAGTGTACAGTGGTTGATTGCATTATTTTTCTCTCTGAAGCAGGTTGAACAGGAAAGGGATATCCTTTCCAAAGGACTGAACAAGCCTGTCTAGCAGTAGTTCCCAACCTTGGATAACCCACGTTTTCTTGAGCTTGAACTCCCAGAAACCCCCAGCCAGCACAGGTATCAGTGAAGGCTTCTGGAAGCTGCAGTCCAAAACCAACTGGGCTACCCAGGGTTGAGAACTACTGCTATATATATAGTCTCCAAATGACTATTTGGTATGTAGCTTAACTAAGGCCTACTCTCATTAATATTAATAAAACCAAGAAAGGAGAGTGCTAACTCTTGCATTACTAACCAGATTATAAACTCTAAATTAGAAGACTATTTATTTATTTATTTATTTATTTACAGAATTTTAGCGTGCAAGAGTATATTAAAACTATAAAACTACATATTAAAACCATCAAAATAACGAACAGTTTAAAACAACCAATATACAAATAATAAAATCCTCCTTGTAGCATGTGGAGTCCACAAGCTCCTAATTCCCTGACCAAATGCCACAAATAAACAGTATATATCAACACTTTATTTCTTTATCAAATTCCTTTCTATCAACATGCCCAGAGCTGCATGACACAATTGCAGCAAGTCAAATTGCAATTTTTGGTATTTAACTGCTCAGAATATTTTCATAGGTTTGGCAGACTATGCCAGGTTGGGAAGAAATGCCCCTCACCTGTTTCCAGTGTCATCTTCTAAACACTTCAAAAGAAAAACCAGGAAAACCTCCAGGACTCCATTAGGCCTTTCCACACCCTCCACCATATAATTTCTCTCTATCATATCCGTTGTATAAGATTCCATCACCTATATGTTTGAAGAATTCAAGAGACACCACAACTGATGCATAATGAATATGAGCACCAAGCCCTGCAGTGTTGAATTTGTGCAAATGAGTGATAACACTTCAGGGTCAAGCCAGCTTGTCCTGAGCACTTTGATTCAGCAGGACTGTCGCTGGCCATGTTTTCTTTTTGTACAAACATCTTATATATGAATCAACCCTTAGCTATTCTTACTCTGCCATTTGTGTTGAATCATTTTTGTTTTAATTACCAGCTTTGTCTCAGGCCAAGCCTGCATGACTGTTGTTGAGCCAATTATCATAAATTTCCATGTAACAATTAAGAATATTGGTACAGAGCTGCATGTATTTTAAATGTTATAATTATGCTAAGCTCTTTCGTTAATTGGCCTATCTGACTCTTTACTTTTTATGCTGCTCATCTGCTCATTACTGCAGCCATTTAATTCAATTAGCACCTTAATTAGAAGAACAGCCATGTCCAATGTCGTAGGACTTGTCAGCGTACGCAGCTTGATTAGCAAAGACAAACACACTAAGCAGATCAGGCGGTAACATTTGGGGGAGGCAGGAATAGAGGCTAGTCAGCTGTTGAAGTGGAAAAGCTGCATGTCTTCATCCCCCAAAGCTATGCCAGAAGAGAGAACATAAAGAGTGCATCAGACTGAGGAAGCAATATAACAATTCACAGTTCTGTGACTTAAAGCACTGACATCAATAGTGTGTTCCTCCTGAGAATGATATCATTACTAAATTATCCCCCTGCTCCTTCATCCTGTTTGAAAAGATCAAGACACAAACCCACACGCACACGCAAACCAATCACACAATAATGCCATCTTACACATCTCCATTCCCCAGTAGAAGGGCAAAACTAGCTCCTTCCTGCTGCCTGGTGCATGGGGGGTGTTAATACACAACATGTACAATCTGTGTGCCACTGGTGATCTGTGCCACTGGAAGAATCTCCTGATGACACTTCATTTAAAAGAGGAGTGTTTAATTGTGGAAATAAAAGCCCGCGTGGAAGTCTCCCGTTCTCGAAGCAAGCTTAAAACTGAATTTTGTTTTGTTTCTCACTAGTCCATTCGAATCTTTATTCCTTGCCTATTAATTCTCCTAATTAGAATTAAATGAAGCATGTTAAATTGCTAGATTAGCCAATAATTAAGCAGCCAAAGCACCAATAATTAAGCAGCCAAAGCAGCAATGGTTAATACACACCGGCAGCTCATTCTTTCCTGCGATGGCACCGGGTCATTGTCTCCTCATTTTGTTCGAAAGAAATTAAGAAGCTTGTCTTCGTTGGCTAGTCTCTCCTCCCCTTGCAATTTCTCTATATCCCTTTATGCTAAAAGGTGTGCCTTGGGAGAAGCGTTTTATACCTTATCAGTAAGCCCGTATGGAAGCCTCTGAAGTCAATCAGATAGGAACCTCACGGCTATCAAGACAGAAAACATGTCACAGACTTTAACTTATATGGTAATACAGTGGAAAATTCTGTTTATCTACCGTTTGTAATAATGCATATTCATTCTGCTTCGCATGTAAATCCTTGCAACCAACCCTATATCACTACTCCCCCCCCTTCTCCTATTATTAACTAGGTAGTTTAGCTTCCCACATACATTAAAAATACTGCTGAGGAGAGTCCAGATGAAGAGCTGCTTATGCAATAAAGTAGCCTTTGGAGAAGTGAAAATACCTGGCAAGCTAGAGAAGTCTGAAATCTGTATTGTATTTTTAGGATTCTTTATCCTATTCTAGCATAAATATACTAGTATGAAGATGCTTATCGTGGAGAGGCGGAGGTTCCATCTTCACTTAGAGAATAGCACAACATAGCAGGCCTTCATGCTTTTGTCACAGCCTGAATTCTATGAGACTTTTACTAAATTAAACAAATATTAGTTTAGCCAGGTCAAAATGTAGCATAAGAGCCCGGAGTTCCATGAAGAAGTAGAACTGAATGCTTGCTGAGGCCGTAGGAGCGAAAGGGGCACCCTAGTCAACCTCTGCCACACCATTAGTCAAACCATTGTACTCTAGCTCACAGAGACAGAGAGACTCGACTCTCTCAAGGGGCGAGGCAGTGGTATTTGTTTCCCTTTGGTAACTTGACAGTGGTCAGCCAGTACTTTGGGCCACTTACATCTACCCTATGTGAAGTATTATACTGGTGCTTGATGCCTAACAGATGTATTTCATTTCACTGTCTGGCATAATTTTATTTCCAATTTATGACTTGCCACCAACTGCCATTGCAATTTTGTACTACTGTTGACTCTCCTCAGTAATTCTTCGTTTACATCTTTCTTTCAAATGTATCCTCCTGCTATAGATTTTTCAATGGTCAAAAAGAGCAAAGAATTCATAAGGAAATGTTGTCCTTCCAGTGGGAGTTCCATGTTGACCTCTGGCTAAAAGCTAAAAAAAATGAAGAGTCAGTCACTGAATATCTGGTAGGAATGTTTGTGGGATATTATCTTATGAGAAAAGCTGAAAACGTACGGAAGACCACAGAGACACGATAGTCTGATAGTGTTGTCTGAGACTTAATACCCTTTCATCTGCCATCCACAGACACCACATGAGATTTATAAAGGACGTTGGATGAATCCTCTCAGCTGAAGGTTCTGTACTGAAATCCCCTGTGATGCTTGCAGTTCATGTCTGATTTCTTGACTGACTTGACTTCATGTCTTCAGGCCAATGACATATTAAAAATCAATAAAGAGATACTTTAAAAAGAAGTGAGGAGCAGCTATTCAGACCTCTCCTGCACAGTAATTCAAATGTGCTACACAAGGTTGTTCCTGTCTACACCTGCCCAGTTTTGATCTTTGAGTTTAAAAAGGGAATCCTTGCTTTATTGTGATGTCATGATTTAATAAAATATTACAAAAAAATAAAAAATTGTTAAACATGATAAAGAAGATAAAGAGTTTGCTTGAGTCAATAGATAGCTTTTGTTGACATTTCTCTCTAGGCACAATCTGGAAAAATAGAAATCTTTAAGCCATGCTAAGCATTTAATATTAGTAGATTTGATTGTTTTCTATTTTGCATCTAGATTTAAAATTATTTAGTTAAAATCTCACTAGCTTGGAGGCTAAATTCTGGTGTGTGTTTTTTATCATTGGTGAAAACTACTACCAAACTTTCAGTATGCCAAATAAATCACCATTCTGATAAATGTCAATTGGTCTTCATTAATTATGATATTTAATTTGCTCAGTTCAGTTGTATCACCCACATAAATGCTTGCTTTCAAAAACAGATAACCAGGCAACCACCTCAGTGCAAACTAGGAAACAGTGGAGCATGTATGCTGCAAAAATTCTTTTTCCTATGCTAAGCATTTACAGAATGTCAGTCAATGATATATAAAACTTACTTGGAGCTTCAGGCATTTTACACATGTTTATACGACTGCAGGTATTTTTTTAATGGAAATTGAATTCACTATAGGAGGCCTTCTCAAAGGAAATGCATTTTCAAATTAGGAAGGGAAAAGTTCTTGATAAAATCATTTAACCCAACACCTAACTTTCCCCAATTGTAGCTTAATCCTCTCCCTCACATACTGTATGTTTTCTGATAAAAACTTGGAGAAGAATAAGATTAGGCTATCCATTGATTCATTACCATTGTGCATTTAATTAGAACTGGGTTGACATCAATATTTCCTCAGTTGCTCTGATGCCTGTATACACATGTATATACTGTATAAGGATAGGGCCTTTCATTCCCTTGATGCTGTAATACAGACTCCTAGCCTCCTGTCTTTCTTTACCCCTTACTATATCTTGGTGTTCTTCTCAAGAAAGACATAAGGCTAGGGATTAGGGACAAGGGTACTTCTGGTTTTATATCATGGAACAGTCTTTTCTTCCCGCCTGTCTAGATAAAAGTGCTGACAGGTCATCCAGAATTTCAAAGTAAAATCTCATCAGTATAATCACGATGCCCAATTCTAGAGTATCTTTTCAAAGGCTGATACTTCACATCCATCTCATCGCTGTTTGCGGTCCCACTGGGGACCGGTACGAAGAAATCTAACCGCACATCCATTGCGGGATGAGGGGAGTTCGTCTTGGCCACGCCCCCTGAATTGCGATCTAAGCGGGATGAGAGATGCCCCTCCCTGGCCTCGGGAATCTTCTCATCTCGCTTCTCATTCCAATACAAGTGCCCGTGAGGTAAGGCTCATCACGCAATGTGCCATTCTCCATCTAGTGGCAGGAGTGCAAAGTGCCATTCGCCAGTACATTCTCTATGGAGTCAGCAATGCAGTGCAGAGAGATTAAAAGACAAATGTCTCAAGCTAAGCTCTGTAATGCATTGAAGGCAAGGCTTCGGAGAATTGAAACATCAAAAAACGGAAGGTCGGGCCAAAAAAAAAAACATGGAGAACAAAGGCATGGAATTTCACATCTCATCACGGAATGAGGACATGCAGAAACAGTCATGCCGGTATCATCAATCAGGCCCGTGCGTACATGGGAACAGAAACAGAATGACAAGAAGACCACGTGACCATGACTGACATCAACATGCAACGAACTTTCTCCCAGGACGAGAGTGGACGTGAAATAACCGTCAAAGAGATAGTGAATCAGTGTCTAGCATCCATAATGGATTGGATACTGGAGGCTTTAGCAGGCTGGTAGGCTGCCTGAGGTGACCCCAGCAAATGGTGCCTCGGGTCTATGTGCAAAGCCACCCCCCCCCCAAATTGATGGTGACAGAGAAAAATCCAAAATTTCTTTCCCTCATACCTAAAGTAAAATGACTGGTTTGATGCTTCCTGTCAGCTCTGGACATTTGCAAAAATTAGTTCCATTGACTGTCACTAGTAACCAATAACCGTGCAGCTGTTCATACTGGTCTGAATGAGTGTCTGATCGATTCCCAGCAGTTCAGATGCAAAGAATCTGCATCCACATGCAGTATGGAAGCATGTAGGATGGGATATGGGTACATATAGTAGAAGACATTTCATTTGCCAGATGCTATAATACAGTAGTGGAATGTGCCAGCTATAAACTTATCCTTGATATCGTATTGCTGTAACTTCTAGATATTGACTCGGAAGGAAAACAATGGCATGAATAAAATAAAAATAAAAATGTTAATTATCCTTTGTGTTTGTAATTTAATTAAAGGTGCAGTAAAGTTTTACTGTTTTGCCAGGTGATGATGTTTAGAGCCCTGAAAAAGCTATTTGTGCTGGTGAGATTAAAGTGCATTTTAAAATGTTCCTGGAGCACTTTCACATTTGTTGATAGATTTTTAAATTAAACTTTAAATTGTAATCTAAATTACCTCCTACAATTCATGGTCCCTATAATGAACTCCCACCATTCCTGCTGTCATCGAGCTATGATATACTGTAAATGGTAACTGCGTGCAGTTTTACTGAATAGAGTTCTGGCATTACTGAGCTGCATTAGTTGTGCATTACTCTCAAATGGAAATCAAAGTAGAAGGCAGGGTTCCTTTAGCACAGTAACAGGGTTATATGATCGTCTTTAGTCATATGGCTGCATTGCTACTCCTCATTTTGTACGTTTTTGAATAACAAAGATCTTGTAGTAGAAGTATTTTCTTTTTACCAATCACAAACTATTAATTTTTAAGATGAAAAATTAAAATTAAATGAAGGATATGAACCCAAGGACTTCACAGGAAGATATATGTTTCTTCATCTCCAGAGGTATAATTAAGGAAAGAATTGACTTCCTTTTCTTTCTGGTTCTCAAGACTTAAATCACAGTTGCATCTGTGTTGAGTTTGTCCTGTTCATGTCACTAAAATAGAATTGCTCTGTGTTCAACTTTGGTTTTGCAAAGAAAGAAAAAGAATTCAAAAGGTTCAAAAGCAAAGCCGAATGTAAGACCCAGTCACCCCTTCCCTTGCCTTCCATCAGCTTGCCTGCTTTTTATAAAATCTTTTGAATAAAGGTGGGCCCTGGAGATCTTGAAGGCTTAACAAAAGGGAGGCATTTGGCTAGCCTAATAAAGGTATGGTCACAACACAGATAACAAAAGGTAAGATTTGTGGAAAGATATACCATTTCATATGTAATGACCCTCCCCTCAGCAATGTTTGAAAGTGCTTCCCTACACCTTGGTCCAAGAGCTATGTGTTACTTGCAGAGATGGTCATATGCATACTGAGCTTTCATTTGCATCAGTTCTCTGTGAAAATGAAACTGATGGTGAACTTTATTTCTCACTACTTTTTGTGGTGATAAAACAACAAATCTCCAGAGTCACAATCAAGTTGTTTTTATTCTGAGCTGTGAAGTCACATTTGACTAGTGGTGACCCTAACAGGCTTTTAAGGGTATGGGAGATATTTATGGAATAGTTTTACCAAGCCAGCTCCAGTGAGTCCACGGAGTCCATCGCTCTACCCACTCTACCAAGGTGGCTCTTATAGTCATTCAAAAGGCTCTGACTGACAACTTCTTCTGAACCATATTTTATATCCATTATAGCTGAATTGGAGAGGACTGGTCATCAGCTTTTTCTGAGACACACAGAACAAAAATAGGTAACCCAGCAGTGACTTAGGCACCTGGATCAAATGAACAAACTATGTTTACAATGGCAGTAAAACTGGAACAATGTTTGAAAACATTTCTGCCACACAATAGAAACCATAATGGGGTGTTTCGACTCAGCAGGGTTCCCTATAAAGGCCTTTCCTTTGAACAATTGTTGTGTCCCTGTTATTTTACTCCTTGAAAACAAACCCCTCAGAATATAAAGTTCCAAATTGCTGAAGATCCCAATGAAAGGAAAATAAGTAGAGCAAACTGGTCCCCTGCATAATACTTATACACACTTTGATTTTGACTGCTTGATACCTCATATGCTTTTGTTAGTACTGTGAGCAATAATAGAAAATTATTAATTTGTGTATTAATTTGTGCATTCAGCTTTACAACCTGGTTGAATCTAAATTTTGAAATAAATGTTACCAGGGTAGTATTTCTTGAAAAATGATGTAATTCAGTGTGTGTGTGTGTGTGTGTGTGTGTGTGTGTGTGTGTGTGTGTGTGTGTGTGTGTGTGTGTGTGTGTGTGTGTGTGTGTGTGTGTGTGTGTGTGTGTGTTTTGTATCAGGGGTGAGATAGATTTATATATATAATGAATATAATATAATGAATTACATCATTCTGCAAAAACTACTACACTAGTAACATTTATTTCAAAATTTAGATTCAACCAAGTTGTAAAGCTAAATAATTAAGCCATGAAGAAGAAATCAGGCCTTTGTTCTGGTAGCTCTAAAAGTCTCAGTTCCCCTGAGGTTTTCGTTCCTTTGACAAAACAGCCCACAAAGAATCTGTGAATAGCAGCATGCATCACCAACTATTTTGCATGCTGCAATGTACAGACGGGTCATTGCTCATTTAAGGTGGGACTCAGATAACTCTATAGTGTAAAACAGGATATAATCTGCTAATACAAATTCATATTCCATATAGGATATCAGCCGGTTGGGGTTTAAAATTCTGTGGCAGTTGCCAACATTAGAATTCCAGAGATATTTGTTAACGTTTCTCCTGAGACTACTCGGAGGCACACACCCTCTGAGCGATAGCACAAGACTCAAAATGAATTTGTCGGTGAAGCTCCAGAGCCCTGTTCTATTCATACGGCATTTCATTTTTCTCAGTGTGACCTTTGGTTCCCAGCAGCGACAGCTTTGGTTCAGCAGTGGTTCAGAGGCAGTAGCTATAAGGGAAAATGAACCCATGTCTTGTTTAGCTTTTAACAAAACTGGGGGCTTGTAGTGAACACAAAGATTCTATCTCTCTTGCCAAGTCATACACGTAGGTTAAAGGACGGCTGCCCTCTTTTCATGGGAAATGCAAGGTGTCTTGGATGGCTGCTTGATTTCAATAAAAATGGAGGGGAAACAGGAAAAGGTGCCGTGAATTAGAAACTTCATGGGCAATAGGATTTTGCTTGTTTTTACTATGTAGTCAAGCACAAAGGAGAAGGAAGCCAAAATGAGGCCAGCCTTGGGTTCCTTATCAGCAGGGAAGGGATGGACAGCTGCCTTGTATGGTAATCAATGAACCCGCTCTCCCCGAGTTCCGCATGTGAGTTTGAGGAGGCATTCCTCATTTGTCTATTTCACAGCACTTCAGATAGAACGCTTGTGTTAGAAACAGATTACTGGCATATCCTATGTGTCTGTGTATTCCTGAACAGTCTGCTGAAAGATCAGTTTAAGCCACTAGTGCCGTTAAATTTGGAAGCACATGTGATCCAGTGTGAAATATAGCACACTGAAATGAGATAATAAGAAGAGGAATTCCGTATTTTAAAAACACTCACTGTGTAGTTATAGTCCAAAACATGCTGGTGTTTGTTCATTAGTGGGTAGCACATAATAAAAAATGTAAGTGTGGAAATCCTCTTTTGTTTTGTATCAGGTGTGAGATAGATTAGAGATAGGAGGACATGATACTTGATTCATTCTGAGAGAAATTAAAAGTACTTTTCCGGCATCCCTTAAAAATACTCAATGTTTTTATAATAAATGAATATACTGGTATAATACTCATAAAATAGATTTTTCACAATTAAACAGTAATACTCAACAAAATGTGGCAGATTAGGGCTATTTATTTATTTATTTATTTATTTATTTATTTATTTATTTCTATACTGCCCATCTTCCCAAAAGAAGTCTAGGAGGTTAACAATGAGGGCAGAACAGTAGCTTGCATTTATTAGTATCAAGTCACAGTGAGCTGAGAAATCTATTGTTACCAGAAATAACCTGCAGTCCGTTGGGATTTTAATTTACCACAGTATTTAGAAATAAAAATTATATTTATATTATAACATATGCAATTTATATACTAATTGCCTATTGTATTTAGAAATAAATGAAATTGTTAATTAAAATATCTCTGTTTGAAATTTGAAATCATTGTTTATCCATTTTAATCTAGTATTTTAAAAAGAACACAGTTACAAGCCAAGAGGCAAAAATGACTCTTCAATCAGGAAAGCTGTTTGACAAACTAGCACAACACATTATTTTTAAAAAATGGGAAGAAAGGACCACTCAAATGTAATTTATAATTACTAGACTGAGTCCCATGGAAGGAACCAAGATTTATTCCTGAGTAAACATGCCTTGCTTTAGACAGCAATTCTCAGTAGAGCTAAAGAAGAAAGCAAGAGAAGGAGCATTTTATTTGTCCAACAGAAATGCTTATCAGGTTCAGTGAGCAAGTGGGCAGCTCTTACAAGTTGAATCCTGCAATGTTTATGTTTGTATGCTTGTACTACTCATCTATTCTGTGTATCTTTATGCTTGGGAATTTTTTATTCTTGGATGTCAACAACATCCAGAAAAATAGGCCATAACTAAGTCCATGACTGTATTGTCAAAACCTTTCATGGCCGGGATCTGATAGTTGTGAGTATTTGGGGCTGTTTGGCTGTGTGCTGGAAGTTTTTCTTCCTGACGCTTCACCAGACTCTGTGGCTGGCATCTTCAGGGGGAAAGGAACTCAGGGAACTAGGAGTTCTCTCTTTGCTCTGGGGTATAGAGTGAGTGAAACTGTGGGATTTTTAAAGTTGTGAAAAAGAGGAAACTTGTCCTATGCAGCAGAATAGGTGTCAGTCATTGTATTGTGATGAAGGGATTAAGAAGTTTCATTGCAATTGGGTGGCAGCAATCCTTCTCTTTAGTTGATGGGTGTTGTTAGCTATTCTATTGTGTGAACTGATCACTGTTGCTTGTGGCTGGGTGGAAATCATTGAGCTTTGAAACTTTGCACTCTGTAGTTTTCAGCAAGCCAGACTTTGTTGATCTTAAGACTTTCTTCTTTTTTTGTTGAAACTGTGCTTATGTTTGCGGATTTTAATGGCTTCCCTGTGTAGTTTGACATAGTGATTGGTAATGTTGTTCAGTACCTCTGTGTCCTGGAAGAAGATATCATGTCCAGTTTGCTTAAGGGTGTGTTCAACTACTGCTGATTTTTCTGTTTGTTTTAGTCTGCAATGTCTTTCATGTTCTTTGACTCTGGTCTGGATGCTGCGCTTTGTGTTCCCAATATATACCTGGCCATAACTACAAGGTATCTGGTATACTCTTCAGTGGGGAGTGGGTTCCTTTTGTCCTTTGCTGACTGTAGCATCTGTTGTATTTTTGTGGTGGGTCTAAATACTGTTTGTAGGTTGTGTTTTTTCAACACTTTGTCCATGAGGTCCATGATTCCTTTTATGTATGGCAGAAATACTTTGTTTGTTGGAGGTTATTTTTCTTCTTCAGTTTGTTGCTGTTGTTTTTTTGTTTGATGTCTCTTTTGATTTCTTTCTTGGAATAGCCATTTGCCTGTAGGGTCCAGTTCAGGTGGCTGAGTTAAGTGTTGAGAAATTCAGCTTCACAGTTTTGGTTTGCACGGTCTACAAGTGTTTTGATTATACCTCTTTTTTTGTTGTGGGTGGTGGTTGGAATGTTTATGTAGGTACCGATCTGTGTGGGTGGGATTTCTGTAGACCTTGTGTCTTAACTGGAGGTCTGATTTGCATATGACCATGATGTCTAAGAATGGGGGTTTCTCCTTTATTTCTTTTTCCAAGGTGAATTGTTTATTTGGGTGGATATTGTTGAGGTAGTTTAGAAATTCTTCCAGTTTATCTTCACTGTGGCTCCAAATTATGAATGTGCCATCCACATATCAGAACCCGACTGTGGGTGCAAAGGGTGTTGCATCCAGAGTTTGTTTTTCAAAATGTTCCATGTTGAAGTTTGCTATTACTGGGCTGAGGGGGTTCCCCATGGCAACTCCATCTGTCTGTTCATAGAAGTCATTCTCTCACTGGAAGGAGCTGGTCATTAGGCAATGTTGGAGTAGGGCCTTCATGTCTTCTGGGAAGATCTGCAGGATGAGTGCTAATCCCACAGTCTCACTCACCCTATACCCCAGAGCACAGAGAGAACTCCTAGTTCCCTGAGCTCTTTGCCCTCTGAAGATGCTAGCCACAGAGTCTGGTGAACTGTCAGGAAGAAAAACTTCCAGCATGTGGCCAAACAGCCCGAAAAACTCACAATTATAAGTCCATGAGTTTTTGCCATTACCATATTGTTCTGGTGAATGGAAATGTATTGGCATGTGAATGTCACAGAGAATTTTAGATAGAAGAAAACTTGGTGGTGATTTATCATGTCCTGGGCTGAATAGTGATCCTAAGTTCAAATCAATATACTGTATCTGAAGTGCAAAGCTAGGAATATGGCCCAAGAGACGAAAACTGATATATCGGTAAATAGCCTTGTGGTGCAGTGGATAAAATGCTGTACTACAGCCAAATCCATGCTTGCAACCTGGAGGTCAATTCAAGGTAAAGGGCTCAAGGCTGTAGCCTGCTTAATTAAATTGTAAACCTCCCAGAAAGTGTTTTTTCTTATTTGCTGCTATTTATTCTGTTGGGGCATGCAAGCCTATGTTCAGTTCACTGCAGTCGTACATCCCCTATTTTAAATGTATTTCTTTGCTTTCCTTTAGTAAGGTGGTAACACTCATAATATATGACTGTTGGTTATATTCTCTTGTGACAGCCAGTTTGGTCATTTAAGCTTTCTGTGGTGACCTCAAGTTGACCATATTGTAATCTTTAAATGGTTAAATGCCTGTACTGCAGGTAAAACTGTGCTCATGACCTGGAGCTCAATCCCAGGTAGAAGACTCATGGTTGACTCAACCTTCTATCCTTCCAAGGTCAGTAAAATGAGTACCCAGCTTGCTGGGGTGGGGGACAATGTGTACCCTGCATACTGGAATTAAAAACTGTAAACCACCCAGAGACTACTTGAAGTGGTATGGGACGGTATATAAGCAGAACACTTTATATTATTTCACTCAAAAAGCCAAATGAGTAACAGACAACAGAGCAAACACAGAATTTGTGAATGCCTCCTTTCCTTTGTCTTCTTTGAAAACAAAGATTTGGCTCAACCTAGCGCTGGTAGAATAAAGGAGGAATGGAGCAGACTTTAGTCCACAATAATTAAATAAATGTTATGGGATCATTTAGCTTTACTTTAATTCAGTGTCTGGGCCAGATGAATTTCATCCAAGAGTGGTTAAAAAAAACTTGGTAGATATAATCCCAGAGTCTCTGCCCATAATCTTTGAGAAGGTTGGAGGACACATGAGGTTCTGAAGACAAGAGCTGAGCAAATGTCACCTGTATCTTCAGAAATCACTGGGAGAGGCTATCTGGACTACTAACTTTACACCCACACCCAGAAAGGTTCTAGAATACTGTAGATACAGTAATTAAACTATTGATCTGTGAACAATTAGAAAATAATACTATGATTTCCAAAACCCAGTGTGAAATTCTCAAAACATATAATCTTACTGGGGGTGGAGGGGGTTAAATACAGTTACAACTTGTTAGACCAAGAAAATGTAATGAAGATATCTGGGAGTTGAATCATGAAAACTAGACTTCTTTGTGGGATCGAAATGTTTCGCTACTCCTCCAAGTAGATTTTTCAGTCTTAGAAAACTTGGTGGGAGGCTTCCAATTTATAGTTCACCTTGGAAGCCTCCCACCAACTTTTCTCAGACTGAAGAAGCTACTCAGAGGAATAGTGAAACATCTTGAACCCACAATAAAAGATGTCCAGTTTCCATGACTAAAATCTCAGATACTTTAACCTGGACGACTAAGAATATCTACAGATCTTATGAAGATAAGGTACTGAAATCAGAGTGATCTGTTGCTGCTTGATGGGATGTACCCAAAGTGTACTTACCAATGACTTCTCATCATCCTAGGCAACTGGGTCCCTCCAAGTTCTTCTCGAGGGCATTTGTTCAACACTTTTATAAATGATTTGGAAGAGGGCAAGGACATGATGCTCTACAAGTTTACAGTTGACACCAAACTGGGAGGGGTAGGTAGTGCTTCCAAAGATAAGATCAAAGATTATTTTAATTTCAACATGGGGGGTCCTTAAATCAGAGGCACAAATACACAATGTGTGATAACTGGCTTGCCAGTAGCACATGTAAAAAGGATCTAGAGGGCCTGATTTCACGCCAAACTAAACCTGAGTAAACAGTGGGATACAGTGGCATGAAAACTGAATATAGTTCTAGCCAGCATCAAAAGAAGTGTCAAGTGCTTGGATGAAAAGAAATAATAACACATTTCTGTTCTGTTTTGGACAGATCTCATCTGAACAGTATTACTGATGAAGTATATAGATAAGCCTGCAGTGTGTCCAAAGGTTGACACATGCCCTGGTGATGTCCCAGCTGGACTGCTGTAGTGCCCTCTATGTGGGGCTACTGATGAAAAGCCTCAGGAAACTTCAACAGGTCCAAAATGCAGCAGCCAGACTGCTGGCTGGGGCGGGATACAGAGATCACATTACACGCCTATTAGAACAGCTCGACTGGCTGCCAATCAGCTATTGAGCACAATTCAAGGTGCTGACCTTGACCTACAAAGCACTATATGACCTGGGTCCTATATGACCTGAACCCTCAAAGATTGAATCTCACAGTATGAACCGACTCAGGTGTTGGGGTCATCAGGAGAGGCCCTTCTCTCCATCTCACCACCCTCACAGGTACGTCTCGTGGGAACCCATGAAAAGGCCTTCCTGACTGCTTCGCCCAGACTCTGGAACTCCCTCCCACTAGAGGCCAGGACTGCCTCATCTCTGTTGTCCTTCTGGAAACAGGCAAAGACCTCTCTCTTCAGGCAAGCTTTCCCTGAATAGTGGACTACCACGTGTATTTTATATGAATCTATGGGTTCACATAGACTTTGTGTTTATGACTATAGTACTTATAACTGTGTTACATTAATGTAATGTTTGTTGCTTAATGCTGTAAAATGTCCCTGAATTCCTTGTTCTCAAATACTTGAGCATGTCTTAATTGTACTGGACTTTATATTATCCCTCATTACTGTAAGCTGCCTTGGGTCCTTTTCCAAGGAGAAAGGTGGGGCAGAAATACTCTAAATACTCTAAGATCTGGAGCCAAGAGGAAACATATAGGGAGCTGGATTTGTGGCCGTAACATGGATGATTGAGGAAATGTGTTCTCTGTAGCTCCAGAGATTAGGATCCAAAGTAAAAGATTCAAATTTAAATGGATTCAAATTACAAGAAAGGAGAGTTTGCCTAAAAATTAGGAAGAGGTTCTTGAAAGTAAGTGAGCTTTCTAACAATGCAATGGAATGCCTCAAATGGCAGTTGCCATCACTGGAGTTTTCAAACAGATGGTAGATCCGCTTGTCATAGGTGCTTTAGACGTGGATTGCCTGATGGTGGTAGGTCTGGAGTCATGGACTGTTGCAGTTCCTTCCAGCCCTCTATAATTTTATGGTGAAGCACAATTTGAATTTTTAAAAAAAACAGATTTTGCTAGGGATGTACCACTGTCTTCTTCCAGTATGATAGAAAAATGACTGCTCTCTACTAAGTAAATTCACTGTCACCTTTTATTGAAGCATGCAAAACTCAACAACTGGGAGAGTGTATCTCTTTTGGACCACCCAAAGATCATAAGAGGCTAGCTTCCAAGTCTGCAGGACTCTCCATCAGAATGAGTGTTGTAAAACTTGGAGGGATCAAAGCATCAGGCTGGTTATATGTTGAACCTTGTGGCTTCCACTGTGCGAGAAAGATCATGTACAAATATACTGAATGCATATGCAGGAGAATCTAGGCTTTCACAACACCAACAACATGAAGCCAAACAAATAAGAAGATAGAAAGCTGTTTTGTACTCATGAAGATAGCCTACTCCAGGCCTGCCCAACAGGTAGACCACGGGCTACTGGTAGCCCACGAAGGGTTCAAAAGTAGCCCGCCGGCCATCAATTAAAAAAGGGAGGGGATAAGTTCTCCACCCCTCCCTCCCCCATCCCAAGGACCACCACTGCCCCAGCAAAGTTCTGGGGCTGCCAGCCCACTGTCTCAGCCGAGCAGGGCAGTTCAAGGGCCATGGCACATTGAAATCGGTTCCCTCCAGAACAGATTAATTGGTTTTCAATGCATTCCTATGGAAAACCACTGCTCTACTTAGAAAAGTTTTTAATGATGAGCATGTGCTCGGAACGGATAAAATTCGTAAGTAGGGGTTTTAGTGTAGTAGCCCTCAGGCACTTTGGGCCAGAAAAAGTAGACCTTGGCCTGTTCAAAGTTGAACAGCCCTGGCCTACTCCATTCTTTCCAATGTTAAGTTCTATGCAATGGCCGAATGCACTGGCACTTACATTTCAAGAGCTTTATGAAGAAATGCAAGAGTACACTGGGACAAAGTGTCAACAAGATTTATACTGAAACCAAACCTTGGGCTCTAGAGACCTGGTGCATTTTTGTCATTTCTCTTTCCATCGTACATAGAAAGGAAATATGATTGGTCATTTCTGCATATTAACATCTGCCTGTGGCCTACGGAGAGGTACTCCTCTCCAGTTCCTTTGATTCTAGCAGTTTTGCTTCATCTTCAAGCAGATCGATTGAATTAGGAATCTGAAAAGGCTGCCAAAGAAGCTAAACAAAGAAGCAAGCTTGTAAGTACCCAGCTTGTATCACCTGATAAATGGTCCCCTCTTTAAAGAACTTATCTCTTTAGGACTTGCAGTATGAGGAATGGCATCATTTGTACTGTTTGCTTGGCTGGACGACTGAAGCTGGATCCATTTAAAAGATAGTGAGATACTGTCGACAGCAATAGACAGGGTAATTGCGGAGCCACTACTGTGGTATAAATTACATCACTCTAAGTGGTGGAATGGCCTGAAGAAGAGAGCGAAAAAAATTCTGACAATTTACTTGTCCTGCTGCCCCTTTGACTGCTTATCACCAGTCAGCAGAAGAAAAGAGCTTGAGGTGAAAAAATTAAGTATTGATCAAATTAACAGTTTTTACTGATCTCTTTAAGAGAAAAAAGGACTGGAACAATTAAATTTAGAACACAAAAGACTAGGCAGGATAACTCTTGACCCCTAGATGGCAAAGCTCCCTGACACCAACAAGAAGAAAATACAATCTTGCTATGGAATTGTCTTTCTATTAGATTGGAACAATCTTGCTCTGGCACATGAAATGAAGAGGGAAGGGAGGGGCAAAAAAAAAAAGAAGAAGCTAGATGAGCAAATGGGCCTTTTTCATTTCTCCCAGATTTCTAGGCGGAAAATAAGGGATGGGGGTCTGATCAGCTCATTTGTTGCCTTAAACTAGGCAAGACAGAGGAAAAGTATCAGGAAATGTCTTCACACCTTACTAAAGCTGTTGATGAATTAGGTAGGATGAAAAGTCTGCCCAGGTAGGAGAACAACCAGTGAATTCTCTCTCTATAAATGTCTGAAAATTCTCCACACACCTGAAAGCCTATTTTTTAAAAAAAAAATTGCCACATTTTTTAATTGCCACATTAGATACCTACAAGATACAGAATACATCTGCCCCCAGTGCGGTAGAGACTGCCATTCCCGAATTATCCTATTTAGGCCCTTTGTACACTACCCCTAAACTCCGCCGCAAATGGCTCCCAGCTCCGGAGCTTAAAATTGTTTCCCCACCTGCTCCGGAGTTTATAGATAATTAAGTGCGACCACGCCCACCTAAGCGCATCCCAGCGCACTTTTCAGGTACCTCCTCTCGGAGCGTGAAAAATCCCAGATCCGGATGTAACCTAGAGTGCCGGGCTCTCCTGGCTTCTGTTTGTTGTTGTTTTTGCCCCCTGCCCCTTTAAGAGATCTGAATGCTGCCGGGAACAGAGCGAGACCGGCAGAACGGAGGTAAGCCGGCATTCTTTTCTTCCTTTTTTCCTCCCTCCCCTCACGCAGCCAGCAGCCAGGGGTGCAGAGGGGGTGGGAATGCAGGAACAGCGACAAACCCCTAAGATCTCTGGTCCGAATTTAAGTGGCCAGCGGATCTTAGGGGTCGTGTGAAAGGCCCTTAGTCACATTAGGTGTTGTTTTTAGGATCTCTACTTCAGGCATGATACCGTAGTCTTTTGAGACTGAAGGATGCCAATGATGAGATACCTACACATGTCGGAAAGGAAAACCATATTTTTGTCTTACATGAACAATTGGGTATCTTGGATCTTTTCTATTCTGCCATATTCTTGGATATCTATTTCTGGGCAAGCCATGCCTGGTTGAACTGGGTTGAGGAAGATGGTCTTCCAGATTTTGTGGGACTAGATATCATTCCTTACCATTAACTCTGCTGGTAAGGCCTCATGGGAATTCCCCTCCTATCACGAGAAAGGTCACATGAACTTCCACCTTTACGCCAGCCTCCCATCCTGTTGTATTTGGAACAAAACCTGGTATTGACCTATACTATGTGACCAGACTTTTCCCTCTGTGAAACCTTTGAAAAACAAGGGTACACAACTATTCCTGATCCTACAGAGGGACTATGTAACTCAATAAAGTTAGCCTTATGTATAAGGCTCTCCTCTCCTCAGTATAAGGTAGTTTTCTCATGTATCCTTTTTATACTGTAACATCAAGTTCTCCAATGGGGACTCAGGAATAAGGCAAATGTGTTGGGTTTAATTCTGGAGGGAGTCCAATGGGAAGAGAGAGAGGTGAACTTCATTGAAGTCTTTGAACCCATTTAAGTCTTTGAACACATTGGCCCACTGCCCATGGCCTAATTAGCTCCATAGCTGGGAAGACAATATGGTAGGCAATCTTATTGCATTGCACTGCTATCCTACTGTAATTCAACATCTAATTAAACATTTTATTTACCAGTTTTATGAATTCCAGTTTTAAATTTTAAAGGGTTCATTCAAAGTTTTCAAATGTAAATATGTGTGTTTAAATAGTTGCACAGACTCTGAAATCATGACTGGGTTGATCAAGAAACCAACAAAATTTTAAATGCCTGCTCTTTCAAAGGCCACCAATAAGACATGAACATTCTCACACTCAGAAACCACTGCAATAGGTGAAAAGTTGTACTTAAATGTGGTTTTCCACATGCTCCTATTATCTTTGCATTGATTTTGCTATATACCACTGAGAAATTTGTGGTTGGTGCTGTCCATCTGCATGCCTGCCTCTTTTTGACTCTAGTTTAGCGATGGGCACGACTTGAAAAAAAAATTTTCGAGTTGTTGTTAGTCGGGCCGGTTCCGTTTCGGGTCATTTCCGTTTTTTGCGAAAATTCGCAAAAATTAGTCGGTTCATTTTTTCGTTTTTTCGTTGTCGTTAGTACTGGTTTTTTGGGGGGGGAGCGGGCTCCTGGGGGCACCTCTGTGGGGTGGGTGCCTCCTCTGGCCCGCTATAAAGGGAAAGTGGGCTCCTGGAGGCACCCGTGGGTGCCTCCTATCCCACTAGGAAGGGGAAGCAGGCTCCAAGAGACCCCTCTCCATGGGGGTCTCCCCTCTTCACCTGCTGCTGCTGCAAAATGGTATGCAATAGCCATATGGATATTGCATACCAGTTGTGCAGACAGTGTCTGTGAAGACTAGTGGATCATGGCACTGAACCCACAGCCATAGTGAGATGCCTAACTAAGGCTCTCGCACCACCATGTCTCACACAGAAGGGAATTGTACTTGCGTGTAGTGCAATGCAAGTACATCTGGCTTAGGGTTAAGGTGGGTTAGGGTTAGGGCTAGGGTTAGGCTAGTGACGGGTAAGGTTACAGTGGGCTAGTGGGTTGCAAATCTGGGTGCCTCTCTGACCCACTAAGAAGACAGTCTGTGACGTATGGGTAAGGAGTCAAGGATTAGGGTTAGGGTTCGGGGGCTAGGGCAGGTTTTAGGGGGCTTTTTGGCACATCCCAGAAGTCTCCATGGCCAAGTGGCCATGCGATTGGTTGATGGCTCCAAAAATTTGCATGGTCGTCCACTCCCACATGGCTGGCCACTCGGCCAGCCCATCATTGCGCAGGTGTAAAAAAAAATAAAAAAAATGAATGGAGGACAGAGGAGGAGAGGAGAGACATTTTGTTGCAAGAAAAAACCCACCGCTACTGTGAAAAATCTGGCAGTTTATAAATTTTTGCGTGTTTCTTTCTGTTGTGCTTGTGTGTTTTTGGACCACGATTTCAAAAACAATATTGCGTTCGCTGCCCCATTTTGGATCCCCCGCCCGCACCGCATGGCATGGCGACTCGAGTCCGGCTGCCCAGGACGGGGGGGAGGCAGGACCCCCCTCCAGAAACCCCCCCTCCGGTAGGTGCCCTGCGCCCTTAGTCAAGCAGGCATTTTTCCGCCTGCTTTTTTGGCCCGGGAATAGGTGGGGGAGAGTTTAAAATTAAAAGTTTTTTCCTGTGCCGTCCGTGCCGCTTGCTTGCGCTTTAATTGCGGCGGCCGGCGAGACTGGGCTTTTTGCTGGCTGCCGGCGAGCCTGCGGCGAGTCCCACCAGAGCAGCCCAGGACGGGGGATGGGGGGGAGGCCGGGGACCTCCAGAAACAACCTCTCTGGTAGGTGCCCTGAGGCACGGCAGGCATTTTTCCGCCTGCTTTTCGGCTGGGAACCGGGTTTTTCTAACTTTTAAAAACTTTTTTTCTGTGCCGTGTGGCATCGCGCAATCGCGCGATGCAAGGAACGAGCACGACAAATCAGACCAAAATTGTTCGTTCGTCGGTTCGAGCTCGAAGTCTGGCGGAGTAATTCCCGTTACCGTTTCCGTAGAGTAACGGAACCGAGTAACGGAAACGGAAACGGGAATACCGCTAAGTCATGCCCATCTCTACTCTAGTTTGATTCCTTTCTTCATGGCACAGTGGTTAAAATGCTGTACTGCAGCTATAACTGTGCTCAAGACCTGGGGTTCATTTCCAGGAAGTAGGCTCAAGGTTCACTCAGCCTTCCACCCTTCTGAGGTTGGTAAAATGAGTATCCAGCTTTCTCAGGGGGTGTGGGGAATTCATAATCTTCATAATTACCTGTAAACTGCCAAGAGAGTGCTTTAAGCACTACGGGTTATAAGCAGAACACTTTGCTTTAAAAAAAAAAACCTTTTTGCCTTGCATTTTGAGAGCATTTTCCCCACTCTTATGGATTATTTTTGCTGCTGTCGTCAAGCAGCCTTCCTGTGCTACCATGCTAGGACTCAGCAAACCTCACTGATCACCATCTTTTCCTTAGAATCCATGTGAGGACAAATGATACTGCCAGACAAAGCCTACAATGTGTAGCAAGTGACTCTGAGACTGTGAGTAGGAAACCAGTAAGCAGGTATTTGCTCTTCACCACTCCTTGCTGTTGGCCCTGGAGGAGACACAAGGATACTGGAAGTGAAGTATTGACTGTGCAAGTTGTGTTATTGAGAAAAGCCTGTCTGCTCCAACCATGGTTTGCACCTCCATGGAGTAATAATCCTAGCAGGAGATGGGTTGGATCTCACATGTTGGAAAGAGCCTTTCTCCCCATGAATCTTGACAAACTGGTCATGAGGGATTTAAAGTATATCCCACTGGGTAAGGAGATGGTACACCAGGGGATGGAGGCACAAAACAAGGGGATAAAAGTGTCAGTGATGCAGCAGAATATAGGATGGTGGTGCAGGAATTCACCCTCGGTAGTGATGGCAGTGGTGGTGGTTGGGTAATGAAGCCCCTGGATGGAATGCCCTGTGGTTTGAAATGTATCTATACGCATGCACAGAGGAGGAGAAACAAATAAGAACTTTGAAGACAGGAGCTTTACTAAAACCTGGTGGGATGAGACTCATTACCGAATCCCTAGCCTGGAATTGGACAAATAATATATCTTATTTAAAAGGCAAAGAATGAGTACTCCTACAAGAAGATTGACGACTTGGAATATAGAAAGCCATTTGGGTAAAAAAACAGCCTCAAAAATCAAAGGAGAAAGAAACTATGATGACCTCATGTAGGAGTCTGTTATAACCTCTAAGAATAACTTACTCTTTCTTAGAACAGGTAACAAAAGTTCAAAGAGCTGAGGTATAACAGTAACTGGAAATTTCAGCTATCCCGGTGGAATTCCAGCTCTACCAAGAATGTAAGATCTGCACTGTGGATGGAAGGATTAAACTTGGTAGAAGATATCCTAGCAAGAAGTGACAGGTGGGCTGCTAATAGTGTCATAAGTCATAGGAAGAGCCATGCTGGACCAGGCCATGTCTCATCCAGCTTCCTGTATCTTACAGTGGCCCCACCAAATGCATCTGGGAGTGCATGAGGCTAGAGATCTGTCTCCTGATACCACTCCCCTGCATCTGGCCCTTGAAGTACCCTGTTTTCAACCCTGGAGATTACACATCCCCATCATGCCTTGTAACCTGTGATGGATGTATCCTCCAGGAATCTGTCCAATCCCCTTTTGAAGACATCCAGGCCAGATGCCACCACCACATCCTGTGGCAGGGAGTTCCACAGACTAACAACATGCTGGTTAAAAAAATTATTTTGTCTCTTCTCACTCTCCCAACCCTCAATTTGAGTGGATGTCCCCTACTTCTGGTGTTTTGTGAGAGGGAGAAGAGCATCCCTCTATCCATTTTACTCATGCTCTGCATAATTTTGTTTGTCTCAATCATAACCCCCTCAGGTGCCTTTTTTCCAGACTAAAGAGCCCCAAATACTGTAGCCTTTCCTCATAAGGGAAGTCCCCCAGCCCAGTAATCATTTTAGTCACTCTCTTCTGCACCTTTTCCAGTTCCACTATGTCTTTTTTGAGATGCGGTGACCAGAATTGTACACGACACTATCGTTTTGTACAATGGCATTATAATGTTGGCTGTTTTATTTTCAATCTCCTTTTTGATGATTCCCTAGCCTGGAATTGGCCTTCTTCACCACTGCCACACACTAGGTTCATTGAGCTGTCCACCAGCACACCAAGATCTCTTTCCTGATCCATCACGGATAGCTCAAAGCCCATGAGTTGATAAAGTTTTGATTTTTTGCCCCAATACACATTACTTTTAAAGAGAGGCACAAAACACCAAAATACTGTTTTGTTTTTCATTTTGTTTTTTATTGTTTTGTTTTGTTTAGAATGAAATAATTTTTTTAAAAAAATTGTTTCATTTTTCATTTGTTTCATTTTTTTAATGTTACAGCTGACCAGCTAGCCGGCAGGTGCTTATTTATTTATTTATTTATTTATTTATTTATTTATTATTATTATTATTATTATTATTATTATTATTATTATTATTATTATACATAGTGCCAACCAGCTGGCCCATGGGCCAGGTAGGCACTTTTAAAAAATATTTTATTTTTTACTTAGCACTGCCCAGCTGGTTGGGTCAGCGCTTTTTAAATTATTTTTGTATTTTTAATTTTTTTTTACCAAGTGCCAACCAGCTTGCCCGCAGGCCAGGATTTTTACCTAGCACCAACCAGCTGGCCCACAGGCTGGGCTGGTGCTTTTTTTTTAACCTAGCACCAAACAGCACTTTTAAAAATTTTTATTATTATATTTTAATCTATTGCTGAACAGCCAGCCTGCAGGCCAGGTTGGCGCTTTTAAATTTTTTACATTTTTTTTTTAAAAAAATTACCTAGTGCTGACAAACTGGCCCGTAGGCCGTGTTGGTGCTTTTTAAGTTTTTTAAGTTTTTTTTTTTAATCTAGTGCCAACCAGCTGGCCTGCGGGCCGATCAGTGCTTTTTTTTTTATTTAAATCTAGTGTCCTCTTGGAGTTAGAGGAGCTCTTCTTTCTTTGTGGTATGCACTTCTGCTGGGTCTCTACTACTGTTGTTTTAAACAGCCCCCAGCCTAGCTTTAGTGTGGTACTCCCATCATCTCAGAAATGGCCTTGCCATTAGTCAGAGGGAAGCAGCCCCCTCACCTAGCAGCTTTTGGCTATCATTAAAGAGAAGGGAATCAGTAGTTATTTAATGTATTGTTGTAACTTTATTGGTTTTTTTGGGGGGGGTTGTTTTGTTTTGTTTTGTTTTGTTTTGTTTGGATGAAGGAGGGGGAATATATTTCTAGAATGTTGCATTTCATGTGCCAGACCCTGGTTTTAGATATTTTCCATCTTGAAGGCTGCTTCCACCTTCAGGTAGCAAAAAGTATGGAAATGGTCTTGAATGAACCCAACCAGCACAGGTGAGGAGCAGGCCAACAACATGTTGAGGGCCCCAAAGTGCCTTCCTCTACTTGAGAAAGGTGGTATCATGCTCAATATTTATGGGCTGCAGATGCTGCAGGGATGATCCGATGAGATGCTGAGTACATGCAACCCAGCACATGACCAGCCTCTTATCAGATGCTTCTGCGTTTGCCCTTCCAGGCATATAAATAAATATTGAACAGGCTACTGGGTGCTTCTTCTTAGCTTCTAGTGGGAGCTTATCTTCTAACTGTATGAAAAGAAACTGAGATGGTTTAACACATTGTAATGTGTAGTGCCTTAAATACATGGTGTCTCTAGAAAAATAATAATATCCCAAGAACAGATTGGTGGGAGAAATAAGATGTTAATAATACCAGGAAGATTCGTATGTCTGAGGTTGGAATCCCTTTAAAGATAGTCATCTGCATGTGGTTTTAGAAGTCTGCAAAACAGTTTATGGGTTAATCACCCTTAAAGTTTCCATCAGAGTTCTAAAAAGAGGACTCGGTGGCCATCATTCAGCAACTGCACGTTTTATCATCTTCAAGGTGCACAAAGGCACACACTTCCTTTGTCTCCTTTTCACATATTTTCCATACTTCCATTAATAATTTTAGAAAAAGAGATTTACAGAAATATGCCATTTTGGGTCTGCCTGGGAAAACAATTAGTAAGGGTACAGCACATCTACATATACAAATTCATAAGTGTCATTTCTGACAAAAGCCTATTACCAAGCTCCCTCTGCAGGAAGATTTAATAAGGGCTCTCTATTCTTCCAAATTGCCTGCCTTTTGCCAAGCTTCCTCATTCACACTGTATGAGCAGAGGCTTATTTCTCAAGAGGTTCTCCTCAGTTACTGTTATCAGTGTGGTATTTTTATGCATCACTGGATTGAATTACATTTTAAGTAGCTGTTCTAGGTTTGACTACATTCATTCAGGCTGGCATAATTAAATCAATGAGACCCCAGCACAATGTAGCTTTTCTGCTGTGACACGAGCCAAAGTATAAAGTATAAAGGAACGCCACTGTTCTGGTTAATAGGAATTAAAAACAGGATAATAATAATGTGGTGCCCATTGCTAGCAGTGAATGCTTTAGCAGATATAATAGTATTCTTTTCAGTAGAGGGATTTTTTTAAAAATTGTATATAGCACCTTTAGGTCTTATGTGCTTTTGCACAGATTCCATTCATTTTAATCGGATTTGTACAGGACAATCTTTCTAGCAAAGGAAACCTAAGACAAACAAGCCAAAGTGATGTGCTGTTTGCACCTTTACCTGGGATGGCTTAAAGTATTTAGGAGCAGCAAGTTAACAAATGCAATTGAAATCATGCTTGTAACAGGAAATAAATTGCTTGACTGTTTTCTTTCTGCATATTACTATATATGGTACTTTTCATTCTTTCTCTCCCTTCCATTCATTTGCATCACAAAATGTTTGTTTGTTTGTTTGTTTGTTTTATTTATTTATTTATTTATTTATTTATTTATTTATTTATTTTTACAGCTTATATGCCGCCCACTACCCAAAGGTCTCTGGGCGGCTTACAATCAAAGAATTAAAACAGGAAAACATCACTAGAGATGGGCACGAAACGGAAAAATTGTGTTCCGTTTCTGTTCTGTTTGTGGCCCATCTCCCTCCGTTTCCGTTTTTCAGACCGATTTTTTTTTTTTAAAATCATTCCGTTTTTCTTTTTTCGGAAATGGTGCTGCGCCGGATGACAGCGCCCTGTCATCCCGCGTGGTGAAGATCCCTCTCGCCACCCTCCGCCTCCATGCATGGCAGCCCCGCGGGCTGTCATTTCCGGGGCGGAGACCGGAACGGAGCCCCCTTCCTTCAGGCTCCGTGGTGGAGGAGGGCGGCGAGGGTGTGTGTGTGTGCGTGCAGGGGCTCTGATCTAGCCTCTGCACGCGGAGACCGGATCGGATCCCCCTTCCTTCCCTCCTCCACCAGGGAGGCTGACAGCCCACCGGGCTCTCAGCCTCCGTGGTGGAGGAGGGCGCCGAGGTTGTGTGTGTGTGTGCGTGCGGGGGCTCTGATCCGGCCTCCGCATGCGGAGACCGAATAAGATCCCCCTTCCTTTCCTCCTCCACCAGGAAGGCTGACAGCCCACCGGGCTCTCAGCCTCTGTGGTGGAGGAGGGTGGTGAGGGGTGTGTGTGCAGGCCGGATGGCAGCCCCTTCTTGACTCCACCCCTGAAGCCGGAAGCCGGAAGACTGGACCAGGAAGGCCAGCAGCAGCAGCAGCAGCAGCAGCCCGGCAGGTAGGAGGACTTATCGGGCGGCCAGGCGAGTAACGGAAACGAACAGAATGAAGAAAATTTTCTTGGTTCTGTTCGGTTCGAGCCTGGCCCGTCCAAATTGTCATTCTTCGTTCTGTTACGTAACGGAACGACTAACAACTAACGGAAACGGAAAATTTGTCATTTCGTGCCCATCTCTAAACATCACATATCAATATATAATTAAAACAATGATAAAAACCTTACACTAAAATCATTACACTAAAATTGCCATCAAATTGTTGTATCAATTAAAAAACTTCTGGAACAGGAAGGTTTTTACCGGGCGCCAAAATGTCATCAATGTTGGCACCAGGCGGATCTCACTTGGGAGGGCATTCCATAGCAGCTGCCGAGAAGGCCCTATGTCTACAAGCCATCCCTCTCACCTCCTTGAGGGATGGCTCTTTCAAAAGGGCCCCCTGGCTCAATCTTAATTGCCAGGTATGTTCATATGGAAAGAGGCGGTCCTTCAGGTATCTAGGTCCTAAGCCATTTAGGGCTTTATATGTCAAAACAAGCACTTTGAATTGGGCTCGGGCAGCAACTGGTAACCAATGCAGGTTACGTAGAATCGGCGTGATGTGATCCCTGGTGGCCCCACTGCTTACCAGCCGCGCCGCACGATTCTGAACCAGTTGCAATCGCCGGACCGTCTTCAAAGGCAACCCCATGTAAAGTGCATTGCAGTAATCAATACAGGATGTTACCAGTGCATGCGTAACTGTCATGAGGCTCTGCTCGTCTAGGTAGGGGCGGAGCTGGTATATTTTCCACGGGTAAAGGAAGGCACCCCTGGCCACCGAGTCCACCTGGGCTTCCAGAGTTAGACCAGGGTCCAGGAGCACCCCCAAGCTGTGGAACCTGTCCCTTAGGAGGAGTGCAACCCCATCCAAGACAGGAAGATGGCCCTCTAACCTGTCCGGCAAAGCACCAATTAACAGCACTTCCGTCTTGTCTGGATTGAGTTTCAATTTATTAACCCTCATCCAGTCCATTATCTGGCCCAAACACGAGTGCAGAACAGAAACCGCCTCACCTGGATTGGTGGAGAACGAGAGGTAGAGCTGAGTATTGTCAGCATATTACTGAATCCTCAGCCCAAACCTCCTGATGACCTCTCCCAGCGGTTCCATGTAGATGTTGAACAGCATGGGAGACAATATAGAGCCCTGGGTTTAGTTGTTGACCTCTTGGTATTTTTTTCCAGTTCCCTATGCACTCTTTCATGCTCTCTCTGTATGGTAGTTTTTAAAAACAATTGAAGCAACCAGTCTGAAATATGGCAAAAATAATTCCCTCTTTGGGGATTTAGCATTTCCATTATAAGCAGGTATGCGGGGGCGGGGGGGTGTACTGCTATTTAGAATTCCCCATGCATGGGGAAATGGGATGGATGGCAACCTGGATTTCCAAAACTAGAACAGAACTTAAATTCTTTTTACCTCACAATCAGTTCAGACCCGCCTCACCTCCTCCCAGCTATATCTTACACATGTCTATACCAAGCCACCAAACCTACTCCACTTCAGTGCAAATTTATAATGGCAGACTATGATATTCCTCGCCACTTTTAAAACTGGTGGACTTTAGAAGACTTTCAAATTGTGCCTCAGCCAAGAAGATCAGCTTCCTTCAAAAGTTTCAGAAGGGTGGCGTTCAAGCAGCTCCAGGGAGTCACTGAATTCAAAGCAGAGCAGCTAGAGTCGAGCTAAAGGAGGCGGCCATCTTGCATCAGTTCCTGAGTCTCCCAGTAAAGAAGAGTCCATAACTTTTTGAGGAGTCCATTTCACGACCAAACAGTTCTTGCTGTCAGACAGTTCTCCCCAACAACATAAAGCCCACACATGCTGCCTTGGCCTAGTTGACAGAAAGGTGAAATTACAATGCACGATGCAGTAGCTGCCATTATTGATGAGTTCGGAACATTCCAGCTATAACCAGGGGGCTTTGTGCCCAATGATTTTGGGATTTTTTTAAAAAACTGAACACATGTTCTTCCACAGGCCTTTGACCTAAAAGCTTAGCTTTGCCCACTATAAAAAGATTTTTAAACTGAATACAGGTGAAACAATGTAAACATTATTTATGATCTACTGAGCACAATCCCATTTTGATATGCTACATGCAACAGTGTGGTTTTTTGGAATGTGCTGGTTGCCAGTCACATGTCCAACTGCACAACTGATCACATGCCCCATAGCAATATCCCTAGAGAACTATGGTGTGTGCAGCAGACAGGTGGCAAGTAGAGATGGGCACGACTTGGCGGAATTCCCGTTTCCCGTTTCCGTTCCTCGTTTCCGTTACGGAACGGAAACGGTAACGGGAATTACTCCGCCAGAACTCGAACTCGAACCGACTAAAGAATAATTGGGTCTGATTTGTCGTGGTCGTTCCTGGCATCGCGGCGATCCCGCGATGCCAAGCGGCACAGAAAAAAAGTTTTAAAAAGTTAAAAAAAAAACGATTCCCGGCCAAAAAGCAGGCGGAAATATGCCTGCCTGAGTGAGGGCTCAGGGCACCTACCAGAGGGGTGGTTGACCCCCCCTCTCCTGTCCTGGGCTGCTCTGGTGGTGGGGGAAATCCTCGTCGTAGTCGCTCGCAAAGCACCGGACTCGCCGCCGGCCGCCGCATTTCAAGCGGAAACAGCACAGAAAAAAAGTTTTAAACTCCACCCCCATTCCCGGGCCAAAAAGCAGGCGAAAATATGCCTGCAGTGCAGAGTGCACCTACCAGAGGGGTGGTTTCTGGGGGGGGGGTCCCGGCCTCCCCCCTCTCCTGTCCTGGGCAGCCGGACTCGAGTCACCATGCCATGCGGTGCGGGTGGGGGATCCAAAATGGGGTGGCGACCGCAATTTTTTTTTGAAATCGTGGTCCAAAAACACACAAGCACCACACAGAAACATGCAAAAATTGCTATTTTAAAACTGCCAGAATTTTTACAGTAGCAGTGTGTTTTTCTTGCAACAAAATGTCTCCTCTTTCCTCTCTCCATTGATTTTATTTTATTTTATTTTATTTTATTTTATTTACACCTGCGCAATGATGGGCTGGCCATGGGAGTGACCATGCAAATTTTTGGAGCCATTCCACCAATCGCATGGCCACTTGGCCAGGTTGACCACAGAGACTTCTTGGATGTGCCAACCGGGCATAAAAAGCCCACTAACCGTAGCCCGAACCCGAACCCGAACCCTAAGCCTAACCCATACGCCAGTACACTGTCCTTCTAAGTGGGTCAGAGAGGCCCCCAGAGGTGCACCCCAATACTCACCCTAACCTCACCCGTAACTAGCCTAACCCTAGCCCTTGCGCTAACCCTGTTGCCTAAGCCAGATCTGTACTTGCATTGCACTACGCAACTTGTACAATTCCCTTCTTAGTGAGACACAGCGGGTGCAGAGAGAGTCTGCCAGTCCGCCACTTGTGGCTCTGGGTGACTCCTGCAGGCTTGGCTCGGCCGGCAGCATGTGTGACATCATGCAAACCATGCCCCCGAGGTCTGACTGATGCAGGGAAGGCACCCCAAAAAGAGGGGTGCCTCTGCCAGTCTGCTGTGTCTCTGCATGCAACTGGGTATGCAATCATAGCCATATGGCTATGCATGCATGCCCTTTTGCAGCAGGTGAGGAGAGGAGACTCCCATGTATGAGGGGTCTCCAGGAGCCTGCTTTCCCTAGCGGGTGAGGATAGGAGGCACCCACCCCCAAAAAAAGAGGTGCCTCCAGGAGCCCGCTACCCCCCCAAACCAGTTTAACGACAGACGAAAAAACGAAAAGACAAATTTTTGTGAAGTTTCGCGAAAAACGGAAACGAGCCGACACAGGCCACCTCCGACACACGACAACTCGAAAACGTCATTTTCCCTAGTCGTGCCCATCTCTAGTGGCAAGTTGTCTCGGTTGTCTGCATGGCTGCTCTTACACTGTCACATCATCTCTACTAGGATTCTGGCCACCAAAAATTAAGCCGAAGTATATGCTCCAGGAGCTGCCTAGATGCCCTAAGCACATCTGATCTCACCTGATTTCAGGCATCGGCCCTGATGGGAGACCACCAGGGAATACCAGGTGCTGTAGGTGCCTGGAGTAGGAACTCGCAAGCCACTCCAGTATTCCTGGCAAGAAAACTACATTGACATGAAGTCACAAAGAGTCGGTCACGAGACTGTAATGACACAACAAACACACATATGCTCGAGGGCTGCCATATAGCATAAGAACACAGCTCAAAAAGAAACTTTCAAGGTGAATGAATATGCCATGTGGAAGCTCCCTACAAGTGAGCAGCCGTATCCCTATACCCTTGAATGCAATTCATCTTTGGTGTTCTTTCGTCATTAAAAAGAGTTTTCCTAGCTTTCTACCAAGCTTTTCTTCTCCTTTCTCACTCAGAAGATACGGAGAAATCAGATGCTCGTGTAGTCCAGGGATCCAACTCATACCGTCCACCACAAGCAAGTGGAAGCAATGCAAAACCCAAGGGCAAACCAGAGCTCTCCAAAACCCAAAGGTTTTGCTCTAAAACTGGGATCTAGCCTCTATAATGTTGTGCTGTTTTAATATTTCTGCTGAAAATTTATCTGCACTAGGTTTCCAGAAGGCTTGATGGAAAGCCAAGTGGAAGGGGAGGCTCTGTGTTGCCCTCAAGCATGAAAAATGGCAGAAGCTACATAATTCTGGAATCTCCTGTGCCTTCTCTGTTTGATGACTTTTCCCTGCATAGTAATGTGTCTTTTTTTAAAAAGAATGAAAAAAAACCTCTGATAGATGTTACAAGGAGTGTATCTCTCACTGAGACAGAACATTTTAATTTCCTGACACCTTTTAGTGATTGCTTCAATTTCCAAAGATTTTGATAAAATCGTGTGGTTTAAGAGGATCAGGATTGAACGCCCTGCTCCAGCAGCAATTTAATGAAATGCTATGGTTTCACAGTGTTTCATTTGACATAACCTAGCTCAGGAGGTCTAATAAATGCTGGGTGATAAATGCTGCAGCTACAATTGTAAAAATATACTTGTAATTGTGTTAATACGCCTTAAAATACTGCCTATCAGTTATCTTTCTTCTTGTCCGTTATATGACTTGTACTGTAAAGACCAGGCCATGTAGCTTACTCAGTTTAATCTACCCTTTCCTGTTGTGTGAGATTTCCTTTAATGCATGACATACTAATCGAATCAACCTCCTGGATGAAATCAACCCATTCCCCCTCCCAAGACATATTTTCAGGCCCCCATATAGAATAAAGTCTCTTTTTCAGTGTAGTTTTGACAGGAAACCGAGAGGGTTGACATGCAATTTTAAACACTACAAAACAAATATGGATGTATCTATACATTTATCTTTTCAAACGGCTGGTACAAAAAAAGTAACATTGTCAAATGGTCATGATTTACTGAAGTGGCTCAAAGAGACATGTTCAGGAGCAAAACCTGGCACACTTAGAGAGTGGGACTACCTCAGGATAAGACCTCCTATATGGGATTTTTACAGGTGGTGCAGATGACATGATATTTGTGTCTTTTTCCACTGCTTCTGTAGTCTTTTTGTTCACATGAAAAATCTACTAAGGTGGAAAATCTGGAATATTGCACAACAACTTTCATTCATGATACTAGCAGCTCTCCATCTGGACAGATCTTAAGGGTTTAGTTATCCTTAAAAGAGGGAAAACTTTTTAAAATAGATGCCTCTCCACTCCCCACGGCAAACTGCAATACTTGGGTTTTCAACCTCATCCTATTAAAAGCCAATTTAGTTTCATCATTTATTGTAATGGTTAATGCCATTCAGTGTCTATTTCACGCTGTCAGTCATATTTAGAGCAGGACGGATGCCAACTACTGTCAACATTTGAATAGTACCATCTACTTTCACAATGCAATCAAGCATTCCGGAGCAGTCCCAGAGTGTGCCGTTGAAATGTTAAGTCCATTTTGAAAAGATTTGCTTTTCATCTTAGATAACCACAGAACTGTGGAGCTGTAAGGAACCCTATGGATCACTGAGTCTAGCCCATCAAGGAGGCACAATGAGGAATTGAACTCTCCAGTAGGGATGGGCACGAAACGAATATATTTTGTTTTGTTTTGTTTTCTTTCCTCCCTCCCTTTTTTATTTCATTTCACACAATTTTAAAAAAAAAAAATCATATGAAACAAACCACTAATGAAGTGGTTCATGTGGGGTGGGGGATGCAAAGTGGCAAAGGGACAAAAAGATTTTTAAAAGCACCGGGCTTTTTTAAAGAAAACTTTTTTCCTCCCCAGCACTGATCACCTGGCAGGTGGAGCTTGGGGGAGGGGGGGGGGAGGTTTTTTTTTAAAGGCCTGGGCGTTTTTTTAAAAATCCCTCCCCAAGCCCTACCTGTCAGCTGATTGGCGCTGGGGTGGGGGGAACCCTTTCCCCACCACCACCCTAGCACTGATCAACTGGTGTGGCTTGGGATATGGAAAAAGTTTTTTTTTAAAGCCCGGAGCTTTTAAAAAAAAACGTTTTCCCATCCCCAAGTGGCTTACAGATAGAACAAAATGGTTCCTTTCAAAACAAAAAAATAACCCCGACGAAACAGCATTTCATTTTTCATTTTGTGCCCATCCCTACTCTCCAGCGCCGGCTCCACAACCAGAGTTGTAAACCTCTGAGCTATCCAGCACTTTTAGAATTGCCATCAGTAGCAGAAATGGGTGGGATGAGGCAGGTGTAGAAAAGCTGCTGTGAACATATGCAGGAAACCCTGCATTTGGGGAGGAGACCTTTGCTTCTTTCCCCTGAAAGCTCTGAAGACGTGACCCAAAACTCTTGTTGTTCCTCCTCTGCACGAGGAAGCAGGAAGTGGCCAGCATGGGTGAAGAGAGGCTGGCCTTCCAATCATGCTTCATAGAAGGAACTCATCACCATACATTGTTGGTCTGAAACCCCCATAATAACCCAGAGTGGCTGGGGATTGTCAGCATCAGCTGATTTAATGCATCGGGACCAACTGTTTGAAATGACTGTATCATATTCAACAACCACCTGATTTCTTTGTCTACAGTCCATCTCCAGCACTTTGTCCATGACCTTCCAATCAGTACCACACAGCTACTTCTACTCATTGATGTTTCCCGGGCTCGCCCTTTTTCTCCTAACTTCATGCCTCATGACTCACATTTGTTTAATGTATTTTTACTGCTCCTCTGAGCATGGTGTTTGTAGCTCACAGCTACTGACTCCTGAATCTCCTTATTTTCATCATGGATTGATGTGCATGACTAAAAGCCTAGTACAGCTAAAGTTCATCAGGGGATAGGGTATGATAAGCCACTTGCATAAAATAAATGTTCAGTGTTTGGTTAAGTATCATTCAGGATACACATTGTCCAGGTGAGAATATGTACCTGGGAATATAGTTATGTTTTCTGACAAGAGCAATCAGCACTTGTTCTTTTTCCTCCTTCTTTTCAGCCTAATTGGTCAGCAGCCCAAAGGCCACAATCTCAAAGTGGGGGCACTTAAAGACGTGGTATCTCCAAAGAGGGCAATTTGCAAGTTTTTATTTTTTAGATGTTTAAAATATTTCCCCTCATTATAAAACTAAGGATTCTGAAATCAAGTAGGCTACAGTTGTAGATGGAGAACAAAACCAGGAGAAAATTATTTTACTAACCACAAATTGTTAATATTAAGAGATTGAGAAAACCTGAAGAAAACTAAAACAAAAAGTGCCAGTATGTAGTTTAGATGCAGGTACTAATTAGTCTACAAGGTATACTATCAAGTGAGATAGGTATCAAACAAGGGGTGAAACAAGGGTTGATTTTAGCACCCTTTCTTTTCAGTTTCTATGTAAACAACTTGATCCCTGCAATGGCATTCCCTTCTTTCTTCCCTCCAGCTATTGGAAGTTGTAAGATCTCGATATTACTCTATGCCGATGACCTGGTACTGCTATCCTTGAATAATAGAGATGGGCACGAACAAAAAAAAAATGGTGATTCGGTTCGGTTCAGTTCGTTTTCCGGTTCGGTTCATTTTCCATTCTGGTTCGGGTCATTAATTACAAAATGAATTTTTAGAAAAAAAATTTGTTTCGTAATTCATTTTGGTTCGGATTCAATTTTTTCTGTTTTTTGTAACCCCACGGTGGGTTTATTTATTATTATTATTATTATTATTATTATTATTATTATTATTATTATTATTATTATTATTAAATCCTGCCAGTCCAGATTATTTTTATTTTTATTTTATTTTATTTTATTTTTATTTTTTACTGCCGATCATGTGGCCTGCCTACTAGCTATAGCGCGGGCCGGTGAGCTTTTTTAAAAAAAACCATTGAAGCCTGCGAGTGGGTTCAGCAACCCATGGGCTGGGTCTGGTGCTCAGGGCCTGTACCGGGGCTCGTGCACCAGATTTTTAAAAATTTATTTTTATTGTATTTTTTTTGTTTTTTTAAACTGCTGGCCACGTGGCCGCCTACCAGCTGTAGTGCAGCCAGTCGGCTTCCCCCCCTCCCCCCCCCAGAGGCTCCTGGACGCTCCCTGCAGCCAGGATGGAGGACCAGACCAGGACAAGAGCAGCACCAGCTAGGAGACACCGGCAAACAAAATAAAATGGAAATTTCCATTTCGTTTCATTTCGTTTTGTTTCTCTTAGAGGGTGCAGTTCATTATTCATTTCATTATGTAATGAAATGAATAATGAATAATGAAACGAACCAAAAGTTCATTCTGTGCCCATCTCTATTGAATAAAATTGGCCTTAAAAAGAATGCTAACTGAATTTGGGCATCTTTGTAAGATGGAACAATTAACTATTAATTATACCAAAACCAAGACTATGTTTTTTGGAAAGAACCTTCCCCCCCCCCAGCCTAACTGGTCATGAGATGGGTATGCTCTAGCAGGTGCTCTCATGTAAATGCCACTACTATATTGAGTGCCAGACCAATTAGACAACTTAAAAGATTTTATGCCAGAGAAGGACAGCTAATGAACCCTGTTCTCAGGGTTTTCATTACAAAAATTCTGGCTCAAATGCTCTATGGGGCAGAAATATGGGGAGAAGGAGCCAAGCCTAATTTGGAAGTAATACAAAATAAACTATGGATTCAGATGTTGGGGCTTCCTCCTGGGATCCCCTCAGCGCACCTTAGAGTGGAGCTAGGGCATCCTTTAAGTGGTGCGAAAATTGATTTAGCCAACTTTGTTTGTTAGTTTGTTTGTTTGTTTGTTTGTTTATACATACATACATACATACATACATACATACATACATACATACATACATACATACATACATACATACAACTTATATGCCGCCCACTACCCAAAAGTCTCTGGGCAGCTTACAGTTAAAATAAGCAATTAAAACAGTTAAAACGTTAAAATACCAATGAACAATTAAAAACAATAAAACATTTAAATACAGAGAGAATACACTAAAATTGCCATCAGGACCCACCATCTATGTTATATCAGTTAAAAAACATATGAAACAGGAAGGTTTTTACTTGGTGCTGAAATGTCATCAATATCGGTGCCAGGCAGATCTCACTCAAGAGGACATGGAATACCCTGCGGGCAGCTGCCGAAAACGCCCTATACCTACAATACAAGCCATCCCTTTTACCTCCTTGCGGAATGGCTGTTTCAGGAGGGCCCCCTGATTAGATCTTAATTGCCAAGTTATGAGTTGTTTGACTTATGAGCATGCATTCGGAACAGATTAAACTCGTAAGTAGAGGTACCATTGTACAGTATATCATTGTATGTCACATTTTCCCCCAAGTTTAAAAGGTTTGGGTATATAAATGCTTCCATAGGTGAAACCACCTTGGGATTCTCATATATAATTTCATTTTCAGTTCCCCCATGTTTTTAATAGAGTCCCGAAGATAATAGTTTTGGAAGTATCTATGTACTTTGGCTTTTTCATACCATAGAAAAGCATGCCAACCCAGTTGTAGGTCATGTCCCTCTAAACATAATAATCTTTTATTTCTTAGAAGTATCCAGTCTTAAGTCAAACTAATGAATATGATTGGTAGTATAGCATCCCATCTGGTAGCCCAAATCCTCCTCTTTAGATTCTTGCAACAGTTTCAGTTTAATTAATGCTTTCTTTTTTTGCCAGATAAATTTCAATATCACTCTATTAAGTTCTTCAAAGTATTTCACCTCAATGGCTTCCCTGTGTAGTCTGACATAGTGATTGGCAGTGATGTCCAATACCTCTGCGTCCTGGAAGAGGATTTCATTTCGTCCTCTGCCCTGGTAGAAGTTTTCATGTCCAGTTTTTTTTCAGGGTGTGTTCAGCTAGTGTTGTATACTCCTGCAGTGGTGAGTGGGTTCCTTTTGTCCTTTGCTGAATGTAGCATCTGTTGTATTTTTGTGGCGGGTCTAAATACTGTTTGTAGCATCCAGACCAGAATCAAATAACATGAAAGACACTTTAGACAAAAACAACCTGAAAAATCAGTAGTAGCTGAGCACACCCTGAAACAAACTAGACATGAAATCCTCTTCCAGGACACAGAGGTACTGGACAACACTACCAATCACTATGTCAGACTACACAGGGAAGCCATTGAAATCTAGAAACATAAGCACAGTTTCAACAAAAAAGAAAGTCTAAATGGCAAAACATCAGGAAGAAAAACTCCCAGAACACGGCCAAACAGCCCGAAAAACTCTCAACTATCAGAGATCCCGGACGTGAAAGCCTTCGAGAATACTTGACTAAATGTTTTAACATAATTATCTTCTTTTGTAGTTGCACAACTTGCAGATAAGAATAATCCAAGATATTTCACTTTTTTAGCTATTTGTATGTTGACCTTTCCTGATAATTGATTTTTATTATTAGCTGTTAAATTTTTGACTAATATTTTTGTTTTTTTCTATATTTATTCTTAAGACCAAACCTCCTGATTACCTCTCCCAGAGGTTCCATGTAGATGTTAAACAGCATGGATACCTTAGATACTGGCGTAGGTTAAACGGCCTGGAGGACCAATATTTTACCAAGAGCTGTTGGCTAGAGCAACTGTGGATTGGAGGTTGGGCAAAACAGTGCTGAGAAAAGTTAAAGATCTATGATCTCACTATGGAAAAGTTCCATAGTCTTGATTCTAGTTTTAACACACTAAGGAACTAGATTTTTTTTATTTTGATGCCTGTCAAGAGTGGGCCACAATTTCTGAGTCTCGGTTCTCAATGTGAGGGAGGCATAGATCATGCTATGTATTCCAACAATGCATAGCATTGTCTTTGGTTCCCTCTAGTGGCCAGTTCTGGTAATACATCATGGAAATACTTTTCTAGAATTTTTTATTTACCATGATATTTTTGTGAGTGATCTATGCTGAACAAGGGTGCCTATATAAGTTATTTTAATGTGTTTTAGCTGTGTCTTCCTTGTTGTTATGGATACCCGCTGATTCGATCAGCTTTTGTAAGCCGCCCAGAGTTCCCTCAGGAAGATGGGCGGGGTATAAATTCAAGAATAAATAAATAAATAAATAAATAAATAAATAAATATTTTTCCATGCTATATCTGTGGTGCATAGGTGGGAGGACAACTTCAAACTTTTCTACATGGATGAGATGCCAGACAACACAAATGATACTGCACACCTGACCAAAGCCATTATAATCAATAGCTACTAGAGATGGGCATGAAATGAATTTTTTTCCATTTCATTATTCATTTTTTTGTTTCATTTCAGAATGAAATGAAAAACAAACTGATTTTTAAAGAAAAACAAAATGAAATGAAGTTGAAATTTTCCATTCGTTCTGTTCTGTTTTTTGTTAATAGCAAGGCTTCCCATAGGCAATGCATTGCTATTGGAAATTGCTTTAAACAACCCACGCCTTCCCCCCAATCAGGTGCATTGTTTATGCACCCAATTGGGGGGAGAAGTGCAAGGTTTTAAAACTTTTTTTTAGCCACCGAAGCAAACAGTGGCCAGTGGCCATCAGCACTTTCTTTGGTGGCTAAAAAAGTTTACAAACCCTGCGCCATTCCCCCCAACATTCTCGGTTGTGGAAGAAGTGCAGGGTTTTCAAAAAGTTTAAAAACACCACACTTTCATCAGGCGCATTGGGGGGGGAGTAGCACATTAAAAAACCCCGAATAAAAACAAAAAAATGAAACAAACAAAAAACAAAACAATTTTTTAAAAAAATCATTTCAAATGAAATGAATCAAAACAGAGAAAAATGAAATGAACAACTAAATAAAATTCCATCTTAGTGTTTCTTGCTCATCTCTGATAGCTAGTCCAGAAGATGTACCACAGGGTGATCACAGGTGAGCAAAAGGGTTGAGATCATAAAGGCATAGATCCATGTTTATCCACAACATGTTTTGCTGTTGTTTTGCTCTTAAAATGTGTACATCAGCAAAATATTAAAAGTATACATTACCTTTACACCAAAAGTATAGTAAAACATATATAGTAAAAGTATAGTAAAACACACACACACACACACACACATATATATATATATATATATATATATATATATATATATATATATATATATATATATATATATATATATATATATATATATATATATATATATATATATATATGTTTTCGTAGATTTTCACGGGTATAGGTATGCATGTTAGGGTGGATTCGGGTTTCTTCCCGTGTAGAAATCTGGTTGTTTTGGCGACGTTTCGACGAGGTCTCACTCGTCATCTTCAGGCTGGTGTTCTGGCTTCTTTCTTCTTGAAGCAAAGCGTGATCTCAGTTGAAGTCCTTCTATAAATACTGCTGGGGGTGTGTGGTTTGCTTGCTCTGTTGCTGATTGTAGGTTCGTTTGTTCTTTTGTGATCTGCTGTGTGGCTGAGGCGATCGTTAAGGGCTTAACTGCTGGTGGGTTAGATGGCTGTTTAGAGACATCATGTGTGGGTGAGGTGCTGGATGTGTGTCTATTAGCCTTTTGTTTCTTAACGACCTTGGTGATGGGTGTTCTGGCAGCATCCTGGGCTTTGGTGGAGTGGGGTCCTGTGTCTTGTGAATTCATTTTGGTCTGGCTGCGTGTCTGTGGTCTCCCAATGTTTTTTTGGCGTGTGTAAGTGTGCTGCATGTGGTGGCTGGAGTGGGGAGTAGCGGTAGATGGTGCAGTCGTGGTTTTGTTATTGGATGGTGGTTTCGTTTCATCTGTGGGAAGGGTCTGGGTTTGTGTTTGGTGTGGATGGAAGGTGGTGGCATCTTGTGTTCTTTTGGACCTGGTGTCAGTCTTTGTGACAGAGGCTCGTCTGTTGACCAGGGCTAGTTTCCAGATGTCAGGCAAGCGGGAGGTGTCATCACGTTTATTCATGTTGTTTGGGTGTTTCTCTATTTCAATGGCTTCCATGATTATTCGACTGTTGAAGTGTTCAGTTTTGGAGATGAGTTTGGTTCTTTTAAAAGAAGGAACACCTCTCAGACCCATAGTCAGCTCCATAGGCTCACCCCTACAAAACCTCGCCAAATTTCTTGCCAAACAACTCCAGCCCTATGCAGAATCCATCTCTTCATACGTACAAAACTCGTTCCACTTCATAGAAATTATAAAGAAACAAGACCTACAACCCAATGACCTACTCGTGAGCTTCGATGTTGTTTCGCTCTTCACACAAGTGCCCATTCAAGAAGCCTTGACAGCTATCCACAACAAATACAACCCCCCCAAGCACATCCTAGATCTGACCAACCACTGCCTAACCAACACATACTTCATCCACAATGGACAAAGATACAAACAGATAGAAGGAGCACCCATGGGATCACCCCTCTCACCGGTCATCGCAAACCTATATATGGAACACTTTGAAACCAACGCGTTACAGAAGTCCGAACATAAACCCAAACTCTGGCTCAGATATGTTGACGACACCTTTGTTATCTGGCCACACGGGAAAGACAAACTGAACAACTTCCTCACACATCTCAACAGCCTACACCCCAAAATACAATTCACTATGGAAATAGAAGCCAACAACCAACTTCCCTTCCTGGACGTCCTAATCTACAAAAAACCCGACGGCTCCTTAGGACATACCATCTACCGAAAAAAAACACATACAAACCGCTACTTAAATGCACAATCACACCACCACCCTGCACAGATCAACTCCGTAGCAAAAACCCTCATCTTCAGAACCAAACACCTCGCTGACAAAGACCACCTAAAAACTGAATTACACTCTCTCTCGAATGCTTTAATTGCGAACGGATTCCAAAAAAACACCATCACCAAACTAATCCAAAAAGAAACACCCCCCAAGAACCAAGAAACAGAAGAGAACAACGGCACTGCCCTCCTCCCTTACATCAAAGGCACCACAGACAAAATAAGCAAAATTCTCCACAAACACAATATCAAGACAGCCTTTTGCACCGAACAAAAAATAGCCAACATTTTAAGAAACCCCAAAGACAAGATTGAGCTAGAAAACCAAGGAGTCTACGAAATACCATGCAAAGTCTGCCCAGCCACATACATCGGACAGACAAACAGGAGAATAAGCGCACGCATCGCAGAACACAAGAACGCAGTCAAAAAAGAAGAAAAATCTTCCTCTCTCTTCCAGCACATAAAAACAACAGGTCATGAAATTGATTTTAAAAGAACCAAACTCATCTCCAAAACTGAACACTTCAACAGTCGAATAATCATGGAAGCCATTGAAATAGAGAAACACCCAAACAACATGAATAAACGTGATGACACCTCCCGCTTGCCTGACATCTGGAAACTAGCCCTGGTCAACAGACGAGCCTCTGTCACAAAGACTGACACCAGGTCCAAAAGAACACAAGATGCCACCACCTTCCATCCACACCAAACACAAACCCAGACCCTTCCCACAGATGAAACGAAACCACCATCCAATAACAAAACCACGACTGCACCATCTACCGCTACTCCCCACTCCAGCCACCACATGCAGCACACTTACACACGCCAAAAAAACATTGGGAGACCACAGACACGCAGCCAGACCAAAATGAATTCACAAGACACAGGACCCCACTCCACCAAAGCCCAGGATGCTGCCAGAACACCCATCACCAAGGTTGTTAAGAAACAAAAGGCTAATAGACACACATCCAGCACCTCACCCACACATGATGTCTCTAAACAGCCATCTAACCCACCAGCAGTTAAGCCCTTAACGATCGCCTCAGCCACACAGCAGATCACAAAAGAACAAACGAACCTACAATCAGCAACAGAACAAGCAAACCACACACCCCCAGCAGTATTTATAGAAGGACTTCAACTGAGATCACGCTTTGCTTCAAGAAGAAAGAAGCCAGAACACCAGCCTGAAGATGACGAGTGAGACCTCGTCGAAACGTCGCCAAAACAACCAGATTTCTACACGGGAAGAAACCCGAATCCACCCTAACATGCATATATATATATATATATATATATATATATATATATATATATATATATATATATATATATATATATATATATATATATATATATATATATATATATATATATATATATATATATATATATGCTAGAGATGGGCACGACTTAGCGGTATTCCCGTTTCCGTTTCCGTTACTCGGTTCCGTTACTCTACGGAAACGGTAACGGGAATCACTCCCCCAGACTTCGAGCTCGAACCGACGAACGAACAATTTTGGTCTGATTTGTCGTGCTCGTTCCTTGCATTGCGCGATCGCGCGATGCCACACGCGGCACAGAAAAAAGTTTTTAAAAGTTAAAAAAACCCGGTTCCCGGCCAAAAAGCAGGCGGAAAAATGCCTGCCATGCCTCAGGGCACCTACCAGAGGGGTTGTTTCTGGAGGTCCCCGGCCTCCCCCCCCATCCCCCGTCCTGGGCTGCTCTGGTGGGACTCGCCGCAGGCTCGCAGCCAGCAAAAAGCCCAGTCTCGCCGCCGGCCGCCGCAATTAAAGCGCAAGCAAGCGGCACGGACGGCACAGGAAAAAACTTTTAAACTCTCCCCCCCCCCCATTCCCGGGCCAAAAAAGCAGGCGGAAAAATGCCTGCTTGACTAAGGGCGCAGGGCACCTACCGGAGGGGTGGTTTCTGGAGGGGGGGTCCCGCCTCCCCCCCATCCTGGGCAGCCGGACTCGAGTCGCCATTTCGCCATGCCATGCGGTGCGGGCAGGGGATCCAAAATGGGGCGGCGAACGCAATATTGTTTTTGAAATCGTGGTCCAAAAACACACAAGCACAACAGAAACACACGAAAATTTATAAACTGCCAGATTTTTCACAGTAGCAGTGGGTTTTTTCTTGCAACAAAATGTCTCTCCTCTCCTCCTCTGTCCTCCATTGATTTTTTTTTTACACCTGCGCAATGATGGGCTGGCCGAGTGGCCAGCCATGTGGGAGTGGACGACCATGCAAATTTTTGGAGCCATCCCACCAGTCGCATGGCCACTTGGCCATGGAGACTTCTGGGATGTGCCAAAAAGCCCCCTAAAACCTGCCCTAGCCCTAACCCTAACCCTTGACTCCGTACCCATACGTCACAGACTGTCTTCTTAGTGGGTCAGAGAGGCACCCAGAGGTGCAACCCACTAGCCCACCGTAACCTTACCCGTCACTAGCCTAACCCTAGCCCTTGCACTAACCCACCTTAAAGCCAGATCTACTTGCTTGCATTGCGCTACACGCAGCAAGTACAATTCCCTTCTGTGTGAGACATGGTGGTGCGAGAGCCTTAGTTAGGCATCTCACTATGGCTCTGGGTTCAGTGCCATCCACTAGTCTTCACAGTCACTCTCTGCACATTATGTTATGCAATATCCATATGGCTATTGCACAGCATTTTGCAGCAGCAGCAGGTGAGGAAGGGAGACCCCCATGTAGAGGGGTCTCTTGGAGCCTGCTTCCCCTTCCTAGTGGGTGAGGATAGGAGGCACCCATGGGTGCCTCCAGGAGCCCACTTTCCCTTTATAGCGGGCCAGAGGAGGCACCCACCCCACAGAGGTGCCTCCAGGAGCCCGCTCCCCCCCAAAACCAGTACTAACGACAACGAAAAAATGAAAAAACGAACCGACTAATTTTTGCAAATTTTCACGAAAACCGGAAACAACCCGAAACGGGACCGGCCCGACTAACGACAACTCGAAAAAAAATTTTTTCAAGTCGTGCCCATCTCTAATATATACAACTAATGTTGTATTTTATAAATACTGCAAATAAAAAATAATGCACACTACAAGAACTTGGTGATGAAACAGACAATACAGTCACTAATGAATGCATATGTGTGAGAAATTTTAGTAGTATATTTTATGGCTATTAAGGATAATTTTTGCAGACTGATTTTCAATCGGCACAAAATGAACCAGAGCTGAAAAAAACAACCGAAACCAAAACACCAACAGAGTGTTAAGAGCATTAAAAAAACAGTAGTAATGAAGGGCCTGTCCTGTGTTGCAGTACCTTTGCCTAGATCTTTCTATTTTATTTTAAAGATATCAGAAAATGTGCATTGAAGCAAACATCACTTGCTGAAACATAAAGAAGCTATAAGGGAAAGAAGTAGTTCAGCTCTCCAGAACCAGGAGGATTTGAAATGAATTGATGTGTTCTGACTGGTGAGTCAAAATAATTCACTCCCCCCCACACACACACACCCGTGTTAAACCAAGTCATTTTTCCCAAACTATATTTGATATCTTATTGTTTATTTTCAGTCAGCAGACAGCAATTTTCTAGAGCAGCTCATGATATACAGCTCAGATATCTTACAGGTCACATGTCATTCAAGAAAGGTCAACGATTCATTTAAAGTTTCATCATTCTTCACATAAACAGGCAAATGCCATTTCATTCACAGCACCAGCTTTTGTGCCTGTGATAGGCCTCTGTACTGACAGAGACCATGTACTACTATTTGATGCCAAGAATCAGTGAATTGACATTATCATTACTTTATCATATATCTTGAAGCACTTCCCCAAAAAGTAGATTCTCCCAAACTGAGTTTCATTTAAAATCATTTCAAAAGAATTTTGTAGATCTCTGACTTCTACCCTGATTCTATCTCATCACTGTTAAACTTATAACCATGTGGAACATGTCCATAATATGCCATATATGACTGATGCATTAAGAAATAGTAACAAAGAAACTTTGTCTCGTTCTATGTTGACATAAACCTTTTCATAGGTTGATGTCTAAAACAAATGTGCTTTGAAAAATTATCTCTTAAATGCTTCTTTAGGTAAAGTATCTTTTTAAAGGTACTACTTTTAAAGTACTGTACAATTGTTTTCATTTTTGTACACTGAATGTAGTCCTGAAGAAATTATCACTATACAAAAAGTAGGACTTCTTCTTCTTCTTCTTCTTCTTCTTCTTCTTCTTCTTCTTTGGGTGTCCTTTGGGCAAACAGATAATTTGAACAAGAAAGAAAGAAAGAAAGAAAGAAAGAAAGAAAGAAAGAAAAAGAAAGAAAGAAAGAAAGAAAGAAAGAAAGAAAGAAAGAAAGAAAGAAAGAATAGTAGCCATGTTAAAGTAGAAATTAAAGTATTTCTGCCAGAGAAAATAGTTAATCCTTAACTGAACCTCAACCATATGTCCAATCCTTGGGCTTTAACCCTTTCCTATATAACAGCATCACACCAAAACAGGCAAAGGCTGTTTCTATTTCTCCTGATTTAGGAATATATATAATCTGCTGGAGGGAAAAACAGAGGCAGAAAGATTAGCACCATTGCGATAGGCCCACACAATTCACCACTATACACCCTCTCTACAGAAGTAAACTGAAGAGAGTCATGGCAACTGGACTTCTTCTCTTGAGCGATCAAAACATTTTGCTACTTATCCAAGCAGCTTCATCAGTCTGAGGAAAGTTAGTGGTGAATCTTCCAATTTATAGCTCACCTTGATTTCATATCACCCTGGTCTGAATAGGCTCATAAGCTGGACAATGGCCTGAATAGGCTTGTTAGGTGGACAATGGCCTGAATAGGTTTGTATGTGGACAATGGCGTGAACTACCTATCTTCTCTGTCTAAGTACACATTGCAGTGTACATCCATTTGAAGGACAAAGGACATTTATTCAAAGATGAGGTTGAACACATATTAGACAGAGAAGATAGGTGGTTGAAGAGAGGGGTCAGGGAAGCCATTCATGTGTGTCTGGAAGTTGAGTCATGGCTACTGGACTTCTTTTTGAGAGATAGAAATGTTTCACTGTTCATACAAACAGCTTCATCAGTCTGAATACAGCTAGTGCAAGTCCTCCATCTTACAGTCAGCTTTGACCTCTTGTCACCCTGATCTGAATTAGGCTCATAAGATGAACAATGGCCTGAATAGGCTCGTTAGGGAGACAATAGTATCCATAGCCTTAAGGTGAACAATGGCCTAAGGTGCTGAAACCTATCAAGAATGGGTCGTTAGCTATGGCCTTGGTGGTAAAGGCTTTTTGATTTGTCTGGGTACTTTGGAAAGCACAGCCTGATAAGTAGCAGATAGACTATGCCTGAGCCCACCACCTCTGTTGAGGGAGGGGTTTTCAATGCTCACATGAATGGCTTCCCTTACTCCTCTCTCAAACCACCTCTCTTCTTTGTCTAATATGTGTACATCCTCATCTTTGAAAGAGTGCCCTTTGTCCTTCAAATGGAGGTGTACTGCTGATTCTGGTCCTGAGCTGTTACCCCTCCTATGTTGGGCCATCCTTCTGTTTAATGGCTGTTTTGTTTCTCCAGTGTAGAGGTCTGAACACTCACTGCATTCATGTGTGTATTGAAGCCCTCTTTCTCAACAGAAGTGGGGGACTCAGGCTTAATATGTCTGCTACTTATGAAGTGTCCCTTTCATCAATCTGCAGATAAATCAAATGCACTTCACACCTCTACCAGCTAATGACCCATACTTAATGGGTGTTGGGAAAGAAGCCTGTTCACACAATTGTCTACCTATGAGCCTATTCAGACCAAGGTGGTGTGAAATGAAGTTGAACCACAAATTGGAGGACTGACCACTAACTTTCCTCAGACTAAGCTGCTTGGATGAGTAGCAAAATGTTTCGATCTCTCAAGAAAAGAAGTCCAGTTGCCATGACTCAACTTCCAGATAAACTCGCCTGGATGTCTGAGAATCTTTTCAGAGATAAACTGAAGAGCAGTCCCCTTGATCATAGAACTGGGGGGGGGGGGCAGAGAGGGGGGAGATGTATGGTGCCTAGGCTTGTTTATCTGTTTGGTTGCCACACCAGCAGCAGTTCTATGATACTTGAAATGTCCTGAAATAATTTAACATACACAGACCGATGAAGCTGTTTGGATGAACAGCGAAACGTTTCTATCTCTCAAAAAAGAAGTCCAGTAGCCATGACTCAACTTCCAGATAAACTCACCTGGATGACTGAGAATCTTCACAGACATACACAGAGGTGTTCTCATCTTTATGCAAGCATAATTTACTCAGCAGGATTTTGGCCATAGTCTATAAGAAGAGAACTCAGAAGATTAATCTGAAACTTAGCCAGTTTCTCTTGGGTCTTGTTTGAAGATGATTATGTAGTGGAAAGGCTATGTATTAGCTTGCCAATAAGAATTAAGCAATGATCCAGTGTATACTTATATCTTTACAGTAGCATGTTTGCAATTTTATGCCAAGGTATCTATAAGTCCATGGAAGTTACTGAATCAAGTCCTGTTTGCATGTTATTGCCATGCTAGTCAGTAATAACGAGGCGACACACGTTTTGGCTTGGTTAAAACAGGGCCACAATTTATTAACAACAGGAACAGGTTATTAACTTTATTAACTGAACATTAAGTTCATAGGAGGGTCTGTCGAGTAGCGCAATAAGAGCAAGGGATTGGATGTTTCAGGTCCACTTGCTGAAATGAATTTATTGCAGCCAGTTATATATGCCGCCAGGAGGATGCCAGAGTAACTTTGGGCATCCCCCTGTTACCAATTTCTTGGCAGTCCTCTTTATGGTGTTGGGGTTGTTATTACTTCATCCCTATCTGCTACCTAATTTAATTTATTACAATAGGACTGCCGAGGACCTTGAAACTATTTGTTTGAATATGAATCTGATGGTCAATATTATATTGTGCTACCCGCCAAATTGTGACCGGTATTGGTTAGAAACCCAACTCCACAAGTGTCTGGTGGGATGGGCGAAAACACGCTGCCACTCACGGCCAATCAGAGTAGCAGTCAAAAATTCCCATCCGGCCCCGAAGCGACCAGCAAAGCATCACCATCACATAAAATTAGTGGAGGGCGGGCGGGGCCACGCAGTCTGCGTAAACCACGCCAACTGCGCAGCCCAACCACCGCCTGCCTACTGACAGCTGGCAAATCCTCCCCAGCGCCTCACTAGGAGACGCGGGGAAGCCATAATGCCAGGTCTCAAAACATGACAAAATTTGGTGTTTTATCATTATTTGGTTTCTAACCCAAACTTTTCACCCTTAACCCTCTTTGGAGGACAAATGGTTTTTGGTGGATAACTGATGATGTTCCTGACTCTGAAAGAAGAAGACATCATCCGCTTGACGCTACAGGGATGTTTTTACCTCAGATGATATCCTAAGCAGAGTATTTAGCCTAACTGCAATTTGTAGTTTGGTCCTGCATAAAGCAGAGAAAATTGAGATGTGTGGTAGCAGGTACGTAGAGGAGATACCACGTTCTTTTCTTCTCCCCCTCCCAGTTTATACTAATGCTTAGAAACAATTCAAGGATGATGACACGGACTGTGTAACCTGGCTGCTTGTCCTTTCAGAATGAAAACTAACCCTTTCTAAATACTACCTCTCTGATGATATTTTGCTATTGTGCAAAGTTGCTGCAGCAAATAAAAAGAGCTGAAATGTCTGCATTTCCTAGTTCTCTCCAGGCCACAAACATGCACAAAAATACTTACACATATACTTGGAAGGAAAGTTTTCAAGAGTGCATTACACACTAGAGCAAGCAGCAGATTGCTTAAGATTACTCTGACATCCTGGACCAGTCAGAGCAGTAATATCTTCATGTTTGCTGTCAAGGCCTGTCACCCCTGCTGACCAGCAGAGATGCCAAGGCAGCCCACATTACTCAATCAACTTTAAGTGTTATAAATACTGAGGTCCATAAAAAAGTACAATGTAATGATGGCTTTAAACAAACCCAATTCATCATCCTTCCTGCACACGTGTCATTTCCCTCTGGGTGACCAACCAACCAGAAGTGGAACAAAAGCAGGCCAGTTTGAAAATCCATTTCTCTTCATCAGTTTGACTTTTTATTCTGCCTCTTTCAGAGGAAAAGAAAAATAAATAATAAAATGAATAAAAATCTCTCAAGTCAAATAGAGCTGTGCTGCCCCCGGCCCATTTGTGTCATTGTTGCTGTGCACTATGTCCATACACTTTACATCTAGTGATATAAAGGGAAATCCTTCCATTTAAAGGTCAGGTGAGGGCTGTTTGTTTTAAACCAATGGACCATGGCAAAGGGATTCACGTAGATTATTTTTTGTCCTTCAACAGTTAGACTTGTAGCCAGATAAACAGCATGCAACACATTTATTTATTTTTTGCTGTTGGAAATACTAAACCACTGGATCTAATTGTAAGGTAGTAACTGAGGAAACATATATTCAATGTATCCTACTCTTGTATGGTGTGGGTAGGGATAACTTGTCCAGTTATTGACATATTAAAACTAATTCTGGTGTGTGAAGGAACATGAAGATCATCTGTTGTAATAAACTGCATGAAAGGCAAATAGAACAGGCTATCAAAATTCCTTCATTGGCTACCAATCATACAGGAGCATTTCTAGCCACCTTACAATGCTCTTCACATTTCATCTTGTATGATATTCCACACATCTGTATCATTAACATCCAGGGACATATTCTTTATTCCCTTTCAGTTTTCAACTAACAGTTGATATGCAGAAACTCTTTGTGCCTTTTCCAACATATGACTTCCAGTTACCCTTGGATGAGTTATGTGCCAGATATATGTTCCAACTAAAGATGCTGAGGAAGAAGAAACTGAGTGTGTTTAAGTAAGTATCCAGGGTGAATCTGATCACACACCAAACCAAGACATACTTATAATCATAGGTGACTAAAATGCAAAAGTAGGGAGCAGAGCAGAACCAAATGCTATTGGGGAATTTGGCCTAGGAATGAAGCAAGAGAATGACTCATTGAGTTCTGCAAAGGCAACAATTTGTTTACTGCAAATATATGTGTCAAGCAACAGAACAAACAGCTTGTACACCTGAACATCACCAGGTGTCAATACAGAAATCAAATAGACTATGTTATTGGAAGCAGGAGACAGAGAAGCTGTATTTTCTCTCCCAAACCAAGACTAGGAGTGGCTTGTACTACTGATAATGAACATTTAATAGCCAACATTAGAGTAAATCTGAAAAACAACACTAAAAGAATTGTACTGCCAAAATATAATTTTAAATAATTCCTGATGAATTTGAAGTCCACATAAAGCACAAATTAGCATTGCTAAACTGACTTAAATGTGAACCAGAAAAACTATGGATTGAAACTAGACCTCTTCAAAAAGATAATTCCTACCTTAAAGAGTAAAGGAAAAACCTAGACTCATGAGAGAAGAAACATTTAAAATTGTGAAGGACAGGCAAGAAGCAAATGCAAAAGAAACAGATCATAACTTCGAATGCAATTTTAATGTAGAGCCAAAGAGAACTATTATAATAACTAGTGCAAAGAAATAGAGGAGAACAACAAAAGGGGGAAACAGAAGATAGCTTCTAAAAGATCTGAGAAATCAAGTGAAAATTTAAGCATGGATTAGTAATGCTAGATGACCAACAGGACAACATGCTATGCCTGTGAAGATTCTCACTCAGTCATCCAGGTGGGTTTATCAGGAAGTCATGGCAACTGGACTTTTTCTTCTTCTTGCGAGATCAAAACGTTTCCTTAGTCTGAGGAAAGATAGTTGCAAGTCCTCCATTTTATAGTTCACATTGACTTCATGTCACCCTGGTCCGAAATAGGTTCAAAAGATGAACAAGGACCTGAATAGGCTCGTTAGGTGGACAATAGTCTCAATAGACTCATTAGGTGGACAATGGCCTTCTAATACCAGAATCAGCAATATACCTCCACTTGAAGGACAAAGGGCACTAATTCAAAGATGAGAATGTACCCATAATAGACAGAGAAGATAGGTGGTTTGAGAGGGGAGAAGCCACCAGGTGAGCATTGAAAACCCCTCTCTCAACGGGCACAGTCTATCTGCCACTTATCAGGCTGAAATTTCAACAATCCCCAGACAAATCAAAAATACTTTACACCTCCACCAACAAGGCCATGGCTAATGATTCATACTTTATGGGTGTTGGGAAGGTTGTAAAAGTGGGACTTTCATGAACCTTAGGCCATTGTCCACCTAATGAGCCTATTGGGGCTATTGTCCACCTAATGAGCCTATGCAGGCCATTGTCCAACTTATGAGCCTCTTTCAGACCAGGGGGACATGAGGTCAAAGGGAACTATAAAATGGAGGACTCGCAACTAGCTTTCCTCAGACTAGGGAAGCTATTTGGATAAGCAATGAAACATTTTGATCTCTCAAGAAAAAGAAATCCAGTTGCCATGAATCACCTTCCAGACAACATGCTATCTTACCCGACAAAATCAAGAGAAGCTGGCAACAATATAATGAAGAGATAAAAGGATGGCAGACTCATTTGAAGAAGAATCCTATGATGAATAGCCTGCAGTTCTAGAATGTTAAGTGAAAGCTGCTCTAAAAGCATTAGGAAGAAATAAATCATCAGGAATCAAATGGTACATTAATATAACTATTTCAAGCCACAGTGACTGAATTTCAAGCCACATCATCTGAATTTGTTGTTGTTACCTATCTACTGCCCCACATGGTGCTTAGAGAACTCTCTGGGCAGTTTACAATGTAATGAAGCAAGATAAAATTCTGCCCCACCCCACCCTGAGCAAGTATTTTACTGACCTCAGAAGGATGGAAGGCTCTTAAGCCAGCTACCTGAACCTATCAAGATTGAACTCAGGTTGTGAGCAGAGGGGGGGGGGGGAGGCAGAACCACATTATAACCACTGAGCAATGAGGCTCATACAAGCATTTCTCTAATCTTTCCTACAATCAACCTGGCACTCAAACTGTTGGAACAAAGACTTTTTTTCATATGTGAAACAAGAAATGCCTGATGTTCAATCTGGATTCCAAAAAGAAAGAGGAACTTGTCAAGAAGAACTCTCCAGCTGACTACTGGAGAGCAACAAAGAATTTGGAAGATAAGTATATGCTTTATAGACTGCAGCAAAGCTTTTGACTATGTGGATCATGAGAAACTAGGGGTTGTTCTGAAAGAAATGGGTGTGCCTCAGCACTTGATGGTTCTGATGAGTAATCTGCATTACGGCTAAGACACTACTGTTAGCACAAAATATGGAGATACATAATGGCTTCCCTATAGGCAAAGGCAAGGCCGGCGCTACCATTAAGGTGAACTAGGCAGCTGCCTTGAGTGCCGAAATGGAGAGGACGCTGGCAAGCCTGCTGCGCCCCGCCTAACCCCCCCCCCCCCGCTGCCGCCCTCCGCCCTCCGAGCTCCTGTGCCCTCCGAGCTCCGCCAGCCGTCCAGGAAGGCGCGCATGTTCCGGCCAGGCGGCGCCCTCTCCCCAGTGGACTCCGGTCACCCCAGAAGCCTGAACAAGAGGGAAGGAGGGACGGCCGGTGGAGCCCCAATGCCTTGCCAAGTGCTGAGTGGCCAGAAAGTGAGGAGGAGGAGAGACAGAGGGGGTCCGCCCCCCTCCCGCAGCTGCCCTGGATCGAGGAGGCTTGTGGGGGCGGGTCTGTCCATGCTCTGAGCCGCCGCCCCCCCGGAGTGGGCTGTCCACGGCTCCCGCTCACCCGAGAGCCCGGCCTTGGGGGGGCTGGATAGGCCACGGGCCGCCCCCTCAGAGGGGCTCTGCCTTGCCGGATTGGCTGCTGCTCACCCCACTAGGCACGCCGCCCTCCTCCCCCTCCTCCTCCTCAGTGGTGCTTCATAAGCCCAGCCACCTGCGGAGCCCGGGGGCAGTGGAGGCGCGATGATGGGATGGCGGGCGCCCGGCTGGAGGGCGGCGGTGGTGGTGCCCCCACTGCCTGCCACCCACCCACCATCCCCCGCCCATCGCTGCCTGTCGCCGCCCACCCACCTGCCCCCACGCCCCTCGCCGCCCACCCCCCATGCCTGTTGCCATCCGCCCCCACGCCCGTCACTGTCCCCCACCTGCCGCCCTGTCCCATGCTGCCTGCCCCTGCCCCCATGCCACCCCCCCCGACACCCCCGACGCCCCCTGCCCCACCCACCTGACCCCCCCCGCCCCTCATCTGGGGTGCAAAAAAACCTAGCACCAGCCCTGGGCAAAGGGGTCAAACAAAGGTGGATTTTTATCCCCTTATCTGTTCAGTCTGTAGGCAGAACATATCATATGGAAAGCCGGACTAGAATCAGATAAAGGAGGAGGGAACATTGGTGGCAAAAAGATTGGGGGGGGGGGTATTTAATATATGCAGATGATACCATCTTACTGGCAGAAAGCAGCAATTACTTGAAATGACTTTTCTTCTTACTGAACATAATACAAGAGGATGAAACTATGAAGTGTCCTGGGGGCATATGCAATATTTAGTCTGATTCTTCACCAGGAAAATATTTATCTCTCTAAAAACAACAACGAAAAAGCTTTGATTAAAAAAAAAGAATGGTTTGAAACTTGTTAAAGGTCTCTCAAAATGCCTCTTTAAAAGTCCTTTAAAAACTGCATTTGCACATCATTAGAGAATATAACTTCTTATACTAAAAAGCAGCTTTGTAATAACTTCTTGTTTGTGACTCATAGTTACTTCTTCTACTGAGCTGCAAAATGGACACAGTGGAGTCTGTTTTTATGGCTTGTGCTGAAACAAGGGCAGCAGTCATAGAGACATGAAAGAAGAAGTCTGAAGTGCCATATGCTACCTTGTAATCATTATCAGTCCACTATTACATCTTAATTGAGAAGACAGACCCTTCAGGTCAGAAGGATTCACTACTAGTAGAGAAGAGTCAGCTCTAACATTTGTCATTGTAAAAGTTAATAGTAATATATATTTCTCGTTAGAATGTGCTGAATTTTGAAGTCATCTACTTGGATTACATCATCTGCGGCAACAATGGATGTGTTTCACATCTTTCAATAGCAGGAAGGGCTTGGCTCATCTGATTTAATCTCCCAGCACCCACCCACCCCAGCTGTCTTCCTTATAGCGATGTTGGCTGCAGCTATGGAACCCTCAAGGGGAGGCAGCCAAATATTCTGATAATGTCCCCAATGACAGCACCATGAAACTCATGCCATAATTTCAAGCATAACAAGCAAAGCAGAGTGTTCAAATGCAAACCAATGCCCCAAACTCCACATATCTTCGTTTCCCTGAACTCTCTCCTCTTTTCTTTGCAAGCAGTTCAGCGTGAAGTCAGAGTTCACTGATATGTTCTCTGTACTTGGTAGGATGATGATTTTATATGAGCCATTGACTCAGCTTGCATCGATCCTTGAGAATGTATCGCACAAATCATTTTGCACTAAACTGCTGAATCAATGAAGAAATCTCCTGGAAAATTTATATTAAAAGTCACTGTTTGCCTAAATGAGTTCCCTGTGCCCCATATTGAATATTTTGCTGATGAATTGAGTGAGTTTAAATTTGAACATTGCAGACCCATTAAAGAATGAATTCTTAAATCAAATTCTGCCATTTATGATTGAAATGAGATTTCCTCTGCAATGGACTAGCTGCTGTATAAATCAGTTGTGCATTTTATACTGTACTATAAACAAGATATAATTCTTTTAAATACACAGCTAGTCCCTTAAATCTTTTGATGCATCTTGCTTTTCTCCAGTGTTGTTGTTGCTATATTTACACCAAGCAACTAAAACAGCTTTATGAAAGACCTTTTGAAGGTTAAAGATGCCACAGAGGTCTTTAATAAGGCATTGTAATTTTCAGTTTATCTCTTGTGTTCAGCTTTGAAACCAGTCCACTACTTCAAGTAGCTTGGTAAGTTAAGCATCTGACCAGAGGAGTTGAGCTCTCCACTGTGCTCCTGTGTATGTAGCTTGTGTGGCCTTGGGCAAACTGTGCAATTCCAGAGCATCCCCAGTGTTTTTACCTAGAAAGGGTCACCGTAAGTCAGAATCGACTTAACGGCACACAGTTAGTGATTCCCAATGTGTTGTAGTGGACAGCGTGACAGACTAGGACTCTGGAGAACAGGGTTTGAATCACCGCTCAGTTATGGAAGCTCACTGGGGGAGTGGAACTGTTTAAAACCACTCCTTAAATATCTCACTTACTTTGAAAGCCCTGTTAGGGTTGCTATAAGTTGGTTCCGATTTGATGGCGTGTTACACAAACACACATACGGGGTGTGGTGGCACAGCAGGCTAGAGCGCTGACACTGTTGGCTGCAACGTCAGCAGCTTGAATCCCAGGTGCCATGCAGCAAAGTGAGCTCCCATTGTTAACCCCAGCTCCTACCAACCTAGGAATTCAAAAGCATGTAAAATCAAGTAGATAAATAGGTACCACTGTAAACCATGGGAAGGTAAACAGTGTTCTGTGCGCCGAAATGCATTCGGCCATGCTGGCCACATGGCCATGGACTTGCACAACACTGGCTCTCTAGCTTAGAAACGGAGATAAGCACCACCCTTTGAGTTGGACACAACTAGCATGCAAGTGCGGTGGAACCTTTACCTTTATCTTACACAAACACAGCATGGGGTGCTTCCCTACACGCACTGTAGTACACAAAGCACAACGGGTATTCACATATAAGAACCACATCATAGATTTTCATGGGTGGATAGCTGATTTGGGCAGTAGCATTTTGACTCAGGATCCTATGCACACCCTCAGCATTTTTGGAAATTTATGGCAAGGAAATGACACCCCAATGCAGGTTAAAGGCAACTTTACCAGGTCTGGTTAACATGTTGATTTTTTGTTTATTATTTTTGTTGCAGCCCCTTTTAAACAAATATATTTCTGCCAACATTAATGCACAGTAAAACCAACAAAGATCATTGAAACATACAATCAATTAAACAGCCATCTTTTGGTGTAGCTTCTTGGGCGTCCAAAACAGAGATGGGCAATTACCATCACTCAGTGGTTCAATGCAGTTTTCAGAATTGAGCCTCAGTTGTTTTACAGGTGGAATAGATCCAGCCAGTGGAGCAGTCACTAAACTCACCAACGTAAGTAAATTAATGTGTGTAATGAAGCTGATTCTTAAAAATCTTTTAGTTAATTCCTATTTAAAATCCCAAATCTGAACATTATGTGTCATATAAGTGTTTAGGGAGAGAATAATAATAATAATAAACTGCCCAGCGATTTGACCTTGATGCTGGGTCTTTGTCCTGAAGCACATAGAATAGATATTCCTTCTGTGTGCAGCTCTATAGCAGCATTCATGGTGATACTGCCCTGTAGACCCTTCTGAGTCTTCTGTTGCACACACCAGATAAATGTCATTTTTACTGTCTTCAAATCTCTAACATTGATATCAAGAATATTCAGACAATTCTCAAAATCAATCACAGTCTCCCAGTCCTTTATGAGAACTAGTCCTTTTATGACTCCTGGTAGAGATTGGCATCTAAATTAGTATGTGCAGCACCACAGGTACTGTGTCCGTCCGTCCCCCCCCCCACTTGCTGGCACGCGCTGCCCCAGTCCTCCTCGTCAGGTGGCTGGCCAGTCCAGGAAGGAGCAGGGATTTTAGTTACCCACTGTCTAACCACTCCCCAAGTTTCACTTTTATAAGGACTTTATCTAACAGAGTATAATTTTCCCCCATGCCCCCAGTGGGCACAAAGGAAATTATTATTATTATTAAATTATCGTACCGCAGACCATGCTGGATTTTGTATTACCAATCACTAGTCGAACGCTTCCCAAGCGTTTAGGACTATGTGATGTATCGGTGAATTACGCAAGCAGATCCCAGTAAGGTGGCTTTCTGCAGCTGACTGATGGTGACTTTGTCAACTTTAATTTCTTCTAAATACTTGCTTAGCTCTTTAGGCACTGCAGCCAGCGTGCCAATTAACACTGGGACCACCTGTACCAGTTCAATTTTCAGATCATGATATCGGGTAATTTTTGCAAGTTGTTTCTCGGTGACTCTACGATCACCTGGTATAGCAACTTCAATGATCCACACTTTTTTCTTCTCAACAATCACAATATCCAGAGTATTATGCTCCAAAACCCCATCTGTCTGTATGTCTGTCTGTCTTTTATTATTATTATTATTAAAGCACAAGCAGAGTTTCAACAGAAAAGAAGAAAGTCCAAAAATCAACAAAGCCTGGCTTCTAGTACTGAAAATTACAGCCTGCAACAGATCAAAGTTCAATTATTCCCACCCAGCCACAAGCACCAGTGATCAGTTCACCAAATAGAAGAGCTAACAACCCCATCAACCACAGAGAAGGATCACCACCACCCGATTGCAGTGAAACTTCTTAATCCCTGCAATGACATGTCCAGTGACCATCTCTCTCTCTCTCTCTCTCTCTCTCTCTCTCTCTCTCTCTCTCTCTCTCTCTCTATCTATCTATCTATCTATCTATCTATCTATCTATCTATCTATCTATCTATCTATCTATCTATCTATCTATCTATTTGTATACTGACCCATAGTGGAAACATTCTCTGTGTGCTCCAGAAACAAGAAATAGTCTTCTTCTTCTTCTTCTTCTTCTTCTTCTTCTTCTTCTTCTTCTTCTTCTTCTTCTTCTTCTTCTTCTTCTTCTTCTTCTTCTTCTTCTTCTTCTTCTTCTTCGCCCCCAGCTTCCTGATGGTGGACAGTCCCAGTATCCAGGCTCACCTGCCCCTGTGCCTCGCCCCTTAGATGAGCCCTACCTTACCCAGCACAGGCGCTTTGTCCTGGGCAGGTGGGAGCTGGAGAGAAGGGGACCTGAGGTGGTGGTGCTCACAGGTCATGCTTGTAAGGCCTTTCCCACCTGTCTCAAGGCAGGAGCCCAGGGGACAGCAGTCCCCAAGCCAGGTTGTCCTTGCTTGGCCCCAGGCACTCAGCTGCTCAGCATCATCTCATCAGTCTCATCAGTGGCCTGGAACCCTGCCTTTTCCTGTAGATCAGTTTGGCACCCTTTCTGTGCCCTGCATGCCCCCCCCCATTTGCAGCCCCTATGTGTCAAAGACCAAAAACATAAAAGGCTTTATGAGCCCTAATTGGGCATGGAAACTAACAGTGAGCCAATGAAGGCATGCCAGTACCTGGGATATGTGTTCATATCTTCTGGTCACTGAGGTCACCCACGTTTTGGACCTACTGTAATTCTCATACTGACTTCAAGGGCAGCCCTAGAGACAGAGAGAGTTACAATAGTCTATTTTAGAAATTACCAACACATAGACCTCTGCTGTTAGGCATTTTTCCTCCAGGTAGGCTTGCAACATTTTATTTTGCACATTAAAATGTGCTGTGCTGAGAAAAGCTGTGCACGAAAAATCAGAATATTGTTCAAAACAACATCTGAAACACAGTATAGTAGGGAAAATTGAGTGCTTGTCTATTAGGGGGAAAGGCAAACAAAATGCATATTAATTTGGATGAGGCAAATTAATGACAGAGAAAGAATAAAAGAGGAGGAAACAAAAACTGACAGAATTGTCCCATCCATGGTAATCATGCTTTGTTCCCAACATGTTCTCATGATTACGCCCTCACTACTTGCTTGTCTGCTGAAAAAAAACATTACACTCAGCACTGTCATACTGAAGGACTTCCACCCCACTGGTGCCAGAGAGAGACTGAAAGAGAGAGATCACACTCTTGCATAGACGGTGCAAGCCACAGAACTGCAAGGCTGACAGATACAATCAGGAAAAGCTCCAAGACTGGGGCAGTCAGATTCCCTTCATTCTGTTGACAACATTATGTACAAGTTACAGAGAATCCACCTGGAATCCACCATCTCCCACCACTTCCATGTGCAATCCATAGTTTCCCCCTCCACCTCTGGGCTTCTAGGTTGTTATAGAACTGAATGTATTTGCATCGGCTCAAGCAGTGTGATCACTTGGGTCGCTTTTACACGACCCCTAAGATCCGCTGGCCATTTAAATTCGGACCAGCGATCTTAGGGGCTTGTCGCTCTTCCTCTGTTCCCACCTCCTCCTGCTGCTGCTGCTGCTGCGGCTGGGGCTGGGGGGCGCGCCGGGTCGTGCCCCGCCGCCTCTTCTTCTTCTTCCTCCTCCTCCTCCCCGCCGGGCCTGGTGCTCCTCTTCAGCTGCGGCCTCCAGCCCAGCAGAGCCTCGGCTGCCGCCGCCCTGTTGTAGCCGGGGTCGCCCCAGCCGCCGCCGCTGCTGCTCCTCTGCCCGCCGGCGCGGGGAGGACGACGACGCGGCTCCTCCTCCTTTCTTGGGACATCAAAGGAATGCAGCGTTCCATCCGCTCCCTCCGCATTCAAAGGAACGCCGCGTTCCTTTGATGTCCCGGGAAAGGAGGAGGAGCCGCGTCGTCGTCCTCCCCGCGCCGGCGGTGGCAGCCGAGGCTCTGCTGGGCTGGAGGCTGCAGCTGAAGAGGAGCACCAGGCCCGGTGGGGAGGAGGAGGAGGAAGAAGAAGAAGAGGCGCGCGCCCCACAGCCCCAGCCGCAGCAGCAGCAGCAGCAGCAGGATCGGGGGCCCGAGGTGCGCCCGGAGGAGAAGCCCCCATGGAGGGAAGGCACGCCTGCTGAGGCCAGAGGCAGCCGCCCGGGGGGAATCCTCATTTGGGGATCCGAGGGTGACCTGCCAGATTAAATCCGGACCAGGTTGAAATTCACCCTCCTCCAGCAGGTACAAGAAAACTGCTGTTTGGTCGCGCTTTGTGGGCGGGGTCGCACTTAATTGTCTGCAAGGTCCGGAGCTGGTGGGGAAACATTTTTAAGGTCCGGACCTTGCAGCCATTTGCGGCGGAGCTTAGGGGTCATGTGAAAAGGTCCTTGATCTCAAGAAGGAGGGTTTTGTAGCTGATGTACTTAAAGCCATTGCCATCAGTTACAGCAGCAGTGTGATAGGCAGGTCAGCAGGGAAACTAGCTGTTGTTTTAATCCTTTCTGTTTGGTGCCTGGGTCTTCTTTCATCTTTGTCTCTTTCTTTAAGTTTTATAGGCTTGCTACACTAATGCTAGAGCAGCTGGGAGACCGAAGAGAAGCGGGGAGTGAGGGGTATGCATAGTAAGAAGGAAGAAACTTTAAGGAACTCTGTTGTAATTGTACTTCCTGCAAATTCAGATGGCCAGGGCAAAGCTAGCTAATATTTTAACAAGCAAGGTTGAACTGAAAATGTCCTTCTCTCTCTCTCATGTCACCAGCTATCCTAGTACTTGAACAGCAAGTGTATAAAAGAAAAAAAATAACATAGCAAGAAGGAAAGAGTTCAGCAAGTGGACCAAGGCACCAGGTGTGGGGAGAACAGGATTCAAATGGTTCACAAGCTGCAAACCGAGCTGATTTCCTCCCCTACCTCACTCTCTCTCTACTGACTCCAGCTTGGGGCGTTTATACACGACCCCTAAGCTCCGCCGCAAATGGCTGCAAGGTCCGGACCTTAAAAATGTTTACCCACCTGCTCCGGACTTTGAAGACAATTAAGTGCGACCCCGCCGACTTTAGCAAGACCAAACAGCAGTTTTCTTGTACCTGCTTTTTGGAGGTGACAAATATTTGATCCGGTGTAAGGATAGTTAGTGCGGGGCTCTCCTGGCTTCTGTTTGTTCTTTTTTTGCACCCCGCCCCTTTAAGATATCTGAATGCTGCCCGGAACAAAACGGAGGTAAGAAGGCATTCTTTTCTTTCTTTTTTCTCCGTCCCTCAGGCAGCCAGCAACCAGGAAGTGCGGAGGGGGGTGGGGACAGAGGAAGAGCGAGGAACCCCTAAGATCTCTGGTCCGAATTTAAGTGGCCAGCGGATCTTAGGGGTCGTGTAAAAAGGCCCTTGGTTGGCTGAAATGAATTAACCAAGGACACCCAATATCCCAGGTGTAGCTTAACAGCTGAAACATTCCCTCCCCCCCTTCCTGCTGCGTAGTTGCACCCTAACAGATTTAGGATATTTAATTTTGCTGTAAGTAATTTGTCAAGGATCCTCGGAGAGTTAATCATTATTTCAGTTCATAGACTTCTTCAGACTGTACCTCTGTGAGGCAGACTAATGAGCACAGTGAGGCAAAACATCAATTGTCGCCAGTTTCGCTCACTTTGTTTTTCAAGGTGCGATGCATGGCTCCGTCCTTAAGCAGGTAATGTTACTGCTTTTCTCAGCTTTGAGATATTTCTGCCACTACCTGGGGTTTTAAAGCAGTTTCCGGCAGAAAGATGCCTCTAAATCATGGACATTGCAGGGCAACCCGAATCTCTCACTTTAACCAGGTTGTAAAATCTCACTATTGATATCCTGGTAACTAATGTTTCATCCCAGGGCTGCTAATGCTTTTATGTCTCTGTGGGCCTCTCTCACCCAAGGACAAACATCAAGGGTTTTATAACTATCACTTGATCATTTCTGCTAAAGTAGGGGAGGTGGATTTTCAGCAAGATAACTGAAGTGTTATCTCTACCCGGGGAGGATATAAAGGATATTGGGAAGATAACATCTAATTGAAGTTTCAATTTTCCAGGTGCCAAATTGTTTTCATGGCTAATTGATTTACATCAACTGGATTCATCGACAAAGCATTTTAAAAAGATCACTGCAGCTGGGTGGTGTTTTTTTTTCCAGTTAGCTCCCAAGAGTTTACAAAATTCTACAATTTTGCAGAATATTTTGAAATTCGCTCAAGAAATTCATTAAGGTACTTTGCTATGATCCTGTTTCATAGAAATTGGTGTCATTTCTAAGTCAAGAGGGTTAGTGTGGCATATAAACAATGCTATACTTTTAAATTCCAACTGCTTAAGTACTAAACGGTGTCAATTAGCAATTCGTGTATATCAAAGTCTACAACACCACACACACACACACACACACAGAGTCTAATGTTTCCCGATTTCGAAACCATATCAACTGCAGGTCTCTTGTGAATGGAATTTAGCTGAGCATTTTTCTGTGCAATGGATCTTGGATTTATTTGCTTTTTTTATTGGTACATTTAGCAGAAAAATCCCTTTGCTCCAATGAATTCAACTCCTCTGCAACACTCATACAACTGCTTTCATTTCAATTAACATTATACATCCATCTCATCTGTATCATTCTCCTTCCCTGAACTAGAAGATTAGAACAGCGGACTAGCTTTGGGTTATAAAGGAGCAAGGATGTAATGTCTTGAGTAGTTCGCCTAATCACAATACGAGGTAATTACATTTGTAGGTGGACTATATTAAAACTTGAATAGAATTTCCCCCTTTTCTGATTTCTTTTCCTTTGAAACTATTGGGAAATGGCCTTTTTTAAAATTCATCCCTGCAAACTGCTTCAAAAGGTGCTGCCGATTAATAATGGCTTGCATTGGCTTAGACAAATATATTTCATTTGTTGATTTACCTATCTGAATTATTTTACATATATAGGGTATTTGTGTATAACTGGTTGCAGCTGCTTAACTCACATTAAGGACATTGTTCACTTGATATTAATTGATTTTGATAAAGCCTTAGAAACGCTAAGAATAAGGAAACATATTGGTTCTTTAATTAGTAAATAACCCATTCAATAAGCTATTGAACAAGTTAATTTATAAGACTTAATGTTGCCATTGAAAGCTTTGGCCTCCTTCCCTCCCAAATTGGGGAAGTGGACCATTCCGGTTCTGTGAAGGTGATAACCTTGTGATAACCCATGTGTTCATCAGTCAAATTACTGTCCCCAGTAATGATAATGCTAAAGCTCTGGAACACCAGGGCAGCTAATCTGTATTCAAATTACACTCAATGAAACAGCAAGCACAATTCAAGCAATAATTCACTTGCACTGAGAGGTGAAGGGAGAGGCTCAGGCCCCTTCATGCAGATTGGACATTATCATACATTTCTTAGGTGTCGGACAGGTCTGCATGAGAGGGCTGTTAATGAAAATATCAATCAAAAACTCGACTGACTTAATGGTCAATTTAAATTAATTAATTGGAAAGGGAAAAAGTTGAGAAGGACGGCATTGATTGTTTAGCCTAAAGCCATTGGCAGATAATGGGAACAAGGCTACCCAAACAGAACAGTGTTTTCTTATGGGGGGAAATGGGCTGTATTTAAAATGGTTTGCATGGGGAGGGAAAGAAGGGGGTGAGGGCATGACAGAAAACCTGATGCTGAACTCCAGTGGACTAAAGGCTGGTGCTACAGGACACAAACAATGCAACGTACTGACATGGAATTTTATAATCATGGCTCATAGAAAGAGACTCTTTAAGTTCTAGGTTGTACGCAGAAGTTGGAAAGGTGACTACTTATTTATCTGTTTATTATATTCATATGCCATCTTTTCTCCAAGGAACTCAAGGAACCCATATTTATCTACCCATGTCAGGCTGAGAGGGCATGACTGCCATTGGGTCATCCAGTGAGTGTCTTAGACTACTGGATAACTGAACTCAATTCTCTTGGGCCTTAGCTCAGTCTCCTTCTTACTATAGGTATTGAGGTTGGGTTTGGGCGTTTATACACGACCTCTAAGCTCCGCCGCAAATGGCTGCAAGGTCCGGACCTTAAAAATGTTTACCCACCAGCTCCGAACTTTGAAGACAATTAAGTGCAACCCCGCCCACTTTAGCGCAGCCAAACAGCAGTTTTCTTGTACCTGGTCTTTGATGGTGACAAAGATTTGATCCGGTGTAAGGATAGTGAGTGCGGGGCTCTCCTGGCTTCTGTTTGTTCTTTTTTTGCACCCCGCCCCTTTAAGAGATCTGAATGCTGCCGGGAACAAAACGGAGGTAAGACGGCATTCTTTTCTTTCTTTTTTCTCCCTCCCTCAGGCAGCCAGCAACCAGGAAGTGCGGAGGGGGGTGGGGACAGAGGAAGACAGAGGAAGAGCGACGAACCTCTAAGATCTCTGGTCCGAATTTTAGTGGCCAGCGGATTTTAGGGGTCGTGTAAAAAGGCCCTTTGTCCCCAGGTTCAGAAGTTTAATACTACAGCATATCAACTACACCACAGCTAGCAGAGGTTTTTGCAGGGTGTGGAAAGAAGGCTGTCCTGATTCTAGAATTTTCTAGAGTGCTTGCACTAAGATACAGTTGGTTTACCTGGAGTGGAAGAAGAAAACAGTTTGTGAGCTGGTCAGGAGGGTACATCTCTGCCACCCCACCCCCGCTTGTGATATAAAAGAAATCCATTGACCACATAAGATGCATGGATTTCACTCTCTTGGCATTTCAGGGTGTGGGGGAAAAGATGATTGAGCACATGGTGCAGGAACCAGCTCCAGTTTCAGTTAATCAATATGATGTAACGCAATATAGTATAATACAATGCAATATGTCATTATCAATATGTCTACTCTTGAATGTTTTGAGCTTACTGTGTTTTCCATAGCATCCATCATTCTTGTCCTATGAATACAATATAGTAAGGTACAATCATTTAGAATTCAGAGTATGACATGTACGTTATTATTCAAGATGTTACCTTGAAATAGAAAAAAAAATCAAGATTCTGCCTCAAGTGAAAACTTCACACAATTAGAACTTTTGGGATGGACACTGTCATGTCTTGAAAGCACCAACAGAGGGGGCAGGACTTCTCTGTTCCCTTCATCACAGATTTTTTGAGAATGACATAATAGGGCTTGTGTGTTAGGGAAAGGGTGTCGATAGATTGATCTTTGTTCCATGGGTCCCTGTTCAAAATATATCCTTATATTCTGAAACAGGTTTGGGTACACTGCATGGAAATAAAATAGGTTAAGTACAGAAATTTAAGCAGGAATCTCCCCTCCCAATCTAGTTTTATTCCAAATACGAAACCCCAAAATAGATCAACCACTCCCTGGCCCCAGTATTGTTTTGATACTATCTTTTGTCAGTTATGCTATAAGATAGTTTTTTGCTATTTAATACTTATGGTTTTGATTCTTAAAAAAAAGTGTGAAATGAACAGATGATGAAATCAAGAGTTGATCATACGTATGGTAGTATGGTTCTAATTCCAATTTATTCCATATTGGGCATAATGGGGTGTAACTGAGTTGCTGTATCACTGACTGTACCAGTTATATGTTCTTGTCCACTTGCAGCAGCTGACCACTTGATGGATTATGAGTAGGAATGTGTACCCTCTTCATACAGCTTGCTAAGATGGATTATGAGTAGGAATGTGTACCCTCTTCATACAGCTTGCTAACATCACCTGCAGTGGCAAATTACTGCTAATGAAAGAGTTGCTAACATCAGCAGCAGTGGCAAAGTACTGCTAATGAAAGAGTTGCTAACATCATTACCAGCAGCAAATCACTGCTAATTAAAGAGTTCCTGCTTCACATGCAGATTGCATGCAGCTATACCTCATTTTATGGAAGTCATGTACAACCTGAAATCAAAACAGGAACTCTTTAGTTAGCAGAAACCCATGAGCGGTGGTGATTTCATTCTTGGTACATTGGGCAAGCTACACCAAAAGGATACTGACTGTCGATTTAAGCATCAGCATCATGTGGGCACAAAATGATTTATTTCAGATTTAGATAACAAGAAGAACAGTTGAGGAAAGAAAGAGAGAACCAGAAGTGTGTGTATGTCTCTATGCATGTGTGTTTGTGTGTGTGTGTGTCACCTTTCTCCCCATAGGGGACCAAAGCTATTTCCCCCTACTATGGTTTTGCAATCATTTACAAAATAACCACTCTGGGATACATGCCCCTATTGAGTTTGCTTAGCGTTGAATGGAAGACAGCAACAGCAGAATGTGAAAGATTCTGGAAGGAGAAGGGGCATATAAAAATACACTTTCTGGAACACCTCAACCCTAGGGACAAGGGAGTAAAAATGCTTTATTCCTCCTACCACAGTGGAAGGAAAAGCAGCTGGGTAGTAGGCAGAGAACTGGAGAGTTGCTGTTAGGGATGAAGGGGGGAAGGAGTTAGAGACTGGTGAGTCCCAGGAGAACAAGTAAATTTGAAGGACAGGGAGTTATGCAATACTCCACCTAAAGCAGGCATGTCCAAACTTCGTCCTTCCAGATGTTTTGGACAGCAACTCCCACAGTTCTTTGCCATTGGCAATCTAAGCTTAGAATTCTGGGAGTTGTGGTCCGAAACATCAGGAGGGCCAATGTTTAGACATGCCTGACCTACAGTATATTCTCCATTTGGCTCTGCTCAAGGTACAAATTAGCTTATAAAGTTTCCCAGCCTTCCAAATGGCAGAGGGAAAAATGAATACCTTCTGATACTCTGGGAGAGTCCCATGGACCTCTGTGATGAAGGGCAATGTACATGTACAAAATAAGTCTAAGCAGTTTATGGCCTTAGCTATATGCATCCCATTAAGATCTTACAGCTCCCAGTCAGAAATATCCTGTCTGATGTTGCCCAGCTGAAGTGGAGCCTATGGGCCCAACTTTCAGGCTAATTTCTGTTAATGTCATGCATGGTTAGTTTGCGTCCATTTAATCTGTCATTTAGAGATTTATTTTATCAATAAAAGTGTTATTATGCCTTTAATGATAGTTAGTATCATTTATATGAATTGTCTATTGACGAACACATTTAACAAAGAGTGTTTATGTGCTGAACAATCATATATTTTATTTATCCAATAACCACATAATCAATTTTTTAAAAAGAATATCAAGTTGAGGGACGTCTTGGACATATATTTCCCATTCTATGATTGTATCTAAAATATTCAATTTGTGTCAGCTCTGCATTACATTTTATTGCCCCTGTTCTTAAGAGTGATCAAATATTGATACTGAGAAACTGAAGATGATTGTTTATTCTTACTAAAAATATTACATCTCTATTAATACAGTATCTCCCACGGAAAACCTGCTTAGAAAGCACAAGTTTTAGATATGTTTTTTGTGGAGTTCTGCAGGGATTGATGGGGTTCAGTGATAAAAGGTATTATTCTCTGGACATTGGCATGTGGCTTTTCCTCTTGGATAGCAGCCCTGCTGCGTCCTGTGCAGAAGTAGCCCAAATGTTTCCCTTCACTCTCAAGTCCCAGGGCAATGCTTTCACAGCAATGCCCCATACAAGCTGACCTGGATATAAAGTGTTCTGCTTATATACCACCCCATACCACTTCAAGTGGTCTCTGGGCGGTTTACAGTTTTTAATTACAGTATGCAGGCTACACATTCCGCCCCCCCCCAAAGCAGGCTGGGTACTCATTTTACCGACCTCAGAAGGATGGAAGGCTGAGTCAACCATGAGTCTGCTACCTGGGATTGAACCCACAATGTTCAAGTGTGCTTCTCCAGATTATCTGCTAGAATTGCATTCAAGGGCATCTACAGGAATTTTTACAGAGGGCAAAGTTGAATAGTAATGTTTGAGGTTCAATAGCATGTATAGTTTATGTCACTACATGGTACTTGTCTTCTCCTGCTATGTGTTCTCCTGCAATGAGTGCATACACACTAGTCCTCGTTGTTGTATTCACTGACAGAAGGCAGCATAGAGCAGAAGCACATCCTCAGAATTTAGAATTCAACACCATTCATGCAGTATCCAAGAGCCATCATGAACACCAGTAAAAATTCATTGAGGAACATAATCATCACCATCACCACCATCATCCATAAGACTTGCATTTTCTGCCATCACAAAGGCTCTAGAACAACTTCCTTTTGCTTGCAAAAATAAATAACAGAAATAAATAAATAACAGAAAGGCACTTCTGGAAGAGTCTGCATTTGGGGTCTAACTGGCAGTAGGAACATTGACAACCTTTGATATGCAGATGATACAACACTGCTGATGTAAAGTAAAGTAAAGTAAAGAAGATCTAGAACAGCTAATCCTGCTAGTCAAAGATGAAAGTGAAACACTTGGATTGCACCTCAACACTAAGAAAACAAAAATAATGACATTGGCAGGGAACATGCAAGTGTGTGTCAATATCAACAATGAAGTAATTGAAGTAGTAAAGAAGTTTAACTTCCTTACCTTTAAAATTAATCAAAATGGTGACTGCAGCCCAGAAATCAGAAGACATGTAGCACTTGGAAGAACAGCAAATAATCAGTATGAATGACCTTGACTGAGATAAAAGAAGCTGTAAGAGATAGAAATACATGGTGAGCATTGAGCCACAAAGTGAGCGAGAGCTGGACATAGCTGAATGAATAGAGGAGATACACAAGCACTTAAATCAATCTTTTGAGTTGTTAATTTATATAGCCTACATATTGTCCCCCACCACCAGAAAGTTGGGTATTCAATTTACTGACTTCAGAAGGATGGAAGACTGAGTAAACATACAGCCAGCTACCTGAGATTGAACCTTGATCATGAGCTGAGTTTTGGCTGCAGTATTATAGTTTACCACTGCATTCCAAGGTTCCTACAAATGCTGAAGAAGAATGAATTGAAACCTGTTATGCATCTGATCACACAACAAAACATGATGGATTGTTCATCAGAGATGACTAGAATACAAAAAAAAAGCAAAACTAAACTTTTTTTTTTTTTGAAAAAAATGGCCGAGGATTCAGTAGAGCAATTCACAGCATTCGGTCAAGTCAGCAATTGTTTGTTGCAACTACATTATCCAGGCAACCAAACTGACAGTCCTATAAATGGATGTCATCAGATGGACTGTCTTGTTTTTCTCAGTACCAAAACAAGATGAGGAGCATGACCTCTTAATATCAAAAGCGGAGGAAAAGAGAAGAGGAAAACTGTCATAGCAAAAACTACATTTGAAGTAACATTCTGATTTTAAAATCTAAAGATTTGTATGATCAAAAGAGAAACCAGAATTTCTTATAATTTCTAAGGGTGGAAAGGTAAACAGACACCATCCAGTATTCAATGGTCAGACAATCTGGCTGCTTTAGCTATGCACAGCTCAGTGGCTTAGATCTCTGGCAGTGGTGCAAGACGTTGGGAGTTTAATTCCCCACTGGGTATTATTATTATTATTATTATTATTATTATTATTATTATTATTATTATTATTATTATTATTATTATTATTATTATTATTATTATTATTATTATTATTATTATTATACTGGCACTAACTCAAATGAATCTTTTTTGGGGGGGAGACATATGGTGATCTTATTATAATATGCCTAGCCCATGAGTGCATTTTATGTACCCTCCCGTTTCCCTTTCCTCCTTCTTCCTTTCATTTAGTAAGAAAGTAAAAAAATTAATCCTGAAAAAGTAAATGACCATTTAAATAATAGATTTGCATTAATAGATTTGACCATGAAGCAGAGGAACTGTCGACTGAAACCAGAGATATCAAGGAAAAATGCAAAAAAGATTGTTCTTGTAGTCAAAATAAAAGGAAATAATCGGTTGACAATTGAATGACAGAAGAAAAGCAATAGGGTCTATTTGTCATCGTTGTCATCATCATAATCATCATCATCATCATCATCATCATCAGCAGCAGCAGCAGCAGCAGCAGCAGTAGTACAAAGAATGGGATAGAACAAAGGTGGCAGGGACAAGAAATGTCTTCCCTAGATTCAGAAACCAAATTTAAACCTAGATTTCAGATGATGAAACAGCAACAAAAGAATATTTTATCTTTTCAGGATAAAATAAAGAGAGAAACAGAGCATGATACTAAAGGACTATACAGTGGTACCTCTCAAGACGAATGCCCCATAAGATGAATTCATCATAAGCCAAATGAAATTTCTGGATATAGGCATTTTTTCAGTTTGCCTACCAGATGTCTTGCAAAAAATCTGTCTTACGGGGCAGGTGTTTGAATTTCACGTACCCACAACCCAAGGGGATTATGGACGCACAAAATTCAAAACCCTGGTCTTCCATCCTGGCTTTCCCAACTGTGTACCACCCAATCCACGGGTGCTACATGGTCGGGAAAGCCAGGATCGAAGCCGCTGCCACCCCCTATTTAAATGGCTCTGTTCACAGAGCCCTTGGCGAAGGGGAGGCAGTGCATTGTGTGCTCGCAAGCTGCTGCCTTCCTTTCGCCAGGCTCCGTGCATGGCTGCAGCTGCTCCCCCCTTTACCCAGATCTCTGCAACAAAGTGGGTCAACACAGAGACCCGAGCAAAGGAGGGATCACTGCCCCAATGCAGGAAGCGGATGAGCGCGTGAGTCACCCCTCGCCTGCTCCCCTCCTGGGTTGAGGCAACCAGCAAAAGGGGGGAAGCTTTTCCCCTGCCCAACCCAGCAAAGAAGGGGAAAAGCTTCCCCCATTGCTGGGTTGTGGGTAAACTCCCTCAATCAACGGGCAGTGGAAGGCTGCTCCATAGCTCTTGGCTGCTGGTTGATTGAGGGGGGTTGGGACAGTCTTCTCATAAGAGTGCATTGAAAACCAAGTAATACATTGGTTTTCAATGCATTCCTATGGGAAACCATACCTCTTAAGACAATTTTTTCATAAAACAAATGGACCCCTGAAACCAATTAAATTCATCTTAGGAGGCACCACAAATGCAAAGAAGTCAGGTTACATTGAAAAAGAATCCTGAGATGAAGAATTCATCTCAGGATGAAAATGAAAAAAGAAATGAAATGGAATCTGCTATTGAAGCCAATAGAATATTTAAATCATTAAGAGCAGTTGGGATACCACAGGTATTTCATGTTACAGCAATCCTAACCCAAAATCCTAACAAAAAAATGTATCAACACATTTGGGGGGAAAACAATGGTCCATAGATTAGAAACATTCTGTATACATTCCAGTCCCAAAGGGGATGCCAAAGAGTGTAGAAAGTATGGCATGACTGGATTAATTCCTCATGGAAGCCAAGTGATGCTAAGACTTTACAACAGAATAGGGAGCAACACCCGATATTCACACTGGATTCAGGAATGGAAGAGGCATCCCAGATCATATTAAAGATACACATCAACTTAGAGGATGTGCCCCCCAGTGTGGTATAGTGGAGAGAGTAATGGAGTAGGACTCTGGAGACCAGCATTCAAATCCCCATTTGGCCGTAGAAACTCACTGGGGGAGGGAAACTACTAAAGCCACTTCTTTAATACTCACTTATCTTGAAAGTCCTATTAGGGTTGACAGCATATAACTAACTTACTAAAGGGGAAGCACCAAGGAGTTTCAGAAGAAAATCTAATTCTACTTTACAATAGATTACATGAACGCCTCGAGCCGTGTGGGTTATTGTAAAAGGAATGGGTTGCATAGTCTACGGTGTACAGAAGAGACTACTGTTAAGATAGAATAAGGAGAAAGGATGACATCCCATTTTGTAGCTCCATGTGAAATTACTTGCTGAAGATAAAAGAAGTGTGAAAGGACTTTGAACATTAAAGAGAAAAGTAGTGTTGCTAATAAAGAAAACCAAAATTGTTAAAGATTTCTTATATCTTGGTTCATACGTCCATACAAAAGTTGCAAGGAAGAATTCAGAAGAAGACTAATGTGTAGAAAGGCAGCTTTGAAGCAGTTAGAAAAGTTCTTGAATTGCAAGGCCCAAACCATTCCATTCCAATTGCTATGTAAAATGTGAAAGCTATACAGGCACACCTCAGTTTACGAAGTTAATCCGTTCTCCGCGATGTTTCATATTCCGGAAAATTCATAAACCGGAAACGCAAGGGGGTGTAATGCATTCTGTGCACTTTTTTTTTCAATGCCTTACATTAACTGAGGTATTGCAACAACAAAAAATTGTAAATGGAGGCATTATTTCCAATGGATTTCCTTTTGTGAACCAAAAATTACGTTGACAGAGGCGTTTGTCAACCAAGGTACACCTGTACATTAAAAAGGTTGAAAGGGGGAAAACCTGACTCATTCAAAATGCAACATTATAAGATAATTTTATAGATATCACAAACACTAGAAAGATAAACAAGTGGGTTCTAGATTTTAAAAAAATGAACTCTCACTAGAAGCTAAAATAACTAACTCGAGGCAAGTGTACTTTAAACAGAAAGACAAGATGCATTGGGAAAGATGATAATGCTAGGAAAAATGAAGGGCGGTAAGAAAAGAAGAAAACAATCACAAGCCAGCTAGATTCAATAAAGGAAACCACATCCCTTCATTTACAAGGACTGAGCAGGGCTGAAAATGAGAGGACCTTTTTTTGAATCATTAAATTAGAAATGCTGTAGTTCAATATCAAATGACAACCATCTGAATGTTCTTTTGCAGATTGATTCCAGTCTTCAACAATAGACAAGTATGATGCTTACGTTTGATGAACAAACAAATGAATGAGAAGCTAGAGAAGACAACTGTCAAGCTCTCTCACATGACCAGCAATGGGGTTTGAGGTCTGTGGGTGACAAATTGGAGCTTATAGAAAAGTCTATAGCCTATTATCTGGAAGTTGAGTCATGGTAACTGGACTTCTTTTCTTGAGGGATTGAAATGTTTTGCTGCTCATCCATAATTGGGCACGGCTAATACAAGCAGCTAAAACTAATGATTCCGCTACCTTTTGGCATCTCACATCTTGCATCCACAGCTTTGATAGGCCTGCACCTGATTGTCACATTTCCTCAGAGATCTGGGAAGCATACTTCAAAAAGCTATACTCAGATCCATCTGCTGGAAAGGGATCTTACATCCAAGACCTAAGTAAACTCACACAGTGGCCCCCTGTGCCTCAGTCAGAAATTAAGAGCTTGATTACCTTACTGAAAGAAGGGAAAGCTCCAGGAGAAGACCTAATTCCAGCAGAGGTCATCAAAAACAACTTGGACTTTTGGTCTCCCTTACTAGCTTCATTTTTTTTACCTGTATTGATAGATATGGACAAATCCCTGAAGACTGGGGACTGGCTATTATTATACCTATATATAAGAAAGGCAAAAAGGACGATCCTGCCAACTACAGACCGATCAGTCTTAACACAATCAGCAAACTTTATGCTAGGCACCTACAATGGAAATTGCAAGACTGATTGGAACAAGAAAGCATACTTGCAGAAGAGCAAGCCGGCTTCAGAGAAGGCAGATAGACTCTATAGTAGATCAATGTTTGGTGCTCCAACATCCTATAGAAAAATACTCTCCCTATAATATTTCCTCCCTTTATGCTGCCTTTATAGATTTTAAGGCAGCATTTGATTCAATATCACGAACTAGGTTATGGGAGAAACTGGAGGCTTCAACAATAGACAGACGTCTATTTTATCTAATACACATACTCCACGAAGGAACCAAACTTAAGATCAGATGTAATCCCCAGGGTCAACTCAACAATCCTGTTGCCACTGATAAAGGTGTTAAACAGGGATGTATTCTGGCCCCTCAACTCTTCAACTTCTATATTAACTCCATAGTGTCCTATCTTGACCATGGGACCTTCCACCCTCCAAAACTGGCTGGAAGGCATATCTCTGTCTTGCTTTATGCCGATGATGCTGTAATCCTCTCTAGAACACCTGTAGGTCTCAGAAGAGCTCTGAATGCACTATCATAATTCTGTGAGGAAGAGCAATTAAAGCTCAATTATCAGAAAACTAAAATTGTGGCCTTTGCTAAAAGACCCAAGATTTACTCATGGAGTATCGATGGGCACAAAATTGAGCTGTTTTCCTCTTTCAAATATTTGGGAGTAGTTCTTCAGGCTAATGATAGCAGAAAAGCCCATAGAGATTATGTTGCCGACATTGCTCAAAGAAGTTCTCTAGCCATTCTTAAATATCTCAAGACAGCTCGCGGCCAATATATTCCTGCAGCACTTAAATTATTCCAAGCCAAGTCAATTTCCCAACTTCTATATGGAGCCCAATTAGGTCCCCTTTCCAATTACGCTCCACTGGAACGGGTACAATCTAAATTTGTAGTATTGGCCTTACAAGTTCCCAAATGTTACTCTCCGATTAGAGTTAGGCCTCATGAAAGTGGAGGCTAGAGCTTGGGTGGCTATTCTGACCTATTGGATTAGACTGCATTTCTTTCCTAAGGGTTTAGCCCCCATTATTAGAAAAGATGACTTTAAGTCCAAAAGGGTAGGGGCTATAATATCTAAAATCCTATCTTTAGGTCTATCCCAAGACCTCCTTTTTACCATGAAGTATGATCAGGCCAAAGCGCTTATTAAGCAGCGGGTTACCGACTCAGAACGGCAACTGGATCTAGCTAGCTCCCCTGCCTTTATTGTTAATGACTCCTGCAGGTATCTATCTTCCCCAATGAGATACTTAGCCAAGCTTGAGATATCCACCCACCGGAGGGCCTTCACCTTGGCCCGATGTCATGCCCTCCCTTCTGCTGTTCTTGAGGGACGATATCGGAGATCTCCCTATTCGGAGAGGCTATGTCCCTGTGACTCTGGCGATATTGAGTCAACAGAACATGTACTTCTTCACTGTTCCTTTTATAAAGACACCCGGGCTAAGCTTATATCTCTAGTAATCTATAAATATCCAGGACGCTCTGGTCTTTATTATACTCAGTTACTTCTATCAGATATGAATTTTTCTATAACATATAGTGTGGCCAGGTTCTGCGCCGCAGCGATCAAAATCCGCAGGACAATGACCAGCGTCATCAATTAACCAAAAGTACCACTTACGATACATAGCCCCTAAGTATCAACAACTCTTGATTAACAAACAAATGTGGGATGTCTTATGTGTATGGAACAGTATGTATATACTGTACAGTATGTACTCTGATGTCTTTTGTATATATCTATCTTGATCTTCCTCTCTGGCTCGTTGACATCACTAATTCCTCAGATACTAATAAGGTATAGCTTCGTGATGGTCAGGATGGATTTATGGGCAGTTTTTATATTATATTATATATTTTATATATTTTTTATATTCTCTATTTTATATCTTATCTATTTTACTACTATTTATATACCGTATCCTGTTGCTGGTCACTGACTGTAATAAAGTTTGATTGATTGATTGAAGCTGCTCATCCAAGCAGCTTCGTCAGTCAGCTTGGATGAGCGGTGAAATGTTTCAATCTCTCAAGAAAAGAAGTCCAGTTGCCATGACTCAGCTTCCAGATAAACTCACCTGGATGGCTGAGAATCTTCACAGACATATCTATAGTATAATCCACCCCAGGACAATGCAAGCAACAAGATTTGGATGAGCAACTAGTTAGTTGATAACTGGACCATGCCCTCCTTTTTTTTTGTTCTGTTTGAAAAATGACCTTATATTATATGGTTATTTGAAATGTTTCTTTTGCCTCCTTCTGACCTTCCATCTTTTCTTTCCCATTAAATTAATTTTTAACTCCATTTGCCATCATCATGCTTATTCCATTTTCAAAGTATCATAGTGATATTTTTGGCATATAACTAATATGTTTTTAAACATACCCATTTGGACTCCTGTTTATCACAGTTTTGGAAGAACTAGTCACCCTGCCGAGAAAGGAATCACATCAGCTCAACAGAGAACTCTAGGACTTATTCCTTTGTAGATTTGCAAAAGTGTTTTTATAAGCAATTGTATGAATTTTGAAATAGTTTATTAAGTCCCCACCAATATCTTCTTTCTCTTCTTTGTTGATGGCACAATAATTAAGTATGTTATGAGAACCTGTTACATGTTATCTGAGGTGAATGAATGTCCCTCTGTGATGAAAGGACCGCCATAGAATCTTTTCAGGAGCACATGAACAACTGTACGTATACATAAAAGCAAAATTAGTAGAATGCCTGTAGGCTGAAAATGTACAGAGAATATTTCTGAATAATTCTATGCAGGCTGTATATATGTTGATCTAGTATGTGAGACTTTCATATATTGACAGGTGGCCATCTGCACACATGGAATTATAAACAAATAATATTCAGTGTGCATCAAATCTGCATACACTGGACATGCCAATCTGTTTTTTCTGTGTATGTTTGTTAACATGGTTACGTAAAAGCAGCACATGTCCATATAACTGAATTAATTATACCTGTTTTGAATTAAATAGTGGTCTTCTGTTTTACCCAACATCATTGCAGACAGTCAGAAGCTCCATTCAATAGTCATTAGCCCAAACATGTTGTATGGGAAAAGGGTTTATGCATCACAATTCTCACAGCTTTCAATCGTCTCATGTAGGATAACTTTCGGAAAAGAGCCTCTTATAACAATGGCCATACAACTGGAAGGCTGAAAAATATCAGACTTCTAGGGCTCAAGCACGCCTGGCAAAAAAACTTCAGTTATATCAACAGGGCTATTCTTTGGATTGTTTCATAAATATCCAAGCACACTTATTGAGAGTTGTTTTATTTTGGATTGATAATAAATCTCTTCATTCCTTATTGTTTCAACCTATATAAACATTGCTGTCTATGTATTTCCTTTACAAAGGGATCAGGTTTCTGGGTGCTGTTGCCACTTCATGTCCATTGCACTTGTACCTTTTTTTCTTTTGAAGTTTTTTTTCTTTTTGGCTGTAACAGCCACTGCTGCTAGCAAAGGCATCATGAATACATTGCTCAGAAGGAGACTGCTAGAAGGATACGGACTTCTCCCTCCCTTCTGGGTAAAAAAGGCTCATGCAGAGTCATTTCCAACTTTGAACTGGAACGAAGGGGGCATTGCATCTCCTTTTTCTTCTGAACGCTGCTCTTCAGGATCATTTTGCAAGTCTTTCAAAACTCAGTTCTTCCTCCAAGCATTATGCAAAATACTTGCAAAGTATGCTGATGATTTATTTATTTTGTAGAAGGGTCAGGTAAAGGAGGGAAGGGAAAAGAGGAGAGAAGGCTCAGACCTCGCTGTATCATTTTTTGCTTTTGTTTGTTTGTTTGTTTTGAGGACAAGGGGGTCTTATTGCCCCAAGAAACAGTAGAGAAAATGAATTAGTACAAACATAAGAGCAGTGTAACCTGCTATGTTTCAAATAGAAAGAAATGAATAGATATTTTAAGAGAATGTGAACACTCTCACCAGTATATATATAGCAAATAACTGCCCAAAAAGTATCAGTACAACAGAGGTATGAACTGGGGTTCTTTTCTCATGTGAGATAGATGTATTGTAGAGGATGTTGGAGGAACATTTTCCTACAAATTTTCAATTCTGTTACACAAAGTTCAGTAGAACACAATTTTTGTCTTTAATAATGAAAATCGAAAAGTACTGGCAATTTTTTGGGGAACGAGACAGAGAAAAATAAAGAAAAATAATATTCGGTTTCTGGCTTCCTTGTGTTAAGTGGCTGCATATATTTCACATGTTCTTTGGTTCCATCTTGTGGAATAAATAGGGAAGGACATCAGCAAGATAATTTTAATGTTCAGCTTGAAAGAACCATGTTCTACCAGGTAACTCTAAAAGAGGTGGTACTCCAACTTATACCAAAAAACTAGGAGTCAGATCAGCACCAAATCTGATATAGATGTAGCAGCTATTGCTCTGTGCCAAATTTGGGTATCTTTGGACAAAGATTTTAATGTTATTTTTTTTAAAAAATTATACCGTTTTACCCCTTTGCAAAACCGAGCCACCAAGAGATCCAGCTGTTTTAAAACAGATGAAATACACCGATAAGACAAAGCGTGTATACTTGGAAAAAAGAGGTCAATTTTAGCCTCTTTTTTCTTTCACAGGAATAGAACCATTCATAGCTCTAAATCACTTTGCAACTAGTGCTTTTGAAACATGAAAAGTTCTGAAATTCGCTGTCATCCTTATAACTGATGTGTGTTGTGTCTTTACAGTTGTGACTGACTCTTCATGACCCCATGTCCATGAAGTTTTCTTGGTAGGAATATTGGAGTGGCTTGCCAGTCCCTACTCCAGGTGCCTACAGCACCTGGAATTCCCTGGTGGTCTCCCATCCAAATACTGACCAGGGCCGGTTAGCTTCCAAAGTCAGGAGAGATTGGATGGGCTTAGGACATCTAGGCAGTAGAGATGGGCACGACTTAGCGGTATTCCCGTTTCCGTTTCCATTACTCGTATCCGTTACTCTACGGAAACGGAAACGGGAATTACTCCACCAGAATTCGAGCTCGAACCGACGAATGAACAATTTGTTCTGATTTGTCGTGCTCGTTACTTGCATCGCGCAATGCCAAGCGGCACAGAAAAAAAGTTTTTAAAAGTTAAAAAAAAACCGATTCCCGGCCCTAAAAGTAGGCGAAAACTGTCTGAGGGCACCTACCAGGCCAGAAGGGTGTTTTATTTGGGGGGGGGTTTCCCAACCCCCCTCTCCTTGGCTATTGCTACTGCTGCGCTGCTGGTACCAGGCTGGGAGGGCGCATCCATTTGCCATGCAGTGCGGGGGATCCAAAATGGCGACCGCAATATTTTTTTTGAAATCGTTGCCCAAAACCCCACCAAAGCACCACAGAAACATGCGAAAATTAGCTATTTTAAATGCTTGAATTTTTACAGTAGCAGCAGTGGGTTTTTCTTGCAAAAAAGTCTCCGTTGATTTTATTTTATTTTATTTTATTTTTTTACACCTGCGCATTCGCAATGATGGGCTCGCCCATGGGAGTGGACCATGCAAAGTTTTGGAGCCATTCCACCAATCGCATGGCCAGGTTTTGCTGACTGTACCAGGCTGGGAGGGCGCATCCATTTGCCATGCAGTGCGGGGGATCCAAAATGGCGACCGCAATATTTTTTTGAAATCGTTGCCCAAAACCCCACCAAAGCACCACAGAAACATGCGAAAATTAGCTATTTTAAATGCTTGAATTTTTACAGTAGCAGCAGTGGGTTTTTCTTGCAAAAAAAGTCTCCGTTGATTTTATTTTATTTTATTTTATTTTTTTACACCTGCGCATTCGCAATGATGGGCTCGCCCATGGGAGTGGACCATGCAAAGTTTTGGAGCCATTCCACCAATCGCATGGCCAGGTTTTGCTGACTGTACCAGGCTGGGAGGGCGCATCCATTTGCCATGCGGTGGGGGGGGATCCAAAATGGCGACCGCAATATTTTTTTTGAAATCGTTGCCCAAAACCCCACCAAAGCACCACAGAAAGATGCGAAAATTGGCTATTTTAAATGCTTGAATTTTTACAGTAGCAGCAGTGGGTTTTTCTTGCAAAAAAAAGTCTCCGTTGATTTTATTTTATTTTATTTTATTTTTTTATTTTTTTACACCTGCACATTTGCAATGATGGGAGTAGACCATGCAAATTTTCCACCAATCGCATGGCCACTTGGCCAGATTGACCACAGAGACTTCTAATCGTAGCCCAAACCCGAACCCTAAGCCTAACCCATACGCCAGTACACTGTCCTTCTAAGTGGGTCAGAGAGGCACCCAGAGGTGCACCCCAATACTCACCCTAACCTCACCCGTAACTAGCCTAACCCTAGCCGTTCCGCTAACCCGTCTTAACCCTAAGCCAGATCTACTTGCATTGCACTACATGCAAGTACGTGAGACACAGCAGGTGCAAAGAGTCTGCGAGTCCGTCACTTGTGGCTCTGGCTGACTCCTGTAGCTCCCTCCAGGAGCCCGCTACCCCCTCCCTAAACCAGTACTAATGACAACGAAAAAACGAAAAAACGAACCGACTAATTTTTGCAAATTTTCGCGAAAAACGGAAACGAGCCGAAACGGAACCGGCCCGACTAACGACAACTCGAAAAAATTTTTTTTCAAGTCGTGCCCATCTCTACTAGGCAGCTATAACTAACTTAGAACATTCCAAAGGACTGGATTATTTGCATAGTATAGCATTCTGGTTTACCCTGGAGGCTTACCTGGTTTACACAGGAGTAAACTTATCCAGTTTAGTTTATTCCCCAGTATTTAAAATAAATGTTTTACAAACAGAAAAATATTCAGAGGCTTATTCATAGAAGATATGAAAATACTGGGGCAGAGGATGCTTTGATACCTGGAATGATCTCATAACACGTTTTAAGCAGTTTACTGTAAGTTTACATGGTTTACTCATTAGTGCATTTCCCCAGTTTACTCACAAGTAAGGAGATCACTGCAATAGCAGCCAATGACAGCTGCAGCGTGAGGGGAGAACATTGGGGTGAAGGGTAGGGAGAGAGAAGGGAGGTGGAAAAACTATTAGCTATGACATCTTGTATTGAGTCAACCTATCTCCATATTAGATCTTTCTCTTTATCCAATAGTCCACCCCCCTCTTCCAGCAATATATGTAGTCTATTCTGGTCACTTCTGTATATGTGAATGGTATGATAAGCTCAGGTTACTCAGTTTTGCTCCTCAGCACCCACTTTCCTGCCTGTCTTTCATATCTGTAACAAACACATTTTAAATGAGTTCGCTTTTGTCCCTGTTTTTCTTCAATATCTTCCTTTCAAATAATCTGGATTTGGGATGGGCACAAAACAAAAAATGAAATGCTGTTTCATCATTTCGTGGCATAACAAAACAAAATGATGATCAAGCAGCATTTTGTTAGATGAAACAAAAGAGTCATTTTTTTTGTTAAAACAAACTGTTTTGTTCCCTCTGTAAAATGGCTCACTGCCACAGGTTAAAAAAAATGGGCCAGCTGGTTGGCAAGAGAAAAAAACAAACGTGACCACGGCCACAACAGTGTAAAAAACATAAAAAACACAAAACAAAACAAATGAAATACAGTTTTTTTTTAAAAAAAATCATTTTGTAATAAATGAAATGGATGAAAAACAAAACAAAACACCATTTGGGTGTTCCATGCCCATCCCTAATGTGGATGATTTTGACCTTGATTTACAGTGACATTATATTCTAACTCCAACCTCTTCTTCTCCTTTATATAAAGAAGCAAAGGGATAGCTTTTGGAAAACATGCCTGTAGAGCTTTTGGTCCAATAGAGCTTTTGTTCCTCAGCTTGCCTAACCCAAAGAAAGGGACTGGAAATTGGAAAACAACTTTATTTATTTATTTATTGGATTTTATACAGTAATCCCCCATTTATTGTGAGGGTTAGGGACACAACCCGACCCGCAAAAAAGAGAAATCTGTGTTATGCGGATGCTGGGTCGTGTTGGGACTGGAAGACCACTTCTGGAGCCTCTGACAGGCCTGGGAAGCCCTTCGAAGGCCCATTCGGGGTAGCACCAGGTGTGGGATAAGTGCAGGAGACCCCAAACAGGCCCACACAACTTGCCCCAGGAGCTCTTGCCTTCATATACTGTGGTCCCGTGATATACCAGGACCACAAGTATATGAACTGTAATGTAGCAGGGCACTGTACTGCCCATTTGGCAGTGAGGCCACTCTGGGTGGTTAACTTTCCAGTAGAGATGGGCACGACTTGAAAAAAAATGTTTTCGAGTTGTCGTTAGTCGGGCCAGTCCCATTTCGGGCCGTTTCCGGTTTTCGCGAAAATTCGCAAAAATTAGTCGGTTCGTTTTTTCGTTGTCATTAGTACTGGTTTTTTTGGGGGGGAGCGGGCTCCTGGAGGCACCTCTGTGGGGTGGGTGCCTCCTCTGGCCCGCTATAAAGGGAAAGTGGGCTCCTGGAGGCACCCGTGGGTGCCTCCTGCCACTAGGAAGGGGAAGCAGGCTCCAAGAGAGACCCCTCTACATGGGGGTCTCCCTTCCTCACCTGCTGCTGCTGCAAAATGCTATGCAATAGCCATATGGATATTGCATAACATAATGTGCAGACGTGAGACCAGTGTGAGAGTGATAGGGTCATGCCCACCCTTCACAAGGCTCCCGCACCACCATGTCTCACACAGAAGGGAATTGTACTTGCTGCGTGTAGTGCAATGCAAGCAAGTAGATCTGGCTTTAAGGTGGCTTAGTGCAAGAGCTAGGGTTAGGCTAGTGACGGGTAAGGTTACGGTGGGCTAGTGGGTTGCACCTCTGGGTGCCTCTCTGACCCACTAAGAAGACAGTCTGTGACGTATGGGTATGGAGTCAAGGGTTAGGGTTAGGGCTAGGGCAGGTTTTAGGGGGCTTTTTGGCACATCCCAGAAGTCTCCATGGCCAAGTGGCCATGCGACTGGTGGGATGGCTCCAAAAATTTGCATGGTTGTCCACTCCCACATGGCTGGCCACTTGGCCAGCCCATCATTGCGCAGGTGTAAATAAAATAAAATAAAATAAAATAAATGGAGGACAGAGGAGGAGAGGAGAGACATTTTGTTGCAAGAAAAAACCCACTGCTACTGTGAAAAATCTGGCAGTTTATAAATTTTCGCGTGTTTCTGTTGTGCTTGTGTGTTTTTGGACCACGATTTCAAAAACAATATTGCGTTTGCCGCCCCATTTTGGATCCCCCGCCCGCACCGCATGGCATGGCGATGGCGACTCGCGAGTCCGGCTGCCCAGGACGGGGGGGAGGCGGGACCCCCCCCTCCAGAAACCACCCCTCCGGTAGGTGCCCTGCGCCCTTAGTCAAGCAGGCATTTTTTCCGCCTGCTTTTTTGGCCCGGGAATGGGTGGGGGGGAGAGTTTTAAAAGTTTTTTCCTGTGCCGTCCGTGCCGCTTGCTTGCGCTTTAATTGCGGCGGCCGGCGGCGAGACTGGGCTTTTTGCTGGCTGCGAGCCTGCGGCGAGTCCCACCAGAGCAGCCCAGGACGGGGGATGAGGGGGGAGGCCGGGGACCTCCAGAAACAACCCCTCTGGTAGGTGCCCTGAGGCACGGCAGGCATTTTACCGCCTGCTTTTTGGCCGGGAACCGGGTTTTTTTAACTTTTAAAAACTTTTTTTCTGTGCCGCGTGTGGCATCGCGCGATCTCGCGATGCAAGGAACGAGCATGACAAATCAGACCAAAATTGTTCGTTCGTCGGTTCGAGCTCGAAGTCTGGGGGAGTAATTCCCGTTACCGTTTCCGTAGAGTAACGGAACCGAGTAACGGAAACGGAAACGGAAATACCGCTAAGTCGTGCCCATCTCTACTTTCCAGTCTGCATTTGGTGAGCAGGCATGGCAAGAATAGTTTAAACAAGAGCTTAAAGGGAGTGTATCTTTGTCCATTGTACATGTTGTACCTACTCACACCTTAGCTTCACCATTCAATTAAGTCGCAAAGAGCCCGTCAATATATTTTAACACAGAGGGACTACAGTCATGTCAAGCTGTTCTTGCTTCTGTCTTCTCCCAGTAACCATAGGGAAGATCATATGCTCATCTCCTAGAATTCCCTACCTCTGGGCAATTCTATATGAGGGAAATGATTGAATTTATGTGCAGCACATATATATTTAAACTCCCATTTTTAAAAGCCAGGAACTTAAATTCTACCAAAAAAAAACCCTTTATGAATGTGGCATATTATGCTTCTGTAACCACAATTGAAAAAGCCAGGAAATGGCCCAATATCATTGCATAATATCGTGAATGTTGACAACACCAATGGCAGCAGTCAAGATGATCTACCCTCTTCTACTCTCTACCATTCACACTTGTTGAAAAAAAAAGCCCTGATCATTGCTTTGTGTTTGGGTGAGAATTGCTGAACTGGTGAAAAAAAGGAGACAGCTTCTGGCATTTTCTTTTGTTTGGTTCACTTTTTAAATGGTATGAGCGCTGGAGGACTCCTGTTCAATACCCTGACTGACCATCAGCTTGTGGAGCATCTCAGGGTTCCATGATTTCCCATACCATTTCACGGGTACATTGAAAACCTGAAAAAGGCTGCCCAGAATTTGTGATCTGGTACCATCAGTGCCCTCATGACAACCAACTCCATCTACTTTTTAGGAACTTCCAGGAGGTCTTCCTCTCAGTCTCTCGGGCCACAGGAGTCTTCTCCTCTGCCAATTTCACTTTGCAGGAATCTACCTTACTGTGTTAGACAGGTTAAATTCTGATTGTAAAAAACAACTTCACGGTCATTGTTTTCTGCTTCATCAATTTAAACATTCAGTGTTAAAAACAACAGTATTCTTGAATGAATACCAAATCAAGGAGTTAAACTTCTTCCATGTCCTGGAACAAATGAGTTCTGAGTTCTCAATTCAGAAGACTACACTTCTTATTACCACTTATTTTGGAGATATTAGTGTAGAAAATTGGAAAATATTGTTGTTCCACCCATAGGGCGATGTTATCCACTTCTTAGGCATGTTAGAGAGTCCAGGGTTTCAACTATTAATGTACTCACAAGCCCACATATGGTCACTTTTAAGGAATAGTACATGCCCACTACCATGACTGTCAGGTCAGTAAACAGAATCTCATAAATTCTTGACACATAGCAATTCAACGAATGTTTGAAGCCACATGATCGCTGAAAATAAGTCAAATATGGATAAGCCAAAGAAAGATGAATGGTATGTATTTATCAGTATTCTTGAGAAACATGACATCCCTGAGTATTTACAATGTACAGTACTTTATAACAGGCCGGGAAACCTCTGAGAGGCTGGGACCTCTTGTTTCCCACCTACACCAAATCTTGATGGGCTGCACCCTAGCCTGTCAGTTTTTTCAGATTTCCTAGAAACCATGGGATAACTATTTGCCATTTAAATGCAACACATGAACCCAGATCTGAAATGGGAAGTGACTGGCTGGTCATTTCCATTTTCTGGGATGGGGGGGGAGGCTATCTTTGAATGAAATGATAAAATGTCTCTGAATTAAAATTAAATATAAATGGCATATTTCATTCCTTGCTGATTGTAGGCTGAAATGGGAGGAAGCGGGTGTATTGGAAACTGAGAGAAGGGCCCCCTGGAAGACCTTAAAAAGCAGATGGAATTGGTTGTTATCAGCACATTGATGGTACCAGACCACAAATTCTGAATTATTGCTGCACCAGAATCCTAGTTCTCATTCATATGCAGAAAATGACTAGAGGTCTTTGACCCCTGTACTTATGAGAATATCTGCATGTTCAACAACACTGAAATGAAACCTGTAACGTCAAAGGTCAAGAACAGGTCAGGTGGAACACGACTGCCATCTAGCGGATTACTGCAGAACCATACATTTTTCTTTAAAAATCAATACGTTTTTCCTCTCACAGTGAAAAGGCAAACATCAATTTCATAGCAATTCCTGACAAAGGACATTTGAGCTATTTACTCTTTCACATGTCTAGGCTTTTTTCGTTCCCGAACATACCATGTTTTTTGACCTCCAACCAATGCAATCTTCCCCAAAAGTTTGTTAATTTCACTTTTTAAACAGCATTTTGAAAATATCAGCTTCATTAGTGCTTAAAAGCAACAAACTTGTTTTGAAACCTTGCTCCTAGAGAGGCACAAGGCAATAATAATAATAATAATAATAATAATAATAATAATAATAATAATAATAATAATAATAATAATAATAATAATAATAATAATAATAATAATAATAATTATTATTATTATTATTATTATTATTATTATTATTATTATTATTTATTGCTATACCAGGTGATAGTAGAGTCACTGAGAAACAACTTGAAAAAATTACCCAGTATCAGAGACTCTGGCATAAACCGGTACAGGTGGTCCCAGTGGTAATCGGCACACTAGGTGCAGTGCCTAAAGAGCTAAGCAAGTACAGTAGTACCTCGTATAACGGAGGGTTTGTACAACGGAAAATCCGTACAACGTAAAAATCTTGAGATAGGGAATCCTTCAATAACAGTAAGAGTCTGCTCCGACTCCCATGTTGTGGCAGACACCTCACCTTCTCTTCCTCAATCTTAACCAGCCCTCTAGGCAAAAACTGCCACAGAGCCGCCTCCACCTCCGCCTCCTCTCTCTCCTTTCCTCCCTCCCTTCCCCCCTCCCCCCACACATACAGCCACTTTCTTTTCCTTCCTGCTTTAACTGCCCAGCCCTAGCCCGACAGCGCGAGCAAACGAGACGCAACAAGAAGCGGCAAATGAAAGGGCGAAAGAGGAAGAAGGGGAGGGAAGCATGCACCGGCAGGCACCACGCGCGTGCACATGCATAGGCACGGATGAGGACGGGCAGCAGTGGTCTGGGGGCTGCTGGGGGCCATCCAGGGCGAACGTAGCTGGGAACCCGAGGCATTTTCCTTAGCAGGAGCAGCGGCGGCGGCAGCAGAGAGAAGGGAGCCTTGGCGAACCAGGTTATAAAAGCCCTCGCGCTCCCGCGCTCTAACTTCAGACCCTGTCCACGACGCCTGCCTCTTACCTTCTTGGAAGAGATAAACGGGGAGCCTGGCTGACTTGGCACGGCATGCCTTGCTTCGCCTCGCTTGCCCGCTTGCCTCCTAACCTTGCAGCAGCAGCAGCGGTGGCCAAGCTCTGACTCCTTTCCTCCTCCCCCTCCCAAGCATCACAGCCAGGGCAACCTCATTAGCCTTGGCTATGCATTGGAACAGATTAATTCTGTTTTCAATGCATTCCTATGGGAAATTGCAATTTGTACAACGGAAAATTTGTACAACATAATTTCATTTGGAACGAATTAATTACGTTGTACAAGGTACCACTGTATTTAGAAGACTTTGGAGTTGACAAAGTCACCATCAGTCAGCTGCAGAAAGCCGCCTTACTGGGACCTGCTTCTTATACAAGGGTCCACTGTATGCATATTTCCCTGTGGTTAGGAGCAGAGGGCCCCTTATTCGAGAGCAGACCTTGTGGAGCAGTGAAAACCTTTATCAATGAATAATGGAAATGGGGTCTTCAGGTGGTGACTTGTAAGAATACAGATGTTGCAAATCCGCCTCTTCTGGCAAGATATCAAAGTGGTTGTTGACTAGTTTCGTTGCTCTTGAGGAAAGATTAGCAATGGAATACCTGCTTTGCAAATAAGGCACCCCAGATTCAGCCTCTGGCATCTTCATCAAAAGGAATAGTTATAAAATATGTTCAGTTACTTAAAGCCTTTGAGAGTTGCTGGTTCCATTGCTGTATATGGACAATACTCTAAGTTGATAAGAAGTAAGTTTTTATGTTCCACGCCATGATACAACTAGAACTTTCAATGACTGAGCCTTCAAATTTTAACTGGTAGAGCATGTCTCAAGGATTGAACCTGTACTAAGCATTTCTTTTTCTTTTTTGAAGAGCCTCGTGGTGCAATGGTTAAATCACTTTGCTGAGGCTATAACTGTGCTCACGACCGAGTTCAATCTCAGGCTTGTGGTTGACTCACCCTTCTATCTTTCTGATGTTGTTAAAATGAATACCCAGCTCGCTGAGTGTGTGTGTGTGTGTGTGTGTGTGTGTGTGTGTGTGTGTGTGTGTGTGTGTGTGTGTGTGTGTGTGTGTGTGTGTGTGTGTGTGCGTGCACATGCACACAATGTATAACTTGCATAATTAAACTGTAAACCACCGAAAGATTGATTTACCGTATATACTCGAGTATAAGTTGACCCGAGTATAAGTCGAGGACCCTAATTTAACCCCAAAAAACTGGGGAAATGTATTGACTCGAGTATAAGTCTAGGGTGGGAAATGCAGCAGGGCCTGGGAGCTCCTCCTTTGTGAGCTGGGGGAGTGGTGTGTGATGTTTAAAATGATTTTAACCACTGATGCAAGTGCTTGGGTCAGTGGCTAAAAGTTATTTTAAACATTGCGTACCGCTCCCCTGTGATGCAGAAGGGGGTCATGAGAAGCGGCACACAATGTTTAAAATGACTTTTAGCCACCGACTCAAGCACTTGCCTCAGTGACTAAAAGTATTGACCCACATATAAGTTGAGGGCCCCTTTTTTCAGCCCAAAATTAGGGCTGAAAAACTAGGCTTATATTCGAGTATATACAGTAAGTGCTTTAGGATGATATATAAGCAGAAAACTTTGCTTTTGTTTTGTTTTGTTTGCTTGTTCATAGCAGCAGTTAACATGATGTAGCCTAGAGTAGTAACTTCAGGTAGCAAACACCTGGGGTAGTTATGTTTCCTCGTGATGGATGAAAACCTGTTAATGCCATTATGCCACCCAAAGATGATGACATTAGTAGCAGCAGCAGTTTTTCAAAAATCAAAAATTCCCAAGCCCCTCCCCCGTCCCAACACTGTGAGGCTCCCATTACATCTATTTTGAATGCACCAGCCTCCCTTCCCAAAGACACACGTGCATCTCTGTTCTGCAGTTCTAAAATTATTATTAACACTTCTGTGAGCATACAGTGATTAAAACTCTTGGTCCATTTGCAGCTCCCAAACAGGTGTACGGCATAGTTATTGCATTTTGCCACACTGGTCTTTCCAAAGCAATAGATGGCAGAGCTGCTTGAAGTGATAATTTATTCCTAGAAAACTCCTCTCTCGTCAGTGAGAAGTCTTGACCACATGTCACCCATGTGATTGCCAATTTACAGAACTGAAACCTACATAGAACATGAGAAATGGTGACTTAACAGTAATGGCAATCAAAAGAAAACTGAAAAGCAGAATGCAGTTTTAATTCAAAAACGACAGGTGAGACTCGAAAAATTTGAATATTGTGAAAATATTCATTTATTTCAGTAATAAATAAATCTGCAGAAACTAATATATGAGATAGATTCATTGCATGCTAAGCAATATATATCAAGCCTTACTTCGGTGTCATTGTGATGATTATGGCATACAGCTTATGAAAACCCCAAATTCACACTCTCAGAAAATTAGAATAATGTGAAAAGATTACCTATTCACAGTAGTGCATCAAGAGCCACCACACAGAAAAAGACACTGGAAATGGGCTTCAAATGTTATATTCCTCTTGTCAAGCCACTCCTGAACAACAAACTACGTGAGAAGCGTCTTACCTGGGCTAAAGAGAAAACAAAAAACAAAAGGTCTGTTGCTCAGTGGTCCAAAGTCCTCTTTTCTGATGAGAGCAACTTTTGCATCTCACTTCGGAACCAAGGACCCAGAGTCTGGAGGAAGAATGGAGAAGGACACAATGCACAATGCTTGAAGTCCAGTGTGAAGTTTCTATAGTCTGTGTTGATTTGGGGAGCCATGTCATCTGCTAGTGTTGGTGCACTGTGCTTCATTACGTCCAGGGTCATCACAGCTGTCTACCAGGATATTTTGGAGCATTTGATGCCTTCTTCCGCAGGCAAGCTATATGGAGATGCTAAGTACATATGCATGCTTAGACTTTCCAGAGGCCCGATATTGTTCTATTTCCAATCCTTGTGTTACTGATGTCATGTAATATTCTAATTTTCTGAGAGTGTGATTTTGGGGTTTTCTTAAGCTGCACGCCATAATCAACAACAATTATACCCAAGTAAGGCTTGACATATCTCACTCTGCATGTAATGAGTCTATTTCATATATTAGTTTCCCCCTTTGAGATAACTTACTGCAATAAATGAACATTTGCACGATATTCTAATTTTTCAAGTTTCACCTGTATTTATTGCTGAAAAGATGACCTCTTGGGGAACTTATCATTCCAAAGTCCCTTCCAAGAGGTTCAAGTGCTTTTGTCCTACATTCTCCTTAACCACAGAAAACAACATGACCAAAGGCAGTAAGCAGAGTTCAGACCATTGAAGCCTTCTTCAGTCATCTCTCTACCCTTCATAATGCATGGGGGGGGGGGGGGAGAGGTGGAAACAGTGTGCTCCCTTTGTCCTCATTTGGCCACCACTTCCGTCTCCCTGACAGCAACGGTCTGAAGAGGGGAAGCTTCTGCTATTCATGGAGGTTCTCTCTGTATTTCAGGACCCGGGGCTCTAATGCGGGTGGATTGTCGGGTGCCAGATGTGGCAAGAGAAGGGGGAACAGAGCATGTTCCTACCTCTAAACAGGGAATGCCCAGAAAGGGCTTCAGTTAGCTCTACCTCAGGGTACAGGACAACTTAAGAAGGAAAGTATCAAAGGTAACATTCCCAAAGTTATGATAGTTTTACTTCACCAGAACTGCTATTTGGTCAACAATTTATTACACATAAACATTCATAGACCTTCTGTACTCCCACATAAACTGAAGGTACAAAGGTACACAGAGATGCAAAGATCCCTGTCACTATGTAACCCTAAGAAGGGTTGCTGTGGTAACCAAGTGTGGCATTGAACACTTCTGGGTCACATCCTATTTATTCCCTATAGAGAAAGGCAAGAACAAATCAAAGGACATTCGGTGGTGCTACTCCCATGTAAGCCAGCTTCCACTTGTACGGAAAGCCATCCCTGCATGAAATTCCAAGCATTCAATGCACAAGCCAGTTGCATGTTTTGGCTGAAATGCTGTCTAGCCCATTTGCGATTATTTGTAACTTACCGTCTATTTAGTAATGAGCCTTAAACTCTCTTCAGAAACTGTGCAGGCAAACTGCACTGAGCGCCCTTTCCCACCATGGATTTCTACAGAATGAACGTGCTACCAGTGAGAGGAAGGAACCATGAGACATGTAGTAGGAATCGTCAAAATCAAAATAATTTCTCAATACGTTGCCTTCTTCTGCACTTACTGTCCTTATTACTTTGACTAGAAGCACAACTTCTCACCTAAGCTGTAGGCAGCTTGCACACACTGTAGAAACTCTGGGATGTAACATCATAGCACAACAGACTTTTGGTACAAAAATGCAGGTTTTAGCACGCCTCTGGCTGGCTCAGTTGTTTTCAATCTGCTCTAAATCTAAGGCCTCACAGTCCAGAGGAAAGATGCCGTCTTCAATGCTCTCACAGTCACTGGTTTCGTCTTCACTTTCACACATGGCAGCCCCTTCCACGGAATCTCTTGGGCCGTAGCTGGCTTGCTGTGAATAGTGATGCCAGCCATCACTTGGCTGGTTTTTTTCTAGGCTGAAACTAGGGGTGACTAGGTTCATAAAATCATCCGAGTCGCATGGAGAGGAGACAATGGTCTTCATCTGTGCCTCATCATTGTCATCATCCTCATAATCAAGTGAGCAGAGACTTTTTGAATTTTTTAAACTCTGTAATTAAAAAGCATGCAATCAAAATTCAAAACAAACGAAGCACCTAACCCAGAATTTATGCATTTCCTTGTATATTAGTGAGCATTCTTTAAAAAAAAAACCACAATCCACTAACAATCTATCTTCTGGCAAATAACTAAAACAATATCTTTATGATTGTTCCAGTGTTCTACACTATCTGTGATTGTTTCAGTACCACTGTTCAGTTAACACAGAACACTATAGCAATGAAAACACATTGTAGACTAGCCACATTATTTATTTAACAGTGGTTCAAGTCCTGTTGCTCAATTATGCACACAACATTAAATGTTATTCAATATTTAATGGCGAAGAACTGAAAATCAAAACATCACTGTAGGCATTATCTTTGCATAATGGCTTGGGTGATTCTGCATGTAATAAAATAATGCCTATGGAGATTTCCTAACTTGGCCGTTTGCATGTAAAACCCTTTCCTTAACTGCACAACAGGATTTCAGCCAATTATACAGCAGGATTTCTGAAACTGTGGATTTAGGAATCCTAGACAAATAACATACAAGATGGGACAAATGCTTGTTTGTTGTACACAGATCTGCAGAAAACCACAGGAAAGTGTTACAGTGCATATTGGGGGTGGGGGAATTGGGGTTCCTGCTGTACTTGAGGGAGCACCTCTTCTAAAACCTCCCAACTGCAGGAGACCAGTCACTTGATGCCCAATTCAGCGAGATATCCTTATGGAGAGCTTTGATTAGTCCCTAAAATCCACAGGTATGTTAATTTTTAGGAACCCAGATCAGATAAGGGGGAGAAATATTTTGATCCGTCAAGTGCTCCAAACCAACTGATGGCAGAGATTTATGAATATCAGATCAAGATGTATGCACCCCCCCTTTTTTTCTGTAGCCCAAATCATTTCCCTATTTCTTCCCTATTTATCCTTTATTTATACTAATAAAATAAAATTTAAAAAAAAAGAAAGACAGCAGAGATTTTATGTTGCAAGCTGCCTTGGGCCCTTACGGGGGAGAAATATTTTGAATAAAAAAATCTCAATAAATAAGTTAATAACTGAAGAAAATTTAAAAAAAAAGATGTATGCATTAACAGACATCTTAATTCAATTGAACATAAGAACGTAAGAACATAAGAAGAGCCATGCTGGATCAGGCCAAAGGCCCATCTAGTCCAGCTTCCTGTATCTCACAGTGGCCCCACCAGATGTGTCCGGGAGTGCACAAGACTAGATATCTGTCTGCTGATACCACTCCCCTGCATCTGGCCCTTGAAGTACCCTGGTTTTATTACACATCTCCATCATGCTTTGTAACCTGTGATGGACTTTTCCTCCAGGAATCTGTCCAATCCCCTTTTGAAGGCATCCAGGTCAGATGCCATCACCACATCCTGTGGCAGGGAGTTCTGCAGACTAACAACACGCTGGGTGAAAAAATATTTTCTTTTGTCTGTTCTGTCTGTCTTAATTGCATTAAGCCTTTTTCCAAAAACGTTTCACATAAAGGTGACAAGAGAAAGAATGGGTCAAGGATGAGGAATGTGTGCCCTTCAGGTATTTTTATCCTGTAACTCCTATGACTCTACACTAACGGTGCTGGCTGAGGCTGACAGGAGCTGCAGTTCAACAACACCGGGAAGGCACAAGTTCACCGTTCTTGATGTACAGCTAGGAGAAAAAGAGACACCCCCCCCAAAAAAAACCTAAAGGAAGGTGCAGAATGCAACTGCATATAGATTTGCATCTTCACTCTTACTAATCCCACTACCTGATTAATCATCACTCCCCACCCTGAAGTTTGAAAACAAATCATACATGTGCCTCCCCCACAGCCGTTGAGATAGACAGAATAGGAGCAAAGAAACCATTCATTACCCGTAGCACGTTGGCTTACATAACTCCCCTATACAATGCCCTTACTTGCGTGAATGTTCTTAACTGGTTCACTAATATAGGTCAACTGACACAATCCTATTCACACAGAGATTCCCCATTTTTAAAAATCATGCCACCACCAGACTCTGCTGCACTCTTAGCGAAGAGGTTAATATAGATTACTTTTTCACAGCATGGGGAGGGGAGAAGACAATCTGGTCCTGATTAGATGTTTTAGCGATGCAATCAAATTAGTGGAATAGAAAATGTGCAACTGTCCATAAAAGCTTCAAATATTTGCTACTACTTTTTTCTCAGATCATAAAATGTTTCAGTTACAAGCACTACAGCTGGAAAAGAAGAACAAATTGTTACCAAGAGTTCTGCAAAAACATTATATTTGCACAAATCCAAAAGATGAAGACAAGGTAATTCCCTCTCCATTCCCAATTATCTGGACCTTATATTACCAGTACTGTACAGGGGTTTTCTTGCCTAAGTAGCTCCCTTACTGTTTGGGCCAGATTTACATCATAAAACTGATGGCCAGGAGTGCATTTTTACAAGTAAAACTAGGGCACCAACTGTGCTTATTCCTAGAGTGGTCTGACCAGGCTACGGTGAAATTATGTCTCTCTGGCAGATCACTGTTAACATGCTCTATGTAGGGCTGCCTCTGGAAAGTATTCAGAAACTTCAGCTGGTCTAAAATGCGACACCCATCCCATTACAGCAACTCCTCTGGGTGCCAATCCATTTCTGGGCACAACTCAAACTGCCGGATCTTAGCTATAAAGCCCTACATGGCTTGAATCCAAGCCATGTCAAGGACCCTGTCCCCCTTTATGAGACTGCCCGGGTGCTCAGCTCATCAGGAGAGTCCTCCCTCTCAATCCCACCACCTTTAGATATAATTCATATATTCACAAGCTGCTTTTGGAAAAGCAGTTTCTAAAATATTAGCTAGAGTGCCATAAAATATAATAATAAATTAAGTACAATGGCTAGTATCATGTAACAAATGTGTATCCCAAACAACTGTCCTGTGTTCCATTCCCTTGCCCCAAACTTGAAGTAAACAAGTATCCTCTGACTACTTTAAGAAGAAGAAAGGATGGACTTTAACTATAAAGAGCTCCACAGTAATGAAGTGAGCAACCTCAGGTAGCTTGCAAACAGAAAACTAGATACGCACAAGACTGCTTTAAAGGCCAGGTCTACAGTATATGTCCAGTAAAAAGCCAAAAATGCGGCCAATATTGTAGCAATGGAGGTGCTTGCCAGCCAATTTTGTCATCCCAGGTAGGAAATGAAAATATATTTCTTTTGCTGTCATAAAAGGTCAATGTCTACATGATAGTTTGCAAGGTGTACAACCCTGCGGTGTAGGCATTAGGAGATGAAAGCCATCTTCTACTTTCCGGTCTATTCCATAATATGCAATGACCGCATTTAATTAATAATTTGCATAACATGCAGCATGCAAATATTAATTACATTAAGGCACTGCATACCCAAGAACAGCCATTTTTGCTTTTTTGTGGAACTGACCACCTTAACATTTGTTTCACATTTCAGGAGAAGTACCAGTTCTGTCATCTACCAAAATCAATAGTACACCTTTAATTTTAATGAACACAGCTGACGCAGCACACAAGACTTCTCTATTTTTGAGATAAAAATAGAGAAGCTCCTGGCTCCGCACTGCTACTGCCTAAGACAGTACATGTTAACTCTTATTTTAACACTTATCAAGATTCATAGGCCAGGCACAGTGTCCAGCAGACACTGTTCAGACACAGCCACTAGCAAGAATGCTTTAGAATTCTGCTTCTACAAGACAAAGCAGAAGACTGGTGCCTTCTTCTAAATGTCGTCAGGACGTTCAAAGCTGGTAACCTGTCTTGTGTCTTCCCCAGTAAGTCAAAGAAATAATTTGATTTGCATTTCATCTAGTTCACTGGCTTACCTCTCTGGCTTACTGGGGAAGTCAGATTGCTCCCTCCCCCAATTCTAATATTATGATGGTTCTGGTATTATGATATTATCATGGACAGGATTTGGAGCTCAGCTGCTTCTGCTCACAACAGGAACAACCAGCCAGTATGCACTGGCATTATGCCTTGTCCTTCCAATAAGCAGAATGCTTTTTTAAAAAAATGACTGACTTGCAATTCCGTCAAAATGCACCCACAGTACAATACTGGGGGCGGTGAATAAGCATGCATTTCAAGAGGAATAGTGGACCTGCAGAGTGATGCAGACAGCAGTACAACTGAGAGATTCATTAGGCACAGGAAAGAACGGGTCACCTAACTGTAATGGTAGTTCTTCGAGTAACGCCTCTGTGAATTCCCACTGATGGGTTTCCTCTCCCGGACCTAGAGCTTTCGCTCAGCTCCTAGGGACCTCCTCCTGCTCCACTGGGCATGCTCAGGAACTCCCGCACTGTAGCCTCCAGTTCCCCACATGTCCACCGCTGCAACAAGAAATAGAGAGAGACGTGACGGACAGAGGGGAGGACGGGCGGGGAGTGGGAATTCACAGAGGCGTTACTCGAAGAACTACCATTACAGGTAAGTAACCGGTTCTTCTCCTTCGTAGCCTCTGTGAAATCCCACTGATGGGAGATTAGCAAGCTAACTTACTGGCGGTGGACCATCATGGTAGAGAGTAGGAGAGGACAGCTCTGCCAAAGGCTGCATCCGACCTGGCTCTGACATCCAGCTTGTAGTGCTGAGCAAAGGTGGAAGGATTGGACCAGGTCGCTGCCCTGCATATTTCCTTCAGGGGAACCCCTTTGAGGAATGCAGAAGAGGCTGAGACTGCCCTGGCGGAATGTCCCCTTGGGGTGTCCGGTAGAGGAGTATTCGAGAGGTCGTAAGCAAGATGAATGGTGTCTACAGTCCATCTGGAGATAGTTTGGGACGTAACTGGTAGACCTTTAGAATGTCCAGAGGTGTGAACAAATAGTCGGGAGGAACTACGGAACGGCTGAGTTCTGGACGTATAAAACAGGAGTGCTCGGCGCACGTCTAGGGTATGCAGCGCTTTTTCAAAGTCACTCCCCGGGGAGGAGAAAAATGTTGGCAGAATAAGCAGTTGGCTGAGGTGGAAGTGTGACACTACTTTTGGGAGGAATGACATGTCCGGGTACAGGGTCACCTTGTCCTGGAAAAACTGGAGAAAAGGTGGATCCGCCCATAGGGCTGCCAGTTCCGACGCTCTTCTAGCGGATGTGACAGCGGATAGGATGTGTAGCGGTGCTGTGGCCAACGGCTCAAAGGGAGGCTTCATGAGCCTCTTGAGGACAAGGGTCAGCGACCACTGAGGAGGTACAGGTGATCTGTATGGGCGAAGGTTTGCCGCTCCCTTAAGGAATCGCTTGACCAATAGGTGTCGGAACAAAGTAGCCGAGGGTGAATCCACCGGCTGGTGGGCCACCACTGCTGCTAGGTAGACTTTCAGGGTAGAATGTGCTAGTCCTCTATTGAAGAGTAGTAGTAGGAAATCCATCAAGGTGCCAACAGCAGCCGGACATGGGTCCAGGTGGTGTTCCCTGGCAAAGTTCAAGAAAGAGTGGCACGTGCCCTTGTACAGCGCCATGGTGGATGGTTTTCTGGCGTGAGATAGGACATCCGTTACAGAGAGCTGATTAGCCATGGTGAGAGATGGAGAGACTGTAGATTGGGATGCAGGAGCCGGCCATTCTCCTGGGAGAGGAGGTCGGGGCGCTGCGGGAGATGGATGTAGTGGCGCAACATCTGCTTCAGAGTTAGAAACCAATGCTGCCTCGGCCACCAAGGGGCTATGAGGATCGTCCGTGTGCGCTCCTGTCGGAGCCTGATCACAGTTCTGTGGAGGAGCGCCAGAGGGGGAATGCATAAGCTGACATCCCCTGCCATGTAGTCGACAGGACGTCTCCCAAGGAGCCCCGCCCTCGACCGGCCCTGGAACAGTACAACGGGCACTTGGCATTCGCCGGGGAGGCGAAGAGATCGATTTGCGGCTGACCCCACCGACGGCAGAGCGAGGCGAAGATTGCTTCAGACAGGGTCCACTCGTGGTTGTTCTAGGACCGCAGGCTGAGTGTGTCTGCTATCACATTGTCCTGCGAGGCAATGTGTACTACCGTCAACACAGTCCATCTGTGATAGCACCATGTCCAAATGTCTATGGTCAGATTCAATAGGGTGTGCCAACAGGTGCCCCCTTGCTTGTTTAGGTAGTGTAGTGAAGTGGTATTGTCTGTCACTATCAAGACTGACTGGCCCCTGATCAGTGGTGCAAAGGCTTTCAGCGCGTTGAATATTGCCATGAGCTCTAGGTAATTGATGTGACGGCTCTTGAGAGTAGCCGGCCATGTTCCGTGCGTCTGCAGAATACCACAGTGAGCTCCCCAACCGGTGGTGCTGGCATTAGTGGTGATTTGTATGTTCCGGTAGTCCTGTTTGAACGGGCAACCCACGCACAGATGCTTCTGAGTTGCCCACCATTGGAGGGAAGGGTGCAGAGAGGGGGGTGACCTTGAATCTCCTGGAGGGACTGTGTCTGAGAGGGTGAAACCTGTAGAGGCCTGAGCTTGAGACGTGCGTACGGCAGTACTGAGGTGGTCGACGACATCAATCCCAGTACATGTTGGGCTGTAAGGGCGGTGATGTGACAGCGTGGCCTGAACTTTTTCAGGGCCAGGCGGATCTTGCGCCTCCTGTCAGTCAGTAAAAAGGCCCTGCCCTTTTTGGAGTACAGAATTGCCCCGATGTATTGAACCGACTGTGTCGGGTGGAGGATGGACTTCGTTGCGTTTATTGTTAGGCCGAGAGAGGTGAGTAAATGCATTGTAAACCAAATGTGTTCCGCTGCCTTGTTTTTTTGTAGGCAAGACGATTAGCCAATTGTCGAGATATGGGAATATATTGATGCTCTTCAGCCGAAGGGACGTGACCACTGGGGCGAGGCACTTCGTGAAAACCCTTGGAGCGGTGGAGAGTCCGAAGGGGAGTGCCTTGAACTGGTAAGTGTCCTTTCCCACGGTGAAACGGAGGTATTTTCTGTACGAGCGTTTTATGGTCACGTGAAAATAGGCGTCTTGCAGATCCAAGACCATGAACCAGTCTCCCTTTTGGAGCAGAGGAATGATAGACTCCAGGGTAGTCATCCTGAACTTCCTCGGTTTGATGAACAGGTTGAGTGCTCTGAGGTCTAGGATGGGTCGAAGTGGGTCGTCTTTCTTTGGGATGGTAAAGTACCGCGAGCAAAATCCGTATGTATCGTGTGTCTGCACTGGTTCTATAGCATCCTTTAGGAGTAGCGTCTGCACCTCTTCGCAGAGTGCGGGTGATGATGGCGTGACTACTACTCGCCCCAGCGGTGGCCAGTGGTCGAATTCTATGCCATAACCGTCGCGGATGATACCGAGGACCCAGACATCTGAGGGAGAAAGGGGCACAGTCTGACATCTGTTGACAGCGTTACTGGAGGAGAGGTAAGGTCAGGACGTATGTTTGGGCTTCCTGTCATATTGACGTCTGGATTGCGATTGCCTGGATCGTGACTGCTGGTTTGATTGATAGTAGGGGGGGCGTCTGGTACTGGGACTTGCCCCTCTGCTGGTTGCGCTGAGCTGGAGATTGATAGGGGTGTTGCCACTGGTATGGCGCCGGGCGGGACGATGGTTGCGTCGCAGAGTCCTGATATGCGTAGGAACTGGCATTCTTACGCATTTTTAGAATGCTATCTAGTGACTCATCGGTTGTCGCTGCAAACAGGCCTTTGCCGTCAAACGGGGCGCCCTCAATCCTGTTGCGTGCATCATCCATGATGGTAACTGTACGGAGCCAAGCATGACACCGTAAGAAGACTGCATTGGCCAACTGCCTTGCTGAATCATCCACTATATGGCATGAGGCGATGGTTTGGTAGTCAAGTAGTGTTAAGAGTTCTCCATGATATGCAACCAACTTGGCCTTAGCATCATCGGGAAGCTGTTCAAACACTGGCAGCATCTCGAGAAGGAGGTGTCTCGAATAGGCCTCCATCGCACAGAGATGATTGGTGGTGCGAAGAGAAAAGGAAGCCAAGGAATATTGCTTTTTCCCCATGAGGTCCAATTTTCTACCTTCCTTATTGCTTGGGGTAGTAGTGGAAGTGTTCTTTGCCCTATTTTGGGTGGCGTTCACAATTAAAGAATTAGGCAAAGGATGCCTAGCGAGGAATTCCACCTCCTCTCCATGAGTGCGGTACAAGTTGTCGGTGCGTCTGGGCATGAGCGGTGTAGAGGCCGGTTTTGTGAGAGAGGCCTTCGCTGACGGGAGGAGAGAGGGGATGAACCCCAGGTGCAGAGGTGGGGTCCTATGTTTCCGAAGGTGTCCAAAAATTTACATGAGCCTTTGGGATCAGGCAACTCAACCTGGAGTTCCATCACTTGTGCCACCTTGTTGACAATTTTAGAATAAGTGGAAAAATCTTCCTCAGGCGAGGCAACCAAGGTGTTGCCAACCTCTGATTCTTGTGTCTGGCGCTGCTCTTGGGCCGTATGAGAAGAATGAACCGACTGATCATCATCCTCAAATTGAGACAGCAAGGATCTGTCCATGGATGCTGGCGTCATGGATCGCTGACGACAGGAAGGGCTAGGAATAGGATGCTCCCGACTAGTTGGGTCCACGGATTGTTGTCGCAATGATGACGATTGGCCAGGAGCACCCCCTGGTGGCGCTAATTGCGTGATGACAGTGGTGGTGGTGTGATTCCTTTCCGATGCGGAGGTGCGGCTCTTTTGAGAGTGGTAGTCATCACGGGCAACCGATCGGTGGCGCTTAGGGGTCGGAGAGCGCGAAGTGGATGAAGCAGGGCTCCGTCGCCGATGATCAGCCTCCGAATCAGAATCAGACGAGGAAGCAAAGCAATGGCGGCAGCGCTTCCGACCCCTCGATGGGGAGGTACGTCGCTTTCGAGGCTCACGCTCTCAGCGTTTAGACTTTGGTGAGCGGTGGGAGGCTGTTGCCCGTCTATCATCCGTGCTCTCGCGACTGGACGTCAAGTCCGAGTCAGAGGAGTAGTAATAGTGGCGTGCACAGCGGCGGTGCCTCCTAGGTAAGCGGGAGGCGCGCTCAGCTGACCGGCGATGGCGAGGGAGACGAACTCGCTTGCGGTGCTCCTCTGCTGCTGTCGTGTGGAACATAGTCTCAACATGCAGTGGGGGCGAGTGTGCACAATGGTCTGAGGCAGACGCTTGCGAGGCTTGGTCCCTGGTGTCATCACGGGTGCCTCGCGTGCCCCCTGAGCGCATCAGGGTACGCTGACGGGCCTCTATCATGGTGTCCCTTGAGGGGAACGTTGCTGCCCAGCTCCCTGATCTGGATGATACAGGAGAGGTGGATGCCCGACGTGCTGCTGGTAGGTCTCTGGCACGATCATGGCGTGTACCGGCAGCATGGGCGGAGGCCGCTGTGACTAAATCCTGTGCCGAAGTGCGGGCAGCCCCTGACAGGGAAGTTTGTCTTGTCGGCTGCGCAGGAGGCGCAGCCTTTTTCTTTTTCTTTTTCTTAGGCTGGGCCACAGTAGTAGCAGGTCTGGACACTTGGGAGGACTTGGAGGCAAGCGAAGTAGGTGGGCTTGCTGGGTCTCCATCGGTTTAAGGGACTGCTCCCAGAGATATACGCGAAGGCGTCTCTGCCTTTGTTTAAGTGCGGGTTTGGAAACTTTCTGGCACTCCGCACAATTAGCTGGTTGGTGGGCCTCCCCAAAACAATACAGGCAGGTTGTATGCCCGTCGGACACAGAAATCTTGTTCGGGCACTTTAAACAGTGTTTGAACAATGCTCCAGGGGCCATAAACGGCCCGGGGGGATGGAGATCGGGACAGTAATATCTAACAACTAACAACTAAAAACTAAACTATAGATAAGTTATGCAATTAAGTACTTAACCAACAACAGGAGAAAACAGCACATCTAACAGTCAATATCAATTCTCTTAGGAGCTGAGGAAAAACGCGACCATTGCTGGCGGTGGCAAAAAAGGAACTGGAGGCTACAGCACGGGAGTTCCTGAGCATGCCCAGTGGAGCAGGAGGAGGTCCCTGGGAGCTGAGCGAAAGCTCTAGAAGTTCCGGGAGCTGCGCAGGCACGCAGAGGAAACCCATCAGTGGGATTTCACAGAGGCTACGAAAGAGAACAGACTTTCTTACTAGCACTAGGCAGCAAGGGGTTGGGGGAAGAACTCATTAAAAGGCTCAACCAATGTAATGAAGTTGGGCATATCAAAGATACAGTGTGCTCCAATGTTTGTTTGTTCGTTCATTCATTCATTCATTCATTCATTCATTCATTCTGGTGCATGATGACACTGGACTACACTAATGGCAAATCATCCAGCAAATGCTTTAACTCACAGAAGAATGTAGTCACTGTAATTTGTATTTTTTCTCTTTGGGATCAAATTTGATTGCTACTTAATTGAGATGAAAATAATATATATTTTTAAAAAGTACAGAAATGCCTATGTTTGTGCAGTATCGCCAATCAATTCACTTAAGGACTTTGTTTTCCAGGATTCCGCTGTACGCTTCACAAAAAACATAATAAATAGAATATAATAAAAAACAAAAATGTTTACAGAGATGGTATCTCCAGCTAACTATAGAAAAGGAAATATAATTTTTTAACAGCATAATCTATTACAAAAGATCATCTACTACAGTGCAGTAGAATATGATCTACTACAAAAGATCATCTACTACAATGTTTCAGTGACAAGCCTACTTTTTTCATCTATGCACTAGGATGCAGAATCACCTATTTCACCTCACAATTGACACATGTAAAGCAGAACTGGTCTCCCACAGGATGTTCTAACTCAACTAATATCTCCAAAGGGCAGCCTTAGTAGTTTGCATCTAATATTATCATGCAGACAGACAGAGACAGATAATCTCACCCGAGTCATTTTTAAAAAGTCTAACGAAGGCCGGTTCCATCGAACATCCTCTTCTCGTCTACGCTTAAGTCGGCTTTTCTTTACATTCAGGACACAAGGTTGTGAGCGACACCTTAGTAAGCCCTGACTCCGACAGAGCTCTGGTGTGGAGGTGGGAGTGCTGTTGGCCGAAGATGAGTTATTTCCTGTTTCAGGAATATGTTCCTGTGATAGGGAAAGGCGACGTCTTGGGTTAAAACCAGGTCCTCCAGAATTCCAATTAAAACTTGAACTCGAGCCTCCTTCGCTGCTGTCTACAAAGCCGCTACTTGCAGAGGAAGGCCTGGGCACTGGTGAAGTGCTGAGGCTACTAACATGGAACACATTATTGAATGATTGCCCACTAGGGGGCAGGATGACGCTTGTGCTTTGCTTTAAGATGGTACTTCCATGGCTACTGCATCTTTGCAAAGTAGTGCTGCCTCCACTATTGCATCGTCTCTTAGACACAGGAGTCCAGATCTTTGAACTACCAGGTTTCCACAGTGATCGGCATCGGACCAACTCATCTGGTTCAGAGAGCGATCTACAATGTCGTTTGGGAGGTGGCGTCAATGGCTGTCTGGACTTCTCATTAAGATGAAGTTCGCTTATCCACCCTGAAACCAGAGAATGGCCTGATGATTTGTGTTGCCAGTGTAAACCGACACTACAAGAGCTTGAACTAAATGGACAAAAAGGCGAAGAACAAACCAAATGTTTACTTGGTTCAGTTCTGACTTGACAGTCTTCATGTGAAGATTTCCAGGGGCCATCTTCTGCTGAGGGGAAATATGGATGGAAAAGAGAGCGAGAAAACATTGTTGTCAAGTCAATGGCACTATGAACTGCTTCTATATTAAGTGGGCTCTCACCTCCTAACCAAAACACAAAATCTTATTGAGGTCACAGTCCCCCCCCTTGCACACCCTGCCAGGACCACATTAGGCCACACCCACCACACTGCCTTTCAGCTAAATGGTCATACAAAATGTAGATGTAAATGCTTATGGTGATGACAATAACACTACAAATAGACACCAGAAGCAGAGTGATCTAAGGAGAAGGCCAAATGGCTGTTTGATTAGAATCACTCAGTGCACAGTACTAAAAAGAACCCATCTGGCTATACCTAAGGCTCTGTGAAAATTCCTTTGTCAGGATCATTCCTTTTCTGAGCATATCATCAGTCTAACAATTCATGATGAGATAATACAGGTTCTCCTGTTATTGTGGCATCTGCCCAATGCCCCACTGAGTGCTAGAGATAGATCAAACTGGAAACTGAGACACCCCCCAATAAAAATCTACACTGTAGGTTTGATGCAATGTGCTAACTTCTGTAACCCACAATGTCTAGGTTTGTTACTTGCAAGCTGGAGATTTCAATTATTTATATATTACTTAGGCTCAAGTGGCTCTCCTTCTTTCCAATTCAACTTCAGAACATCCCTGTGAAGGAGATCAGGCTAAAAGACAGTACCCTGGATCTCTAAGATTCTAACCTAGCATTCTGATGGAACACTTTGAATCTCCACTATTTGCTCTACTACAACACTTACTTCCCAATACATCTATACACCCAAAGTCCATTTGCCTTCAGATATGCAGTGCTATTTGTTGAGTTACTTCTAACTAGACCTATCTGGCCTAATGCTGATGCTTAAGCCAAAATTGTAAGCTAGAATGCCATTGGTTGTTTATGCCAGTGTTAAGTGCAAGGGCTCAAACCATAGCAGTTGTGTTCCTTGATGCTTGAGTTGTGTAGCTTGGGGGGTACCCCTGGATTTGCCTCTCAGCCTGTATGCCCTGGTTTCAGCAGTGGCCAGGAGTGCCTTTGCACAGTTAAAACAAATAAGCCAGCTGTGACAATTCCTTGAGAGGTCCGATCTGGACATAGTGACACATACCTGAGTTACATCTCAGTTGGATTATTGCAATGTGCTCGACATGAGGCTGCCTTTGGAAAGTGTTTGGAAACTCCCTAGGGTCTAAACACCACCCACTGTTAACTGGGGCTGGTTACAGGAAACATATAACTCCCTTGTTATGGCAGCTCCACTGTCTGCCAATCCATTTCCAGGAACAATTCAAAGTGCTGGTTTTACTCTATAAAGTCCTAAACATCTTGGGTCTAAGTAAGCTTTCTTTTAAAAATCCCCTTTGTGAACCAACCCATGTATTAGGATCACCAGGAGAGGCCTTTGTCCTGGTGCCACCACACACACACCCCACCGCCACCAGCACGTTTGGTGGAGTCATGGGAGAAGGCCTTTTTCTGCTGCTGTTCCCAAACTCTGGAACTCCTTCCTATGGGAGGCCAGACTGGCCCCATCTGTGCTGTCCTTCCAAAAGACCTTTTCTCTTCAGGCAGGCTTTTATTTAAATGGCCAGTTGTTGGTTTTAAAGGGATCATCATGTTCTATTATTTACATGTGTTTTTCATGTTGTTCTTGTTATGAGGCTTCATACATATGTTTAATGATGGTGTAATACTGTAATAATTTATGATTTGGTTTTTAACTTTGTTTTAATACTGTAAGCTGCCTTGGGTCCTCTTGGAGAAAGGTGATATATAAATGTGTTATATAAATATAATTGGCACATGATGACATACTGGAGGTTACCTGCTGTTGCAATGTATGCCACTGCACTTACTGCAGCATAAACAACCAACAGAATTTTGTTATTTGTATATTATGCATTTATATCATTGCACCATTTAAAAATATTAGTTTCATATCAAAACCTATGCCTGATCCTTCTGGTGCCTCCCACAAAAGGAAGCACAGAATACATATTTTTAGGCCGACTATTTGGTGTCTAGCAAAAGATGGCAGAAATACATTTTTATAAAATAAAGCTATCTGACATCGCAATATGCAACAGCACTTCAGTGCAAGGCATGTACAACAAAGCTTCCTATTCCAAAAGGATCCCTGAACAGGGCTACAATAAGTAGCAGCTTGTGTAATACAGCCCATGGTATTTAGAGCACTGACCAAAACTATAAAGACACCTGAGAAACTTACCATTAACTTCAAATGGGAATTGTCTACAACTTTTGTTCTGGTTCTCAGATGAATACTGCAAAAAGGGGAAGATTAATACTGCCATTGATCCACTCAAGATACAAGACAAAGTTTAATTAAGCTGCACCAACCTTTTCAGGACTGGCCTTTAGGACTCAAAATTAAGTTGAAAAGCAAGAGTGTGGACATTTCAGTACCTTAGTCTCTTATGTTGTCAAGGATACGTGTCTGGGTGTGCAATGCTGCACATGCGCTACAATTGCTAGCATCCTCCAGCCCTCCAGATGGAGCAAGACATTAATATAACAGCACCTGAAAAGTTGCTGGATAGATAGCTGTGGGTTAAATATCCTGGCTAGACATGGGCACAACTCGGCGAAATTGTCGTTTCCGTTTTCGGTTATCGTTTCCGTTACATAACGGAAACGGTAACGATAATTAAGCCATCAGAACTCAAACCGAAAAAAGAAAAATTTGGTCGGGTTTTTCGTTTCCATTTGTGGCATCACGGCGATCGCGCAATGCGAAGCACAGAAAAAGTTTTTAAAAGTTTTTTTAAAAAAAAAACCCGACTCCCGGCCAAAAAAGCAGGCAAAAATATGCCTGCCTGAGGCTTTGCCACCTAACAGAGGGGTGGTTTCTGGGGGGTCCCCAGCCTTTCCCCCCCTCTTCTCCTGTCCTGGGCTGCTTGCACCAGGCTGGGGGGGGGTCATCCTCATCATCTCGCCATGCCATACGGTGGGGGGGGATCCAAAATGGCGACCACAATTTTTCTTTTGAAATCGTGGTCAAAAAACACACCAAATCACCACAGAAACATGTGAAATTTATTTATTTTAAATGCCTGAATTTTAATAGTAGCAGCAGTGGATTTTTTATAGCAATAAAACGTCGTATTGATTTTATTTTATTTTATTTTTTATTTTTTTAGACCTGCCCATTTGGGCTGGGCATGGGATGGGACCATGCAAATTGTTTGAACCATTCTACCAATGGCATCGCCAGGTTTTTGACTGACACTTCTGGATGTCTCGGAGGGCATAAAAAGCCGAGGCACCTTCCAGAAATCGCAGTCGGGTGTATGGATGTGGTTTAGGGAGGAGGGCTGGCTGCTGGTGCTGGTGTGATCCGATCGAGATTGAGGAGGGAGGCTGGAGGCTTTAGGATTTAAGTTAGGCAGACAGGGAGGGAATTGAATTTAGAAAATAATTTCTTTGATTCCCTGCAGCTTTGTCTGCTGAAGGGAACAGCAGTTTATTCTTTATTTCTTCTCTGGCAGTTTGTGAGGATTTTTTTTCTGATATTGGATAAAGGGGGAGGTTCGACTGGGAGTGGGAGGTGTGGATTTATTTTAAATATATATTATATACTACCATTTATTTTCTATTTTCCCAACTTCAATTTGCTTGCACACACACATTTGGGGTGCAAGCCAAGAACAGAACCTCTATCCTAAGTGATATCCTAACTGCCCACTCGCCCGTCCGCCTGCATCGCCACCCCGCCCGCCGCCTAGGGCACAAAAACACCTAGCGCCGGCCCTAATTGCAGGACGCCCCTATGCTCTGGGAAGTCAAATCGTGCTAAATCGTGGTGGAAACTACAAACAACAAACGGAAACGACAAATTTTTGAAAAATTTTGCGACAAACGGAAACGACCCGAAACGGACCCGTTCCGACAAACAAAAACTCGAAACGTCATTTTTTCTGGTCGTGCCCATGTCTAATCCTGGTTCCAGAGTCAGAGATAGGAGTTCAGGTCTTCATTATATACCCCAGAAGAGCCAGCCTATGTGGTCTTGGGGTTGCTGCACAATTCCAGAATACCCCCAGAAAAGGAGAGTGGTAGACCACTTCTGAGTATACTTCACCTATAAAACCCTGAAAAGGGTTGTGACAAGTCAGAATTAACTTGATAGTACAGTAGGACCCCCATATCCACTGATTCATTATCCACTGATTCAGTTATCCATGGTTGGCAGAGGAAAAAATAAATAATTCAGCAGCTGTAAAGCAAGCTACTGTCACAAAGAGCAGCTGTAAAGCAAACTACTGTCTTAAAACAAGAGCTGTAAAGCAAGCCACTGTCACAAACAGCAGCTGTAAAGCAAGCTACTGTTTCAAAACAGCAGCTGTAAAGCAAGTTACTATCACAAAACAGCAGTTTTGGGGACATTTTGGCGTTCTCTCTTATCCATGGTTTTCATTATCCACGGGAAGGCTTGGAACCAATCCCCAGCGGATACTTGGGTCCTACTGTATATGATTATTATTATTACTTGAAGAGGAAAGTGATTGTCCTTTAACAACAGTATAAAATACAGGTATTACCCAAATAAGTACCAATGTTAAAAAGAACAGAAATTGGGGTAAGGCGAACCCAGACCTTTAGCAGCAATTCTTAATGTTAGAAAAACAGCATTTCTTTAACTAAATCAGAAGCAAGAAACCAGTAAGTGAGACAGTTTATATTCCTGGATGATGAAATAAGAATGGAAGGAGAAAAGAGGTGCTTACTGAATTTCTCATGTTCCGCTGCACATCTGCATTGTTTTTAAGTAAACCATGTGAAAAACTATCAAAACATTTGCACTCTTAGAAGAAAAGTTACACAACTAAATTCTGCTGCTTCTGAAAGGTTTTGAAGGACTCAAAGATTAAACTTGTGAACATTTTGAAGAAAATGTATAAGTTAAAATCTATCTCCTAACCAAAGGACTGAAAAATTGCACTGGGACAGGGATCTGACCTCTTGTATTTAATGAGCTGTTGGGCTCTTACAGAACATACACTCATAAAATGCAACAGCAATACTACCACATTTTTAAAAAAAATCAGAATTTAGAAAACTACATACCAGTCTGAATTCGGCCTGTGTAAACACACAGAAAGCCTTGAAAAGTGTCAAAAGAACCACCACATCTGCCGCCTCTGCCCATATTTTCACTTCTTATCTCTCCTTTTATCAGAACATTTTTTCCTGCTAGCATGCACACTCTTTATGATAATGCAGATCTGTATATTGAACAAATACACTGGTGTAGTCTTACCAGGTTAATACTGAATGTTTTGCTTGTCAGGTCATCCAAGGTCTGGTTTTGCAGCTTCTCTGTTATTAGTGTTACCATTGTATTCTGCAGCCTCTTCTTGCCTATATTTTCAAGTGGTGGGGATACAGTGCTTTGATACTAGTGAGCCATTTCTGGGATTGTGCAGATCAAGGTTTTGGCTTCGTCTTCTAGCTAGGTAGATTTTTTTCCAACTAGTTCCTCGGAGCATTCCGCAGGTTTCTGACAAAAGACATAACTAAAATTAGCTTTCAGATTGTTATACTGCCAAATTACATACCGTTTCCTGCATGAGCACTTCCTAGGGAAGACCGGTTCTTCTAACTGATTTCTATGCCACAATGTTCTGTATTCTTCTTCAGTGCAATCCAAATCAACAAGTTAAGCTCCACAAGGTCTCCTATGCAAAATGTTTGCTCATAATTAAAGAGCAGAAGCACACTTAACAGCTACAACAATGTTTCCAGAAATGGTTACTCATTCCTACCACATACATGCAGTAGCAGGGATATGGAATGGAAACATTTCCACTACTGTCATTTTTCCCATGGAAAATATTTTATTTCTAAACTGTTTCTCATGCATATACCTACCAGGGTGATTCCATTAGCCTAAGATAAAAACCTTTCAAAAAACATTTACAACATAGAACATCATCACCTAGCAAACATCATGAAATCCCAGGAGATGATGCAAGATGCCCATATTTGGCAATTGATTACTCAAAAGATGCCCCACTTCAAGACATATATAAGCTTTCAAGGGCAGTCATTAATAGGAGATCCTGTATTTAAAATTACCTCATGTAATTATGGAGATCTTAAAATGTGTATCCCTATACAGTTACAACCCTGGGTTCCATTACAGGCCCAACCATGTTTTGTTTGTTTGTTGTTGTTTGTTTGTTCAGGGAGCATATTTCTGGCCAACTTCCAGAAGCAAAAAAATAACTGGAAAAAATACTGCTTCCTCTCCACCCTTAATTTTTTTTTTTTGAAGAACTTGTATTTTGCACACAAAGGCAGCTGCTATGCAAACTAATCTCAGGTTATGAGATAAAGAAGCTGCCAACCTCCTCCTCCTCTCTAATCCCTTTCGTAATAGGGTCAATCATGGTATCCTTTATCACTAGCCCAGGCTGCTATAATCACTGGTGACACAGACACAGAATGCACCCATGACAACCAGGACTGACTCCAAGTTCACTTTGCCTGGAACAGCCTCAGACTAGGTTGGATTGCTGCCATCCGTTACTGACTTTCCTACATGAAAAGAAGCCAAGGAGGACACTGGGCCTAGGTTCGCCTTCCAATATCATACTATAATATTTGTGGGGATGAGATTGGCATGTTCATTAGTGCAGTGGTACTGTTCATTGTGTGGGTTGCTTGCAAACTGAGTACAGCAGTCATACAGTTGTATAGCTGTGGACAGGCTCAGGAAGCACCCTTGTTCCCTGCAATGATGGGAGGGCTTTCTGTATTCCTTCCCATATGCATTACACATTTTAACTCCCATTCTCCTGTTTTAAGCAGGCAGCTATGGGAGTCTCACTGCTTCAAGTACTGGAACAGTAGCAGTTGGAACACACTACTCAAGACCATACTGTATTAACGCCGATATTCCAATGGGACAGTCATCAGCTGGTAAGAACAGAGAGCTCTTATCATGACCAACTGTGAGCTCTAGTTCAAGATCTGTTCCCATATCAGACAAAAAAGAAATGAAGCTATAAATTGTGCAAAAAATCCCAAAAAGCAATTATGAGCAACTAGAGATGGGAACGAAACAAAAAAATGTTCATTGTTTTTCATTTCGTAACAGAACAAAACGAAAAATGAAGTGCCCTTTTTTAAAATTGGAGGACCAGAACTTTGGAGAACAATTTTCATTTTGTTCTGTTTTGTTTTCGTTTATTATTTATGGTTGACGTAAGATAAAAAATATATAAAAATTTAAAAAGTGCCGACCCAGCACTGTGCTTTCATAATTGTTGAGGAAAGACTGCTATTTACTACTTACAACTAGGCTGAAACAAAACTATTAGAGACATCCTTGACTAATAGTGGAAAAGACTCTAGTAATCAGATTCTCTGCTTGCAGCAGAGGCACAAACAACACTAAAGTACACTGCAGAACCAGTTGTTCTGTGATCCTCTCACAATACAGACAAATGCATTGTCTGTATTTACACTGAAATTTGCAGTGGTAGAAGTATGTTTAAATGTTTAAAAATTAACAAAAACAGACTCTGACCCCATGCAATATGACGCCAAGAGTAGATATGCTAATATTCAAACAAATCACAAATGTGTAAATATGTTTGACATCTTTGCTGATTTCTATGGCAGCACACACCTTGGCTCTGTAAAATTAGGGAAATGGGACCAGTTCCTTTCCATTTTGATTTCTCTGTGGAACAAAGGGCCTCATATATCTTAGGGTCTTCTAGTCCTCAGAGCAGCTATGTGAAGTAAGCCATTGTCATTATTTCCGTAATGAAGAGAAGACTGGAGCTAAGATTGGATGGTTACTGCGCAGGAGTCATTTCAATGAAAGCCTTCTTATTTCATACTCCAAGCCCCTATAGTTAAGAAACAGAACATTGTTTTCTTTTAAAAAAAAATCCTCTTACCAGCTGTACAGTAGTCTGCTGCCACATCACACTCCAAATATCATGGTCCTGCTATATTATATCTGTGTTGGTGAACCTATGGCACGGATGCCAAATGCGGCACTCGGAGCCCTTTCTGTGGGCACTTGACATTGCCTAAATGCTCTGCCACCTTATTCAGGTTAATTTGCTGTATTGGCACTTTGAGAATAATTAGTGGGTTTTGAATTGCAGTTTGGGCACTCGGTCTCTAAAAGGTTTGCCGTCACTGCACTATATCATGGGATCCGCTGCCACCCCCCTCCACTTTGATGCCTTTCCCCTCGCCCACCTGCCTGCTCACTTGCTGGCTCTTTTTCTGGCCAGCACGCTGGAGAGTCAGCCAATGGACAGATAGGAGTGCCTGCCCGTGTGCCTTCCCCTCAGCCAGGGCAGTGGCAGTGGCGGCCTCTCCTCCGTTCTCCATCCTTCGCTGTTCCCCATCCTTCTCCGTTCTCCATCTAACCCTAACCTAACCATAACCCTAATCTGGGGCAGCAGCAGCTTTACCTCCATTCTCCCTCCTTCCCTCACCCTTCCTTCTTTTTCCTCAGTTAGCTGAGGAAAAGGGGTCCGTTCCCAGACAAACCACAACCACATGCCTTTCCCCTTGCCTGCCTCCCCCTTTGCCAGCTTTCCGGCACGGCGGTGTGCATGGAAATGGACCTCTTTCCCTCAGCAAGCTGAGGTGAAAGAAGAAAGGGCAAGGGAAGGAGGGCCTCCAGACCGCAGCAGATGCCTCCGGATCCGACATGATATGCAGACACCATCACTATGACGGCATCCGCATATTGCCGATTTTCATTTATTGTGGGTGTTTTGGAACCTAACTCCCGCAATAAATGGGAGACTACTGTACTTCAAATATCATGTTAAAACACGGCACGACAAGAAGCAAACTTTTTTTGCAGTGATTAGCCTTGTGCGTCCCAATTCCATCTCTGTTTAATGAGCCCCGACTTACAATCTGAAGTGATACAGTATGATCAAGGTACGGGCTCAACAACTCACTGTGAACTAGGCCTAGAAATGACACCCTGTTCTAACAAAACAAAACACAACAAACAAGCAAACAACTTAACTTCAGGTCTATTTCTTTTGCATCATTTCATTGCTTTTCATTTTATATAAGAACTCTGGATATTTGTAGACCGAGTAAGAAAATTGTGAGATTCTTATAGGAAATAATGGTCACATGGTAGCTTCTGAAGTTTAATTCCTAGGTAGCAACTGCACAGGAAGTTGTCAAGTCAAGTTTCTAGGAGAAGACATAGCCAAGACCATAAACAAACTTGGCAAAAGCGTATTTCCACATGCAGAACAACTTGAAGACATGAAAGGCAGCAAAGATGCACCCAGACACTTTGCAGCTGAGTATGATTTACAGTGAAGCAATATATGATTCCCACTATGGTGCAACAGAAAGAATGGAGGACCAGAACTTTGGAGAACCAGGTTTGAATCCCCACCTGACCATAGAAACTCCCTGGGGAAATGGAACTGGTAAAACCACTCCTTAAATATCTCATTTACCTTCAGAATTCTTCCAGGGTTTACTTTATTCCAATAAAATAATTTCCACATAAAGCTTTGAACATTTATGAATATTTAAAGCCAACATACTAATCGGTTAACATTATCTGGAGCAGTAGTTCCCAACCCTGAGACCACATATGTTCTTCGACTAAAACTTCAAGTAGCTTTCACTCCCCATTGGGAGTTCTAGTCCAAGAACATCTGGGGACCCAGGGTTGGGAACCACTGGTCTAGAGCATTTTCTGGAAATTTTCTCCTTTTTCCAGAAAACACATATCACTGTTAGTAGTGCCTACCTGTGGGCAAATACTTCTTTTTGACTTGGCAAAAAATAAACAAAAATAGACATACAAAAAAACAACACAAAGAAGCAAATAGAGCTAAGTGCTCCCCTCCAAGAGTAGTTGCAGCACAAGCTTTAGTAATATCAAACACAGCTTAAATTCTAAAGATGAATACTGGCAAAAGGTGAGACTACTGAGCCATCTACTGCCTGCATACAATCCGGCTCCATACACTATCATTCCCGTTAAAAGGATTACAAGTTAATAGTGCTCTGCTGAGGTGCTCAGGGACCTGCAGGGTTATCTTGATAATTATTTACAATTGAAACTGTAACAAATAAATAAAGTGCTGCTTATAATTATAGCTACTGCATAGATGATTTGGAGAGAAAAACAAGGCATGCATGGATAATATGGATTAGACAGATCTATAGAGGGAAAAACAGTCAATGGCTATTAATCATGATGAGTATGTATTGCCTTTGTTAGCAGAGCCAGTTGAAGGGAAAGATGAGCAAGAGTTTATTTAATTAATATATTTAAAATATCCCCCACCTTTCTCCTTAAAACGATCCAAGGCAGCTTACATCACTAAAAGGATAATATTTTAAAGATAAAAACAGTAAGTATGAAAATATTAAAACAATTAAATGAATGTTATACTTCTTTTAAAATGGCAGATTAAGTCAATACTAAAAATAAATTTATAGAGTTGTTCTTTTGCCTATGGCTTTCCCAAAGGCATTAGGTTGGTCCTGGTGGGTGGGTGGAAATAAATGACTAGATGTAGTATCCATTTCATCCACTATGCCTTCTTTGTAATGTTCTTAAGGATCAGAATCAAATCCACCCTCAACTATAAACCTATGTCAGGTCCAGGATCAAATACCCACTCAACTGGACAGGCTACTCAAACTAACCCCACCACCCTTAGCCCTCCTGTCCTTTAAGGCAGATTAAATATGTAAGAGACTTTTTTTCTCCCCCGAAGTTCACATAAATCAAGAATGAAGTGTTTATGACGGCACCCACCCCTGATGTATTTGCACTGCAACTTTCATGACCCCTCACCACTTGCTATGCTGGCCACTACCCTGACCTTTGGACAGCCATAAGTTGCCCTCCCCTGAGCTAAATGTATCAGAAGGAAATGCACTCTTAAATCTTCTTCAGACATGCTTTAAAATCAACTCAAGGGCCATATACAAAGCGATCGGTTATACTACAAAAGTGTATGACTTGCGTGCCACCTGTGACAGTGACATTCTATATATAAAGCTCATTTTCAGTTCTCTGTGTGCTGCAGGTGTGGCTACGTTTGGAATCAGCTGTTTCCTTTCTTCAGACACGCTTGCAATTACAATCCCTGTGCTCATTATGGAGCAGTGTGACTAGTTACTACTGACAAGAAAAGGAGGCAAGAAACTGGAAGACCGGAGGAAAACTAGAGGAAGACTAGTTTCGAAAAAAATGTTTCCACCTTCAGTGAAAGTAAGTGGGGAAATATGAAAAAGGAGGGGAAGGGGGGACACCAGAAAAACAACCCAGCAAAGGAAATGTGATCACAACACCAGCTGCTGCTACAATCACAATTGTCTTCAGATAATTACTTTTCCTTCCAAGGATATAGCATATGGATACACTGTTCTCCCTTCAAACGCAAAGAAACTTGTTGTTGTTGTTCAGTTGTTCAGTCGTGTCCGACTCTTCATGACCGCATGGGCCAGAGCTCGCCAGGCCTTCCTATCTTCCACTGCCTCCCAGAATTTGGTCAAATCCATATTGGTTGCATCGATGACACCGTCCAACCATCTCATTCTCTGCCGTTCCCTTTTCCTTTTGCCTTCAATCTTCCCCAACATCAGTGACTTTTCCACACGTTATTTTTCCTCCATTCCTACAAACAGCTGGAAGCCTATGTATTAATCTGCACGTCCTTCTCTCTCCTTCATGTTCCAACGCCTTTTGGAGTTGTTCTTTCTTTAGAAGACCTCATGGTATGAATCTCTAGCTGCACTGGGTGAAAACTAATGGTGATGGCTTATTTTTACCTACTTGATATTTAAAAAATAAAGCAAGATTCTACAGAAATAAGGCTGGTGAGAATGTTTACCTTATATACAACGTAAATGCTTTGTCTGCTCAAGCAATAATTCAGTCCAGGGGTGAGATTACAGACTGGGCTAGTTGGATGTAGTATTAGATGATAATTTAGTGTTATATCCATAGACCAGTGCCCCTCAGCTTCTAGAATTGTTCTGAGGGAAGCATTTACTTTTGTTCTTGATGTTGCTGTTGTTCAGTCATGTCCGGCTCTTCATGGCCCCATGGACCAGAGCTCGCCAGGCCTTCCTGTCCTCCACTGCCTCCCCAAATTTGGTTAAATCCATATTGGTTGCATTGATGACACAGTCCAACCATCCCATTCTCTGCTGTCCCCTTTTCCTTTTGCCTTCCATCTTTCCCTACATCAGGGACTTTTCCAAGGACTCCTCTCTCCTCATGAGGTGGCCAAAGTACTGGAGCCTCAGCTTCAAAATCTGTCCTTCCAATGAACATTCAGGATTGATTTCTTTCAAGATGGATAGGTTTGATCTCCTTGCAGTCCAGGGGACTCTCAAGACTCTCCTCCAGCACCGCAGCTCAAAAGCATTGATTCTGCGGCGATCAGCCTTCTTTATAGTCTAGCTCTCACTTCCATACATCACTACTGGAAAAACCATAGCTTTGACTATCAAGACCTTAGTCGGCAAAGTGATGTCTCTGCACTTTAAGATGCTGCCTAGGTTTACCATTGCTTTCCTCCCAAAAAGCAGGTGTCTTTTAATTTCGTTGCTGCAGTCGCTATCTGCAGTGATCAAGGAGCCCAAGAAAATAAACTCTTGTGATTGCCTCCATTTCTTCCCCTTCTATTTTCCAGGAGGTGATGGGACCAGTGGCCATGATATTAGTTTTTTTAATGTTCAGCTTCAGCCCACTTTTTTCATTCTCCTCTTTCACCCTCATTAAGAGGTTCTTTAATTCCTCCTCGCTTTCTGCTATCAGAGTAGTATCATCTGTGTATCTGTGTAATCTTAATTCTGGTTTGTGATTCATCCAGACCTGCCTTTTGCATGATGTACTCTTCATATAAGTTAAATAGGCAAGGTGACAGTATACAGCCTTGTACTCCTTTCCCAATATTAAACCAGTCCGTTGTTCGATGTCCTGTTCTGACTGTTGCTGCTCTCATATAGATTTCTTAGGAGACAGATAAAGTGGTCAGGCACTCCCATTCCTTTAAGAACTTGCCATAGTTTGTTGTGGTCCATACAGTCAAAGGCTTTGGAATAGTCAATGAAGCAGTTTAGTTTATTAGATTACCTGAACCAGAAATATACATGTTTCAATGCTCTCTGAAACAAAAATGATGAACAGCTTTCTGTATATATATATACTATAGAAATCTAGGCTAAAATTGCACAGTGATATGGGCAGAAACATTTCTGGCATAAATCTATGTCTCCCTGTGGCGGGGGGAGAGAGACATACACTCTCTAACAATACTTTTTATCATAAAGTGGATCATCCAACAGAACAAATAAAACCACCGCCAGTAAGCTGTGTTTCAGAGTTGCAACTGATCTTCAAATAACTTAAGCAAGCATTTCATGTTTAATTCTTTGAAAAGTGTTTCTTGCTTAAGTGAAGGCCAGGAAACAATTTACTAGAAGTAAGGCCTTCTTTGCTGTTGGGCCAACACTCTGGAACCAACTACTGGTGGAGCTGCACTTCGCTCCCATCCACCCAACATTCAAGCCTCCTGAAGTCACCGCTTTACAGAGAGGCCTTTTTGGCAACCCTGCCTGGTGTGTTGTTCTTGCTGCCTTGATTTTTAGATGCTACATGTGCCACATTTTATTCTGTAATTTATGCCTCTTGGGAGTTTTCTGCTTGAATTCTGCTTACTTGTTTTATCTAATTTATGTTTCTTGTATTTTATGTTGCTGCAAACTGCCCAAAATATGTAATGGGAATAAATAGCCCGAAGTCTTTCTTGCGTTACTGTGCAACAGTAAAATCCAGTGCAACAGTGTGCACAGATATTTCTGCTAATAAATTTGTAAGAGAATTTAGGCAGAAACTTTTAGAAATCCCATATCATAGTGTACCATCTTTAAAAAAGAAGACAGTACATTTGAAGTGTGAGAGTCCTCAAACATGCCATCTAGGATGCCTTCTGGGAAGTTCTTCTTGTACTGTGAAGATGAGTCCTTAACAATCAACTATCAGAAAACCAAGAGCGTCGCCTTTGGTCGATTAATGGCCATGGCATCAAGCTAGTTAATAACTTCCAATATGTTGGGATAGTCCTCCAGGCCTCGGGCTCTAGGCTTCAGCATAGTAAATATGTGACAGATAAAGGAGAAGTATTTCCAAACAGCATAGCAAAATTCCATCACTCTCAGAAGGGTTACTTCTTCCAGCAGATATCGAATTTGATAAGGCCAAGGTATTAGCCCTACTACTATATGGTACATTTGTTGGGCCATCTAGCTCCCATTTTGCATCACAAGAGTCTACATTTTTAAGAACTATCTTACAGGTCCCTAGATGTATGTCAAATGACAGGGTTAGACTGACAATGGGTTGTCTAAAAGTTGAATCCTAAGTTGGTATGCTAACTATTAGACATGGGCACGGCTTGGCGAAATTCTCGTTTCCGTTACCATTCCTCGTTTCCGTTACGCAACGGAAACGGTAACGACAATTACTCCTCCAGAACTCGAACTCGAACCGGAAAAAGAAAAATTGGGTCTGATTTGTCGTTGTCGTTCCTGGCATCGCGCAGCGATCGCGCGATGCCAAGCGCAAGCGGCACAGAAAAAAAGTTTTTAAAAAAAACCGATTCCCGGCCAAAAAAGCAGGCGAAAATATGCCTGCCTGAGTGAGGGCACCTACCAGAGGGGCGGTTACTGGGGGGGGGGTCCCCGGCCTCCCCCCCTCTCCTGTCCTGGGCTGCTCTGGTGGGGGGCATCCTCGTCATCTCGCCAACTCACCATGCCATGCGGTGCGGGTGGGGGATCCAAAATGGGGCAACCGCAATATTTATTTTGAAATCATGGTGCAAAAACATACCAAAGCACCACAGAAACATGCGAAAATAGCTATTTTAAAACTGCCTGAATTTTTTCAGTAGCAGCAGTGGGTTTTTCTTGCAACAAAACGTCTCCATTGATTTGATTTGATTTGATTTTTATTTTTTTACACCTGCGCAATGATGGGCTGGCCATGGGAGTGGACCATGCAAATTTTTGGAGCCATTCCACCAATTGCATGGCCACTTGGCCAGGTTTTGACCGAGACTTCTGGGATGTGCCAGTCGGGCATAAAAAGCCCACTAACCCTAGCCCGAACCCGAACCCATACGCCAGTACACTGTCCTTCTTAGTGGGTCAGAGAGGCACCCAGAGGTGCACCCCACTAACTCACCCTAACCTTACCCGTAACCCTAAGCCTAGCCCTTGCACTAACCCTAACCCTAAGCCAGATCTGTGTACTTGCATTGCACTACAGCAAGTACACTTCCCTTCTTAGTGAGCCAGAGGGCGCCCATAGGGGTCCTCTCTCACTTTGTTCCTCCTCCCCATCCCCAGCCCAAGTGCACTGTATGCCAGGCAGTGAGTCACAGAGGCACCCGAAAGAGAGGTGCCTCTGCCTGCCACTGCAACTTGGTATGCATATCCAATTGGCTATGCATACCCTTTTGTAGCGGGCCAGAGGAGGCACCCACCCCCGAGAGTTGCCTCCAGGAGCCCGCTTTCCCTTCATGGCGGGCCAGAGGAGGCACCCACCCCAGAGAGGTGCCTCCAGGAGCCCGCTACCCCCCAAACCAGTACTAACGACAGACGAAAAAACGACAAACGAAACGACAAATTTTTGAAAAATTTCGCGACAAACGGAAACGAGCCGAAACAGGCCGGCTCCGACACACAACCCGAAACGTAATTTTTCCTGGTCGTGCCCATCTCTACTAGCTATACATACAGTATTTGCTTAAAGGGATATCATTCTGATATTTTATGACAAATTTCAATCCAACTTGATCAATTCTGTCCAGATGTATTTTCTGAAACCTGTTTTTTCGTCTCAGGTGCTCTTATCTCATGAAATAATTGGGGTGGGGGTTACCTAATTAAACAGAGAACTGAGGGTACAAAATGGCAACCCAGCCTTACCAGTATACAAAATATTATGGTGAAGGCTTACATCAAATACTCTGTGGAACCCGCAAATTATTTAACATCTCTTGATGTAAAGGGGTTTAGAAGAGCCTTTACCTAGGCAAGGTGCTTGATCCTCCTCTTCCACTGTACTTGAAGGGAAGTATGAGAAGGCTTTGCGCCTGTCACTTAAGGGAGGTCAAGTATACAGAGTGTATGTTATTCAGTTGCATGCATCACAAAGTGGCATGTAAAGACATCATCACCTCACTGATCACAAAAATTCCTGGCTATTAAGAAAAAGAGACTTCAGTTTCTTCCTTTTGATACAGGCCTCAATATTACTTACCAAGTGGCCAGTTTTTGTATGGTCTTGGAAATTCTATGGTTAACAGATACTAGAGTTTAAAATGAATAATGAATGAACCAGCATATACAGACTGGTCTGAAAGACGCCTTCTCTGATTGTTCTCAGCCCAAGGCATGTATGCATATATTTGCAAACAAGAAAAAAGGGTTGTCTGTTATAATCTAATGATAATTTTCTATATCCTGTTCACTCCCTATATGAAGTATACTGTATAGCAGGGCTGTCCAAGTTTGATCAGGCCGAGGTCTACTTTTTCTGGCCCAAAGTGCCTGAGGGCTACTACACTAATAACTCTACTAACAAATTTTATCCATTCCAAACACATGCTTGTAAGTAAATAAAATTGTAAGTAGAGCAGCGGTCTCCCATAGGAATGCATTGATATATGTTCTCTCTGGAATGGATTAATTGATTTTCAAGGCATTCCTATGAGAAGGCTGACCATGCACCCACTTCCCTTGCACCCGCTTGATTATCTGGCCAGTGGGGGGAGGAGGGGAACATGCCATGGCCCTTGAACTGCCCCACTCGGCTAAGGGCATTTGTACACGACCCCTAAACTCCACAGCAAATGGCTGCCAGCTCGGGAGTTTACAATTATTTCCCCACCAGCTCCGGAGTTTGCAGGAAATTAAGTGCGACCACGCCCAACTAAGCGCGTCCCAGCGCACTTTTCTTGTACCTGCTCTAGGAGGGTGAAAATCCCCAGGTCCGGATTTAATCTGGTGAGTGCGGGGCTCTCCTCGCTTGTTTTTTTTTTCTCCTGCCGCTTTAAGAGAAGGGGCGGGAGGCAAAAAAAAAAAAAACACCAGAAGAGAAGGAATCAGGACGACGGGGCTCCGGGCGGCTTCGGAGGTAAGCCTGCATTTTTTCCTCTCTTTCTTCCTCCCTCCCCCCACGCAGACAGGAGCAAGGAAGTGCGGAGGGGTAGGAACGTAGAAAGAGCAACGAACCCCCAAGATCCCTGGTCCGAATTTAAGTGGCCAGCGGATCTTAGGGGTCGTGTGAAAAGGCCCTAAGACAGTGAGCTGGCAGACCCAGAACTTTGGTGGGGCAGTAGTGGTCCTTGGGATGGGGGAGGGAGTGGTGGAGAACTTATCCCCACTTTTTTATTGGTGGCTGGTGGGCTACTTTTGAACCCTTTGTGGGCTACCAGTAGCCCGCAGTCTACCTGTTGGGCAGGCCTGCTGTATAGGAACCAAAATCGGCCCAATGAGAAATAAGAGGGGAGTATCAGCAAGACCAGGGGAATGCTGTAGTCTCCAGATGGTAAACAGATACTGTACTAGATTTTAAACTGTCTTTTAATGCCAATTGTTTTGGAACAGAAACATTACAAATCAAGAATACGGAGAGAAACTGCTGAGATAAAATGTATATGCATGATGGACATTCATATAGTGTAAATGGATTGAATATAAGCCTAGGTTTCTTATGTCATTACCAAATGTAATAATCTGCTGTTATCTACTGCCACTATTTTCTTCTTAATTACCAAGCCCATCTCTCATCACAATGCTCAAAGGTAAAAACTGTCAACATTCCCTCATTAACGCATGCAATTCATCTGCCATCTTCTTTCACTTTTAATATACTTTTATCCATTCTTTAGCCTAATATCCAGTCTTTCAATCCCCCCACACCCTTTCTATTCCCCCCCCCCCATCATCTCTTCTCGTCTGTTGTCTGTTTTCTGTCTCCTGGAAGACACCTTACAATAGTACCATAAAACAACACAAATCATTCCATATAGATGTACCATACTAAGAGCCCATGGATATTTAGAATGTTTTACTTGTTAAACTGATATTTCATTCAACATTTCATTCTGTTTCCAGGTCTAATGTAATGCACATATCCACAAAAGCTTATATTAAAGCACAATAGTTAGTCCCTAAGGTGCCATGTTTTTGTTTTGTTTTGTTTTGTTTCTTTGGCTTTTGCCTGATGTTTTTATGAAGTATCTAGAATTTTTTGGTAATTTGTTAAGGTATATTTTTTCTTCTGTATGATTGGTCTAAGGACCATATCAGTAAATTTACTAACACTAACTCATGTTTACTTGAAACTCAAACCAATACTTAAAACCTTCCTCTATTTTTAAAGAAAAAATATTAATCTAGAACACTAAGTTAAGAGATGTCAAAGTTAAACATAACTTTACAATTCTTTAAATTAAGTCGTGTATACAGCATACAACACTTTTTGTGAAGTTGTAGAAGGGATAGCCATGTTAGTTTGTACAAGTATTTTAGGTAAAAAAAAGTTTTTAAAAAGGCAAAAATATGGTAGCACCTTTAAAAATACAGTATTTTCTGTGTATAAGATTATACGTTGTTTAAAATTGTTAGACTAAAAATTGAAAATCATGTTTAACTTAATTTAATTAATTTAATTTAGGTTTTTTTAATGACACCTCTTGCAGATGACTCCCTTGTATTATTGTATTGGGCTTTTTGTGTGTTTTCTTGTTCTTTTAACCTTTTGTAAATCGCCTGGAGTTCCTTTGGAAGACAGGCGGTATAAAAATATAATATATAAATAAATAAATACATGTTATACACAGAGGTAAGGTGAGGAAAGAACCATGTGGCTGTGAAACTGTAATTTTGGGTTGGAAAAGTGGGTGTATTCTTATACATGGGGGCATCTTACAGATGGGAAAACATCGTAACTTTTATATATTATTTTAATTTGAGCTTTCATGGGCAAGTCCACTTCTTCAAAACTCTTCCCAATTCTACCGAATAACAGCAGTAAAAAGGTAACTGGCTGGGAGAATGCTGGAGGAGAGCCAATCCAGAAGAGTCTACAGGAGATAGAAAAAAGTGCAAAGAGAACAAGAAATGGAGTTAAACTCTATCATGAGGAGGGAAGTCATATTTTAAGAGTGGACTACAACTTGAGAGAATTACTTTGTATCTGGGAGTGGAAGGTTAGGTGCTTAAGAGCTAGCACATAATGCACTGTAACCTAAGCTCAACTCTGTTTACTTTTACTAGATGTTATGTTATAATTAAGATCAGTTTTTATATTTAAACCTTAAAACTTTGTGGGCTCATACATTTCGGGCTAAAGACAAGCCTATTAAAAGCAGTGGTATTTTAAAATGTGACTAGTTTGTGTAATGCATGCTTTCTACAGCCCTTATGTTTGATTAAGCAGGCTTGTCCACGAAAGCCCACGTTGAAAAATATACAAGTTAGTCTTTAAAGTGCCCCATTTTTGTCTTTTTAATATTGTTTTCACCTATTTTTTTCTGAAGCTTATTCATAACAGGTTGTCTTGTTGCATTATTTAGACATCCAGTATGTCTAGTAATTATGGCTCTGGACTAAAATATGGAAAATCTGGGTTCAAAAGTTCCTACTGCACTGGAACTCACTTAGTATGAGCTTGGCTTCCCAGCATTATTAGCATTATTGGGAAAATTATGGGGTGTTGTTGTTGCCTGAAGTGATTCTTCTCCTTATATTATATTATATTATATTATTAATATAATGGTTTTTAAGGTTTCACATGCTACTTTCTTGTTTTATTTCTTTGGATTTTGCCTGATATTCTCTTCATTAGGGATTTTTATTATTTTTAATTAGAATTTTTATTAGGGATTTTTAATTAATCACTTCAGCCAACAATATCACTCCAAGTTTCTTTCTACAGACCCAGCAGAACTAGCTTACTCACTTTCCAATGACCCAAAAAGTGAAGCCAATAGGACAGGAACAGATGGTGACAGGATGCTCCAACATGGCTGCATTGTGGTTTCTGTGTTACAAAACTTGAAGTGAAAATAAACAATATGCTGCCATCTAAGAAACAGGAGCCGGTCTTCAAGGCTCTCCTAGGCTTGTAACACTTATGGCTGCTGATGGTTGTTACCAGTACATTCCTCTGGAAACCTGTCTGACTCAAGATGCTCTTCAGAAGCCCTACCCTACATGCCACCACATTCTGCAAATCTTTAAATTGGCCAAGTTAAATGGGGGTGTGGGGTGTGGAGTAAAATGTTGTATCAATTTAAATATTAACTTTTTGTGTGTGTTCTTTTGCAGAACAGAATCCGCTTCGTTTTTCCGGTCCCCCCCCCTCTTGAATTTTGCCAACATGCTGAGCCAGATTAACACAAGACACTTCTTTGGAAATTCAAAAGAGATAAGAACACTGTTCTCTGTTTCTGTCTTCAGTAGAATATCATTTGCTACCATAAGGTTAAACATATTACTTGCTGTTATTTTGTATTTTACGGAGAGATCCTTGTTTTCAGACTTGTTAGCTACTTTAGGAATCGTTGCAATTAAGCGGTGGGATATAGTATTTCAAACAAATATACTTGCTCCATGTGGTCTGCAGGCTTGCAGTAAAATAAAGGATTCCTTTGGGGGAAATGTGGGTAGGTTCTTATTTATGCCCCATGATACAGGTATATTGCTACACGGAAAAATGTGATTTGTAACTGATGATTTAGCTCCAAGAGTTGGGATGCAAACGTCAAAGCTAAAAATAAAAATAAAAATCAGAAGCAGCTCTCAGCAGCTTCGTGCAATGACGCCGGTTAAGACTGTGCGGTGTCTTAATTCCAGAGCACTTTCCAGCGGTCCGCACGTTTGTTTCTTCGCACGGAAGAGCAGCACCCTTGGGCAGCAGCCGGGCCGCCACGCGGATCCCTCACAGGGTAAGGCCAGTGCAACCCACCTGACTTGCAGCACCGCTTTTACACGTACACACGCACGCACCCTCTCCCGAAACCAGCAGCAGCCGCTATCCTCTCCTGGCATTGTGCATAGGCGGAAGCATGCTGGTGCAAAGCACTCAAGGGGGCCCAAGTTCAGCAGATCGGGGAGACCGGCAAGAATCCGCACGTGCTAACCAAGGTTAAACCCCCACCCCACCCCCCCCCGGCAAGATCCGGTTGCAAGGCGAGCATTCCCGGGGCGCCCGCCTTCCCCACGCTCCCCTCGCTGGGACAGCCTTCCAGGCAAGCCTGCCTTCTCGGAGCCAGGAAAGAGTGCCACTGGCCACCCACGTAGGTATCTTTCACAGCTATGCACACGTATTCCGTGGACACGCATCCTAACAGATCATGTGCACGCACTGAAGCATACGTACTTTCCCCCGTCGGCACACGGAGCAGAGCCCCACACTGCCCATTCTCCGCGCTCCGGCTCTTGCTGGAATGGGAACTGCGGAGAGGTCCCGGATGTTACCCCCGCAAGCCCAGCCCAGCCCGGCTGCCAGGAGTAGGCAAGCGGCTTCAGTGACGTCTACGGAATGCGCCCCCCTCTCGTCCCTGAGTGGGAGGGTAACGCTTCTGCGGGAGGGGAGACCGGCAGAACGGGCAACGTCACCGTGTTTTAGTCCCTTCACCTTTTTAAAACGTTCAGGCCCTTGTCAGAGATTCGCTAGCCAGACTCTTTCTGAGAGTTTCCAATAGTAAGACAAAGGAGAGGAGTGGGAAAAGAGAATAATTCCTTGGAACAGCGATGAAGGACTCATCTTTTCATGCCAGCAACTTTCAATAACTTTGTGTATTGCATGCAAATCTTTCTTTCTTTCTTTCTTTCTTTCTTTCTTTCTTTCTTTCTTTCTTTCTTTCTTCATCCAGGGCTCATGAACATCTTGGAGAGATGACATTTGGTAGTCTTGTTTTTTTAAAAGGAAAGGGGGGGAAGAAGCCTGAAAAACGAAACTTCGTAATAAATACATGTCTACCTTCCGTTCATCAGTTAATGAAGTCTAGAATTAAAAGTTGCCCACTCCTATTTTGAAGATATTGATATGTTACTGTTACCTCTAAAAAAGCTGCCTAGATGCCCTGAACATATCCCAGTCGGGCCTGGTTAGTACAGTACTTGGATGGGCGACCAAATACCAGGTGCTGTAGGCGCCTGGAGTAGGAACTGGCACGCCACTCCAGTACTCCAGCCAAGAAAACTCCATGGACATGGAGTCACGAAGAGTTGGTCATGACTAATGACACAACACCATTACCTCTAAGCAAATCAATGTTAATACTGCAATCTTGCATAATTAGGAGTAAACTCATTGAAGTTTTTTTAATAGTCATAAAGTTGTGTGGTGATCATCCTCTTCTCCTCTACCATGTTTACAGAGAATTCTGTAAATTAAAAGAAGAGATGAAAAACAAACTATTATCTTACTCTAAATTGAAATTATCATGGTTTGGCAGAATTGCATTGATAAAAATGAAAATACTTCCAAAAATTAACTTTATTTTTAAAATGTTACCGGTTCAGTTTTTAGAAAAGGAACTTAAAATTCTTCAAGACATGATAAATAGGTTCTGCAATGCAGGGGAAAAATCAAGAATAAATAAAAGTTTGTGGTACAGATCCCAGAAAGAAGGAGGAATAGGTATACCCAATATAAGAAATTACTATATAGCCAATCAACTCAGTTCTTTGGGGGAAATTCTTTTTAAACCACAAAAGCTAATATGGTGGGAGCAAGAGTCATCGGACATAAAGGGGGAAATAAATAAATTGTTATTTACGGATGTTAAAAACAAAGCAAAGATTGACAACCCCCTTTTGAATAGTTTAATTGTTACATGGAGAACATATAGAAAAATCTTGTCCCCGAAGGGATCCCCACTGGCTTTAGTTACTGACCTGGAAAACTTCCCTGTTAACTTGAAGCATTATTTAGAGTTATTTAAAACGAAGAAAATAGCCAGATTAAAGGATATAAAATTCATGATATAAAAAATATTTTGCAATCCAGTGATTTAACATGGTTAAATTATATTCAATTAGGGAAATGGACAAAGGACTGGGGCAAAAGAAATAATCAAATCAGAGAGTGCACAAAATTTGAACACTTCCTACTATGGCTTGAGTCCGAACATGAAAATTCAGAGAAAGGAATAATACGTAAAATATATAAAATATTAGGGGAATCATTGGAAATGAAGGAGTTAAATACCTTGAGAGAGGTTTGGAACCAAGATCTCAATGTAGAGATAAAGAAAGAAGACTGGATGAAAATTTGGAATATGAGAATTTTGAGATCATTATCGGTCAGGATAAAAGAAAACTATTTTAAATTGGTCTCTAGATGGTATTTAACTCCAATTAGACTGGATAGAATGAATCATAGTTACGCTAAGATATGTTGGAAATGTGAAGTTCTGGAAAAAAGTGTTTCTAGAGCTAAGCAATATGATTAAGATAGACATAGATTGTAATCCAGAGATAGCATTATTATCATTGTTAACAAGCAAAGATTATGATGTTACAACAAAGGAACTAATATCAAATCTTATGACAGCTGCTAGATTAATCATAGCAAAAACTGGAAGTCAAAACTAGAACTTAAGATGGAAGACTGGTATAACGAACTTTGGGATATAGCTATAAACGATAAATTGTCTTGCAGTTTAAAGGTCAAACGAGGGGAAATGAAAAAAGACATTTTCTACGATATCTGGGGTAAATTTATAGATTATGTATTAGTCGAAGGAAAGGGGAAAGAGTCCACGAATATTTCACGACAATTCTGGAGAAGAGGACTTTAAGAAGATTACTAGAACAATAGAAGACTGAGCAACAAAGAAGAACGCATGGATGGTCCCGTGGGGTGGGGGTACACTTATATTGTTAATTGTAGTTCTTTATTTCTTATGTTGTTTGTATGTAGCTTAAAATTTAATAAAAAAAAATTAAAAAAAACATGCATTCCAGGGCATATGTACTATATTTCCATAACTTCTGCACATAGTCATTTATCACTACAGCTCTTAACTATCTCACAGTTCTCTCTCAGACTTCACTCTAATCCAACATAAAACACACTCACCAAGCTTACTGCTTCTCAAAGAATTAACTGCAGTCTTTCACATCCACTGCTGGGCTCAATATATATAACAGCATCTTTCCAGACTGGTTTCCCCATCATAGGTCAGTGTACTCTTCCATACCCAACACAAACCGTCCCACAACATGGGTGTCTGACCCATTTGGGGGGGGGAGGGGGTAAGTCCCAGGTCTCCCTTCTTGAGGGGGAATATCTCTGGTTTCTCCCATCCATGGACCCATTCCCCCCCCCCCCCAATACCTGGACATCCATTCTAACAGCTCTGGCTTTCTTCAACTGTCAACTTGAATCCCCACCTCCTGCATCTCCTGCTTTGGCTCCTCCCTCTTTTCTCAAACCTCTTTCCATTCGTCTACCTCAGGGGTCCTCAAAGTTTTCAAACAGCGGGCCGGTCCACCACGCCCCAGGCACCACTGGGGGCCGGACCACAGTGGGTGGGGGGAGCGGGGGACCTTGCCGTAGCCCTCCCACTCTAAATTCCCCACTAGCCAGCATGCTGATCATCTGGGCGGTAGTTGGGGGGAGTGGGAGAAGCGACATAGCCCACTGCTTTGAACTGCCTCAGCAATAGAAGCAGCTGCGGAGGCTGGCTTGCTCGCAAAGCAGGGTGTAGGTGGGGGGGGCTGCAGTTGGTCCCGGGGGCCGGATTCAGGACCTTCGGGGGCCGCATCTGGCCCCGGGGGCTTAGGTTGAGGACCCCTGGTCTACCTCCATGTCAATTGCCATATACCCCTCTGCTACAACACCCTGCATTAACCCTTTCCTTTCATCATCTTTCATGTATATTCCTTTATCTTCATCTGTGCATCTTTTGTCTCTTCCTCCTTGTTCCCTACGGTCTCTGTCAGACTGTTCATTAAGAGGGGATGACTCGCTTTTTCCTTTCCCTATTCTGATAGTTGGGATCCGCCTCCCATCTGAACATCACAAAAGCATACTAGCACGTCTATTCAAATCACCAAATCACTGCTAGTTCCTGTGCTTTGCTTATTAACTAGCATTACCAGTACCAGGCACTCCAATTTTGTCCTTTTTTCCTCTTCTCCATTGGTCTTCAAGATGATTCTAGCAGCCCTAGTACACTTGAGGACCTAGATAATATGTATTTTTTTCCTGCCCATTTGGATGCTCTTCTAATTCAATCATGATTAGAGAGTCAGGATGGGCAGACTGCACTGCAGATGTTGCAGACACGTTTTTCTGTTCAGTCTTGGGACGGGCCAATTGCCATCTGATGACCTCTGAAATAATGGGTTTATAGATTCTGACTAGAGATGGGCACAAACAAAAATGAAAGTTTTGTCATTTTGTTAGGTAACAATTTACTTATGAAAGGAAACATTTTTTCCTCTAGGAATGAAACGGTTCACCCTAGAGGAACCAAAATGGCAGAGGAGCTTATTTGGACTCTTCCTTGCAAGCCCCCCCCCCAAATCTGGACAGGTTTGGGGTGAAGGGGCTGAGTTCTTAAACTCCAAAGGGGATCCTCCTAGGAAAAAAAATTCTAATTTGAATTGGAAGCCGATAATAGCCTTCCCGCAGTCGAGCAATTATCAGCTTCTGACTCAATTAGAATTTTTTTCCTAGGGAGACCCCTTTGGAGTTTAAGAACTCAGCCCCATGAACCCCAAACCTCTCCAAATTTCAGGGGCCTACAGGGAAGAGTCCAAAGAAGCTCCCCTGCCATTTTGGTGCCTCTAGGATCCAGGGGAGCCATTAACAACTTGTTTCATTTCGTTACAAAACTACTTTAAAATTTTGTTAGTAACGAAATGAAACTATTAAAAAAATGAAACATAACACAATGCTGTATTTTCATTTCGTGTCCATCTATAATTCTGACCAAGGCCATGTTTTTCTCCATAACAGTATAATGGCACTCCACTATTTGGAAAGTACTTACAAAACACTAACTCATGTCATGATTACATCTTAGCTTGAGGGCAAGATGATTTTCACAACCGACTATGTGTCCAAAGAAGGTTTCACTCTAGATTTATTCAAAGCAAAGCAAAGTGTTTTGCTTATATACCACCCCATACCACTTCAAGTAGTCTCTGGGTGGTTTACAGTTTTTTAATTACAGTATGCAGGCTACACATTGCCCCCCACCCTCCGCAGGCTGGGTAATTTTACCGACCTCGGAACGATGGAACACTGAGTCAACCATGAGCCTGCTACCTGGGGTTGAATCCCTGGTCGTGAACACAATTTTAGCTTCAGTACAGGCATTGAACCACTGCACCACAAGGCTCCTTTCAGTGGTTACTACCCCATTAGAAGGGCACGGCACAATAGATGCACCTGCTCTCCTCCTGAATCAAGTCCACTAGTCTCTGTGCTGGTGGTTGAGCAAGGGGTGAACAAAGAAAAAAAATGATTTCTGCCTGGACTCAAATCACAACAGATAGAAGCCTTTGGGGGTGGGGCGCACAACTCCACTCACTCCTAGCCCAGGGCATGTGGCTAGCAGAGACCTTCCTCCCAGCATAAATTGTCTGTTGGCAACGATGAAGGTTGCTCTGGAATCCTCAGGACTCCATTCACAGCCAGATACTACCAGTCCATTTGACCACCAATGTCCACATTCATCATCAAGGGAGCCTATGTTCAAAGCATCTCCAGTTGGGGTTTGCACTCCTTCCTTCATGTCACAGGGCTCTTCTCCACCCAGACTTTGGCATGACTGCACCTTCACAGAGTGTGGTCAGGACATATGGACTATGAACCCAAGGTCATAGGAAGCATCTTGGTTTTGTCCAAGGACTCTACCTCTTGCATTTATATGCCCTCTGAAAAAGTGTTCCAAATGGGGTTCCAGAAGATGTTGCAACAGTTTCTCTTTATGCTGCATCAAGTAGGACAGAGGACTGAAACCCAGTACTCTCAAGAGACAGTTGGCAACGCTATCCTCCATTCTTCTAAAACGGGGGGGGGGGGGGAATGTCCTGGGGATCGGAATCAGATTTATCAATACAGTGGAACCCCGACTTAAAAATTCATCCGTTCCAAGCGCATGCTCATAACTCGATTAGCTTGTAAGTCGGGGAGCGGTTTCCCATAGGAATGCATTGAAAGTAAATCCATTCTGGAGGGACGGATTCCAATGCATTCCAATGGGAAACCGGTTTAAACGATCCACAGCTTCTCCCCATCAGGCATGTGGAGGGGGGAGCCACGGTTCGTTTAAAATATCTTTATGAAACCGAGCCAAGCACTTGGCTCGGTTGCTTAGTCATTTTAAACATAGCGCACCTTTCCACCGCGCCCGGGTGGGGTGGGAGAAGGGGTGCACGATGTTTAAAATGACTTTGAACCACTTGCCTCCATGGTTAAAAGTCATTTTAAACATTGTGCGCCGCTTCTCCTGACCCCATCGGGTGCAGGGGAGTGGCACACGATGTTTAAAATGACTTTTATCCACCAAGGCAAGCATAAGAGTCATTTTAAATGACCTGCCGCTTCCCTCCCCCCCCAACACGCCATCATTACTTGGGGGGAACCGTATCTTGATTGTAAGGCGCCGGGGGGGGGCAACAGAAGCCCACTCGTGAGTCGGGATTCTCAGTTGTTGGGGTCGTCGTAAGTCGGGGACCACTGTATGTTTCTTTTGACAATTATCCCCTTCTGTGGCCGCAGGTTTCCAACCTGGGGTCTCCAAATACTACTTGAAACTCTAACTAAGCCACTTTTTGAGTTACGTTTACAGATATGTTATTTTGTACCTTTTAAAATGAAAGCTAACATTAATTTTTCGCTTCACTATATGATGTGTCTTTCAGCCCAGTCCACATTACATAACATAACCAGAGCCTTATGAATCTTATTCTGTTGACTTATGCTAGGTCACTGAATTCTCCTTAATAAATCTACCAGGGTCAATTATTCTGATATGCACTCTAGATTGAAATATAACAGGGCTGTCCAACTTTGAACAGGCCGAGGTCTACTTTTTTTCAGACGAAAGTGCCTGAGGGCTACTACACTAAAACCTCTACTAAATGTAAGTAGAGCAACGGTTTCCCATAGGAACGCATTGAAAATCAATTCTTTTCTGGAGGGAACAAATTTCAATGCATTCCTATGGTAAGGCTGACTATGCATGCAAAGGAGGTGGGCACACCCATGACCCCGCTCCTCGCTGTCCCCTCCACTCCCCTTCCTCCGCTGTACACCAACAACTCAATTGGTCACAAGACAGTGGCATGCTGATCATCTGGCCGGTAGGGAGAGCAGGGGACAGTGACATGGCCCTTGAACTGCCCCACTGAGCTGAGACAGGGGGCTGGCAGACCCAGAGCTTTGCTGAGGCAGTGGTGGTCCTTGGGGTGGTGGAGGTAGAGGTGGAGAACTTATCCCCTCACATTTTTTATTGATGGCTGGCGGGCTACTTTTGAACCCTTCAGGGGCTACTGGTAGCCCCTGGTCTACCTGTTGGGCAGGCCTGAAATATAGCATCTGTTAACTTTGATACTGTTTAACCTAAAAGGATGTTGCTTCCCTCTTTGTAGCTGCAGTTCAGTTATCTGAGGAGTCACATTTTACCCACACATACTTTAGTCAGAAGTATTCTAGATACAGTATATACATGTTCGATATTCAAATTGAGGAACTTCCTGTGAAACCTACCAACCTAACAAAGGAGGGAACAAAGTAACTCATGATCAATTTCAGACTAGGCCTGTGGACAACACTAGAAAGCATCCCATCTAGTTCACTCCCCCCCCCTTTCCCCCCCAAGATTACATTTTCCTTCATTTGGCCCATCATGCCCGTTAACAACTTGAAAATGTAAAAAAGCAACATGTCATTTCTCATCCAGTCACCTCCGTATTAAAAATGTTACTGCCATGAAACACATCTGTATTGATATGCTGAGGTACAAAACCTTTCGTTTCAAAATTAATTTCGAAGCCTACTGAATTCACTGGGATGTCCTTCCAATATACATAAATTTCACTAAGCGAGAACTCCGCACACTGTGATGATCTTGATAGCCTTGGCACTGTAACACCTTACATTCAGAATTATTGAAATGACACAAACATAATAAGTATATAAATAAATCAAATCAAGATGTTCTTGCTTTATTTATGCCTTGAGTTCATACAAAAACCAGCAACTGCTTATTTTAGTAAAAAAAATTCTGTAGATTTACATTCAGAAATAATAAAAATAGAAAAGTTCTCCAAGTTCTGCTATTTTTTAAAAAAGTTAGTAGGGTCAACATGCAATTATTTACAAGCGTCATTTCAGAATGCAACTTTGTGACAGCTACCACCATATAAGTGGGCTCAAAAACTGGGTTAGAGACCTTTCTCCGAGAAAGAAGCTTGCTTATTCTCATTATCTTGTTGTTGCTATATTGTGCTGAAGAAAACCTGTTTCAGGGCATAAAATACCACAATTTTAGGCTGTTAAAATAGTTTTAAAAATATATATTTTGTGGAAAATGCCCTACGAAACCTTCCCAGATTCTTGAAATGTGACATCAATTCTGGACAGATTTAACTGTATGAACTAGAAACTGCTTATAAAACCACCTACAATGTATATATTAAGTAAGCAATTGTCCCAAGCTTTACTCTTAGAAAACACATTGGTCAGGAGATATATTGCGATTTATAGCTGCCTTGCTTCCTCCCTCCAGATTATCAGATACAAATATTAGGAACTATCTTTGAGATCAGGTGAAAGATATTCTTTCCTCAAACAGGAGCCCACAAAAGGTATGTTCATAGTTAGGAAGTGTGCCACAGTCTAACAGGCCTCCAGCTCAAACTCGTCATCGACCAGATGCTCAATGTTTCTCACTTTGGTTGGTGTGCCGCTGCAATTTTCCTACAGAACAGAGGATTGAACAAATAATTAACACACCTAATTAACATAATATTACTAGCTTCTTGCACATATAGCTATCTAGTTAAAGCTGAATAGTTAAAGCTTTACAATAGTATCTTTGAGTAAGTCATCTTTTGAGCTAGTCTGAGCTCAACTTGATAGGCACAGCATACTTGAAGTTTCAGCTTTTCTATCTACCCTGTTTCTTGAAATTTCACTAAAAACCTGTAAGATACAATCTCAATATTTATATAAAAATACCACTGTACTGAAGACATCTCTCTTTATAGGCTATTTACAGAAACACATATCTACTATGAGATTAAAACAGAGTACTCAGATCAAATATGTAATAATAGTATTTTTAGTAGCAGAACAGTTCTAAGTGAATCCATCCAATTTAACTCTGGGTTTTAAGAGTTTGAGTTTGTCTACAAGGGCTCATTTGTTAAAATGGATCAATGAAATTTGAACAGCATACTTGAAAGAAACCAATGAACTCCTGTCCAGCTGACAACCAACATGCTTGAAAATTTTATTTTCTACAAAATCCAGACATTTAAATGGATCCTAATTAATTTATTGATTAAATAAAGGTGTGTGCAAAGTATTTACATTTGACTTAGGTTTCTGAATGTTTACCTCGTTATCCTGAGAGCTTGCTTGCGACTGAGCAGAATTAGTACGCACAGATTCTGTTTCCATATCACCAAGATCAACAGGAGTACTGCAAAAATAAAAGATCCCAGAATATGGAATTATTAATGAAGAAGCAATATTTCATTATTTAGGACAATGGAGGCAATTGGCCAGAGTCACTTCTGGTTCGCAGAAAAGCATTTCTGAGTCCTCCGACATGCCTAGAAAGGCCCTCGGAAGACCCAAAAGTGCTTTCAAGAAATCTGTAGGTTACATCCTGTTTTCAGGAAGTCACTTCCAGTTCGCAGGAAAGCCCTTTTGGAGCCTCCAGCAGGCCCGAGAAGGCCCTTGCAGGCCTTTCTCCTTGAAATGGACCCCAGGCCACTTGCAAAATTGCAGGATAATACAGTCCCCCCCCCCCCCCCCCCCGGGAAGTAGTAGTTCATATACTGCGGTCCCACTATATCGCAAGACCGCAGTTTGTGTGTGTGTGTGTGTGTGTGTGTGTGTGTGTGTGTGTGTGTGTGTGTGTGTGTGTGTGTGTGTGTGTGTGTGTGATATCTCTCTCTCTCTCTCTATCTATATATATATAAAACCTGGTGTGTGTGTGTGTGTGTGTGTGTGTGTATGTAAAAGCCCCCTGGGGTAAGGTGGGAAGGTCTGTTTCAGGCCTCCTGTACTTCCCCAAGCTTGGCGCTTCGGGAAGCAGCAGGAAGTTCCCTTTTAGACCCTGACTCAGGAGACACCTCTTTGCTGCGCAGGGTCCATGCCAATCTTTCAAGGAGAAAGATGGGGTAAATATATTTTAAATAAATAAAATGACTTTAAGGGACTCGGACTCAACATTAACCTTGTGTACTTTTATTTCTATGCATGGGATTTCCCATTCTGCCAAGATTAATACAATTTATTTATTTATTTAAGATTATTTGGAGGTTGAGTCACGGCAAAGGGACTATTTTCTCGAGAGACTGAAACATTTCACTGCTGTACTTGAAAGACAAAAGGCACTCATTCAAAGATGAAGATGTACACATATTAGACAGAGAAGATAGGTGGTTTGAGAGAGGGGTCAGGGAAGCCATTCATGTGAACACTGAAAACCCCTCTCTCAAAAGAGGTGGGGGGCTCAGGCAAGTCTGTCACTTATCAGGCAGTGATTTCAACAACACCCGGACAAATCAAAAATACCTCACACCTCCACCGCCAAGGCCATAGCCATAGTTAACGACCCATATTTAAGGGCTTCAGCACCTTAGGACATTGTTCACCTGAAGGGCTATTGAGACTATTCTTTACTTAATGAACCTATTCAGGCCATTGTTCATCTTATGAGCCTATTTCAGACCAGGGTGACATGAGGTCAAAGTGAATTATAAAATGGAGGACTCACAACTAGCTTTCCTCAGATTGATGAAGCTGTTTGGATGAGCACAAGAACAGAAGTACAGTTGCCATGACTCAACTCCCGGATAAACTCATCTGGGTGACTGAAAATCCTCACAGACATATTTTATTAGATTATGTTTACCCTGCCTTTCTCCTTGGAAAAGGACACAAGGCAGCTTACAGTAATAAGGGACAATATACAGTCCTGTACATTTAAGGCATATTTAAGTCTGAGAACAGGGAATTGAGGGGCATCTTACAGCATTAAAAGGCAACATTAAAGCTAAAAGAGAATGCAGGCAGTTAAAGCAAAGAGTAAAAAGTTGATTATGAGGGATGGAGGTAATTTTGAAAACATAGGTGTATTCATGAAGCCACTGAGTGTAATCATGTACGATAGGACCATCTAATAGTTAAGAGGGATGGAAACTAACATTGAGAACATGGTGCTAATGCAATCATACAAGGAGATATATAAACACAAAGTCTGTGTAGTCATGTATGGTAGTTCATATAAAGGAACATAATATGTATAGTAGATATAGGCAATATCCTGGAAATGCCCACATAAAACTGTTAAGTACATACAGAGCAGATGCCCCAGACATTTCAGAGATAAGCAGTAAATTTCTAGAACAGTGTGTTCTTCTTGAGATGGGTGGTAAACGCCCATCAAATATTCAAGATAAGTTAACTGAGCAACCTATAAAAAGCAAGAAATACTGCAATTCTTATTTGTTTAAAGAAATCATTTTGGTACAATAAATATTTGTCATTATTTATAGATCCTTATAAACTATAGTATTTTAAGGTAACTGCAGGCACTTATGCTCTCCTAGCAAAGCACAGGGTAATGTGTTCTGGAGCTGGAACGTGGTGCCTGTAAGGACATCTCCTTTCATAGCTCAGAGGTGACATAATGCAGATGCTGTGCCCAATTTCAAACAGAGATATTGCCCCTTCATTTCAAATAAAGGCATTTCTTAATTCTAAACATATGAATTATAAAATAAAAAAATTCTATAAAATAATTTTTTTTAACAGTCAACATTATAGACTATGAAATCTACCTGCTACTTACATGATCTGTGTGTCACAGCCTTCCTCAGCAGGAGGATCCCAAAAATGCAATGCCACCTTCCAAAGTCTGATTTGTTGGTCCCAAGATCTGCGACTGTATTTCTTAAATTTATTTGGTGTCCTTGGGTGGACTCCTGGAACTCTTAGACACCTTCAAAAGAGAAACATTAAATTGATTTAATTGCTATGTTAAAGACAAACTATCCTTTCATTCTGAATTAATTATTAAAAATGCAGATTTATATTTTCATTCTAACATCAATATCAAAGGTGCAGATTTATATACACACACACATATATTCAAGATTTCACTGTTTATTTGTATCATTTGTGTGGCCCACCCTCACCATCAGTAATGTACCACAACTACAGTTTAACACTTCCTAAGTTATTGCCTTAGTGTCCACATCATATAATCTCAACACATTTGAAAACCCTATATGCCATATCACCCCCCCCCCCGCACAAAGCCAACACCATGAATGAAAAAAAGCAATTCTATTTATCAACAAAAGTACAGTATACTGAACTAGACCAGCAAGGATCCAAATGCTCCAAAAACAACAACAAACAAACAAGATTTACCTTGGAACTTCTCGAATGTATCTGTCATATGCAAGCGTGTTCTTTCCATAATTTATTTGTTTCTGTCTCCTCATCAGAACAGCCTCATCAGTCTCAAGTTCCACTGCTGCTGTGGACTCCTTGGAATCAGAACTGAAAGCAAGTTAAACAAATCATTATTTTTAATCTGTTCAATTTCATGACAGGTTAACAGCACTACACAGATACTAATGGTACTTGCAACAAGAGGGGGGAATGCATCCCCATGGCCGTACATGTACCTAACTGAATATTCCAGCCAGGAACAAATGCAATTTAATGCTGTTTAGCAGCTACAGGGGGCATCTTTTTCCCACTTTCATACAATCTTTGGACCAGTGTGATCTAGTCAGGCTCCAAATATCTATGTTCTGGTAGCAGCTTCTAAATTATAATGTGCATCATTTGAAGACCACTTAGAAACTGCAGTTAATTCCAAATTGTGCAGTTAGATTACTAACTGGAACCATGTTTTGTCCTAATTACACATACTTTGCCTAATATGTTTGGCCCAGATCAAAACGTGTCTTAGTTTTGAAATTCTCAATATTTGAAATGCCACTGTCCCAAATTTTCCTGTCCATGAAATGAAAACTGAAACAGCTGTTTCTTGGCCATCTGAGGTGCAATGTGTAACCACTGGCACCCCAACTGGAATACCAACCCAACATCTACACTGCTGTTTTGTTGCCAGGGAAACCCTTTTAATTTTTCTAGTTTTCAAAACTGAGATCAGGCAAAAAAAAACAAAAAACAAAGACAAAGACAAAAAAAAACCATGATGTCACTGTAAAGACTTATCGTTGTACTCTAGTGGATCAAGTCCACTTCCAAAACTATGGTCCTACCAGATGGATATATCTATCAGTCTTTGGATGGCTGTTAGTATCCCCCCCCCACACACTAAACTATGTCCACCTGTTTCCACTTAGATTGATCCATCCAGCCTCTTTAAGAGCTGCCCCACAGCTTCATGACACAACTTAGGAGAATCTGTTTGGTGCACTTCTAATTACAGTACTCCCCCATATGTGGGAGTTAGGTGCCTGATCCACTCCCATAAAGGAAAATCTGGAAAATGCACACACCTCAGTAAACTGAACTCGGGCTGCTCCTGCCGGCTGTGTTTCCAAAGAGAGGTTTTTGGCTGCCAGGAGCTTAAGGTCTGTCTGCTGAGATGCCAGGAGGGGTTAGAAACTTCTCTTTGGAAACAGCAGCCCAGCAGCCCAAAGTCAGTTTGATGAGATGTTAAGGGCTGGTTAAAAACCTCTCTTTGAAAATGCAGCCGGCAGGAGTATCCCCAGCTGTTTGCTGAGGTGTCAGGAGGGAATTTAAAACCTCTCTTTGGAAGCCTGCGTCTTTCAAGAAAAAAACTGCAATATACTGAGATCGTAATATATAGACCGCATTGTGGCGGGGGACTACTGTATCCTGTTGTGCAGTCTGTGCAGATGGCTAATTAACATCCAAATGAAATTGTGAGTGGTGTTATCGGAGGTGGCAATGAGTCAGATGGAACCTGTTATATTAAAAGGAATGGGAGAAACCCTCTCCCATATTTTCTCTTCTTTTAAAAATAAATCTCCTAACTCAGTGTTGGCGAATGTATGGCGTGGGTGACAAAGGTGGAGTCCTTTCCTCACAGCCATGGCACTTTCCCCTCCTCTCGGAGCGTGCCACTGTGCTCCATGCAGAGAGCAGGGAGAAGGGGAGGCAGTGGCTTGTGGGCTGGTTTATAGCTCGTTTACTCCCCAGCCATGCAGCTCTGGGCATCCCAAAAGCAGTGTGGCTGGAGAGTAAACTGAGGCTATGAAGGGGCCAACAAACCACTGCCGCCGCTTTTCCCAGCTCCCGGCACAGAGCCATCTTGAGACCGGCAAAATGGCTCCATAAAGAGAGCCAGGCAAAGGAGAGGCAGGGATTTATTTGTGGGCTTATTTGTAGCCCCCGTTTGCTCTCCAGCCACACTACTGTTGGTATGCTCAGACCGGCGTGGCTGGAGAGTAAACTAGGGCTGCGAACGAGCCCACAAGGCACTGCCACTCACCCTGGCTTTTCCCTGGGCAGAGAGGCGAATGGGGTGCCGCACCACCGGGAAAGTATCAAAGAGCAGGTTTTTGATTTTCCCGTGGCCACAGCGAGGGTGCTTTTGCTGCAGGAAATTCAAAAACCTGCTCCTCGATCCACGCTTTCCCGAAAGATAGCACCCAAAACATTTGTAACCCGGGGTACCACTGTATTCAGGTTAAATTGCTGAACTGGCACTTAACTAAAAATGTGTGGGTTTTGAAAAGCACAGTTTGGGCACTCAGCCTCTAAAAGGTTCACCATCGCTGCCCTAATACAGTGCAATTATAATATCATGCAACATCGAATGCATTTTCTTTCAATATACTGTACCACTTACTTTACCCCCCTGCCAATTAAAGTAACCATAGCCTACTGAAGATAGCCATGGGGAAGGGTCTATGTCAGGGATCTGCAACCTTTAAGACATAAAGAGCCACTTGGACCCATTTCCGACGGGGGGGGAAACTGGGAGCCGCAAAACCATTGCGACATCACCGGGCGGGCAGTGTGGAGCGGAGCGGCGAACCTGTCACAGTCACCTCCCGGAGCCGCAGCAAAGGTTCCAAAGAGCCGCATGCGGCTCCGGAGCCGCGGGCTGCAGACCCCTGGTCTATGTCATTTCCCTAGGCAGGAAAAGGTGGGGGTACCTCCCTTTCTTCTCCCCCATGTTTTCCCCTTGCACAAGTACCACTGCCACATGTTGGCCCAACCACTGCCTCATGAGTAAATTGGCTAAACCAGGCATGTCCACACTTTGGCCCTTCTGATGTTTTGGACCACAACTCCCATAATTCTAAGCTTATATTGCCAATGGCAAAGGACTGTGGGAGTTGTGGTCCAAAACATCGGGGGGGGTGAAGTTTGGACATGCCTGGGCTAAACCTTACAAGTAAACTAGTAATCCAAAAAGTTTTGGACCCTTTTTACAGAATAAACCTCTCCAAGGACTGCTCACGTGACAGATGAAGCAGATCACACTGAAGAGAAGAACCTTTCACGTTTGAGCCAGACTGCTCCAAAATCCCCTGTCTGGATAGGTCCTAAGACTGTTTTGATTTGGTTCAATTACGCAAATCTTTTATGAGAACTGTGACTTTTACTATATGGATATAACGTTCTAAATACAGTGGTACCTTGCAAGTCAAATGTCCCACAAGATGAATGAAATTTCTGAGAATAGGCATGCCTCACAAGACAAAAATTCCCTATGGGATGCCTTGCAAGGTGAAAATCTATTACACATTTTGAAACAAGTTACACAGGATGCATTGAGCCCCCATAATTTGTGAAGGGGTAGGAATTCTTTCAAGTTTTGGAGCCATTCTGAACATTGTTTTGCAGCAGTTTTTTGACATTTAGAACCTGGAAAGGTAGGGAGCTGGGGTTTCCTTGCTTTCTTTTGTGTTTTTGCACAGGTTTTCATTGCACTTTTGCAGTGCTTTCCACTGCACGTTTGTCGGGAACGACCTGGAGTTTGTCTTGTTGCTTTCTTTTGATCATCGTTGCAATGGTTTTCATTGCAATGTTGGCGGGAACTACCTGGGGTTTATCTTGGAGCTTTTCTTTTGCATTGCACGGGGGGGGGGGGGTGTTCCAGCTCTGCATACCTTTAAACTGCATTTTATAAAGAGGTCTGAACTAAAAGGCTTTTTGCCTCTTCTTCAGACCTCCGGAACACATTAATCGGTTTCCCATTCATTCCTATGGGAAACCACATTTTGCAAGATGAATTGTTTGTAAAACAAATTGATCCATAGACTAAATTAAATTCATCTTGCAAGGTAACACTATACCAGCTTATCTTTCAGCTTTGTACAAACATATTGAAAAATGGGCAAAAATGCTCATAATAAAAGGATTCGATTTGAAGTTTACCTCAAAATCAGAGATGAGAAAAAATGTTTATAGCAAAGCCCTATTATAATTACTGCAAAAGCATAAGAAACAAATGTTCAAAATGAGCACTTCATTGAATAATGTACAAGTTGTATTCTTACCTTCCAGTAGAGAGCTTTCTCTCTCTTCCAAATTCATTTATCAAGAGTTTTCTTTTGTACCTAAAAAAGTGTGCATTTTAAAACAGTAATTTCCAATGTTTTTGCTAGTGCAGCCTCCCAGTTTTTTTCTTATTACAGTATAGATGAATATAAACCAAAAGGCTTTAGCATGACTAGAACATTGTCAGGACTACACAACTGAGGGTCCAACATTCAGTTGCTTGTATACAACAAATATGGGAACGGGGCAAAGGCCATAAAGGAGCACTGTATGTTGTATATTGGGCTGCAGCAAACTATGGATATATGAACCACAGATACCAATGTCATAGATATAGGGGTCCTAAAGTATAATAAAATAGCATGTGTCTCACTGTATTCCCTAAATGCAGTCCCATCTATTAGATAGTCGCCCCAAATCATTCTTAAGTACTGTTTTGATATAGTGTATATTCTTTCTACTGAAAACTGATTTATGTAGATATAATCTACTCTTGATCTTCAGATTTATATTCTCCTCTGCCAGATAAATGCAATGTCAGAGGCTAAGAAAAGAGGTGACCTCTTCTTCTACTGGCAACATGTGGTCAGACCTTTCATGTTTGTTTCACCATTTGGGCTTTGCAGATAAAGGTATTCGCTTCAACTGAGCACGTACGTCAGATATGAAGAAACAGATTTCTTCACCATTCCACGGCCAAACTGCTTATCAGTATCTGAAACTAATTATGATCAAAACTGAAAAATCAAAACTACCTTTTAAAGAAACAAAGCTCTCATTATGTAATATTGGTTGGATTCAAATTTTATTTGAGTTTATTGTTGTTGATTTATTTGGCTATAATTTGTTTCATTATGTTGTTTGTATTTTCATTATTTTAACTCTGTTGTTATTATGTTGAGATTTTATATTGTAAACTCCCCAGAGTAGCCCTAGGGCTAGATGGGCGGTATAGAAGTCAAACAAACAAACAAGCTGGGATTACACCAATGGAAAAAAACAGGACTGACATATAAGCAAGGGCATAGTGAATACCCCATTTCACAACTAGTTTACTTCAACAACCATGTGTGCAATCAGGTCACTGCACACATGGGAAAATGGGATTTCAGTAACACAAAACATTATCTTAAGTAGATATAAAATGACATTGAGCATGTAGCTCAGGCATGTCCAAACTTCGCCCCTCCTGATGTTTTGGACCACAACTCCCAGAATTCTAAGCTTAGATAGCCAATGGCAAAGGACTGTGGGAGTTGCAGTCCAAAACATCTGGAGGGCCGAAGTCTGGACATGCCTGATGTAGCTGTTTCTCAGCCATTTTTCATATAGGGGATTGACTGAGGGTTTTTCCCAAATGTTTAGCCATTCCATCTACTTTTCTATGATATACTGCAATTCATTTCTACACCATGTCATATGAAATAGCCAAGGTACTAACGTATTGGAAGTTGTTCTGTGCTACCCATCATTTGCAGGGCTGATAGCCATGTAATATTTGTTACGCATTCTAGTCTTTGCAGTTTGAGAGCAAATTATTTCTGACAATGAAGTATAGAAGGTATAAGTTCTGCCATGTCCAGAACAGCAGACAGCTAGACTATTTTTACAACCCCTCCAGAATGTTTGAAGAATTTCAACATCCATACCTTGCCATTTCTTTATTAACATTTGTCCTCATTTCATCTTCTTCAACTGCAGTTCCCCAATCTGAACATCTTGAATAGGGCTTATGTCCTTCTGGTGTTGTGAAACTATAAGACAAGTCCCAACAAAAAAAAAAAAACCTCTTTTAGCATATTTTAAAACACATAGGTAGGCCAAATTATTATTAGCAATTTTCTGATGCAGAAGTGAAATGTAAGTTGCAGCAATGAGTTACCACAAATTAACTAGGTAGCCAGATTCCTGCTTACGTGCCTACATGTGCAAGCAGGAATGCAACCAGCACATCATTAATTAGTGACAATTCACCATTATGGTTCATACGATTTCACTTATGTGTATGTAAATATGTGTATGTAAAGCACCAATAGGAATCTGACCATAATGTCAAGATTCCTTCTTCTAGCCACCCTACAAGCTGTTTGAATCTTCAGTGCAAACGTAGTTCATACACTGCTTAACTACAGATATAAAAATTCAGGAAACTCTTGAAAAAAGAGGACAAAAACAAGCCCCCCCCCAAGCATGGCTTTAAAATTTCCAGAATTGTACTGTATTATCAAAACTCTTCTAAGCCACTTATATATAAGCAATAACTATAAATCATATATCTCCCTTTTATTATATAGTAGCAACCGAGAACCAGTTAATACAACATACTTGGAGAACATACCTATCTGGCCTGTTATCCAACACCCTGTGTGTACTATCATCATCATCATCAGTGGGTAAACTTGATTCATGACTGCTTCTGTGTTTTCCATCTGCACCACGCTTTCTTCCTTGGGTCCAACGGGCTGGTGGCCTGCAAAGAATCAATCAAAGTGTTAAAAAAGCTGAAATACATTACAATCCTCACATATAACATCACCAGGAAAAAAAGCCAAAGCCACAATAAGATATTTCCTTTCTCTGCCTTTTAAAAGCTGTTCTCTTAAGACAGACTGTATCACAGCCAATTGTACACAAAACATAGCCACAAAGGTCCATGAACAAACTCAAAACCTTACAGGCAGAAGCATGTTATTAGGGCCAAGTAAATTTCCATAAATATTTGCACATCTAGATGGACCTAATAAAGATATTGTTTCTCTGCAGATTTCAACTTCTATATAACACCCACCAGTCACTTTTCTCACTACCTTCATCTCTCAATGGCACATCTTCTACAAATGCAGAAGTACAGGGGACAAGACAGGATGCACACTTATAGTAGTTGTTCAAACTACTATAGTGTCATTCATTGGACTGACTGGGGAATCACTATATCACAGGAAGCACAATGCAAGGCGCAAAGAATATTTTAATTTATCGAATTGATTTTAGTGCTACTTGCAACAATATTAATAATAAGTCCTCATGGAATTTACCATGTTTCCCCAAAAATAAGACACTGTCTTATATTTGTTTTTTCTCAAGAAGACACACGAGGGCTTATTTTCAGGAAATGTCTTACTTTTATTAAGTATAATATGCTTGAATGTCAGCCCTGCACACAACCATAGCCACGCCCATCACTAGGTCTTATTATCAGGGTAGGGCTTATATTTAACAAATGCATTGAAATCCTGCTAGGGCTTATTTTTGGGGGAGGTCTTATTTTCGGGGAAACAGGGAACATCCTGATAATTTTGTGATAGTCTGCTACCATACTAGTTATGTCTTTTTAGATATTGTCTAAGAAATGCTATCATGATTCTTTACTCTTAGATGAGTTAATATTATTTTGTTAAGAAAATCCTTTTTTGCATCACTCTACCACATATTGTATTTTGCTACTCACTCTTCTATGCTGCTATGTATTTCAATCGACATATTGAAACTTAATATAAAAAACTATAGTATTTATTAAAAAGAGGCCAGACTGGAAACAGAGCAGGTCTACCAATCCACTACTTCTCCATTCTTCCTTCCTTTAATGCCATCTCAAGGTTCATTTTTAATGATTATATATATATGCCATGTTGGCAGCCTTTTTTCCTAAAGGATTTTAGATAATCTTAGAACTGCAGAGATGGAAGGGGTCCTGTGGATCAGAATGGGCCTTTGAAACTCCCAACTGGAACCACTGAGCTACCCAGCAAATAAGGATAAAAATGTTTTATTGATCTGTAATCTGCACAAACAGCCGGAAGAAAGTAAAAGGCGGAACTTGACGGAACTCCCTGATTTCATATGATTTTTACATGGGATCTTTCCCAAATCACCATCAAATCACAAATCCCATTCATGGCCAACTATTGCACAAGAATAATCACGTATCCTCCAGCGCATGGCTCGGCAGTGGCGCAAAAACATGGTTCCATCGCACGGAACAATCTGATTTCATATGATTTTTACATAGGATCATGATGAATCCACTATCATATACAGAGCCCATTTCAGCCCACAGATTGCACAACAAAAATCATGGGTCCATCAGCGCATGGCTCCACAGTGGCGCAAAAACATGGTTCCAAGGCACAGAACCACACGGAACTACCTGATTTTTACCCAGGATCAACTCCAAACCAGTATCGCATCCTAGGCCCCATCCATACACACAGACTGCACACCCGAAATCAGGCGTCCGTCAGCGCATGGCTCTGCAGTGGCGCAAAAATATGGTTCCAAGGCACGGAACCACATGGAACTCCCTGATTTTTACCCAGGATCAACTCCAAAACACTATCGAATCCTAGGCCCCATCCATACACACAGACTGCACACCCGAAATCAGGCGTCCGTCGGCGCATGGCTCCACAGCGGCGCAAAAACGGGTCTGGGTAAAAGGCGGAACTTGACGGAACTCCCTGATTTTTACCCAGGATCAACTCCAAAACACTATCACATCCTAGGCCCCATCCATACACACAGACTGCACACCCGAAATCAGGCGTCCATCAGCGCATGGCCCTGCAGTGGTGCAAAAACATGATTCCAAGGCACAGAACCACACGGAACTACATGATTTTTACCCAGGATCAACTCCAAAATACTATCCCATCCTAGGCCCCATCCATACACACAGACTGCACATCCGAAATCAGGCGTCCGTCAGCGCATGGCTCTGCAGTGGGGCAAAAACATGGTTCCAAGGCACGGAACCACACGGAACTACCTGATTTTTACCCAGGATCAACTCCAAAACACTATCACGTCCTAGGCCCCATCCATACACACAGACTGCACACCCGAAATCAGGCGTCTGTCAGCGCATGGCTCTGCAGTGGCGCAAAAATATGGTTCCAAGGCACTGAACCACATGGAATTACCTGATTTTTACCCAGGATCAACTCCAAACCACTATCCCATCCTAGGCCCCATACAGACAGACAGACTGCACATCCGAAATCAGACGTCCGTCAGCGCATGGCCCTGCAGTGGTGCAAAAACATGATTCCAAGGCATGGAACCACACGGAACTACATGATTTTTACCCAGGATCAACTCCAAAATACTATCACATCCTAGGCCCCATCCATACACACAGACTGCACATCCGAAATCAGGCGTCCGTCAGCGCATGGCTCTGCAGTGGCGCAAAAATATGGTTCCAAGGCACGGAACCACACGGAACTCCCTGATCTTTACCAAGGATCAACTCCAAAACACTATCGCATCCTAGGCCCCATCCATACACACAGGCTGCACACCCGAAATCAGGGGTCCGTCATCGTATGGCCCTGCAGTGGCGCAAAAACATGGTTGGAAGGCACGGAACCACACGGAACTACCTGATTTTTATGCAGGATCAACTCCAAACCACTATCACATCCTAGGAGCCACACTTACACACAGACTGCACACCCGAAATCAGGGGTCCGTCAGCGCATGGCCCTGCAGTGGCGCAAAAATATGGTTCCAAGGCACGGAACCACACGGAACTCCCTGATTTTTACCCAGGATCAACTCCAAACCACTATCACATCCTAGGCCCCATCCATACACACAGACTGCACACCCGAAATCAGGCGTCCGTCAGCACATGGCTCTGCAGTGGTGCAAAAACATGGTTGGAAGGCACGGAACCACACGGAACTACCTGATTTTTACCCAGGATCAACTCCAAACCACTATCACATCCTAGGAGCCACACTTACACACAGACTGCACACCCAAAATCAGGGGTCCGTCAACGCATGGCTCCGCAGTGGCGCATAAACATGGTTCCAAGGCACGGAACCACACGGAAATGCAGGTTACTTACCTGTAAGTTAAGTTCTTCGAGTGGACCTCTGTGAATACACACAATGGGTCTTCGCGCCTGCGCGCTTGAGTTCCCATTCGTTCCAAGCTTAAGGCTTACAAGCCCCTCCCCTCCGTGCGCATGCTCACCCATCTCCCGCCTTGCTGACTCAGTTCCCCTCTGGTCCGCCACTGACCCTTTGAGAGTACAACAAGCCATGACGGAGAGAAGTGAAGTGGGTAGGTGGTGTGTATTCACAGAGGTCCACTCGAAGAACTTAACTTACAGGTAAGTAACCTGCATTTCTTCTTCGTGGACTCTGTGAATCCACACATAGCATGACTGGCAAGCTGACTTACTGGTGGAGGGTAGTCATGGTAGCACAGTTTTCAAAACTGCTTTGCCAAATGCGGCTGATCTCTGCGTCCTGACATCTAGCTTGTAGTGCCTCAGGAACATAGATGGTCGAGACCAGGTAGCCGCTTTGCATATGTCTTCCAGGGGCACTCCTTTTAGGAAAGCCGTGGAGGACACTACTACTCTTGTAGAGCGTGCCTGAGGCATGACAGGTAGGGAGACATGCACAGTGGTGTAAGCCATTTTGATAGTTGTAACAATCCATCTGGAGATGGATTGAGGGGATACCTGATGACCTCGAGATGGTGCCGAGGTCCTGATAAAGAGCTTGTGTGTCTTTCTAACAGAAGCTGTTCTGGAAGTATAAAAGAGGAGAGCTCTTTTGATGTCGAGGGAGTGAAGCTCTTGGGTTTGGGAACAAGGTCGGTCGAATAAGTGGCTGAGACACGTGGAAGGATGACACTATCTTCGGTAAGAAAGAGATGTCCGGCCGAAGTTCCACTCTGTCATGATGGAATTTGAGGAACTGTGGGTCCGCTCTGAGCGCAGCGAGTTCTGAAGCTCATCTGGCTGATGTGATTGCCACTAGAAAAGCTGTTTTTAAGGTAAGTAAGTACAGAGACGTGGTCGCCATAGGTTCAGGTAGTTAGACAGTTCAGTACCAGGAAGAGAGACCATTGTGGTGTCAGGGCTCTATGTTGTGGACTTAGGTTAGCGATGCCTCGTAGGAACCTCTTAAGTTTAGGATGAATAAACAAGGCTGCCGCCTCCGAATCAGGTGGTTGATGTGCCACTACGGCTGCAGTGTAGACTGTTAAGGTAGATAAGGATAGTCCTCTGTTGAAGAGCAAGAGGAGGAATTCTAGGAGGACCTGAATGTTAGTTGGACTCGAGGGTTGAGAGTTGGCTCGAGTGAAATGTAGGAAGGATGCGCACTTATGTGCATATAGTGTATTTGTAGACTTCTTCCTGGAGCTTGTGTGTGCATCTGTAATTGTTAGCAGATGTACCATGCCGTCAGGTGGAGAGTCAGGACGTCTGGGTGTCTCACTTGGCCCTGGTGTTGTGTCAGGAGATCAGGCGTTGATGTCAGCCTGATAGAGTCGATCGCCATTGTTTGTAAGACTTGAAACCATGGCTGTCTTGGCCACCACAGGGCCAGCAGTATGACATGGGCTCCGTGGTGCCTGATCTTCATCAGCATTCTCTGGATGAGTGGTATTGGTGGGAACGCGTAGAGAAGACCCGGGGGCCAGCTGGTGGCAAAGGCATCTCCCTGTGGGTGTTTGCCTATTCCTGCTCTGGAGCAGTACAAGCTGCATTTGGTGTTGGCTTGAGATGCAAATAGATCCATGGTTGGGGTGGCCCACCTGGTGCAGAGGATCTGAAACGCTGTCTCTGAGAGGCTCCACTCGTGGTTGTCGTGGGTGAGGCGGCTCAGTTCATCTGCCGCCACATTGTTGCATGACGCAATATGTATGGCTATTGGGTGAATGCCCTTGGCTATGCACCATCTCCAAAGTTTGAGGGTGAGGTGCAGTAGAGATTTCGAGTGAGTTCCTCCTTGCTTGTTCAAGTAACAAAGTGCTGTAGTATTGTCTGTTATTACTTGGACCGTCTTGTGTGCAAGGAGGAGTTCGAATGCCTTGAGGGCTTTGAAAATGGCAAGGAGTTCTAGGTAGTTGATATGATGGGCTTGCTCCTTGAGTGTCCACCTGAGATGGATCGAGAGGTGGTTGCAGGTGGCACCCCATTCCGTCGTACTGGCATCTGTGGTTACCTGGATGGACGGGTAACGCTGTTTGAAGGGCCTTCCCGTTCTTAGATCACGGGAGGACTTCCACCACCTTAGGCTGGTGAGGAGGGTGGAGGTGACTCTGAGCCGTTTGGACGGGTTGTCGCGGTGAGGTCAAAACTGGGCTAGAAGCCATGAGGTCTCATGCGGAGTCTGGCGTGTGGGATGATAGCTGTAGTTGAGGCCATCAGGCCTAGTAAGCGTTGGGCCTGATGTGCAGATACCTTTGTGGAGTCCAGAAAGGGGCCTAGGATGTGATACTGGTTTGGAGCTACTCCTGGGTAAACATCAGGTAGTTCCATGTGGTTCTGTGCCTTGGAACCATGTTTTTGCGCCACTGGGGAGACATGCGCTGACGGACCACTGATTGGGTGTGCAGTCTGTGTGTAAAGGTGGGGCCTAGGATGTGATGCAGGTTTGGAGTTGATCCTGGGTAAAAATCAGGTAGTTCCGTGTGGTTCCGTGCCTTGGAACCATGTTTTTGCGCCACTGCAGAGCCATGCGCTGACGGACACCTGATTTCGGATGTGTAGTCTGTGTGCATGGATGGGGCCTAGGATGTGATTTTGGTTTGGAGTTGATCCCGGGTAAAAATCATGTAGTTTCGTGTGGTTCCGTGCCTTGGAACCATATTTTTGCGCCACTGCAGAGCCATGCACTGACGGACCCCTGATTTCGGGTGTACAGTCTGTGTGTTTGGATGGGGCCTAGGACGTGATAGTGTTTTGGAGTTGATCCTGGGTAAAAATCAGGGAGTTCCGTGTGGTTCCGTGCCTTGGAATCATGTTTTTGCGCCACTGCAGAGCCATGCGCTGACAGACGCCTGATTTCGGATGTGCAGTCTGTGTGTATGGATGGGGCCTAGGACGTGATAGTGTTTTGGAGTTGATCCTGGGTAAAAATCAGGTAGTTCCATGTGGTTCCGTGCCTTGGAACCATGTTTTTGCGCCACTGCAGAGCCATGCGCCGACGGACGCCTGATTTCGGGTGTGTAGTCTGTGTGTATGGATGGGGCCTAGGATGTGATAGTGTTTTGGAGTTGATCCTGGGTAAAATTCAGGGAGTTCCGTCAAGTTCCGCCTTTTACCCAGACCCGTTTTTGCGCCGCTGTGGAGCCATGGGCTGACGGACCCCTGATTTCGAGTGTGCAGTCTGTGTGTATGGATGGGGCCTAGGATGGGATAGTGTTTTGGAGTTGATCCTGGGTAAAAATCAGGTAGTTCTGTGTGGTTCCGTGCCTTGGGACCATGTTTTTGCGCCACTGCAGGGCCATGCGCTGACAGACGCCTGATTTCGGATGTGCAGTCTGTGTGTATGGATGGGGCCTAGGATGGGATAGTGTTTTGGAGTTGATCCTGGGTAAAAATCAGGGAGTTCCGTGTGGTTCCGTGCCTTGGAATCATGTTTTTGCGCCACTGCAGAGCCATGCGCTGACAGACGCCTGATTTCGGATGTGCAGTCTGTGTGTATGGATGGGGCCTAGGACGTGATAGTGTTTTGGAGTTGATCCTGGGTAAAAATCAGGTAGTTCCATGTGGTTCCGTGCCTTGGAACCATGTTTTTGCGCCACTGCAGAGCCATGCGCCGACGGACGCCTGATTTCGGGTGTGTAGTCTGTGTGTATGGATGGGGCCTAGGATGTGATAGTGTTTTGGAGTTGATCCTGGGTAAAATTCAGGGAGTTCCGTCAAGTTCCGCCTTTTACCCAGACCCGTTTTTGCGCCGCTGTGGAGCCATGGGCTGACGGACCCCTGATTTCGAGTGTGCAGTCTGTGTGTATGGATGGGGCCTAGGATGGGATAGTGTTTTGGAGTTGATCCTGGGTAAAAATCAGGTAGTTCTGTGTGGTTCCGTGCCTTGGGACCATGTTTTTGCGCCACTGCAGGGCCATGCGCTGACAGACGCCTGATTTCGGATGTGCAGTCTGTGTGTATGGATGGGGCCTAGGATGGGATAGTGTTTTGGAGTTGATCCTGGGTAAAAATCAGGGAGTTCCGTGTGGTTCCGTGCCTTGGAACCATGTTTTTGCGCCACTGCAGGGCCATGCGCCGATGGACGCCTGATTTCGGGTGTGCAGTCTGTGTGTATGGATGGGGCCTAGGACGTGATAGTGTTTTGGAGTTGATCCCAGGTAAAAATCAGGGAGTTCTGTGTGGTTCCATGCCTTGGAACCATGTTTTTGCGCCACTGTGGAGCCATGCGCTGATGGACCCGTGATTTTTGTTGTGCAATCTGTGGATTGAAATGTGCTCTATAGATGATAGTGGATTCATCATGATCTAATGTAAAAATCATATGAAATCAGATGGTTCCGTGCGATGGAACCATGTTTTTGCGCCACTGCCGAGCCATGCGCTGGAGGAAACGTGATTATTCTTGTGTAATAGTTGACCATGAATGGGATGTGTGATTTGATGGTGATTTGGGAAGGATCCCATGTAAAAATCATATGAAATCAGGGAGTTCCGTCAAGTTCCGCCTTTTACCCAGACCCCAAACAGCCCTTCTCTCAATCCCACCAACCTCGGAGAAAGGAAACAAACTCTTTTGCCAACAGCCTCTTTCTAGTTGTGGACTTCCCTCCCACTAATAAGGCCTCTGATAAACGTCCTGGTTACAGAGGAAGGAGATTCTCTAAGAGGGAAGCCAGCCATTTTGTCTTCTTTTGATGTCATTTTAATCCGGCCTAAATTAGTCATCGTTGAATCATATCGCATGTACGTTTCACCGCCTCTTCCGTATTAAGGTTCTAATATTACGAGTCATGGTTTTTGCCCTTAAAAATGCACTTTATATTTCGCTTTCGGTTTCCGGAATACGCTAAAAGATGAGGTACACTATACAAGTGGTACCTCGTATAAAGGAATTAATTCGTTCCAAATGAAATTACGTTAAGCAAGTTTTCTTTTATACAAATTTCCCATAGGAATACATTGCAAACAGAGTCATCCCTAATCGCGACCATTTTTATGTTGTACGGATTTACCCCATAGGCGATAAGGTTAAGCAACTTTCCCCTATCTCCGGAATTTTTTATGTTGTACAGATTTTGTTATACAAACTGTTTGTTATACAAGGGTGCACTGTACATGAACCCAATCAATACCGTCCAGTTCTTAAAAGACACTAATTCTAAAGCTGACATATTCCAGGAAATTACACACAGAGAGAGAGAGAGAGAGAGAGAGAGAGAGAGAGAGAGAGAGAGAGAGAGAGAGAGAGAGAGTTGTGTGTGTGTTTATTTTATTTTAGGAAGGAAAGCGTGGCCACCCTGAGGTGCGGATGAAACAAAGCGCGGCCTTCGACCGATCGGAAAGGCACCGAGAACCGGGGCGCTCAAGAGATTTCTCCCCCCCCCCCGCCGGCGGACCCCATTCCCGACGAGGCAGGGCCCGGTACTGACCTGTTAGGGGTTCGGCCCCCAAGGGGGCTCCTCTGGCGAAACGACATGGCAGGAGGGCGACCGTCTCCCAGGAGGGCAAAGGCCCGGCCAGCCCCACCGCCCTGCTTGCTTGCTCGCTCGCTCGCTCGCTCGCCTGGCGCTACCACTTGGAGGTGGGGAGAAAGCGCGGGCGCGCCAAAGAAAAGGGGACGCTACCATTCCCGCCAACGGGGGGGAAGGAGCAGCGAGGGTGCTCGGGATGAGGGAAAGGGTAGCGCTGCCCCTCCTGGTTCCTGGCCCCTCAGCCTGGCGCCGATTCTCTATCAGGGCAACCCACCCTGGAGTTCTTAGCAGCCGGACGGGAGAGGGAAGAGGCGGCTCACAGGCTTGTTGTAACGGCCCTCCCCTCTAAGGAGCACGCTGGTGGAATGACCCAAGTGTTGGGCCCTCCTCCTCCTCCTCCTCCTCTTGCCCGCCTCCAATTCGCGCGCTTTCCTTCTCCAAAGCAGCAGTAGCGGAGGCGGCGGGGGGGGGGCAGGGGAGCCTGAGGTTCAGCCAAGAGGGAGAAGGGCGTTCCTTTTTAAAGCCTTAATTAACGTTGCATCAACGCAAAAGAGAGAGAGGGGGGGCGGCGGCTTCTTCAAGCTCAAAGCTCCTCCCTCAAAACTTTAGGCACGCTGATTTTTTCGCGCCATAATATTGTCCCCCCCCCCACACACACACACACACACACACACACACACACACACACACACACAACCTCCGCAGCTGAACCCCACCACCCGTCGGTTTCCAAGCATTGCAAGTGGCGGAGGATGACACACACACACACACACACACACACACACACACACACACACACACACACACACACACACACACACACACAACCTCCGCAGCTGAACCCCACCACCCGTCGGTTTCCAAGCATTGCAAGTGGCGGAGGATCACACACACACACACACACACACACACACACACACACACACACACACACACACACACACACACACACACACACAACCTCCGCAGCTGAACCCCACCACCCGTCGGTTTCCAAGCATTGCAAGTGGCGGAGGATGACACACACACACACACACACACACACACACACACACACACACACACACACACACACACCCTCCGCAGCTGAACCCCACCACCCGTCGGTTTCCAAGCATTGCAAGTGGCGGAGGATGAGCTGAAGGGAGCTCGGGCGTTACAACTGCTGCTGGGCGTTAATGTAGGCGACGCGTTGCAGCCGCAGGGGCAGCGGGCCAGTCCAAATGCACCCGCCCTGGCCGGCATCAAGAGGGTAGAGAGTGTCATGGTGGCGAGTGGGCTTATAAACCACAAGGAAGCAGACTTTGGCCCTTTTTACCCGACCCCTAAGATCCGCTGGCGGGAGCCAAAAAACAACAACAAACAGAAGCGAGGAGAGCCCCGCACTCACTATCCTTACACCCGATCAAATAATTTTCACTCTCCCAGAGCAGGTACTTGAAAGGTGCGCTGGGACACGCTAAAGTGGGCGTGGCCACACTTAATTTCCTGTTAACTCCGGAGCTGGTGGGGAAACATTTTTAAGCTCCGGAGCTGGGAGCCATTTGCCCCGGAGTTTAGGGGTCGTGTATAAACGCCCTTTGCCTCTGCCTCTGACCATTTAGAGAGAATGGAGGAGTGCAATTCAGCTGGTGTGTGTCTGGGTGGGGGGCAGGAAAGATAAAACGGGCCTTTCTTTTGAGTGAGGAGGGAGGGTTTCTGTGTTTTTTTGCTTTAAACAAAAGTTTTGTTTAAAGTTTTGTTTAAACAAAAGTTTTTTGTTTAACGTTTTTGCAACATTGGAATACATAGGCATCAATTATGAGTGAAGGACACCTGTCTTCCCTAGCAGGACAATTTTAAAGTTACTGTAAATAAAGGAAATTACCAACAGCAGGCACCCCCCCCAAACAAAAACACCCCTTAACTTACAATACAAACCAAGTTTTTAAAGCTCCTTTTCTCAAAGGAAATCACAGCCATTCGCAAACCGACAGGGAACTGATGTTTAAAGAGTTTCTTGAAGAGGTACTGTAATTCCCACATACTGTATTCCAGTTAAATTCCATGGCTAAGCAGAGGCTCAAACCCAGTCCTCCTGAATCCTAGCCTGTCGTTCTATACACTACTACAGTGACTACACCACACTGGCTGGATTGCTCAGTGGTTTAGGTATCTGGCTGAGAGTGCGTGCTCAGTTCTTCTCACAGTCCCAAGGGATGCCCCCAGAAGGATGTGTGTTATCACCAAGCTTAAAAGGAGGGTACCTCAAAATGGCAGACGCAAGGGAGTGGTATCAGGAGAGAGGTATGGTGAAATCTTGGTTTGTGAGCATAATTAATTCCAGAAGCACTTGTATATCACTTGTATATCAAAGCAAATTTCCACATAAGAAATACAGTAGCACAGTGGTACCTTGTATAAAGGAATTAATTTGTTCCAAATGAAATTACGTTAAGCAATTTTTTTCCTTTGTACAAATTTCCCACAGGAATGCATTGAAAACTGATTCATCCCTAATCACAACTGTTTTTCTGTTACTTGCTGCTTGTTTGTTTGGATTTTGTTTCCTTTGCACTTTGGGCTGGAAAAGGCTGACATAGGCTTGGCAGTTTCATTTCCCTGTGTTTGCATTGCACTGTGGCGTCGGGGGTGTCCCAGCACTGCATGCCTTACAGTGCACTTTATAAAGAGGTCTTGGGGGGATGGCTTTTTTGCCTTTTTTTCAATGGGAAACCACGATTCGGATAACAGTTTTTCTTCGGATGACGATTTGCCTCGGAGAAGAAATTAGATTTGTTATCCGAGGTACCAATGTATTGGGAAAGGAGGTGCACATGTCTGCTAAGACAGATTTGTTGAATATGACTGATAATAAACAATTAAATAAAGTCTAAACAGATTTAGTAATTATTATGACAATCTAGTAGCCAAATTTTAAAATTGAAGACTAGTATAAAGAAATATGGAATATGGGTATCAATGATAACTTGTGATTTGAAAATGAGTAAAGGGGTACCCCATACCAATGGTTATATCTGGATCCCATTTTGACACATGTATTTTAGAAAGGAAAAAGATATACTCCCAGTAAGGATTCAATTTATTTCTGGAAAAAATGGAGGCACAAGTAGGAAACATTATAACCAACAGAGCAATGATATAAGTGGATTTGGAAGAAAAGAATAGCCCTGAGGGTGAAAGGTGTACATTATATATAAGTTTTGTATTGTCTGTCTTCCATTTCATTTGTATATTATTCTCAATAATGTTTTTATGTCTCTTTTTAAAATATATTAGATGAGACTTCAGTGAACTAAGGCTTCCGTAAACTGTCGGCTGCCAAGTCGGCAGCTCCGCAGTTCAAATCCTGGGTGCCACACAGCGGAGCGAGCTCCCGCTGATAACCCCAGCTCCTGCCAACCTAGCAGTACGAAAGCATGTAAATGCAAGTAGATAAATAGGTACCACCATAAAAAAAAGCGGGAAGGTAAAACAGTGTTTCCTTGCAGCCACGTCGGCCATGGACTTGCACAACATTGGCTCTTCAGCTTGAATACATAGAGGAGCACCGCCCCTAGAGTCAGACACAACTAGCACGCATGTGCGGGGGGAAAGCTTTACCTTTTTTTATGAATAAAAGTTCATTCTCTTTTGTATAATTTTTAAAATAAAAAATATTTCAACAGCACTGAGCACTGTTGGTTCCTAGCTTCTTATATATCTTATATCCAAATGCTACTTCTTCAATAATTAGGTTTTAAATTGCAAATAATATTGCTTTCATCTCACCCATTTTGATATGTTACTTTTCTTATCTGCATTTTTCAGGGCAATACAATGGGTCCAAAGTAAGGTTTAATTCTACGCAAATACTAGGGTTTACTTCTGCGTAAATGAAATCAATACAACCAGTTGTTCCAAGTTGTTCATGACCAATATTCCATTGATTTCTTCTGGTTTAATGGAATTTGAATTTAATCCAATTTTAGTTTAGAAAAAAATTGCTGTGTAACAGAAAATAGATCAGGATGCCAACACAATAAAAAACTAAAAACATGGAATTCCATATGTAGTAAAGGAACTAAACTATAAGAGATCTGAATATAATAACCCCATAAGGATGGATTGCCAAAATAACAGAAAATTGCACTTCAGGACACTACTATTACTATTTGTTTTGTTTATATGCTGACCTTCTCCTAGTAAGGGGACTTAAGGCAGCATATGAACACTAATGTTTATAAAAGCATGATCTTAACAAATACTCTCATTTTTAAAGAATGCCTACCTATTTATGGTTTGGCTGAATCAGTGCTTCAGTAGAAATCTAATATAACAGAGTATTTCCTAAAGTTGAACATTATTAAAGAAATTGAAGCAAATGTTTAGTGGCTGATAAAAATAACTTTTTGTTGCTTTTGTCTCAGAAACAGGATCTTAATTGTAAGATAAACAGAAAAAATGTAACATACATAGTAAACCAGAGAAAACTAGTGAACAAAAGAGTAAAAGTCAATATATGGGTGGATGTACACTTTCACTGTTGAAGTGCAATCATATTTAAAATGTATGAGTGCCCTAGGATTTGTTCATCGTATAACACAGACATCTAAAATGCAGAATTTGGCTCTGCATGTTGGACAAGGCACACAGCTCGCAAGCCAGGTCTCTGGATGCTGCTGGTCTTGCCGACTAGCAAACCATTTTCCCATGCACGTAAGGCACCACATAGGACGACAGTAGCATTGTTGGCATTCTCCTTCATTTGGCTCTTGACAGTTTTTCAGAAGCTTGATATTTGCACTTGTCTGCATACACCCAATACATGGGTCCAGTTCCTGGAAACAAACAGGAAGAAATATATGGCTCGTCAGTTTTATTAATTGTAGAAGTGGCATCTTGAAGGCGTCGGAAGGAAAACACATGGGACACTTTCCAAAAAGCAGACCTAAGAATATAATGTATCCATCTTTTTTCTCAAATGACTATTACAGATATAAACTCTTGCACCCATAACTGTCTGTACATACTATTAAAACGAGACATCCAAGGTTTCTTATAAGGTGAATGTGTGTGCGTGCGTACATGACCCCCCCCCCAGCAAGGCTCTCCCTGCCTAGCAGACCTGCAGTCATGGGAGGATTGTGTGCACACCTGTGTGTTTGGGAAACGTTCCATGTGCAACAAAGAAAATCATGCCCAGAGTGGCTGAAAGTTACAAGAAATATTGAAGGTATAATGTTGCAATGTAGCGTAATGGAAAGAGAATTGGACTAGGATTCAAGAGGTTCAAATACCACTTTAACTGCAGAAATTCACTAGAGGTGACTAAGATAAACCACTTCTTAGAAGAGATTTGAAGGCCCAGAAAAAAACCCAGAAACATTGGGGGAGGGGACTTCCTCCTCCCCCCCTCCCCCCCATTTTGGTCCTGGAGACTGGGTTTTTTTTCCTGAAAAATTGGAACATTTAAAAAAGAAAAATGATTATGGAATGTTTTATTTGAACATGATGAATAAAATATTGTAAGACAGGGTGTTCTAATATTTTCCATATCATTTATAAAAATATATGCATAGTATCAGATTATTCTAATTTCTGTGCACTGGGGACAAGCAAGTCCTAGGTTACAAACTGAAATCTCAAATGAAAGAACAAGACACATTTCTTTCTTTTTAGGAGGTACTGCTAATATCACAAGAAAAAGAAAAAGACTTCACTTTTGTTTTTTGCAGGTGGGTGGGTGTGTTTGGTTCTGTTCTGTCCTCTTCACTAGGCCACAAAGCACTGGAAGAAATACAGAGCAACAGAAATGATTCTGCTTAAATTTCATGCCCATTCTTTGAAACTAAGTCCCATTTCCTTCTATACATTCTCCCCCTTCAATTCTTTTTATGAGAATGAGGTTTTTATTTTATTTTTATTTAATACTGTGGAGAGGAATTATGAATTGTTAATTCTGGATTTTTAGACATTGTTTTGTAGAGGGGTTTTCTGTTTTAGAAAAACTAGTAAACAGTTCAGGAGACTATTACTCCATTTGCTACTTACAATTACAAATAAATATTATTTAAAAGTAAATTGTTTCTAATAATTGTTTGGATACACTGTACTTTAATATTCTAGTTGTGATAATTTTATGCCAAGTCAAATTGTCCATTGTCATATTTATGTTCCTAAAGTAACAGAATGACTTTCAAGCTGTCTTCTTCTTCTTCTTCTTCTTCTTCTTCTTCTTCTTCTTCTTCTTCTTCTTCTTCTTCTTCTTCTTCTTCCCAAGTGCCATGTCTTCGTAGAACATTGGCGATCAGTAGCCTGAACTGGTTTTGAACTGTTTACTGGTTTCAAAACCAGTAAAAGGGGTGGATAGTGCTAATGTAGCATTATTTTCAATTTTTCCAGAATTTTTCATTTCTTGGAGTGGGGAGGGGAGGGTTTTTTTTTTCCAAGCTTCAAAATTTCCGGAAATTTTAAATCTTTACTTCTTAGGCCTGTCTGTGAAGAGTCTCAGTCATCCAGGTGAGGTTATCTGGAACTTGAGTCATGGCGACTGGACTTTGTTTCTTGTGAGATCGAAACATTTCACTACTCATCCAAGCAGCTTCCTCAGTCTGAGGAATGTTAGTGGCAAGGCCTCCAATTTATAATTCACCTTGCTTTCACCTATTCCTGGTCTGAATAGACTTATTAGGTGGACAATGGCCTAAATAGGCTCATTAAGTAGACAATGGCTTGGGGTGCATGAAAGTATCACCTATGCAACCTTTCCCAACACCCATTAAGTATGACTCATTAGCTGTAGCCTTGCTGGTAGAAGCATGAAGTGCTTCTGATTTGTCTGGGGATTGACAAAAGAGTAACATAAGTAACAGACACATTGTGCCTAGTCCCCCAACTTTGATGACAGAGGGGTTTTCAATGAATGGCTTCCCTGACCCTTCACTCAAACCACCTATCATCTCTGTCTAATATGTGCACAATTTCATCTTTGAATCAGCACCCTTTGTCCTTCAAATGAAGCTACACTGCTGATTCTGCTTCTGAAGTGCTGCCCCTCCTGTGTTGGGCCATCCTCCTGTTTAAGGAAGCAATTGTCTTACTGCTTTTAATGTGAATTACATGCAAAAAGTTTATTTGTGATTTGAGGCACAATGATGAATGAGTAACAATCTGGCATTAGAGTTGCCGGATCCACTGTGTTATTATGTCATATTTAATTAGAGATATAAAAATAACTGTGTTATTATATCATTTTTCAGGGAAAGCAAAGCAAAGTGTTCTGCTTATATACCGCCCCATACCACTTCAAGTAGTCTCTGGGCGGTTTACAGTTTTTTAATTACGGTATGCGGGCTACACATTGCCCCCCCCCCAAAAAAAAGCTGGGTACTCATTTTACCAACCTTGGAAGGGCTCAAGGCTGAGTGAACCTTGAGCAAGGAAGTCAGACAAAAGTGCATTTTACCTCCCTATATGTAGAACGTATCAGGGACAAATCCAGATTAGATTCAATGAAGGAGGAATGAAAATTAGTAGAATAAATGTTAATACCATAATTTAAGAGAAGCAGATGATACCTTATTACTGGCAGAAAATAGCAGTTATTTGAAACAACTACTAATGAAGTTTAAAAGAAAAATTATTCAGGAGGGTTGCAGCTGAACATCAGGGCAATAGTTCTGCCCTAATGTTTAACTGCTACCCTCCTGAATACCAAGGAAAACTGCATAATTTAACAATGAAGAAATAGGTATCATTTGAAAAGTTATATAGTCTAAGTCATCAATTCAAAAGGAAACCAAAATGTAGAAATCAGAAGGAGACTGATACTTGCAAGAATGGCTGTGAAAGAACGAGAGAAGATCCTCAATTGTAAAGACACCTGTCTTCCATTATAACTCTTTCAGCAGTTCAACGTGTGACATATAGATGGTAATGACACATAGATACTGTAGCTATGATATTTGGTTGTTGTGACCGTCCCCTCTCCGAGTCTAACTGGAAACATCGGAAATAAGCTTATGGGGGTTTAACTTGGTTTACAATTGTTGGCAATATTTAATTACTTGGTTAATTATTTAGTACTGTATATTCATATGCCACCATATGTCCTAAGATCTCAATTGAGGCAGCAACAATAAGAACAACATAAAACAATTCAATATTTTAAAATATTTTAAACATTAAAAACTACACACATTAAAACAACAGCAGCCAAGGGGGCTGCAAAGTTTATTGAAGCCATGATCCATAACCCCAGAAATGTTTGGTGAATCATCATGTTTTAACTTAGTGTGAAAATGAGGTTACTATCAGCATCAGTCAAGCTTCTACAGGGAAAACATTCTATAACCGAGGAGCTATAGGCAAGAAAGCCCTCAAAAACATGTTTGTGGAGGGACATGGAGGAGCCTCCCTAATCCAGCTAATTTTAGTGATCAGGCAGGTGTGTATGCCGAGAAGAGCTCCTTCAGGTACTCATGTACCAAGGCCTTTTGGGCTTTGTAAGTCATCAGCAACATCTTGAATGCAGACCAGAAGCATATTATCAACCTGTGCAGTTATTCCAGGACCGGTGTCATATGGGTTCTGAAAAGTGTTACTGCTAGCAGTCTAGTTGCTGCATATTGCACTCAGCTCCACATTGTTGTTGTCAGTGGCAGCCCTACATAAAGTACATTACAGCAGTCTAACCAGGAGGAACCTATTCCCAGCAGGCTCTCCATTCACTGTTTCTGATATATCGTGGATGGTGGTGGTGTTCAACAGGACTCAAACTACTTTGAGAGCCACTGAAAATAAATAACTTCTATGAGCTTTATTTCAAGAAACATAACCTATATAAGATTTGAGCAAACATGTTTAAGATTGTTCATACTGTAAAACTTGCAAAACAAGTCCACCAATTTACTTGAATGTATACTTCCCTCAATCTGTCTCTTTTAAAGGTTTCTTTACCAATTAGAATAAAAGTATTCAATCACGTTTTTAAACCAACAAAATTGTGGGTGAAATAACACTAGGCATGGACAACACCAATATAGAATCAGCCTATACAGAATCAAATAGACTACATAATTAGAAATAGTAGATTAAGAAGCTAACAAGACCAGGAGCAGATAATGGCACTAACCACAATTTGATGTCAAAAAACTCAGTAAGGAGGAAATAAGGAGATGAAAAGAACCATACTACCAAAATATAGTTTAAAATAACATTTCTGATGAATGTAAAGACCATATAAAGAACAGATTTGCACTGTTGAACTCAACTGATCATGAACCAGAAAACCTGAAAACTGAAACCAGATATATGAGGGGAAAATGCAAAAAGACTATCCCTGTAGTCAAAAGAAATGTTTAAATGGATGACTGATTAAACTCTTAAAATTGTTATGGACACATCAGTAGCAAAGGGAAGAGACAGAAAGGGAGTCAGAATTCTAAATGGAACTCTTTAGGAACTGTCACAGAGAAAGAGAACTATTAAAATGATCAGGCAAAGAAACAGAAGAGAACAACAAAGATACAAGATACATCTTTGATAAAATCCAACATTTCTAAGGAAAATTGAAACCTAGTTTAGGAATTAATTTATTTTTAATTTAAATCATAAAAAAATCTGATTTTAAAAATCTAACTTCGGTTTAAATAAAATCCATCCTGACCATAAATATATGCTAGCTATTGGATCATGCCAAAGAATTTCTGATACCAATGAAAGAAAGAGCAAAAGCAGATCAGAAGTTGACTTGGTATATGCGAAGGATTTACTTTCTACAAGGTCCACTAAATGCTGGAAACAAGCAAAGAAACTGAATTAGACTTGGCCACTTGTGGCAGTTTATATTTAATGAAGCATGTACATCTGCAAACCAGTGTGATGTACTGAACCAAGTGTCAGACTAGGATTCAGGCAGCCTGGGTTTGAATCTCCAGTGAGCCACAGAAACTCATTGCGGATATAGAACTGGTAAAAACCGCTCTAAAGTATCTCACTTATCTTGAGAGCCCCATTAAGGTTACTATAAGTCAGTTCTGACTTGACAGCACGTATCAAAGTTTTAATAATAAATACAATGGCACTGTTCCCCAAGCTGTCATTGACCAAGTCACCTGTCAACATTTACTTTTCAAAAGCAACTAGTATCCTCTGCATAATATGAAAAGATAATAATCCCTGGTCTTTGAACGAGTCATACCTGGTTGCTTGGAACAGAATATGTCTGATTCATTTCTACTAGAGAGGTAAATGTTTCCAGGAACAAGTCACTGAGAGTTTGATGGATCACCACATTAGCAACGTTACGAATAGGAGCATGGAGCTTCTCGCGCAGCTCTCCATATTCTGATGAATTTAACCTAAGAAAGACAGAATCCTGTATCAGCCATATGTAAAAAATTAGTGGCTCTTATAAAACTAAAATGTTCACTTTTTGGAGATAAAGCAGCCTGATATGCTGCCATAAAATTTTGATATGCAGCAAAAGAAGTTATTTTAGGACATAATGAAATTATGAAAACATACTGATAACTGCAAATGGGTACAGATAAAATACATCATTGTAGAAAATATTACAATATAGCCAAGCTATTTTGATTTGTCTCCTCTCCCTTTGGAACTGTTCTAAATTTTTAAATACAGTGGTACCTTGTATAAAGGAATTAATTCATTCCAAATGAAATTATGTTAAGCAAATTTTCCTTTATACAAATTTCCCATAGGAATGCATTGAAAATGGAGTGATCCCATTTTTATGTTGTATGGATTCGCCCCATAGTCGATTCTGTTAAGCAAATTTCCCCTATCTCCGGAATTTTTTATGTTGTACAGATTTTATGTTATACAAACCCTTTGTTGTACAAGGGTCCACTGTATAATATTGCTAGAAAGAGAAAACAAGAACTACCACCTCCTAGCTATAGTCCCAGAATAACCCCAGAAGAAGGGAATAGTGAACCACTTTTGAGTATTCTATACCTAGAAATCGCTGGAAAAGGTCACCTTAAATGAAGACTGATTTGACAGCGCTTTACTACTGGTATTAACATTCCCTCTCTAAGGTGTGCATGCATATGCATGTGCAGAGCTCCACTGGGGCTGTGAATGGGCAGTCAGCAGCTAGTTTGTTTACTTCCCATTTCAGATGCAGCCCCCAACCCTCCATGCACACATGGGACCCGGTTTCTGTCCAGCAGGAATGAAAATTAGAGGGAACAGTGACTAATACTAATAGTTATTATTATTGAGAGGGGTTTGGATACGCCATCCTTCACTTCTCCCTTTTGTCACACTTTGGGGGGGGGCAGGGAGGCTCTTTTGCCAGTTAATCTCAGCCAGTACACAGTTGTGCCAGGAGATCTGAGATCAGCAGGCACAAGGGGGTTCTGCTGATTCCAAGCCTACTACAGCTGGCATGTCTTTGAGTCTGCACGCTGTGTGGGTTAGATGCTCATATTTTGCTTGAAGTCAGCAGTCTCAACCTTTCTGGAACATGAATACCATTACAAAATATATATAGCAATGGGGTTCCCAATTTATAAAACCAATTTATAGTAAGTGGCTCTTACTAGTCATGAAATGCTCATTTCCCCAAGTGGCAGACTGGAGACACAAAACAACAACAGCTTGCCTTGACTATGAGGCAGAAGTAGGATTTCAGCCACAGGACACAAAAAACTACTTTTGAATAACATATTCTGCTCAAGACACTACAGGAATTTTAAAGTTTCTTTTAAAGATTTCACCATTTTTATTGGCTACTTTAGCTCGCTTCAGGTTTTAGCTATAATTTATTTATTTATTTATTTTAGTTTGTTCTTTTTAACATCCAGGAACCTGCTAGTGTAAACCACATGTGTAAATTAAATCACGTAACTCACTGTGGAAAATTGTCGCTAACAATGAGGCACTGACTGGAAAGCTCTTTTGTTAACAGCAATTTGCGACAGAGAGTTATGTTGTGTTATTTATACAGACAAAAATAATTAGCAGGATTCCAGTAATTATTTTATTTGTTCACTCTACTGATGAGCTGACATCACTGGAGACAATTATCTTTGTTTTTCTTGCTATTGACAACAATTTCCAAATGTAAATCCTATTTAGCCAGTAACTATATTCCTAACGTTCTTCCTCGTTTGTTCTATCCACAGAATATTTAAGCCAGTTCCCTCTACAATGCAGCACTAACAGCCCTATGCTATAGTAATGAAATCCCATTTTCCTTGGTATTAAGTGTTAACATCCAACAAAGTGGGGGAAATTTTTTTTTACCGTATATCAAACGATTTCACATTAGGATTAACACTGGCAACACGGATTGTGAGGAACTGTGCAGGCATATTTGAATCCGGTATGAGTTCATGCTGCCTGGACTCCACCACTGTCAGATGGATGTCTTGCTGTTGGGCAATATGTAAACTGTATGTAGTGACCTTCATAATCCAGGTGTCTGTAACAATTACACGTGCTCCTGGGGCCCCGGTAGCAAACTTATCAATTCTTCTGAATTCTGTGTTGATAGAAGAAGCCACTGCCCTCCAGCCTGACTGTGGGAGGGCATAAAGGGAAATAGTCTTGACGAGGGGATGGTTACGCCAACCATTCAGTGACCAGTAATATATCAGGATACCAACAACAGTCGGAGCAAGAACAGCCAGCAAAAAGAAGATTTTCCAACCATTGGGGGCCTGGTAAACACTGCACAATTGTTTCTCAGGAGCTGCAAAGCACATGCCAACATAATAGCCTGCAAAAGATACAGAGACAGTTTTAGAAGGCAAAGCAAACACGGCATGCAAATACAGTGGTACCCCGACTTAAGAGCAGCTTGACTTAAGAGCGGAACACTGTTGGCGTTTTAACTGCCACCTTACAAATTTTAGATACGGTCTGTTTGACTTAATTTTTTTTTCATTTTTGATTGTTTAACTTTTTCAATTTTTTGGATAGGTACCGCGACTTAAGAGTAGTTTGACTTAAGAGCATGATGCATTTGGAACAGATTGAGGTACCACTGTACACTGCTTAGATCTCTATCCAGCTGTGACATGTCACAGAAATGGTAACTGACATCCCCTTTTTTGTACAATCGGGTACCTTTTTGTCCTGTTGTATGGGGCTGGTCTACTTTGCAAGCCCAGTGTGTGGGGGTGGGGGTGGGGGGCGAATTACAGAACATCCTTCCCTGCAGGGCTAATTCTGAATATCAAGTTCTCACTTTCTTTCCGTGAGGAGACTTCACCTTCTACAAACATGAAGGCTGGTCAGGGACTTGACCGGTGCCCATATTCCAGCAAGAGAGAGACCATGAGGAGGAGCTGTGGGGGGGGGCGGGCCGCTGGGAGGAAGGGGTAGAATTCCTGACGACTACCGTGCACCCTTGTATAACAAACGGTGTGTATAACATCAACTTTGTGCAACATAAAAAAATTCCGGAGCTAGGGGAAAGTTGCTTAACAGAAGCACCTATGGGGCCAATCCGTACAACATCAAAATGGGATCACTCGGTTTTCAATGCATTCCTATGGGAAGTTTGTCTAAAGGAAAATTTGCTTAACATAATTTCATTGGGAACGAATTAATTCCTTTTATACAAGGTACCACTGTATATCATCTCTGTGTTGGAGGTGTAAAAAAAAAAAGGGGGGGGAGGCTATGTGCATATGCGGTGGCAATGTGACCCAAGGAAGAAGGAATTCCCTCCCTCCCTCCCTCCCTCCCTCCGGTGCCCCCCACCCACCCACCCACCCGGACCCCCATTCCGGGCTCACCCAGGGGGAGGAGGGCGTGGGCCAGGAGGGTGCCGGCGCCCCTCCGCAGGTGGTACTGGACGAAGGCCGCGTCCTCGCTGCCCAGCCAGCCGCTCAGCAGGTTCGGCACCGTCAGGCCGGCCGAGTGGAACTCGTTGGGAGGGAAGACGAAGCACACGGCCAGCACCACGTAGGCCAGCGTGAAGGTGGCGGCGGGGCTGTCCATGGGCGGGCAGGCGGGCAGGCGGGCGGGCGAGACTCCCCCGCACCCTCACCCGTGGGAGGGGGACCGGGACTCCGCCGGCCACCGAGCTCCACCCGCAGGCACTGGGCTCTGGCGCCTCGGGGCTCCACGCCGAGGAGGGTCTGGGCGCCCGGGCCCGGAAAAGCCCCGCGCGGCATCCTGGGAGTTGTAGTCCGAGGGCCGGGGAGGGGAAGGGAGAGGAGGTTTCCTCCTGGGTGCGACCCGCGCGCCCACCCTGTCGCCCTCTTCTGCCGGGTGGGTGGTCTTTCGGCGGGAAATTGGGGGGGTGGGTGGGAGAGAGAGACGCCAATTCTTTTGCCCGGGGCCGCCAAGCCAGCTCTTTGCCTGGCGAGGGTTGCTGGTGCGGTGGGAGTAAGCAAGGCAGCACGAGGGGGACGGTTGTTTTTTTCTCTCTCCAACAGACGAATTAATTAATTAATTAATATGGAACTCGAGCACTCTCAGCACCAGGAGCAACTGATCTGAACCAAGCTCCTCCTGCCTTGGACCGAGATCTAGTAGTGCTCGACAAAGTCGGCCGCAAACTTCTTCTCCCTTGGAGCCAAACCTTTTTAATTCGCTAATAATTGCTTCAACTCCAAGGAAGCGGAGGGAGTCAGGCGGACTCTATGCAGGGATTGGGCTCAACAGGAGACTTTTTTTTGTGTGTTGTGTTTTAAAGTCGTGACCCCAAGTCCATGGAGTTTTCTTGGCAGGAATACTGGAGTGGTTTTGCCAATTCCTACTCCAGGCGCCTACAGCACCTGGTATTCCCTGGTGGTCTCCCATCCAAGTACTAACCAGGGCCGGCCCTGCTTAGCTTCCAAAATCAGGTGAGATTAGATGTGCATAGGGCATCTAGGCAGCTTACTCCTGTGCAAGTCTCCGTGTAAACAGGTTTAGGACTCGACCAAGTGTATCTCCCCCCCTCCCACCCCGCCTCAGCGGCAGACCTATTCAAGCAGCAGCAATTCCGTTCCCTAGTACCCCAGTTAAAACAAAGAGAGCGCCGGGCATAAACTACACTTCCCAGGGTAGAACAGGCAGACGCATGCGCGGTGCACTCCGTAGAAACCCCCCGCCCCCCTCAGGTGACCGTGCCACGATCGACCGCGTCGCTATAGAACCATGTGATCTCTGACGTCACACGCCGCTCTGGTCTCGATTGGTGGAAGCGAGTTAACGTTGAAATTTGAAAACGGGGCAGGGGTTGAGTTGGGAGACGGGAGGTTGGCAGTACATTCGCAGAGAGTCGCCCGGCGCTTTGTTGGCGGCGGCGGCGGCGGCGGCGGCGGCGGCGGCGGCGGCGGCGAAGAAGAAGAAGAAGAAGAAGAAGAAGAAGAAGAAGAAGCAGGTAAGGGGAGGCCGGCGGGCGAAGAACAACAGCTGTTAGCCTGGCTGTTTTTCCCCCCTTCCCTCCCTCCCTCCCTCCCTCGGCCGCCTCCAGAACTCGCTCCGAATTCGTTATGGAACGGCGATGGCTTGGGCTCCATCCAGGCGCCACCGAGACGAAGGAGTGGGGAGGCTTTGGGTCCTTCTCTCTCTCTCTCTCTCTGTGTCCCCCTTGGAGTGGGCTTAAGAAATGAGGGACTGCTTACGAGGTGACCTTTTGTATGGATTGCCATGCATGATTGCATTGACTAAAAACACCCAAGTGATTTCCAGGCTTACTTTCCACCACCCCCACCCCCCCCTTCATAAGAGAGCTTTTTCTTTTTTCTTTTTGCCTGCTCTTTGTAGCTTTATTGTTACCTTTTAATGTTCTAAGAGGCCTCTCCTAATTCCCTGTTCTGAACTTGAATATACAGTAGCAGTACTCTATGTTAAATGTTCTGGGCTACAGTTCCTCTTTATTTATTGTGAGCCACCTTGGGTCCTTTTCCAAGGAGAAAGGTGGGGTGAAAACATTCAAAATAAGTAAATAAATAAAGCCGGGGCGGAGGAGGGGGGGAGTCGGAAGCCCTGGTTCTGGTAGCAGGAGGGGGGGGGGAATGGAAAATGGTCCTCAACCTGTGGGGTCCCCAGATGTTCCTGGACTGCAGCACCCAGAAGCCTCCACCACTTGCTGTGCTGGAAGGGATTTTGTGGGAGTTGCAGTTCAGGAACATCTGGGGACCCCACCGGTGGAGTCGTGCAAAAAGCGAAGTGGGGTAAAATACAAATGCCGGGCACGGGGGCACGTTTGGAAGGATTCAGATCTTCCTTTGACCAAGGAAGGCTCTGGGTGGCATTGGGGGGTATTCCGAGGATGAACAGAATGTTATTGGCCATCACCTTAAGCAACATAACAAAAGTAATGTGCAACAGGAAAAACAAGGAGTTGAATTGAAACCGTTCTCATGGGGGTGGGGGGTGGAAAAGGCTGCTCTCCAGTCTGCCCCTTTAGGTGGAGATTTGCATTCCAGTGTATAAGCTCCTTGGAAGAGAAGATGAGGGAAACAAACACTTCCAGATACACAACTACAGTACAAGGACCTTTCCTTGCCCCTTTAGACGAGATAAGCCATTTTTGGCTATTCCCTGTTTCTTTGTACTATAAAAGGGAGTTGGGACAATATCTTTAGTAAAACCAGGTAAAAAAGCACAATGCTGGTTTTTGAATTGTGCAGAGGTGTTTCTCAGGAAAGGTGGACTAGGGAGAGGTTTGCATCTCTTCCAGTGGTTCCCAACCTTGGGTCCCCACACGTTCTCGAACTACAACTCTCAGAAATCCTGGCTAGCATTACAAGTGGTGAAGGCTTCTGGGAGTTTTAGTCCAAGAACATCTGAGGACCCAAGGTTGGGAACCATTGGTTGAAATTCAGTTGCATATAGAACATGGTACTGTTTTTGGAATAGACCCATTCAATCAGGGGCGTTTGGTGAGCCAACTTATGTGTAGCGATTGTTTATTTCAGTGGGCCTCCTCTTTTTGTGAGTTTGCTAAATAGCAAGATTTCAGCCATTTTGGTGAGTTTGTCTTAGGGTAAAATCACACAACTTTGCCATCTTGATGTTTTATCTCTCTTCAAAAAGAGGAAACAAAGGTACAACAAGGAGAAGAAAATGCTAACACTTCATTTGACTTACTTTCCCTAATCACATTTTATTTGAAAAAATCTAGCTTTTCTAGCTCAGTGATTTAGGTTTTTGGATGTTCTGCCTTGGCAGGGATTAGATTTGATAATCCATAAAGTCCTTTCCATGTCTGCAGATCTAAGATTGTTGTACTTTTTCAGTGAAGGTGCAACAGTCCCCCCTCTTCCTCTAGTGTTCTAGGAGGAGCTATGTGATTTATTTTCACTATATTTTGTACCTTATTAGCGTTGGCAATTTTAGATAATAACAGTGCTAGGGCCAATCTGATTCTAGAAAAATGTAAAATAAATAAATCCCACAACCATTTCAGTAAAAGTGTTCTCTTTTTTTTAACTCCAAACTTGAAAAATTTAGAACGCTGTTATTAAGTATCCAGTTACCTTAAGTGAGAGCAGGGAATCTGCTACCACCCAGTGTTAAATTACAGCTTGTATCATCAATGGTCATGGGCTTGAGGCTAGTAGGAGTTGCGATCCAACAATATTTGCAGGGCCACAGGGTTCTTGTTCCTGCTATGAAGGCATACTGTCTACCAACAAACTCTTTATATATATTGCTTTTCATTTCTAGAATGAATCTGCAGACATTAAAGAGAGAAAATATGGCAGATGACATAGCTTCTGAAAGCTGTCCAATTCTCTTCACATCTCCAGAGGTCACAGGCAGGCCTTCCATTCTTCGCCCATCACAGAAAGAAAATGTGCCACCAAAAGGAATAGTGAAGCCTATGAAGGTACATCAAGCATAGAGTGTGTGCACGTGCAATATCTATGTGTGTGTATATGTTCATATATTACATGCATATGTTTGTGCATGTTTCAAGAGATCCCAGTGCACTGATATGTGTGTGTCAGCAAACGTTTTACGGTGCTTCAAGAGATGAGCTGACACTGTTACCGAGTCTGAATTGTGGAGAAGCATGCATTTTGTCTGTATATTACAATCATTACCCTGTAGAAATGGGATTCATCTCACAGAAATCTCAAAGGGGCACAGAGCCAAACCATTTTGATCCTTAGCAGCACCTTGATAATGGAAAATGTATAACTGGATTTTCGTATTCTGTCATATATGAAATACCACTTATTCACCTCGGGGGGGGGGCATTGGTTTTCCTCTGCTATCACTGTTTATCTCACTTTGCAACAATGTGAGATGGGGATGATTTTTTTAAAAATTGTGATTTGTCGGGGCTGATGAATCAACACATTTCCAGTGATGAATTGATTGAATGTTCAGAAACTCCCCCTGGCATCTAGAGGCCCCAATTTTTCATAGATGCTTCCTATGACATTCCTCTATAAGCCCTGAAAGTTTGGTGAGGATTTGGGTTCAGATGTCTGAGCTATGTACCCCCAAAGAGCCCCCCCCCCCCGTGAATGTGCCCAGGAAATGCCTGATCGCCCCAGGAACAAGGAGACACCAAATTTTCAGGAAGGGTTCTCCCAGTTCATCTCTACAAGCCTTCCATGTTTGATGAAGATTGGGCTTCCAACATCAGAGTTAGGTACCCACAAAGTGCCCTCTTCCCGGGAAGTGTCCTTTAGCAACATGGTTGGGCAAACACAAACTTGGAGAGATTATATAGGAGAGTCAGGGGAAGCTTCTCTACAGGTACCTGGGGAAAACATTCCCAAGGGGCCCTATTTGTGGGGTACATAACTCAGATACTAAAACTCCAATCTCCACCATATTTGGAGGGATTATAAATGGTATGCTTCCCTAAGATTTTAGTGTCACTATGTCCCTTGGGCACTGTTTTATAGCCTGAGGAATTGACACATTAAAATTTGCTAAACTTTTGCAAATTCATATTTGTCAGGGGAACTTTATGACAAATGCAAATTGATGAATTTTGATGCATCTGCCAAATTCATCAGAAAATATGATACGTTCTTCCACTCATCTCCATCTCTAGTATTGAGAATATAAAAGAAGGAATCTCCATTTATGGCACCCAGAATAAGTAATCCCCTCCCTGCGAGAGCTAACTGAATTCCACTTGGCTAATGCTCGGTCACAGTTTTAAGGTGCATCTTTTCAGTGTACCTAGAGTTTTAAAAATATTCCTTATTTTACTTATTGGTTGAGGGCATCAATATCAAATTTTATTCCAGGTGTATGTTGGATATAATGCATGAATTTATTTTGACTCCGTGGGTCTATAACAAGCTTTCTCCTCAGGTAACTTTTCAAACCCCCATACGGGATTCTCAGACTCGCAGAATCCTGAGTCCTGATATAAGAAAGAAGCCAGAAACGTTTCTTGTAGGAGATAACTGTGGAGACATTTCAGAGGATCTTGCCTCGCCTGCTTATAATGCTCTGTGAGTAAAACATTCTGACAAAATTACAAAGAGTTAAATGGTGCCTAATTTTCCAAAAGACATAGAGGCTGTTTTGCAGCTGTCTTTCCCGATGCTTTAAGTCAGGGGAAAGTGGCTTGTTTTCCTGAGATATGTTGGTTGGAATTTTAGATAGGTGTCTTTTCTGGCCCTCCACAGATACAAGCAGTAGCAGCAACTATTCCACCTCAGCATGTGTGCCATTGTACTGAGGCCTAAGGGTCTGCAAAGGATGGTTGTATTAGCTGGAAACTTTTGTAGACAGTTACACAGCTTTTTGTCATCCCAGGTATCATTGGGAAATATTGTGCTAATACTTCTCCAATATTTCTCTCTGTAGTGGGAAAAGCAAAAAACAAACAAACAAACCCTGGCCTTTTTAGCCTGGTTATGCCTGACATTCCTTTCTCAGGCGCCATTGATACTTTTTCTTACAAAATGATTTGACTTCCACTCTGTGTAACTTTGGAGCAAGAACCTTTTTCAGCATGACAACCAAATTCATTTTTTGAAAAGTTCTTAAAAGAGTCCACATTCAAGTGGTCAGCAGGGCAAAAGGCAAAAATGTGGTACCTGTCTGTGGAGCCAAAGGTTGGGAATGATTCTAGAGTGTGCCTCCTGGAATAAAAGTGTAGTTTGGGGCAAGTTACACAGTTCCAGAGCAGCCCCAGAAGAAGGCAACGATAAAACACTCCAGAATACTTTATATCTAGAACACCCTAGGAAACTGTCTTAAATCAAAATTGATTTGATGGTCCTTAATTAATCAGTCTATTAATGAATGCATTTTTTTTTGAAAGTAAGTACCACCAAGCTCTGGTTGTCCTTATTCCAGGTAAATATACCTAGAACTAAAGTTTAACTGTGGTCTTAAAGGAAACCTGCATGGCTCTCTAGGCCTAGAATTCTTAGCTCTCTTTAACAAGAATATGTTGGAAATGTGTTGTGGGTGTTCTGGTTTATAAGTCATGGACCTTATTGAGCTTTTTTCCCCTTGGTCCGCTCTGAGATTATTTGGTTTGAGACCCAGATGTGGCCTTGAATTAACTGACCAATGGTTGCTGCATTTTCATAGGAGGCAACAAGCAGTTGCAGCAGAAGTTGGTGCAATAAAAGAGGAGATAGAAACAGAACAGAAGATCAGGTCTGATTCTCCAGATGATCTGCCAGAAGAAAGCAAAGGAACACACCCATCTGACTTGCCCACTGTAAATGACGCAGGTTTATTCAGGAGCCCCAGTGATCTCCCGAATTCTCCAAAACCTCAAGAAATATATCCTTTGAGAGTTTTCAGTGAAGCAGAAAGAAGGGATAGTAATATTCATTCACTTGATGTAAATTGTGTGTCTCAAGCAATTAGGGAAGACATTCCATCGGAGGAAACCAGCTGCAGAACAGACAACTCTTTCTCCTCTGTGCCACTGCAGGATGTTGATTCCATAAAGCCAGACATAGACTCTGATCAGGCTATAAAGCCTACCCCTGATGGACTTGGCAAAACTGCACCTTTGTCTGTATCAACCATAGAAAATCTTTCCATCCAGACTGTACCGGAATCCAATAACTTCGATAGTTTCGGCAGTGGTGAAATAAAAGTGACGGTTGATGGGAAGACCAATACAGCTACAGTGGAAAATTCGCCACCCAAAGCCTCGTATAACTTTGACTCTGTTAACTTTGATCCTAACTTCAACCCATTTCAAGGTGGCTCCAAAATTCAGAATTCACCAATGCCTATTGGGCTCGGCACTGTCATTCCCAATACACAGAGGGACACTAAAGCAGATTCAGTCCAAATACAGCAGTTTAACCTATCAGAAGAATTGAAGTCAGTAGAAACAACAACTGAAATACTGTAAGTATCCTCAAAGAGAGAGTCTGTTCCTAGAGCTACACTTTGAAAGTTAGGAAGTTTGTTCAACATCGGCTTCCATTGCCTCTGGTCCTCTTCTTCAGATGCGATGCATGAAGTATCGCTTCAGTAGGCAGGCATTAACCCGAATATGGGGAGAAAGGAAATGGAAAAGAGGTTACTAAGGGTTATTAATGATCTTTGGCTGATGTTGAAAGTTCATTGGCAAGGGACAAATACATTGAAATGCTTATAAACGCATCAGGACTCTCCCCCCCCCCCAAGTAGAAGAAAAGACTTGCCCTGCTAGCACAGAAGACAAGCTTAGCACCTGGGAAAATAGGAATGTAAAACTTACAAGTAGAGAAAATGATGCAAACACTTTTCAGAAAACAAAGCAGTGCTTGCAGTATAGACAAACCTGCAAAGGTGGATTGATTAACATATTTAATAAAATTAAAAGCCCTTTCTGTTCAGGACAACAGAAATAGAGTTAAATCCCTCCCTGAGCTCTTGTTCAGCTTTTTTGCCTTTGGAATCTGACCTTGAAGTCCAGGAATTGCCACAATGAGCTCAAGAGGCATTTGTCCCATTGCTTTCTGACCATTCTAGCTTTGAATGTCAGATTTGTGGTCATCTATTTTTAATGTAAGGACTGTCGTCCTTTTCTGACTAGTCCTTCCTGCATCAACTATGTACGTACATCTTTTTCTCTGCTTACCTTAGACAAAGATTCTTTTTCTGCCATTCAAGCATTAAACTCTTATGACTGCATGGTTGTACGTGCCACCCACCAATGGCCTTTCCCACATTTTGAGCAGAAAAACTTTACTCCAAGCTTTATTCACAACCCTTAATGACTATGAGAACATCACCGTGGTGGGCCTTTTTCATTTCCCTTCTCCTCACGTCTATATAAACATATCTGTGCTGAGAATACTGTATTACTCCATGCATCTGAAGAAGGGAATGCTTATACCTGTTATGGCAAACCTTTTAGAGACCAAGTGCCCAAACTGCCATTCAAAACCCACTAATTTTTAGCAAAGTGCCAATACAGCCATTTAACTTGAATACAGGTGGCTGTGAAGGGGCGATGTCGGGTGCCCACAGGAAGGGCTCGGCACCCGTGCCATAATTTTGCCAACACTGGCTTATACCAAATAAAATGTGTTAGATGCCAGAAGATTCTTTGTTGTATTAAGTATGAGATTCAGACATATAATAATACAAATTCATGAAAAACATCAGCATAGCCATTTAGATACACACCTGGAGTTAATCTCAAGTTGTAGGATGTGTAACAGAAAACTGTTTGAGGGAAAGGCTAGACTTCTTTGTGCTTCTAACATGTTATTTCTTTTAAGCTGCACAGTTTTCTCTTCTAGTGTGTCATAGAAATACTAAGGGCTATTCACTGCTCAGTGCATGAAGTCGTTTAAAGAAGAAACATTCAAAAAGGTCTGCAATGAGTTATATCAGTGGTTAAAATAAATTGTTGGTTTAAAAAGTCATATTCTCATCCAGTTTTTTTTTTTACAATGAGGAGAAACCTGAAAGTATAAAAATAAATGATAAGAGTGCTTTAAACCAAGTGTCATTTGTTGTCAACACCAGTCTTTTGGTTCCTACAGGAAAGAAACTGAGAGAAGCATTGGAAGTGAAGACCAAGAGCAGGCTGTGGTTAAAGGAGACAATCATGCCGAATCTTCAAAGGCATCCATGGTATTGTATATACTGTATACTCCTATGTTCAGGGCTATGCATGCTTTGCCAAAATGTATGCCAGCATAATGTACATTTATTGTGTCAACAGCTGCACAGGCAGCGAAGCCCCACCCTATCTATGGACAGCCATCATTTCTCACACAAGCTTGAGACAATGGAAAACTGAGTTCCTAGCCATTCTGCACAGAATATCACAATCTGCAGTTGGGAATAAACACTATATTTCTCACCAGAGACTAGTGGCAGTTTTCCAAAAGAAATGACAATTTATATTATTCAGATGCCAAAAAGATGTTTAAATTTTTATTTGTTTGTTGCCCTGTTGCCAGATTGCTGGCATATAAATCCAATAAATATTTAAATTTATTGCATTCATTCGTTTATGGGGAAGTGCAACAAGATGTCAAAATAATGTGGGTGTTGATGCAAGATGGATAATCTTGGGAAACTCTTGAGAAATGGTGCTTTCTCTATTTCTCCTTTTTCTTAGCATCTGTCCCATTTGGTGGTGGGGTGCCCCCCCTTTTTTGGGGGGGCCTTCCACTTGGCTCAGTCGCAGGCTTTATATACAGTAAGTACTAGAAATGCGCTTCTAGTATACAACCGTAATGTCCATGTTGGTCTTATTTGACTGAAGACAAACAGATCAGGTGTGATTAGGAAGAGAATACCAGGGATCTTTAAGCAGGATTAGGAGAAAGAACTGTTACCTCCCCATACCACTTCAAGTAGTCCCTGGGCGGTTTACAGTTTTTAATTACAGTATGCAGGCTACACATTCCCCCCCTCCAACACACACACACAGCAAGCTGGGTACTCATTTTACCGACCTTGGAAGGATGGAAGGATGAGTCAACCATGAGCCGGCTACCCGGGATTGAACCCCAGGTCATGAGCACAGTTTTTCCAGAAGTAACCTTCTGAAGGCAATTTGGGGCAGCGTCTCACAGATTTCACAATATTAGGCTTTATGGAGGGACTAAACCTCCCTGTTTTCTAAGCAAACGGGTCTCTTGTGAAACACAATTAAAAATAATATTGTCTCTGACATTTTGTAGTTGTCTTTCTTATTGTTTGATACAGGAGCATAACCGGGTCTGCTACACAGTCATCTGTTTATTAGATAGATATCTCGCTATTCCTGTCTGCCCTCAGTGAGTTCAAGGTAGCAGAGATGGCTCTCTTTTTTCTGAGCTTAATCCTCACAACAGCCTTATGAGAGAAGTCAGCCTGAGAGTAATTGGCCCAAAGTCATTGAGTAAGTTTCACAGCTTCCCTACCCAGTCCAAGCAGTATCAACTGCGCAGGAAGGTGAAGTGAGAAGTTCAGCCACGTGTGCAATTAATGTTTACCACACAGCTCCATTTTATTGACCATTTTCTCCCAATGTTCCTTTGCTTATGCGGCTGAAGGTAGCTTATCATCCAAGCCCCCAGGCCCAACTAATTCATCTTTCTATGGGCAGTTGCTTGTAGATGACCTGGATCTCCTGTCCTCCAGTAGGACTGAAATGGAAGTGACTAAAAGCAGCCAGGTCGATACAGAAAACGAAGAGTTCAAATCACCTTTAGATGGTAAGAGAAAAATACTGTCGATTCTTTGAATAATATTTCTTCCATCCATGTGGAACTAGTCGAAGAGAAACACTTTTGTAACTGTTCCTGATGTCCTCGTCCGACTAGAAGAGATTATCTTCATTGGTAGCACTGGATATGCCACATTGCTTAATGCCTAGTCTGCCCTTTGAAACTCTGTTCCATTAATTAAATGTAGTGTTTTAGACTTGCCCTTGATCTCTGTAGGCCACAACCCTTCTCTAGACCTACTCTGTATTATACATGTTAATATTTTTTACTTTGTCATGCACATACCTGTAGAATGGGTAGCAATAAATTTCCACGTGTTAAGGAGAAAGTACAAATAACACTCTTCTTTCTGAATGAATATAATAGACTCATGTGGAAGGTGCACTACTATTGGCTATGACTTTACATTTTGTTTACCCATATTCGTTGCTGGATGTGAATCCTAACAGGTTTTGCCCAAAGTAATGCAGATATTAACATGTTCACCCGGCTTCACATAAGTGAAGATGTATTGTATTTTGTCTAAAACTCTTGATAATATAGGAACAGTAAAACTGATAATACTTCCCAGTCATTCCAGACAGCAGTATATTTCCTTGTCAGTGACATTGGTTTAAGCAAAAGTTAGAGGTTAAGGTTGCCTAATGCCTCAGGAAGCATACAAGGACATGCCTCTGTATCTACCGAAAGAAAAACATCCTGGTTACATTTACTGCTAATTTGCTATAGAAATTTGCATTCACCATTATTTCTTTCTAGTTTTAGGCATTGACATAGAAGTAGACTACCTGGAGCAATTTGGAATGTCTTCAGTAAGTAACCTAAAACATGAATGAAATACAGGATTTTGTAGCATGGATCTACCACCCCAAAATAGTCTGTAAAAGGAAGTCAAGCAGTTTCCTCTATTGAAAGGACGTGCCTTTATCACTGCTGCTCCTGCTGCTTTGTAGTCTGCCACATGCTGCAAAAAGCAGCAGTCATATATATATATATATATATATATATATACGTAGAACATAAGATGTTTTCATGGTGCCTCCACGAGGCTTTCTGCAGATGGTTCCATAGCTCAGTACTTCTCAAGATGGGACCTACCTCCGTCAAGCAAACCAATTTAACTCTCCTAGCCTTGTCTGCAAAATTACGTAGGGATGATAAGTAAATTTATCTGTTATCCCAGGAATGAATAAAATGTTGTATGCTCAGTAACAATGAGCCCTCTAGTTTTCTATCCCGCTGCATGGGAACCTCTTTCTGGACATGGGAATGGGGCTTCCTTTGAAATGGGAAGTAAATAAATGTGTTGATGGCTACCACTCCAGCGGAGCTCAGGGTGACTGTTCATGAGCACAGCTTAGAGGGAATTTTGGTCAGTGATGAACGTCTGGCTTAATCTTATGTTTTATTTGGCATATTAATTTTGCATGATGTACGTGTATCTTAAAGCTTTTCTAATAGCAAGCTGGCTGAACTGCAATATTTTGATTAAAAGGGGGGGTTGTGCTGTTTGTGGTTTAAATGTGATATACATATTCAAAACTTTACTCAGGAGTTACTCTTGTTAGAATACTTCTCTAAAACCTGAAGCATTTTTATTAAATCATTTAAATTTTAGGGAGATACAGTGGTACCTCTTAAGATGAATTTTATTCGTTCTATGGGTCAATTCATCCTATGAAAAATTCATCCTACGAAACACAGTTTAATGCGGTTTCCCATACGAATGGATTGAATTTGTCTTGCAAAGCATCCCATAGGAAAATTAGTCTTACATGCATTTCCTATTCCCGGACATTACATTCATCTTATGAATTTTTGTCTTAAGGAGCATTCGTCTTACAAGACATTACTGTAGAAGCACTGGAGACTGGTGATGTGCTAATACAGTATATGTTTTTGAGGAATAGTCAACTGAAAAGTTTTGATTTCAGATTTGACTGACATTCATTCCAATCATCCAGTCCATTCATTTATGATTTCTTAGGAAACAATGTATGCAGAGAACTGCAAAGCTGTGTATACTTCATAACGATAGTCCCAGCTTGAGTCCATCAAGCGAACAAAGCCTTCATGGTAGTGAAAGGCAGTCTGAGAGTTGCTAATTTTATACATTTCTAAATCCTTTCCCCATAGTTTAAGGAATCTGTTCTGAGAAAACAGTCTCTTTACTTGAAGTTTGACCCTCTGCTGAGTGAAAGTCCGAAGAAAAGTGGTCCCAGTGCTAACGAAGCAGTGCCTGTTATTCCTGCACTTTTTCAAAACAGGTAAGTATGAGCTTCATGTGCTCATTAATTTCCAACTGTATACAGATTGTTTCAGTATAGTTTCTGTTTTTTAAGCAGCCCATCCACAAGAGTGGTTTCTGGCGAAGAAAAAACCTCTGAACCTGAAGAAAAACCATTGGGCCTGGATCTTCTTGGAACTTTCCCAGATATGGTAAGTGACATTTGCAGTACCCCTCTGCAAATCTTAGTTGTTTGTAGTTATTAAAACAAGAATAGCCAGCTTGTCCTGGTTCAGCAGTAAAACAGAAATGTGGTTTCCAAAGTAAATGATCCATGGGGAGCCTGAGGGATATATGTTTAGTACAGTATCTGTTAAGCAAATGGGCTATGAAGTATTGCAAGTGAACATGTATTACATTTCTTTCCACAGGCCAAAGTTCTTCCAGACATCCCAACAAGTAGTGATAATTCATTGTTTTCCTGTGCTGCATCCACTGACACTATTATAGACATGCTGAAATACAGTCAGAAAGACATGGATACTGCTGTGGATACTGCTGTAGAAAAAGTTAAACAAGAGATGGATGCTGTTGTTAAAAAACTTACTTCTGAGGTAAGAACTTGAGAACCGGTAATTTGATATAATTCTACATCTTTAGTCTGTTTCTCCTGTTGGAAAGAATGGTTTTAAAAATGCAGATCTTATTTACTTACCTTTTTAAATTGTTTCATATAGTGGGTAGGTACTGAAACTTCGAATTCTTCAAAATAACATAACAGAATGATTTGCATTATAAGAAAAAAACCTTTAAATGTCCCCAAAACAGTGACAAATAGTTGAAGAATGGCTTCAAAAATGGGCCTCTTGTTCAGGCCAGTGAAAAACAGAAGCCCCGGTTCTCAGCTTCCCTTTTCAAAATGGCTCCTTTCCAATTGCAGCACTGTAGTGCAGGGTCGCCACAAGATGGCAGTATTGCCATTGCAAACAAGCAGAAGCCAGTTTGAAAAAGAACCTTGTACTTTCCATTTCCCTTTCGTAACTGGAAAAGACAGGGCTAAATTTTCTTATCTTGAAGCATCCCTATTCCCATGGATTTCTCTTCGTAAGAATTTTTCATAATTAGGGGAATTTATAACTCGAGGTATCACTGTATCAGATTCTAGGCCATTTATCATTATTGTGACTTTTGTTCCTTGGTCCAGATTTCTTAATACTTTAATAGATTTTTGTATGTTCATCTCCAGTTAATTAAACAAGTACCACCAGTCCACACAATCAAGGGCTTTGAGAGAGTCTAATGAAAGAACTGCCACTTTCTGGATTTCTTTCCAGTTGCTATATGTCTCTTTCTATTTACCTGGCATAAAACCATATTGACCCAGTCCTTGGCCTCTGTCCATGTCATATTATAAACATGAAGGCGAAAGCCGATATATATTATGATTCTAAAGAGTTTCCTTAAAGGCTTTCCATTCTCTGCTTGTATGTATTGTCTCAATAGCCAGGTCCTAATAAACAGCAATATTTTCATCTTCATAAATGGGCTCCTGTATGTTGTTCAGTGTGCAATATACAGCTACTTTTGCTGTATAGAAGGAAACTAGAATGTGTTTCCTGCATGTTTTTTGTCTAGCTTCAGCTCTATGGAAACTTTACAAGTCCTTTGATGAAACCTTCAAGTCCATTGTAGGACTATATCTTTAAAGTCTTCCCTCCTTTCTCCTTTGATTTTTTTTTAAAAACAGAGAGTTTGTTCTTTTATATCATTTACCAGTGCTTTCACCAAGCAAACCTTTGGGCAAATTAGAAGATAATCCTTTAAAAATGGGTTGCCGAAACAGAACTGATCCAAACTTGTGTAAAATATGATCTGCCATGCCCTCTTTCATAGTCTTTGGTGTTATATAGCTGCCCTCAAAGCAATGGAACATAAGTCCAAAGAGCAACTGATGGAGAAGCATTCAAAATGTGGTCTTGAAAAAAACATGTCCTGAACAAAAGCAATTGATAGTGAGCCACATCCAAAGCAATTGTTCTTTTCATGCTATGGTTATCCTCAAGGAATTATTGTGCCTAGCCAAAGGCTAGTTATCTTTCTTTAATTCTGGTCCATAAATATCAATTCTTGCTAATCATTTGGGCAATCTTCTGGTTTAGGTGCAAGAAAAGGAGGAGGAAGCTTTCCAATGGAAAATGAAGTATGAGAAAATTTATATAGAAAATAAAGAAATGGGGTAAGTTACAACTGCATGCCTTCAAACTTGGTCTTGTGGCCTTCTTGAAGGAATAAGTAGGAGCACACGTGGAGACTGCATTGTGATTCAGTTTTGGAGCTAAAACTTTCTGTTCCACTGAACACTTGGTAGAAGACAGTGCGTATTTGAACTTGTTGGCTTGCTAGATAATTTTGGTAATGGTGACTGTGGTAGTCTTTGGTAAGGGTTGAAGTGGCACTATGTTCCTATTCTGGCCCTACTGGAATGATAGTGGGCTTGTATTCATGGTCTGGGATTCCACAAAACTGTATCCTTCCTCTGTGACTTAAATGTTTTTAATATCTGCGTGAAAACCTTGGTAATCCAGAAGAGAATGCCATAAAAACAGTTGGATGACAGTAGTGTCTGTGACAAAACCTTGGAAGCAGGATTAATGAATATACAAATCATCAGCCAATCCCAGCAGGAGGGCGGGGAATGGTATGATATAAAAAGGGTGGAGCCTAGTCAGTAGGGAGGAGTTGAGTTCAGTTGAGAGCTAAGAGTGCTGGGAGAGAGCACTGCTCTGTGAGAGTTCTGTCAGGCAGTGAGGGCTATACTGTTTACTAGTTATTGAAGACAGGGAGGCTTGTAGAGCTGATTAAATCTATTATATGTTAAAGGCAACACATACCATCCTCAGATATTGTTATATTTATTATCTTCTCAATAAACTTTGTTATTATTTTTATATTATTCATCTGAGTCTATCCCAATTCATGAGGCGACGAGTTTAAAAGGTGGCAGCATTATTAAGTGAATAAAAGGTGGCAGCAGTACCATTTCCATCACAGAATTCAATGTGTAAAAGGGAGGTGTCGTCACAATTTAGTGGCACAGCAGTGGGATGTCGAAATAAACCCGGTTGTGCCTCTGAAAACTCAGTCTGTGAAAGGGGTGACGTCACAGCGTCTTATCTTTTGATCACATTTAGATGAATGGGCTGGGCGCCTGACAGTAATTTGAAGTTCAGTAAGAGCTGGATAAAAGGGGAATCTGGTTTTTTTGATGGAAAATGATTTCATAAAATATCCTTTGTGAAAGGACCATATCAACTTGATAATACATAGGGTCCTTTCCAGCTCCGTACTTCTAAGATATGATGACAATGTTGATTAATTTTGAATGACTTATGTTAATAAGGAAAATAATGTACCAACACAACTGAGGGAGGGGGAGAACTTCTCTTTTTTGAAAGCTACTGTACCTAGGTTTGTTCCTCCCATCAGTTTCCAGAACAAGGACATGATATCTTGCCTCTTCCAGCAGTGGGAGCCCACTCCTAATTTTTTTCTATTCATTTGTTTGTTTACTTATATACATGCCACCCATTTGGCAGCTAAGGTGACTCTAAATGGGAAGAAGCAAAGTGTGTTGTTTATATACCAACCCATAGCACTTGCTAGTCATAGCAAGTGATGCAAGTGTTCATCAGTTAGTCCGGATCTAGTTGGAGATTTCAGATGTTTCATTCGTGAAAACGTCTGCTCACAGACATAACTGCTGCCAATGATGGTTGCAATTTTGAGTGCATGGTTCTTGAAATTTTATGTCTCAGAGGGGAGAGATGCAGAGAAATAAGTAAAGCTGCTTGATTTGAATGCATCTTTCAGAGAGTCACAAGTCTGTAGTTTGACCAATTCCATTTGGTAAATTGGATGAGGTTTCTATTTATACCCCGACCTCTTGTGAAGGATCTGGTTTTAGCCAAGAAGAAAGAAAAAGGCTTGGAGCTTGGTTGCTGGTAACAGGTGGATCCTGTTGCTCTCCTCTAAAATCAGCATCTGGAGTCCTTATTTGGAGCCAAAATGGATGATTTTTCCCAAGGAGCAAAGCCCAACCCAGGGTAGGCACTTTCCCTTCCAGAGAGGAAACTCCAGAAGGCTCTCTCTCTCTCTCTCTCTCTGTGTGTGTGTGTGTGTGTTTGAGTGAGTGAGTGAAGTGGGAATCCCACCTGCTTCACCCCATCCTCTTTCTCCTGGAAAACCCCCAGCTACTTCTGCAACGGAATTTCTTCCTGAAATCCCCGCCACCCCCTCTGCCAATCATGCTCCTCCTGCTCCAGGAGACCCTAAAGGCACCCGTCCTCTCCCTGTGGGCATCCCACCCAGCCGCCTCTACCTGCTTCGGGGTTCAGGGTGTCAGGATGGAATCCAGGGTGCCCAGCTCAGGCTTGGGGCTGCCTCCTTCCAAGGGGTGACTGACCCGGGTGGGTGGCCACTGTGGAACCCCACTGGGCCTCCTTCAGGGTGGCAGGCAAGGTGCCCTGGAGCACCTCCTGGAGGGTGTCCCAGAGGCCTCTCCCGACATGGCGCCTCCACGACTCTCCAGGACGGTTTAGGATTAAGGCTTAGCCTGGGCTGGGGCCAGGGCACCTCTCCATGCACTCCTCCATCTCCTGCGACCATCAGGCTTTCTGCCTCCACCCTCTCTTCTGGGGCCTCCTCCTCTGCCCTCCACTTCTCCTTGGTGCCACTTGAGTTTTCTGCTCAAGGGGGGGGGTCTGCAATGGCTGGTGGGCCAGATCCAGCCTGCGGGCCGTAGTTTGAGGACCCCTGTTATAGAAGATAAAAGGACCAAAATAAATAGGATGTCAAAGGAAGATGGCCACTGTTACCATAGGTAAATAGCCTTTGCCTAGCTCTTCTTCAGCAGTTACTTACTATAGTGTCAAAAAAAATTGGGACTGTGGTTCCAGTTCCTGACTCATATATATGCCCAAAGAAGATATGCTAATTCTACAATTCATTTTGGAGACCTAGAGGCAAGGTGGGAGAATGGTTGGAATTTCTGTTCCCATTTTGCTAGCCCACTGAAGATGGATGCTTTTGTTTCCCAAGAAGCATTTCTCTTAAAAAGCACTCCTCGGGCATCAACACTGAGTAGTTTGCCAAACGTTGTGATAAAAGTAGTGGCCAAGCTGAGATACCTACCACTAAATTGATAGCTTGTCACATTTGGCCAGTACAGCGAGCCTGTGCTTTAATTACCTCTAGAAGGCCCTATGAGTGACAGCCCTGCTCAGGTCATGCAAAAGGCCCTGGCTTTCTTTTTTGAGTAAAATTACCTCATGTTAGGCCTTCTTCCTCACTGTGATCTCTGGAGTCACACATACGGTAAGAGCCAACACATGCATTTGTTGCTCCAGTCCAAGGGTGTCTTCATGCAAACAGAGAGGGCAGACCTGTCTTGCTTAATTCCTTTTTACCATGTTGTGCATTGTTTTCAGAGAACTTGCATAGACATAGCAGAGGTCAACTAAAAGTGCCTGATTCAGCACAAGTTATTTGGTTTGCTTCCTGTTGTGTCGTAAGGAGAAGTTATAATGCAAGGCTTGATCAGATGTGATCTTATTCTTTTATCTGCTTCTCTGTGTTTCTTTGTGGAATCGGATTTGTTTTTGGGAGGCAGAGTTCAGTGCTACAGTGATCCCTCACCCTTTTGATGTTCACATACTGCAGTCCTGCTATATCACGGGACTGCAGTACCCCGAAAGGGCTTGAGGGAAAGGGGAGCCAGCTGAGAGAGCCCTTTCTAAAGATTGTGCACCACTCGCCCGCACTCCCCTCGGGGATGCGGGCGAATGGCACACAATGTTTAAAGGGCTCTCAGCCGCGGGCACAAGCGCTTGTCTCCGCAGCCGGGAGCCCTTTCCGAAGATCATGCACCGCCCACCCGCGGTGTGGGCACGTGGCAAGTGATGCTTAAAGGGCTCTCCACCACGGAGACAAGCGCTTGTCTCAGCAGCCGGGAGCCCTTTCTGAAGATCGCACACCACTGGCCCGCACTCTCTTCGGGGATGCGGGCGAGCGGCGCGTGTTTTTGGCTGCGGAGTCAAGCGCTTGGCTCCAGGGCTGAGTACCCTTTTTATACATCGCACACCAGTAGCCCGCACACACACCCCCCCCCCGGGAGCAGTGCACGATGTTTAGAATTGTGTCCACCCACCGCATATTGTGGATTTTCAATTATCGCGGGTCAGGTGGTTGCCTAACTCCTGCGATAGGCGGTGGGTTACTGAACATCAACTCCTATTAAAGTGCATTTCCTCATCAAAAGTAGCCTGTAAAGCCTTACTTAGGTCTTAGAAGTAGACTGGATTTTTTAAAGGCAAGGCATTGTGTACTGAATTTGTAGGGAATCTTCTCTTCAAAAAGTGTTTTTCAAAGAAACGTCTGTGGTTTAGTGTAGATGCTTAACCTGTCAAGCCCCTATCTTCTTTGGGACAATTTGGAGTGAAAAATTGATCCATCTAGTAAAGCCCAGATTTGTTGCAGGGATAAGCTCACTTCCCTTGGTATCTTCCAGATCACCTAGCTCTGCTGCATCCAGAACAACTTGAGTCATCTCAAAAGCAAGCAATGGTTTTATTGAAACATTAGGCCAGAAAGGAATCTACACAAGCCTCCAAATGGGGATGGGAGAATGACTCTTGTGCAGGATGTTTTTCCATCTTCAGGTAGAAAGGCAGCTCAAGCAAAACTAATATTTAGAATTCACCGGTCAGAAGAACTAGGACCATTTTACTACTTTGAATTTCTACTAATTTTCTGGCTTTGTGTATGAAAACAAGATACTTATTTTTCACTTCAGAAAAATTGTTGCTGAGTTTGAAGGCACCGTAACACAAGTAATGGGTAAGTATAGATTATAAATACCTGTAATACTTGTTAAACAAATAAATACATAAAAGTCATGACTATCTTTGATAGTGGGCATAGGGTGTTCCATATCAAAAATATGCATGCTAGGCTTTGTATATTTTTATATTCACGTGTGCCATCTTGAGCTCATTGGGGGAAAGGTGGAGCATAAATGAATGAAAGGTGGAGCATAAATGTAACAAGCTTAAAGCCATTATCCCTCTTTTCCACTAAACCTTTTACCACAGAACCAGGCACTTGAATAGATAGATGGGTTTTTTGCTGATTTGTCAGAGGGAGAGCCTGCTTGTTCTGTGTCCCTCTTTGAGGGAAATACATTCATTTTTCTGCCTCCTTTGTTGTAAAATATAGGAAGCTGCCTATTTTGTTTTTGGCTGCTCAAGAAGTTTAGAAAGGTTACTCCTTTGAAATATAATTCCCAAGCCAGCATTGATTATGCTGGGTGAAAATTTCTGGAAGATGTAATTTTAAAAAGTAACTTTTCTAAGCCTTGATCATGAACCAGTGGACCTACTAACACAGAATGTTATTAGGATTCTACTGCTCTGTAAATCTGCTTTACCTTTGTAACATTAGAAAATTTACAGTACTGGGTACAACCCCCCCCCTCTTGACTTTTCACGGGACCTGCCTCCTATGGTATGAGTGTGGGGGATTGTGAGTTTCTGTGGCTGTCTCCAGGCTTCTGTCTCTTTGGGGTTTGAGAACATAAACTATTCATTGCACAAATTTATTTTTGTAGAAGATTGCCAGAACCAAAAAGAACTTGCAGAGAAGGAACTGCAGCGAATACTGGATGAGAAACAACAAGTTGTATCTGATCTGAATGCCACGGAGAAATCGTTTTCTGAACTCTTCAAACGTTTTGAAAAACAGAAGGAGGCAATAGAAGGATTTCAGAGGGTGAGCATTTGGGGCTCTACTGTTCACCTAAAAGGGTTTTACCTCCTCAAACCACCCTAGACACTCTCCTTTCTACATTTCACCATATATTCACCTGAAGTCTTTTACTGAAGTTTTCCACGCGGGAACGATCTAAAACAAAGCTTGTGTTGTAAGTGCTTTCACTGTTGTGACAACTGCTTGCTGTCTTTTTTACGTTTGATATATTAGGGTATGTGTTCCTTGTGGCTGGCAACCTTTCTTTTTCTTACCGCAGTCTGTAAAAGGGGCCATATGAAATTAGAACTGTGTCATATGTTACCCAGTAGCATATGTTACCTAGCTGTCAAGGTAAATAGATTTGAGAGCTACACAGTGATTTGGGAATGACATAGTGGTGTTACATAGACAGAGCAATCATTTTTGAATGTTGCTTGACCCTATTCATCAGAATTGCATTGTGTGTCTAAGCAGGAGAGGTACCTGCAAGTTACAGGATAACTTATGATGATAATAGACAGCATGATCTATCCTCATGTTTAGCAAATGCTTTTTTAAAGGTTGGGATTATAATTTGAAAATACATCTTTAAAAAACAAAGTGTTAGATGTATTGTAAATATAAAGCAGGGCTGGGAATCAGGTGGCTTGAGTATGCATGTCCTCCTCCTCCCAACTCCGATTCCTGTTGCCCTGGACTGTGCCTTCTCAAATATGATACATTTTGGCAATACTGTATTTTAAGAAAATATGTATCAGGCTAACTATTCCACTTCTGTTTTCTAGAATGAAGAGGCTCTGAAGAAATGTGTTGAAGATTACCTTGCCAGAATTAAAAAAGAAGAGCAGCGATACCAAGCACTAAAGGCACATGCAGAAGAAAAGCTACACCAGTGAGTAATCTGAATGTAGGGCTCCTAATGTCTGTAAGGTTACAGGACTTTAAAGAATGGTATAACAGGAATGAATGAATCATGAAATACTGCTGCTCTTTCTAAATCTAATATATTTGGGTGTGTTTTTAATATAGAGCAAATGAAGAAATTGCCCAAGTAAGAAGCAAAGCCAAAACAGAAATGGTGGCACTCCAAGCCACTCTACGCAAAGAACAAATGAGGATCCAGTCCCTAGAGAGAAGCATCGAACAAAAGGTCAGTCTTTTAACTCCTTGCTGCTTCTTGGATAAGATATTTGTGGTAATTGTCTTCTGCAAGCAGAGCAGTTGTATTTCAGCTTTTGTCGTCCACTAATTGAATATTTAGCTGCAGAGCATATTTCCAGTAAAGATTGCACAATGGTCTCCTAGATCTGGATTATACCACAAACGGGCTACTGACTGGGTCCCACTGAGGTCAGAAATTAACCAAGTGTAGTGTGATTTGAAAGCCCTATTAGGGGTCACTGTTGGTTCCAACTTGTTAGTGCAGAACACACCTTGTAATTTGAATGTAGGTGGCAAAATGGAAAAGTGGTACTCTAGACCGGCCATTTCCAACCAATTTTGGGGCACAATCATAAACACAATGTGAAAGAACTGTAGGCTGAATCAGGATTGTACGAGCCGCATAATGAACCCCTGTTGCAACCTGGCATCGAGTGGCCCAGCAACTACTAACAGATTCTACAATGGCATATGTGAAATAAAGACTCATTCGACCCACAGCAGTTCACTCTCATAGTTATCTGAAGCTTACAGGCCTTTTCTATGTTGTTTCACGCCTCCATTTCAATATTTCGGTGCTTAAATATAAAATGCTTCCATGGGAAAAGTGTTATTAATTTATAAACCCGTACTGTACTTTTCCATCTATAAGACACTCCCATGTATAAGACAATCCACACAGTTCTCTCATCGGCTGTGTATAAGATGACCCTCAATTTTTAGTTTAACAATTTTAGATTTAAACATAGTCTTATAAACAGAAATAATGCTGTAATCTGTTTGTTTATTACATTTATATTCCACCCATCTACTGCCCAGGCAGTACTTGGGGCAGAAAACAACAGTTAAAACACAACTACCCAATCTATCCCACAGGGACATAAGAGAGAACCATTAAATAAAACCCAGGGTGTCCGAAAAAGAATTATCTAGACCAGTGCTGACAAATTATGGCACGGGTGCCAAAGGTGGCACGTGGAGCCCTTTCTGTGGGCATGTGAAATCACCTCCTCACAACCATGACGCTTCCCCCTCCCCTCAGAGCATACCACTGTGCTCATGAAGAGAGCCAGGCGACGGGGAGGCAGCAATTTGTGGGCTCCTTTGTGGCCCCAGTTTACTATCCAGCCACACCACTTTTGAGATGCCCAGAGTGGCATGGCTGGAGAGTAAACTGGCGCTATGAAGGAGCCCACAAACCGCCATGGTATAGCAACCCAGAGGCAGATGGAGTGCTACGTTTGCCTCTGATGTGGTATACCATGGCACAGCCCTTGCTGTGGCCATGAACAATTCAAAAATGTGCTCCTTCATCCTCGCTTTCTCGAACAGCAGCACTTAAAGCATCTGTAGCCTGGGTTACCACTGTATTCAGGTTAAATTGTCATTTTGGCACTTTACACTTTGTGAAAAATAAGTGGATTTTGAATTGCAGTTTGGGCACTTGGTCTCTAAAAGGTTCGCCATCACTGATCTAGACTATAAATGGTTTCCAAAGCATAATTCATGCATTTTCTACAGCGCATGTAACGCACCCTTCTTGTTTTTTAACAGGCAAAAGAAAACGATGAACTCACCAAAATTTGTGATGACTTAATTTCTAAGATGGAAAAGATGAGTTAAACCTCTGCATTGTCCCATTTTTGTGTTCTAGTTCACTCTTCAAACCCTAGGATCATTAATAATTATAACTAATTACTAGGCTTCATCTGTATTAGTTACACTAGTATTGTTGTTTTTCTGTAAAATCTTTTGTATGTCCAATGGCTGTTTCAGAAAAACAACTCAAAACCTGGCAATGGCACGTTTTATCTTTATTTGTGTAAATAAAACTTTTGATGCACTTTGGTTTTATAGTTTTATTTTTTCCAACTGTCCTTCCAAGTCCTCAATATATGTTGCTTCCTTCCCTCTGGGGTTAAAGTTCTTTTATCCCTCCAATGTGACCTGCTCGACATAGATATTCATAAGCTTCAAAAGTATTTCTTCCATTTCTATGTGGAAAAGAAGTGGCAGAATCCCCACCCCCAACTAGACTGCTTCTTTTGCACTACTAGAGGACTACAGAGTAGCACTGGCACACAGTCTTGGGAAGTGGGACATGGAGACATCCCGCCTACTGTGTGCTCCACCAGCACTGGGCTGCAGAAATCACCAGATCAGGGAGTGTTCCTTTTGGGCTTACCTTCTGGAGTGAACAGAAATATTTGTGTCCAGGCCATGATGTTGTTTTTTTTTTACCATGGTGTTCATACATTTGTTTGCCAACAGTTAACCCGTAGCCTGTCTAGAGGGGAAACTTACCTGGATCCTTTTCACTAACATGTGGCTTAGTCAGGAATGTTGGAATATGTGTTGCAGTCATTTGATGACTCAACTCCTCTAAAGGTTCCATTGGTTCACACAGCCTATGCTAATGATTTCTGACTAGATTTCAGCCATTGTGTTATATAACCTCTTTTATCAATGAAGACTTCTCCCTTTGTGTTCCTTACATCTCTGGCCTGGCACTTCCCCTAGCATACTAGCTGTGCTGCTTCCTTCAGGTACTGAATTTGGGGATTTTCCAGGGGTAACTATGAGTTGAAGATCTAGAGCAGTGATGGCGAACCGATGGCACGGGTGCCAAGGGTGGCACTCAGAGCCCTTTCTGTGGGTACCTGGCATTGCCCCTTCATAGCCACCTGTATACAGGTTCAATTACTGTATTGGCACTTTGCAAAAAAATTAGTGGGTTTTGAATTGCAGTTTGGGCACTCGGTCTCTAAAAGGTTCGCCATCACTGATCTAGAGTCTGTTTGTCCCATTACTCCCTTCCTACCTGACAATTTTTATTTTATTTTACTACTACCAAAGTTCTGGCAGAGGCAACAGGAAAAACTGCCATTAATTTTATATACAAACCAAAAAAACCCAACTACAGTTCTGTCAAAGGAAGATGTACTCCATGCCAATAAGCTTGCCACATTAACTAGCATGTCCAACCAGTATACAGTGGACCCTTGTATAACAAACAGTTTGTACAACATAAAATCTGTAGAACATAAGCAAATTTCCCCCATCTCTGGAATTTTTTAACAATCGCCTATGGGGCGCGAATCCGTAAAACATAAAAATGGTTGTAATTAGGGATTATTGTTTTCATTGCATTCCTATGGGAAATTTGTATAAAGGAAAATTTGCTTACTCATAGATTTGTAACTAGTTTGCATCTAGATCCTGAGACAGAAGAGCAACAGCCATGGCAGCTGAATAAACAAGGGCAGAAAGTCTAGAAGCCGTGATCCTGTTGACCATCGGGATGGCATTAAAGTACATCTGTACAATCAATCTCTCTCTGAACTCTGGGCATCCAAGGCAGAGGAGGGAAAGTCCATTTGCCCAGCTCTATGACCTGCTGACAAGCACTCTCTATCAGAAATTGTAACATAAATCTCACTTTGTGGTTGAATGGTGAGGCAAAAAGATCTGGCACAGGACACATCTTTCTCGCGGCAATCTCCTTGAACTCCTATGAAGAGACTTCCCCTAGTCTAGTCTAGTCTATCTGTGGAGTGAGAAGAAAGACTTGTGTTACTGATCAGGGAAAGAGATGTTGCATTCTGGAGTATTCTCTTCCTTTGTTCTGTCACTCAGTTACTAAATGTTACTGAAGTTTATTTATTACACTATTAAGACTGAGTGTTCACTTGACTGTGAGAAGGTGATTGTTGTAAGACCTTTGAGTGGAAAGGGTGCATAAGTGGGAAACTTATAGTACCCCATCATAGCCATTTATGCTCCACCACCATTTGTGGGATTTAAAGAAAACCAGATCCAGAAAAGCACAAATAATACCATAGACTCAGGGACAGAGGAAACGAGTGTCTCCTTAAGGCCATACCAGATATGTATGCCCTTTGTTCAGGAGCTCTTTCACATTACTTGCCATTTAAGAGGCACTTACAACAACTTGAAACAATAAAATGCAATGACCAGAATCCTGCTATAATGGAGTGTCTTCATGGCACCCACTGGCCAAAATTCTATTGTGTATCTACACACAGACAGTTTGAAATTGCACATTGAGGAAGAAGTGCTAGTGTAAGGTGGCACATAATGCATAATCAATTATGCTGGTGACATGTAGCCAATTGTGCTATTGCACACCACAAATCCTTGTTGCCAAGTGCAATGCCTAGCACATTTACACCACCAGTATCCTGTTCATATGTTGCACTAGCAATGAAAAGTAGTTGTATTCCACTACTACAAATAGTATTCTGAGCATTAAAATATGTAAAAATAAAAACAATTAAATAGCAGGCAACCACAACAAGAAATACTGTATTAGCGCTTACATGCCACATGATTCATGTTAGGCAGTACAGTAGAAGATGGCTTTTAATGGTTATAATGTATTTCCTCTGAAATATCAGATAGTTTACCAATCTGATTGGTCTAGATTGCTATGAGTAAAATGGCAAAATGATCTTTTGTTTCCTACATGAATTGTGGGAGCATACACACACCCCCAAAGGTAATTTTGAAGGCCAACCAGAACCACCTACCTCATTTAATTTGATATGTGTGAGAGGGAAGGAACATTTTTCTACTGGAAGCCTTCAGGATCACACAGTGGCTATAAAAGGGCATGCTGGAGCCCTTTGCACTCCAAAACCCTGAAACAAACTGTGGAATAGTTTCAGGAAGTACATAGGATTTTTTCATATTTGAGTTAGGGTGTGTTTCAGCCCGTAATAGGCACTGAGGTTGGAAAACTGGGCCTTCCAAAGTGCCTATTTCTGCAGCAAGGGTTTCTAATGGCACACTAGAAAAAGCTTTATACACTTCAGACCTATCAAAGAATAAGGGACATACATTTATAACTAGACAACATAGGGTGGAAGCAGCCAACTGATTTAGAATTAGCGGAGAAGTTTAGCTACTGCAGGACTGTATTAAAAGGGGGTCTTATTACATACTGCACTCTGCCTGTAGGACTAACAGACCCTTAAATAGTAATAGCCAGATTAAATATAATGAATGATACAGTATTTCAAAATCCAGGGTCAGCAATTTTACTGTGACTAACCAAATAATCTGCAAAACTGCATGGGTTTTCATGGTATCTAACACATAAACATATGAAGTGTGGTGTGCTGGAAGAACAATGGAGGAGGCCTGAGTTCTAATCTCCATTCAGGAACAAATTCCTCAGGGGTATGGAACTAATAAAACCCACCTTTAAATAGCTCACGTACCTTGAAAATTCGATTAGCATCACTGTAAATCAGTTCCAACTTGATAGAACATCAAGAAGCATGAATATGTAACAACATATTAGAATGATGTGTAAAAATATAGGAGCTAGATAAACTAACACATTTGCACTCTAGCTTTTTGGTTCGTCCCATTAATAAAAGCAGTCTAAAATCCTCATGTTCAGTTTCGGAGTATGGATGTATTAAAGAATTGAGAGTAACTGGATACAAATAAACGTACATCCAAAGAGAAGTAAACAAAGAAAAGCCTGCTGCTTATATGCCTCCCCAAAGCATTTAAATAAAGAGCTTTCTGAGCAGTTTGCAATTTAATTATTCAAGTTGCACGTTTGAGAAAGATTAGGAGGCACAGTACAGTAGTGTAATATTGGTGCTAGTATTTCTTTCCCCACTAGATGGCAACAAAAAACTATGAAAGAAATGCAGTTGCTTACATGCAACTTGAAACTTGATCCTACTACTAGAGATGGGCACGACTTGAAAAAAAATTTCGGGTCGTTTCCGTTTTTCGTGAAAATTTGCAAAAATTAGTCGGTTCGTTTTCTTCGTTTTTTCGTTGTCGTTAGTACTGGTTTTTTTTGGGGGGGGAGCGGGCTCCTGGAGGCACCTCTCGGGGTGGGTGCCTCCTCTGGCCCGCTATAAGGGAAAGTGGGCTCCTGGAGGCACCCGTGGGTGCCTCCTATCCTCACCCACTAGGAAGGGGAAGCAGGCTCCAAGAGACCCCTCAACATGGGGGTCTCCCCTCCTCACCTGCTGCTGCTGCAAAATGCTATGCAATAGCCATATGGATATTGCATAACATAATGTGCAGAGAGTGTGACTGTGAAGACTAGTGGATGGCACTGAACCCAGAGCCATAGTGGGATGCCTAACTAAGGCTCTCGCACCACCATGTCTCACACAGAAGGGAATTGTACTTGCTGCGTGTAGTGCAATGCAAGCAAGTAGATCTGGCTTTAAGGTGGCTTAGTGCAAGGGCTAGGATTAGGCTAGTGACGGGTAAGGTTACGGTGGGCTAGTGGGTTGCACCTCTGGGTGCCTCTCTGACCCACTAAGAAGACAGTCTGTGATGTATGGGTACGGAGTCAAGGGTTAGGGTCAGGGTTAGGGGGGCTAGGGCAGGTTTTAGGGGGCTTTTTGGCACATCCCAGAAGTCTCCATGGCCAAGTGGCCATGCGACTGGTGGGATGGCTCCAAAAATTTGCATGGTCGTCCACTCCCACATGGCTGGCCACTCGGCCAGCCCATCATTGCGCAGGTGTAAATAAAATAAAATAAAATAAAATCAATGGAGGACAGAGGAGGAGAGGAGAGACATTTTGTTGCAAGAAAAAACCCACTGCTACTGTGAAAAATCTGGCAGTTTATAAATTTTCGCGTGATTCTGTTGTGCTTGTGTGTTTTTGGACCACGATTTCAAAAACAATATTGCATTCGCCGCCGCATTTTGGATCCCCCGCCCGCACCGCATGGCATGGTGAAATGGCGACTCGAGTCCGGCTGCCCAGGACGGGGGGGAGGCGGGACCCCCCCTCCAGAAACCACCCCTCCGGTAGGTGCCCTGCGCCTTTAGTCAAGCAGGCATTTTTCCGCCTGCTTTTTTGGCCCGGGAATGGGTGGGGGGAGAGTTTAAAAGTTTTTTCCTGTGCCGTCCGTGCCACTTGCTTGCGCTTTAATTCCGGCGGCCGGCGGCCGGCGAGACTGGGCTTTTTGCTGGCTGGCTGCGAGCCTGCGGCGAGTGGCGCGAGTCCCACCAGAGCAGCCCAGGACGGGGGATGGGGGGGAGGCCGGGGACCTCCAGAAACAACCCCTCTGGTAGGTGCCCTGAGGCACGGCAGGCATTTTTCCGCCTGTTTTTCGGCCGGGAACCGGGTTTTTTTAACTTTTAAAAACTTTTTTTCTGTGCCGCGTGGCATCGCGCGATCGCGTGATGCAAGGAACGAGCACGACAAATCAGACCAAAATTGTTCGTTCGTCGGTTCGAGCTCGAAGTCTGGCGGAGTAATTCCCGTTACCGTTTCCGTAGAGTAACGGAACCGAGTAACGGAAACAGAAACGGGAATACCGCTAAGTCGTGCCCATCTCTACCTACTACCGATAGAAATGGGATTTGATTTGAATTTAGGCTGTGTTCAGACACGGGAATTGCCCGTCTAATTTCTTGTGTTTTCAGCTTCCCGTAGGGTCATGCATTGATATCATGTGGCTTATATCATGCAATAAGTGCACATGTTTTTTCTGAGTATAAGGCTTATATATAGCTCCCTCAGAGATACAAGACAGATTAAAAACATGAAAAGATTTTACCAGAGGACACACACACTGGTCCCAATACCACGTGGCTACTATACATCTGTAAGGAAATTTCAAAAACCCAGTCCAGCTATTGATTCATTTTGTGTGGCTCATTCCTTGTTTGACTATTTTATTGCTAAACATTTTTCTCTACACAAACTTTCTGTTACAAAAATAAATTGGTAACAGGGAAATTAATTATGGCTAATACTATAATGAAATTGTAGTAATGAGCAGAAAACATATCGAGTACACAGACTAATTTTGTTATAACCAATGATAGGAATATTCCTTTTTAATATATGAATATTTCAGTTAACTGATAACTAGCCAAATTGGGCAATGCTGTTTGTTATAATTATGTTTGTAACATGTTTGCCATAATTAGGACCTGCAAGCAATTAGTAAAAAAGGTAAAGGTTCCTTCCGTGCATGTGTGCTAGTCGTGTCCAAAGGGGCAGTGCTCATCTCGGTTTCTAAGCCAAAGAGCCAGTGTTCTGCAAATCCGTGGCCATGTGGCCGGCATGGCTGAACACATTTCTGCACATGGAACACGGTTTACCTTCCTGCTTTTTACGATGGTACCTATTTATTTACTTGCATTTACATGCTTTCGAACTGCTAGGTTGGCAGGAGATGGTACCCACTGATAAATGCCTTTAAATTATAAACATTGATGGCAAATGCTTATGTGCAAATACTTTTGATGCAGTTTGGTTGACCCAGTTTTTGGTGACCACATGTGTTTTAATTAAAATCAATTCATTCTGCCCCCTTTGTAAGCTATTCCCATCCTTTCTGGTGCAGCACTAGGGCCGCAGTTTACTTAATGCAATTGGGAGCACTCCGGATTATTCCATTCTACAATCTGTGAAGTTGCTTAATTCACTCCCCAACAGAATTGTGGATGGCATTTCTCTTTGATGACAACCATGTGATGTATGCAGTGGGTTGTGACAAAGGCGTATCTGCAATCATGTACATATGGCAAGTTTGAGGAGTCAAAACTGACAAACACAAAGATTTATAAAGTGAGGAAGAAGGACATTGGGGATTTATCTTGCCACAATTTGAATTGCTCAGAGCTGCGTGAAGGCCTAAGAAGAGATCCAGGTGGTTTTGGTGTCACAGTGATGTCAAGATCCAATCTGTAGCATTGATTCATTAAGCCATGTGATGATTCACATTGCAAATTAAAAACTGACTTGCTCTAGAGGGCATGTAGGAGGCATAGGAGGGAAAGAGAAAAAGGTATTGCCCATCAGCACTTGTTTGCAGCTTGTTTAGACAGTTTCTGCTCTAGCCATACCTTTTTAGATTTTTAAACCCGGGCTTTGGCTGCAAAGATTATGTGGTTCAGATGCCTTCTTCTACATCCTTTATCAGAGTATGAGCAATATAATCTGCCAGCAGAAGCAATACTTGATGAATAATTTCATCAATGGTTTTCTTAAAACAAAACAGCTATATTTCAAATGTACAGAATATGAATATCACAGAATTTCACAGCATCAAAACACTTCAACAAAGCATTGAGAAAGTAACATTAGTACTTGGAGACAAAAATCAACAGCATAAGAGTATACATAGGCAAAATATATCACAAAATGACAGAGTGGGTGCCTTACTCACAAAAAGGCCCAATGAACTCTGATTTACAGAACATTTTATACATGTGTCTGTTCAATCAAATACCACATTACATCACAGCTATTGCAGCATCTTGCAACAGCCAAACTCATTTATGTTCATCCTTTACACCTGCCCTCAAGTAGAAAAAAACCTGTATACTGAGTCACAGTGACTTTGCACTTTTACAGACTTCATACGTAAATCAATTAAATATATATAGAACTTTTATTCATACATCCTGTCTAATACATAGTTTTCACTATCTATATATCTGACATCCTTGGTATGATTTTTCCACTTGCATATACTATATAAGTTTATTAAACAGAAGAATAAAAATAAAGAACTAACTTGGCTGTTAGAAAACTCATTTTGCTACTCAGAAATGGGAGAATACAAACACAACTCTATGAACTCCCCCTTGGAGTCTACATGCCAGCAGACTGTGTGTAGCCACTGCAGATGAAGTGATGAGTTGCACGTTAACCCTGACAGATGAGCTCTGTCTTCCTGAAGTACTTCCTACTACAGTATACAGTAGTCCAACCAGCCCTGTTGCCAGAGTGCAGCAGATGAATGAGTTTGCCTCCTCTAGGGCTGTGTTTCCCCACACCAATGATTTGGGCTGATTTGGGGGGAAATGTTGTTTGCCATATGTGAGGGTTCTGCTTCTTCCCTGATGTGGGGCTCCTTGGTTTCAAATAAAGGAGTCATTTGAGGTGCAACAGGACTCGGTTTATTGAACAACCCAGCAGTCGAAACAAACAATTCTAACTTGGGAGGGTTTTGCTCCGTTGACCCGCCCAATGTCAAGAAGGGATTGGAGGGGTTATCTTTAAGCAAATCTGCAAACAAGCTATTATTTTCAGGACCCGGTCCAGAGAGGAATTCAGTCCAAACATCAGGGCCATCCTGTGTCTCTCTTGTAGTCCCAATCTCTACCCCTTCTCCTTCTAGAGGTTGGTTCCACAGTCCGTGGTCTTCACTCCTCTGCCACATCCCTTTCCCTTTAGTCCGACCCGTTCCGCTAGAACGGCTGGTTTTAAGGTGCGACCGTAGCTCCGCTGACTTATGGACAAACGCTCTTTCTCTTTCAAGTTGCAATCATATTTCTTTTCTCTTTTTCTGATATTCCCAGGCTTCCCTCTCACACCAATAAGAACAACCCAGCTGATGGGCTCGCCTTCTATAGTTTTCTGCCTCCTTCTCGGGCATCATCAGCTTTTCCCAATTACCGGTGCCTGGGCTTTCCATCCAGACACAGTCCCAACCTCCCGGCAAAACCCTCGGCACCTCCCTTTTATATCCCAAACCGGTAGCCGTTTCCCCCCTCTTTGAATCCCCTGCGTTTTCCTCTCCTCCAATCACCGTCCGTTCTAATTCCTTCCTTATCCTTTCTACCTGACCCTCACACACCAGCATGGGTGTCTCCACTTCTCCCTTCCTCCTCTCTGCAGGGTGTTTTATGGCCGCTGTCTCCACTGAATTAGGAGCAGACAGTGCTCTCACAATCCTGGGTCCTTTTGAGGGTGTCTCTCCACACCATAGAAAACTTCATAACTTTCTGTCCATTCCTAGCTGCAACTAAGGAACCCCTGCTGCAATTCTTGGGGGAGTCTACACATCTTGTCTTGTTCCATGTGTGTGCTAGTTGGGGCTCTTTGCTGCAGGGCCACAACAACTAGGTGGTGAATGTTACCCTGGGCACTGGGCACGTGCACGCACATGCACACGTGTGTGCCAAAATGACAAAACAGTATTTGTACTTTGTACTGTTTTGTGCCTCTCCCCTGGTGGGGCCAGGACACAGAATCCACATTTGCCTTGGTGCCTGCTTTACTAGCTTGAGATGGATGGAAAATTGCCTGTTTTTAATGCTAAGCAAGATAATTTCAGCCAATGTTTCCAGATCAAGAACAAGAGCATGTTTTAAGTTCTGGACTTTTGGGGGCAGGTTGGGGTGAGTGGGCGGTCGATGAACAAATCAAAGCAAATGCTCAAAAAGTTTCATATATATATATTTTTAAAAGCCAAAAAAATTCTGAGCTCGGTATTTTTCCAGTGTAAGGGTGAATTTCTCATTATTCTAATAATTGCTTAAGTGATCCTGGGGTGGGATGGGGGAACAGGTTGAGTAGTATCATGACCCCTGAAGAGATAAATAACCTTGTATTATAGATCAGAATTAGACTAAACTCCTGATCTGATCAGAATTAGACTAAACCCCTTGGTCTTTTCATGTCTCTGCTTTTTATTTGTGTTTCAGTTGTGTTCTCCACCCAGCCAGGAATTGAAGGAGCATGTTTATTTGCCTGCTGAGGAGACTCTGCTTATTCTACAGTTATAAAATGCAGGATTTGGTTATTATTGCTGCAAAGTAAAATAAAAATGTAAAAAGATCACAGGAAAGAAATCTAGCCTAAATTATCGTTTGTTCTTTTAAAGCACCCACTATTATCACAACAGCAAAGGCATTTTTCTCTGTTTTTCCTGGAGTATTTGATGGCAATAGAAGAACAGAAGTAGAGATGGGCACGACTTAGCGGTATTCCCGTTTCCGTTTCCGTTACTCGTATCCGTTACTCTACGGAAACGGTAACGGGAATTACTCTGCCAGAATTCGAGCTCGAACCGACGAACGAACAATTCGGTCTGATTTGTCGTGCTCGTTACTTGCATCGCGGCGATCGCGCAATGCCAAGCGGCACAGAAAAAAAGTTTTTAAAAGTTAAAAAAAAACCCGATTCCCGGCCCTAAAAGTAGGCGAAAACTGTCTGAGGGCACCTACCAGGCCAGAAGGGTGTTTTATTTGGGGGGGGGGTTTCCCCGCCCCCTCTCCTTGGCTATTGCTACTGCTGCGCTGCTGGTACCAGGCTGGGAGGGCGCATCCATTTGCCATGCAGTGCGGAGGATCCAAAATGGCAACCACAATATATTTTTTGAAATCGTTGCCCAAAACCCCACCAAAGCACCACAGAAACATGCGAAAATTAGCTATTTTAAATGCTTGAATTTTTACAGTAGCAGCAGTGGGTTTTTCTTGCAAAAAAAAGTCTCTGTTGATTTTATTTTATTTTATTTTATTTTATTTTATTTTTTTACACCTGCACATTCGCAATGATGGGCTCGCCCATGGGAGTGGACCATGCAAATTTTCCACCAATCGCATGGCCACTTGGCCAGGTTGACCACAGAGACTTCTGGGATGTGCCAATCGGGCATAAACAGCCCACTAATTGTAGCCCAAACCCGAACCCTAAGCCTAACCCATACGCCAGTACACTGTCCTTCTAAGTGGGTCAGAGAGGCACCCAGAGGTGCACCCCAATACTCACCCTAACCTCACCCGTAACTAGCCTAACCCTAGCCCTTGCGCTAACCCATCTTAACCCTAAGCCAGATCTACTTGCATTGCACTACATGCAAGTACGTGAGACACAGCGGGTGCAAAGAGTCTGCCAGTCCGTCACTTGTGGCTCTGGCTGACTCCTGCAGCTCCCTCCAGGAGCCCGCTACCCCCCCAAACCAGTACTAACAACAACAAAAAAACGAACTGACTAATTTTTGCGAAATTTCGCGAAAAACGGAAACGAGCCAAAACGGACTGCCTCTGACACACGACAACTCGAAAACGTCATTTTCCCTAGTCGTGCCCATCTCTAAACAGAAGCACTTCTATGAGTACAGCTTTTAGCTGGCTGGTTGGCCACTTAGGCTGTACCTCTGGCCTAATTTCCACAACACATGCAACTAATCCTGAGGTCTTCTCAAGATACCTAGGGAGAAAAAACAGCCCAGAAATATGTAGTTTACCTTCAATTATTTTTGAGCTTTTCCTGGGAGACTCTCAAAAGACTGTGTAATGATTCAACAGATTATATTTTATTCATATCTGAAGAGCATTTATTTATGCATTCATTTTCTACCTTTACCTTTCATGACTTCTAATATATATTGTTAAAGAAAGAGGGCTGTGTGGAGTTCCCCTCCCCTTTTTATACTCCACTCCCACCCCACCCCTGTAGAAGGGAGGGGAGCACTGCTTTTTCCTGTCTTAGATAAAAGGATATCTGATGTTATATTAGTTTTGCTATTTGTCATTTAATTTGCAGATTTTGTCTTGTTATGAAATTTGGGTGTCCTTTTTATCTGCAAAAGTGCTTGGGTGGGTGCAGAGCTTCATCACCTTTGCTGTTGAATTAATTATCTGCTTAAAGTTGCATTCAGATTTTGGTATCCACGGGGGGGGGGGATCCAGTCCTCCACGAATACAGGGGTCCTGCTGTATTTTTCTGGCTTTTGAACAAAATCACTGCTCTGATTGTTGGAATTAATAATAATAATAATAATAATAATAATAATAATAATAATAATAATAATAATAATAATAATAATAATAATAATAATAATACCCCACCCATCTGGCCACTCTGGGCAGTTTACAACAAAAGGACAATACAATATCTAATAACAAAGCAAATATGTAAAAACCCAGTTAAAGCAAAGTATTCTGCTTATGTACCTTCCCATACCACTTCAAGTAGTCTCTGGGTGGATTCATTCATTCATTCATTCATTCATTCATTCATTCATTCATTCATTTTTAACCCCACCTTTATCCTGGGGAAAGGACCCGAGGCGGCTTAGAGTAATGAGGGATAATATACAGTCCAGTACAAATATTTGAGAACAAGGAATTGAAGGACATCGTACAGCATTAATAGACATTAGACAACATTGCATTAAAGCTACAAGGTTATAAGTAGTTATAAACACAAAGTCTATGTGAACCTATAGATTCATATAAAATACACATGGTAGTCCATCATTCAGGGAAAGCTTGCCTGATAAGAAAGGTCTTTGCCTGTTTCTGGAAGGGCACAGAGGTGAGGCAGTCCTGGCCTCTAGTGGGAGGGAGTTCCAGAGTCTGGGCACAGCAGTTGAGAAGGCCCTTTAATGGGTTCCCACAAGACATACCTGTAAGGGTGGTGGGATGGAGAGAAGGGCCTCTCCTGATTACCTTAACACCCAAGTCGGTTCATACTATGAGATTCAATCTTTGAGGTAGCTTGGACCCAGGTTATATAGTGCTTTGTAGGTCAAGGTCAGCACTTTGAATTGAGCTCAGTAGCTAATTGGCAGCCAGTGGAGCTGTTTTAACAGGGGTGTAATGTAATCTCTGTACCCCGTCCCAGGCAGCAGTCTGTTTAATTACAGTATGTAGGCTGCACATTGCCCCCTCAGCAAGCTGGGTACTCACTTTACCTACTTTAGAAGGATGGAAGACTGAGTCAACCATGAGCCTGCTACCTGGGATTGAACTCCTGGTCATAAGTAGAGATGGGCACAAAATGCTAAAATAGTGTTTTGTTTCATTTTTCATTTCGTTCTATTCTGTAGCGTTTAGTTTTGTTTGAAATGATTTTTTTAAAAAAATCATTACGTTTTTCATTTTGTTTCATTTTTCATTTGTGTACTCTCTCTCTCTCTCTCTCTCTCTCTCTCTCTCTCCCCACACAGTATGTGTGTGTGTGTGTGTGTGTGTGTGTGTGTGTGTGTGTGTGTGTGTGGTGCTTGTGTAACTTCCTTCAAGCAATCAGGCACAGGAAAAGGCGGGATTTTAAAACTTTTTTTGCCACTCCACGCACCAAGCAGCTGTAGCATGGGCTTGGGCTGGCAAAAAATGTGTAAAAATCTCACCTTTTCCCCCACCCCATTGGACACGGGGAAACCGGTGGGTGGGGGGGGTTGTCTGTTTTTGTTTGATTGTTTGTTTTTCTGAGCCCCAAGCCCATGATATAGCTGACTGGCGCTTGGGGCTCAGCAAAAACATAAAAAATAAAAATAATCACCTCCCCCCCACCTAAGCTTTTTTTTTTTTTTGCCCCCAAGTGTCCCTGTAGTGCAGGGAGACTGTGAAGAAAAAAGTAATAACGATACTGCTGCTCTTTGGGGTGAGTTAGAAAAGAGGAAAAGGAATATGCTGTGGAGGAGGCTTACACGGAACAAGAACAGAAGCCTGAAGAAGAAACGATACAGAACCCCCCCCCAAAAAAAAAATCCTGAGTGGCATCCCTTTGCTTGCATCCAGTCCTGACTCAGGCAAACCTCAAAGCAAAGAGGAGATGGGATGACAATGTGATGTTCAAGAAATGTACAAAGTGGATTGACGAAATGAGAAAAGGCAAAGATTTGTCAATGGCACAAGTCTTTCATAGAAATGTTGTGGGAAGAATACATTAACTAGCACTCCCTCCTTTTTCCTTTTGCATATTGCTTGTAAACTAAATGGAGCAAGTCATTTTGCCTTCTTTCTGTAAAAAAAAAACATGCCTGCTTTAAAATGAGACACTGTCAAGAAGTAGGGATTCATTCCCCAAAGTCATTCATATGTTTTTAATGTGCTCATGTATTTGATATATTATATGGTTTTCTTGTTTTAACTAGGCCAACTTAATTTTCCAGGAGTGTCTTGTCCTCAGTAAGAATTTATTTTACATGCCATTTCTGTAAATGTTATGAAAATGATTTACATCAAATCCTTCAAAAATAATCCCCTGTGGGAAAGGCTTGGCTTCTTCAGTGCCTTTTGCAAGTAGGAAGAGAACTGCAAGGATACTTCTTACTGGAGAAGAGCAAGTGATATTTCCACCCACCCACCCATCTCTCTCTCTCTCTCTCTCTCTCTCTCTCTGTGTGTGTGTGTGTGTGTGTGTGTGTGTGTGTGTGTGTGTAAAATATCCACTGTCCACAGCACAGGGAAATTCTGAGAGATCTATGGACTCCAACATTTTAATCCCGTCTCTTGGAATTCCCATGTGGATGCATGAAAACTGCTTACAGTACTTCTACAGCTTGTGTGTGTGTGTGTGTGTGTGTGTGTGTGTGTGTGTGTGTGTGTGTGTGTGTGTGATGTTGTTACAGTTGTGACCGACTCTTCGTGACCCCATGTCCATGGAGTTTTCTTGGCAGGAATACTGGAGTGGTTTGCCAGTACCTACTCCAGGCGTCTACAGCACCTGGAATTCCCTGGTGGTTGGCAATCCTTTTTAAAAGGCCTTATATGTGCACTGACACCTCAGGCTTAATGTCTCAAATAGTAGCTGCCAGGGCTGACATCTGCCTCAAATATGCATCACCCCAATGTGTTAGAACCTGTTGTAGTTGCTCAGTTTATGGTTTATGATTTAGGCAGCAGTTACAGTGATTTATTCCTCCATTTTGGTTTGTTGACAGCATGGTAAAGTTTAATCTAATTTGAAGTGATCACATGATGCAAACCTAATCTCAAACCAGTCCACCTTTTTCATATTCTATTCATCCAGATTCATACCTTTTGGGTTCATTAGCAGAGACAGTTTTGTTTTTTTGTTTTTTGCCATACAAATGGAAACACTTCACTTTAGTTTGCCAATCTTCATTCCTGGGACTCTGGATCTGGCTCCAACATCACCACATGTGCGAATGAACAGTCCGATTTCTGGTGTGAATGGAAAGATCATTATCAATTTTGCCTGACCCAGTACAGCTTCCCTGCATAAACAAACCCTTATACTTTATATTGTACATTCTTGGTGGCATTCTTTTCTTGAGAAATAAGTTCCAAAGCAAGGTTTTGACACTTAAAATAAGCACCAGGCCTGAGATTCTGGTAAATCCCTGATTAAATAAGCTCTGGGTAGAAATGCATCTAGAGGAAGAAATGTACACTTTGGCCTGAAATAAGGCTTTGTATTGACAGGTTCTGAAAACTTCTGGGAACTGAGATTGAAGAATTTGTCCATGAAGAGTTCCACTGTTCCTTTAAAAACAGGAAGGCTCAAAGGGTTTAATGGCAAAATAATTTTGTGTGGAAATGCGAGGCAGCTTGTCCTGAGTCAGTGTCATTGCCCACCATTCCCAGTCCAAGATATATCCCTTGCCCTGCCAGTATAAACTGGGTTCCAGCCATGCATCAGGCCAAACTAAATTAATCACAGTAAACATTATATTCAAATCTTTGTGGCTCTTTGCATAAACCATAATAACCAAAGGAAAGCAAACTGAAGATCATGTTTCAAGCACTGGAGGACACTAATCTTATTGTATGGCTCTCAGTATATGGTTGTTAACTGTTTTGCCACCAAGAATCAAGCAGCTCACAGAAGAAATGTCTCCTCCATTTTCCTTCTTATAATGAGAAACAGATGGACAAATGAATCCCATTCCCAGGAAAAAATCATGCAAGCAGCTTTCTGAAATACATGTACATTGCCTGTCAGTCTTTGATTGCAATTACCAAATGTGGTCCTCTCATTCTTCACCCGACTGCAAGACAATTGCATCTGACAAGAAGATTCCATCTAAAGGCCCCCTTGGTAACCTCAGAGGAAGACAGTGAAAGAGAGTTATTGCTCTTGAAACATACAAAAACAAATAATTACTTTCGAGCATCTCTGAATATCAATGTAATAAAGCCATATTACTATGTTAACATCCTGATTAGACATGGGCACGACTCGGCGAAATTGTCGTTTCCGTTTTGGGGTATTGTTTCCGTTACGTAACGGAAATGGTAACGATAATTAAGCCGTCAGAACTCGAACTCGAACCGAAAAAAGAAAACTTTGGTCGGGTTTTTCATTTCCGTTTGTGGCATCGCGGCGATTGCGCAATGCGGAGCACAGAAAAAGTTTTTAAAAGTTTTTTTTAAAAAACCCGACTCCCTGCCAAAAAAGCAGGCAAAAATATGCCTGCCTGAGGCTTTGCCACCTACCAGAGGGGTGGTTTCTGGGGGGTCCCCGGCCTTTCCCCCCTCTTCTCCTGTCCTGGGCTGCTTGCACCAGGCTGGGGGGGGGGGTCATCCTCATCGTCTCGCCATGCAATGCGGTGGGGGGGGATCGAAAATGGCGACCGCAATTTTTCTTTTGAAATCATGGTCAAAAAACACACCAAATCACCACAGAAACATGTGAAATTTATGTATTTTAAATGCCTGAATTTTAATAGTAGCAGCAGTGGGTTTTTAATAGCAATAAAACGTCGTATTGATTTTATTTTATTTTATTTTATTATTTATTTTTTTAGACCTGCCCATTTGGGCTGGGCATGGGATGGGACCATGCAAATTGTTTGAACCATTCCACCAATGGCATCGCCAGGTTTTTGACTGACACTTCTGGATGTCTCAGAGGGCATAAAAAACCGAGGCACCTTCCAGAAATCGCAGTCGGGTGTATGGATGTGGTTGAGGGAGGAGGGCTGGCTGCTGGTGCTGGTGTGATCCGATTGAGATTGAGGAGGGAGGCTGGAGGCTTTAGGATTTAAGTTAGGCAGGCAGGGAGGGAATTGAATTTAGAAAATAATTTCTTTGATTCCCTGCAGCTTTGTCTGCTGAAGGGAATAGCAGTTTATTCTTTATTTCTTCTCTGGCAGTTTGTGAGGATTTTTTTCTGATATTGGATAAAGGAGGAGGTTCGACTGGGAGTGGGAGGTGTGGATTTATTTTAAAAATATATTATATACTACCATTTATTTTCTATTTTCCCAACTTCAATTTGCTTGCACACACACACATTTGGGGTGCAAGCCAAGAACAGAACCGCTATCCTAAGAGATATCCTAACTGCCCACTCGCCCGTCCGCCCACACCGCCACCCGTCTGCGGCCCGCGCCGCCGCCCACCCACTCGCCTGCCCGCGGCCGCCACCCCTGTTAAGCTCCTGTTAAGCTACTGTTGCCAAGGGCAAGATTGGCACAGTGCCCAGACTTCAAATTCTTTCTTTCTTTAAATAATATCTCAGTGTTTAAAATACACAGATTTAAATATATTTCTTCAGCTTTTAACCTATAACTTTTCTCTGGCTCCCCCCAATCTCATATAAGGGATTCCAGTCAGGCACTCCTGCTTTACATAACTTTTGTCAGCTTTAAATCTCCTCAGGTCTCTTCAGTTTCTGAAGTAAATTTTCTGCCCCCACAGAGCTTTTACTTTGGAGATTTCTTTCTGTTATCACCCAGGGTGTTCTTTCCAGACCTTTACCAAAGCCACCCTAAATTCCAGGGCAAACGCTTTGGGTCTTTCACCCCCAAAGGAAATTTGTCTCAGCACCTTTTAATTTTCAGGCTGCTGGACAGCACAGAGTTCCATGACTCTTAGGCAGTTTCCCCAAACAAACCACTGTAGATTTCAGTCTATCCTTTCAGATTTTCTCTTCCAGGTGTCCTATAATTTGTCAAGCCAGACTCCTTTTCCTTTTGGAATCCTGGCCTCCAGATTCTAACAGGCCCACCAAAGAAAATCAGATAGCACTACAAGGTTTTAAGTCTGAATTCCTCTCTCACACACAGGGCTTCCCAAGAACTGAAATTAGCTTCACCTAATTCTCAGTCCTAACCCCTTTTCAGCAGAACTTCCACAGACTACCAACAACACGTGAGGGCTAACTTTTACTAAAGGCTTCTTTTTAAACTTCCAGTTTCAATTTCTTCACAGGGTAGAGGCTAAATATTTTGAGCTGGTGACTTTTTCCCTCAGGCAAACTGGATATATTCGAAATCCCACCGCTGCCACCAAATTGTGACATCACCCCTTTCACAGACTGAGTTTTCAAAGGCACAACCGGGTTTATTTCGACATCCCACTGCTGTGCCACCAAATTGTGACGTCAGCCCTTTCAGAGACTGAGTTTTCAAAGGCACAACCGGGTTTTATTTTGACATCCCACTGCTGTGCCACCAAATTGTGATGACACCTCCCTTTTACACATGTAATTGTGATGGAAATGGTAATGCTGCCACCTTCTATTCACTTGGTAATGCTGCCACCTCTTAAAATCGTCGCCTCATGAATTGGGACAGACTCAGATGTATGTATAATATAAAAACAATGATGAAGTTTATTGAGAAAATAATAAATATAACAATATCTGAGGATGGTATGCATTGCCTTTAACATATAATAGATTTCATCAACTCTTCCAGCCCCCCTGTCTTTAATAACTAGTAAACAGTATAGCCCTCACTGCCTGACAGAAATCTCACAGAGCAGTGCTCTCTCCCAGCACTCACTCTCAAAACCTTCAACTTAACTCAACTGAACTGCCTCAACTGACTAGGCTCCATCCTTTTTATATCATACAATTCCCCGCCCTCCTTCTGGGATTGGCTGATGATTTGTATATTCATTACTCCTGTTTCCAGGGTTTTGTCACACACCTATAAAAGCCAGAGTATCTTGTACCCAACCATATACAGTGAGCGACCCTCAATGGCATGTGTTAACTCAGGTAGCCACAGAACCTTCTGCAATGCCAAACAGTACTTTGGGGTAATTAGAAAGCAGGGGAAATTCTTCAAAATATGCTAGCAGGTCCCACACAGTAGTTGCATAGATAAGAGGTGAGGCTATAGAAATTAAGAAGACTGGAAAAGCCCTCTTTCCCTGCCTGTTGAAAAAGTCTAAGGAGAGACCAAGAAGGAGGGCTGTCTACAGGACCCATATTTCCATGAAAGCCACCTTCCAACTCTTCTTCCCATGTTGTCACCAAAGCTAAATTGAGAAAGAGGCAAGAAAAGGGGATCATTAAACAAGAAAATGTTTCCAGTCAGGAGCTATACAGCTTTGTTTTGGAAGCCCTGTCAAACTGAGCTACCCATTGATGTTCGAAGCAAGAGGGGCTGATGCTGTTTTACCACATTCCTTTTTCTTTTTTCATTATTCTGGCATCATGGTTTTTGGAACAGCCTCATGACTGCTTTTTACAGACCAACGATAGGAGAGGATGGGACACAGTGAGATCACATTGTGCATTGTGTGAAACAGGATGTTATGAAAGAAAAAGCAAAGGGTCACTGAGTGCCGCACCTCCATATTTTAGCTGTATTTGCTGTAATCTGCATGTTACTATTGTTAGTTGGTTTTTTGGGGAACAGAAAGGCAAGATATCACTGTAATTAACAAATAAAGACAAAACACAGAGCTACAATCACAAGCAATGCTCCACACATCAACCAATTCGTCTTTTTTCATTTACATGTCCCCACAACCACAATGAGCTGCATATGGTTTCATTTTTTGTCTCAGAAGAAGAGCTGTAATAAATGAAGTCATACACAGAAAAAAGTACTGTATGGTATGAATATTCAGATATCAGCAGCAGGAGATGGAGCTTCAAACCACAAGCCTGATTTGAGCTTTAAAACCTCTGAAGAAACACTTCAGAAACACAGATTGGTTGGGAAAAAGCAACTGTGGCTGTGAAAATCCTGCCCAGAGCATTGGCATTCAAGTAATTATAAGGAACCTCCACAGATAGGACCACACACATGCACAAATGTACCCACAATTACATAGTGTGTGTATGAGAAAAACATAAAATATAAGCTGAGCTATTTACCAATAAACTTGAATTCTTAAACTAGGTGCCTCTCAGCAACCATCTTGTAGTCTTTCAAGGGACCGCCTTGTTTTCTAATGTGCTGTACCCTCTGAAACACACCCTTTGTTAAATGTTTTCGTGGATGGAATGCAAACTGCAAAACAATACAGATTTGGCCACATCAGTTTTTTAATCATATACAATTTATTGTATCATCTAAAAGCAATTCTAACAGCTACATCTGTTGGCTTGAATCCAACCTGGAAAGAGTAAAGGAGCTTTGCCAGTGTCATGTCTACTTCAGAAGTAGAGGTGGCTGTGGCATTTACCCCTTTGTGATGAATAATTTATGAGATGTGTCTATCTTGATTTGTTGGTTGTTGACCAATGGGAGAGTTTGGGGGAGGGGCCTGAGTGGTTTTAAGACTCAGCCCATCACTGAATTGGTCAGATAGGGACTGACTGAGAGACAGACAGGCTCTGAGAGAGAGAGAAGATAAGATTTAGAAACTTCTGAGAGAACATTTAAGTGTTGAGTGTCTGTAAACTCAAGAAAAGGGTGTGCAAGTGATCAACGTTGTCTATAACCTAACCTTAGTGTATTTGAGCTATATTCTTCCTTTTGTTTGTACCTGAACACGTTACCCTTTATGCTTTTAATTCTACTTTATAATAAATAAACTTGTTTTATCTTTATTCAATTTAAATCAGTCTGAAAGCATTCATTTACTAGAGAAGCTAGTTTGGGGCAGTGGAAGTGTGAATTAATGACGGTGGCTATCTCCATGGGTGTAACAGTAATGCCAGAAGTAGGGCTGCTGACAATAGAGGCCAGAACTCAGAGGTCAAGGGCCTTGTCGGGGGCAAGTTTTTATCTCCTGCCTCATGTGGAGATGTCCCTACTATGACATGCTACCAGCCTGGAGCCCTGATCCCCACCAGCTACATGTTTTCTACCCCATTGTTACCAATGAGAGAGGGGGCTGGGAGAAAAACAAGAGGAAGAACTCCTAGGCTGGCAACTTTGCTATAAATAAAGAGGTGCAGGGTAGGACTCTGCCTGGAAAAACGCCTCGGGACGGCTGGGCAGATGATTTCTTTCTGTGCGTCCCTTCCATGTCCCTCTTAAGCAGTTCAATGACAAACATCTGCTTCTTTCATCCAAGGTTTCATCCATTGTTAGAAGAACAATGTTTGGAAAGGCTGAGAGGGAGATCAGTCAGGGTGTTTGTTCCATGTCGAGTCATTTGTATTTGTTTAATTTCTGTAAACCACCCAGAGTGGCCTTGTTGCTAGATGACACCGTATATGCATCGAATAAGTAAATAAATAAGTAAATAAATAAGTAAATAAATAAATAGTTTTCCAAATGTTTCTCTTTTAGCTGCCCCACCTTTGCCTGTCATCCTCCTCTGCCTATATCACTACCTTTGTCTCCACCCTTGATATTTCCAGTTATATCGTGTTAGTGGCTACACAATATGTGCCTTGGTAGGTAACTGAAAATAAATTCAAGGCATTAAGGACACAAATCCACTAAAATGTTGGCTGAACATATATTTCAGATTTCTATTACACAGAGTTGTTATTTGAAACTCCAGTCCAATTTTAAATTATTTATATTGTAGCAATTTTTTTAGCAATTTATCTGTATGGTATACTGCAAAACCTAAACCAGAGCAATCTCTTAAAGCTACCATTTTCAGAGAGTTTCCCCAAGTTTCTGTTTGTTTGCTTGTTTGTTTTTGTTTTGAGTATTTCATGCTTCCATTGAATACAGCATACATTTTTTAAAAATTGCACTGAAAAAGTTTTTCAGTGTGTCAGTAAAGCATAAAACTTGATCTAATTATCTACTGCGGCAACATTAAAATTGTAGATGCTTTAAAAAGAACAACAAAAGAAAATTGTATCTTTTTAGTGGGAGGGGAAAGGCAAACATTTCCACTCCTACCTTCACATCTGAACCTGTGGCCAGCAATGTTTCAAAAGGAACAGTGTGAACTGAACAAAATGTATTGTAAAGTACTCATGCAAAAAATAAAATGAAACGAAATAAAAAAGTGAAGCTACCTGGGACAAACAGTAACATGATCTGATCACTGGAGAACATTTCAAAATGGTCAGTGAGGAACAAGGGACAAACTACAGAAGATATCCCTGTTTGATTGTGCCCCGAACTGCCTTCTCTAAGAACTGCTTATCTATACCTTTCTTGTCTTCATATTTGTACAACCTATGGGCGGGAGTGGTAAGGGCTTTAAGTTCACTGGCCCCAAAGCCTATCATATCCCTTGTTACCCCTGCATCATTCTGGGTGGCCAGTTATGCATCACATAAAGGACATTTTCCATAAGATGTACTCATGCTAATTTGAGTGAATATAATCATAATGAGACTGAAAGCCTTGCTTCCTGACACTGTCCAGGCTGAGAAAGTAGATAACTGACCCATGGATCTGTGAGATAGTGGGTTTCTTTACCCCTCAGGAGAACAGGTGAGAGTTGGCAAGTCTACAATGTCCTATTACAGTGTTGGCGATCCTATGGCACAGGTGCCAAAGGTGGCAGTCAGAGCCCTTTCTGTGGTCACCTGACATCGCCCCTTCACAGCCATCTGTATTCAGGTTAAATTACCGTATTGGCAGTTAAATACAGGTTAAATTACTGTATTGCAGGACTGTCCAACTTTGAACAGGCCAAGGTCTACTTTTTTGGACCAAAGTACCTGAGGGCTACTACATTAAAACCTCTACTTACAAATTTTATCCGTTCCAAGCACATGCTCATAAGTAAAAATCTTTGTAAGTAGAGCAGCGGTTTCCCATAGGAATGCATTGAAAATAAGACAATGTATAGCTTGCTTGCACTGGTCATTTTTTATATGCATGTAAAACTTCAACACATTATAAGGGATTCCTATTTTATTATCAGGAAGTTTGTCTAAGCCAGGGCTGTCCAACTTTGAACAGGCTGAGGTGCTGATCACCTGGCCGACGGTGGGGAGGGGGGGAGCATGGGACCACGCCATGGCCCGCTCGGCTGAGACATTGGGCTGGCAGACCCAGAACTTTGCTGGGGCAGTGGCGGTCCTTGGGATGGGGGGAGGGAGGGGTGAAGAACTTATCCCCTCACTTTTTTATTGATGGCTGGCGGGCTACTTTTGAACCCTTCGCGGGCTACTGGTAACCCCCGGTCTACGTGTTGGGCAGGCCTGCTGTATTGTACTGTTTGCTTCATTTTTCATTCTGGTGTACCTTTTCCTCCTGGGGCAGGCTGGGAGGGGGGGGATAAAAAACAACAGAGGCACTAGCACCTCTCAGCTGGAAAGCACTCGCCCCAGCTGTGCTTACAGCGCTTATCAGCTGTAAAGATAAACAAGAGGAAAAAAGCCTCGCAACAGGGACTATTTAAAATAATAATTAAAAAACGAAAACATTCATTAAAAACCCACATCCAGGAGGGCGGGCAGGCAGGCAGTGGGTGGGCGGTGGCTCTGCCACCCCCAACTTCCTCCATGGGGGGTTCCTCGGTCCGCCATCCACATCCCGTTGGCACGGGCAGGCGCGGAGGAGGATGAGGAAGCGGATGGGGCGCCCACTCGGGGCAGCTGGAAACTTCTCACAATCTCCCTTGCTTGCCACCCCGATGACTCTCAGCCTCCCCCAGCTCCCTCCATGCTGCCCCTCTATCGCTCTCGCTCGCTCTGTGTGCAGCGGCGGTGCGTTCCCACATCTCTCGCCTTTCCTGCGACATGGGCTCCCTTGCTGGCGTCTGGAGCCCATCTGTCCCCCACGGTGGCTGCTGCTGCTGCTGCTGCTGCTCCTGCCGCCGCCACTGCCGCTGCCGCTGCCACTGCCCTGACAAGGGAGGAGTGAGAGCAAGAGAGCCAAACTCCAGGGAAGTGCTGCCGCGCTCGCCCCCCAGCAGTTCCCCACACCACGCAGAGGTGTTTGTGTGTGTGAGGGGGAGTCTCTGTCTCTCCAGCGGCAAGGGTGAGGAGGAGGAGGTGCACCCCAGGTAAGGAGAGCACAGCAGCGGGCCGGCTCTGCTCCCTGTTTCTTTGTCTGGGTGGTCCGGCTCCCTTCCCTTCCCCTTCCCCTTTCCCTCGCCTGCTCCCTTCCTTTCTGGCCCTCCCGAATGAGCCAGCCAGTTTCCCCGGCAGGGGAAATTAAAAGAAAAACCACAGAGGCGCTAGCACCTCTCAGCTGGGAAGTGCTGCCCCCAAGCCAGTGCTTCTCAGCTGTTAAAAAAAAAGGAAAAAAAGCCCCTCAACTGGGACTATTTAACCCCCCCCCCAAAAAAAATAAACGTGTCCCTTGGCTGCACCCGGCCAGAAAAAATGAAACAAAAAGTTTAAAAACAAAAACGAAACAAACGAAATATGAAACGAAGGGTTTTAAAAAAACTCATTTCCTATTAAACGAAACGAAACGGGGTGGGGCAACAAATAATGAAATGAAACAACATTTTGGCGTTTCGTGCCCATCTCTAATAATTTCTCTCTCCCTCTCTTCCTCCCTCCCCCCTCTCTCACTCTCACACTCTCTCTCTCTCTCACACACACACACAGAGATAGAAAATTCACCCAGTATTTCCCTCTCTCATATTTATAGAAGCAGCCCACCCACGCCCCACCTGCATCTCAGACACTCCCTTTCTTACGCAAGTAGTTTCTCATCCTGTCAGATGAGTGCCTTTCTTTCTCTAGGAGCTCTTCCCATGAGGACAAAAGTTCTTCCTCCCTTTCTCTCAGTTATCTCCATTGGTTATAGAGCAGCTTGGGGCTTATGAAGGTCACTTCAGGCTTGTATTCAAACAGTAACTTTTCTGGAAACGTCTTCTTCCAAGAGAATATCTTTTCCTTTTCCAAGGAGAAAGACAGGGTAAAAATACTCAAATAAATAAATAAATAAATAAATAAATAAATAAATAAATAAATAAATAAATTGCAAACCATTTGAAATAATTTAAAAATATTTCTAAAACAATGCCTTGTTGGTGCTTCTCTTCTGGAGCTTCCTCTTCTTGATTTGGTAAATTTGGTGCTTAATTAAAAGCTTCTGAGCAGAGGCAATGGACTTCTGTTGGGCCAGAATTCTATTTATTACTTATGCCATTTTAAGCTTTTTCAGGGGTACCTGTGTGTGTGTGTGTGTGTGTGTGTGTGTGTGTGTGTGTGTGTGTGTGTGTGTGTGTGGTCCACTGGTTCCTTCATTTAACGTTAACGGGATTGACCCTTTGGAGTCATTTTGTTTCATTTCCTCCTGTTTGTGTTTTCTGGCACTCATCCTAAAGTATTAATCCTTTAGCAATATTCCAAGAAGAAGAAGAAGAAGAAGAAGAAGAAGAAGAAGAAGAAGAAGAAGAAGAAGAAGAAGAAGAAAAGCAATAGGGAATTAATAAATCAGAAAAAGGACATGAAAAATAAAAGTCACCATCAGTCCTATGTAGGCAGCATTACTGTATATTATCACATTAATCATCATCAATGGCTATAGCAGGCCTGCCCCCCCTTGTTTGCTTGGTACCAGTAGTCCAAACCCCTCCCTCCCCAAACTTTACTGCACTGTCCATGGTACTGGCACTGCCTGCCAACCACAACAACCGGTTCTTCTCAACCCACACATTTAAAAGACAAAGATGTCCTGGTCTGCTCCAAAGGGCAACCTCTGGGGTGCAGGAGAGAATGCCGGCTGGCCTCAGAAATGTATGAAGGGGGGGGGGGTTGATTGGATGACTCCAAGCACAGCTCTGCCTTTTCCTCCTCTCCCTTTAGGGTTTGTCTGGCTCGGAGCAAGGGGGCCACACATTGCCAAACCCAAGTCTCATCACAGCTCTTGCCTTTCACCCACACAAGTTACACAGTCAGGATCCACAAGGAGATTTTGTGTCTGAAGCTGCCACACAAGCAGACATTCCCACTCAGTCTTACTTTACTTCAGAATTAAAAGGACATTATCTCCCCTTCCTAGTCTTAATGCAGGAACAAGGACACTTTGGTATTGAACGGTGCATTATTTTCCCCTATTTGCATTTGACCAGCAGCACTGATGGCCACTCTCTTAGGGCTCTATCCCACGGTCTTTAAAATCCAGAACTAATTTTCCAATAAACCAGCTCCAAAAATTGTGCCCCCATGGACAGCAGTTTTTTTTTTTTTAAAGGTAACATCCACTTAACCGGGTTTCAGTGAGTTTTTCAAGAACCAACACGGAGGGTGGGTATGTTTTAATCCAGTTCAAAATGCACATTTTTTACAAGAGGCAAACATTAGGGGGCGCAGAAAACCCATCCCCCCTTTTGTTTTCAGCTTACCGGTTATGCGGGTCGACAACATTCTATCTTGCTGTTTTCCCCAACTTCCGTCTCTTCGATATTTTGTTTGGGAGACAACCAGCCAAGTTGGGGTGATGAGGAGGAGGAGGAGGCTCACTTGTGGGACAAGGATGAAAAGGACAAGTCACCTCTTCTGAGGCCAAACTGGTGGCAGCCAGGGGCTCCCAGCAAGGACGTGGGTCGGCCCCTGCATCGGGCCTCTCTTTCCTAAGGTGCCTGGGTGAAATCCTTGCCAGCCAGGGACTCTATTGCCGTGCCAGGGGAAGGAGAGGGGTGCACGCACCGGGGCGGGGGGATCCAGCCATGACAAAAGAAGAGGGAACTCGCTTCTTGGCAAAGGAGCGAAAAGGAATCCTGAGGCTGGTGAGCGAGCAAACGACTGACTGACAGGCAGCCTGGAGTGGTGTAAGCCAGGCAAGGAAGCCCCTCGTTGGTGGCTGCCTCAGGCAAGGCTGAGGAGGGCTTGGCGGTGGCAGAACCAGGGTGAGAGCTGGCGTGGAAGCAAAGGGCAGGACAACTGGCACTGGCTCCTACCAGTGCTGGCATATCTTTATTCTCTCTCTCTCTCTCTCTCTCTCTCTCTCTCTCTCTCTCTCTCTCACACACACACACACACACACACACACACACACACACACACACACACACACATCATTGCATGCATGCATGCACATACACACACACATTATTGCCTACCCGCCCACCTTGTTTACTGATGGCGGCAGCCTTGCTCCCCCACCTCACGGCCCCGATATTTATTCTGTTGCTGCCCCGCCACAGCTTGTGCTCCCGTAGCACTGGAGCTTCTAAGCTCCACACCGCCGGAAGTCCCCCTCAGAGCTTCTAGATATGGGTTAATGACATATAAAATGTAGTTACTTAAACCACGTCCATGGGAACAAGGGAACTGGATTTTCAGTCATGTGATAACTTCAGAAAGAAACATGGCTTTTATTATTAACCACCACTTTCGCCTGTGTGATAAGGGTCATTAGTCTCTTGGTGGTGCAGAGACAGCAGCATGACAGGAACAGTGAACGGGCACAAACTGAAAACCAAAATATGAACCAATTCAGTTTTTCTGCTTGGTTCATCATGATTTGTGATTCATGGCAAACCACAAACCATCACGAACCACTATTTTCCAGGTCTGTGTCCATCTCTAGTAGAGACCCTAGCCTCTTGCTCCCTCACCCCTATATGCAGATATTTCCCAACTGCTTAATGTTGCCCCCATCCTGTCACCACTTATCTTCACTTTCCCCTCCCCTTCTCCCTTTTTTGTCATGGGCAGATGAGAGTGCCCTCTGTGAAGGCAAGATTTCCAGCTTTGGTGCTGTTGTGTGTTAAAAACAACCCCCCAAACCTTCCCACCCTCACCTCTCCTAATAGAGGAAGTACTATTGCCACATGGAGCCTGGTCTCAGTGCTTCCATGTGTCCTCCAGTCTGTACCTCCCCTCAAACCCAAAAGGCAGGGTTTAAAAATACAACAAAACCAAGAAAATCTGTGGTCTTTCAGAAGACAATGCCCCATTGCTTCATTGACAAAGGGAATTCCTGTACAACATTGGGCTTGTTTCTCTTTTGTTTACAAGACTTAATCCAAACCCAGTTATAAAAAGTCAAAATGCTAGAAACCAATCTTTCCCTTGACACTGATAGATCTTTGGTTTTGGAAATATGTTTTTGCTGCAGAGGAGAAGTAAACAGTAACACAGTGTGCAATTCCTCTAGGAAGAAGCTGTTGTCTCTTGGCCAGAACATATCATAACAAATGACAAAGATAAGGAAAGTGACTGGAAACAGCTGGAAATGGGGATGAGAAGAGGAGAACAGGCTATTTTTTTTATCAGTACTATACTTGGAAACAGAATACTGTATTCATTTTCTGTCTATATGCTTGTGCAACACTTGAAAGTTCTATGGGTCATTTGCTTTCTTGGATATTTATTGATGAACCTTGCAAGCGCAATTTCACAACATGAGTCTTTTCTTACTCACAGTTATAGTATATAACAGACAACACAAGCAATTATAACAACAACAAAATGATACAATTTGTGCATCCAAGTGCTAGACAATAGAACCAATATAGAGGTTGCTTGTAGAATTGTAAAGTTCAAGGATTTAATACTACTAAATATTAATAAATATTAAATAAACAGTATTTAATATTAATAAATGCGAATGACCATAGATTTGATAATGCTTTAGAAAAATTCATGTATTAAACATAGTCAGGATGATTTTCTCAGGTTTTAAAACAAGTGTGTCTATTTTAGGGCCACACACATTACTCTGACTAGACATGGGCACGACTCGGCGAAATCCTTGTTTCCGTTTCCGTTTGTCGTTTCCATTACCTAATGAGGAACGGTAACGACAATTACTCCGCTCCAGCTCGAACCCGAACTGAAAACAAAAATTGGGTCTGATTTGTCGTTGTCGTTCATGGCATCACGGCGATCGTGCGATGCCAAGCAAGCAGCACAGAAAAAAAGTTTTAAAAATAAAAAACCTGATTCCTGGCCATAAAAGCAGGCGAAAATATGCCTGCCTCAGTGAGGGCACCTACCAGAGAGAGGTGGTTTCTGGGGGGGGGTCCCTGGCCTTCCCCCCCTCTCCTGTCCTGGGCTGCTGGTACCAGGCTGGGAGGGGCATCCTCGTCGTCTCCATTTGCCATGCAGTGGGGGGGGGAACCAAAATGGCGACTGCAATATTTATTTTTAAATCGTGGTCCAAAAAACCACCAAAGCACCACAGAAACATTTGAAAATTAGGTATTTTAAATGCCTGATTTTTTTTTAATATTTTTTATTAGTCAGTAGTCAGAAAACATAACATATACACTAAAACAGTACACCTAGAGTTAACAATACAAAACCTACCCAGAATAAAAAAACGAAGAGGAGAGAAAAAAGAAAGAAAAAAAGAAGAAAAGACAAGAGTACAAATAAGTACACACATTGAGATAAAATATAGTTTCCACCGGAGAAATCCACACTTTTTAAATTCCTATTGTAAATTATCGTTAAATCTTAAATTAATACTCAAATATTTACTATTCAATTCTAATCTTCAGTACAATTCATCTATACACAAAACTAGTTATGAGTTAATCCAAACACAGCCATATGCTATTCTTCCCTGAATTTGCTAAATATTTATTTAGGTAATTCCATTCTTCTCTTAACTTATCATTATTTTTCTCTTTTTTTTTTACAGGTCATCTTAGCAAGGTCCAGGTATTCACATAACTTCATTAGCCATTCATCCCTAGATGGGACTTGTGGTGTTTTCCAGTATTTTGCTAATTGTACCCTAGCAGCCGTAATCGCATACAACAAAAGATTTTTTCTATCATTCGGGAATTCTGTGTTTATTATGTTCAATAAAAATAACTCTGGTTTTTTCTTGAATGAAGTTTTGGTTATTTTTTGCAATTCCTTATGTACCATATTCCAATAGCTTTTGATTACGGGGCACGTCCACCACATGTGGAATTGTGTCCCTATAGATCTTGCACATTTCCAACAAAAGTTATCATTTGATCTTTTTATTTTAGCTAGACGTTGTGGCGGAAGGTACCATCGATGTAACATCTTCCATAAATTTTCTCTTACCAATATACAAGATGTAAATTTAATTGTCCATAACCATGCTCTCATCCATTCTTTTTCATCTAATTGATAACCAAAATCATTTTCCCATTTTTGGACTGATTTAAACTTTATTTGTTTATCCACAGAGTTATTTTGCAGTAAATTATACATTATAGTTATATTTTTTTTCTCTTGCTTTAGAAATTTCTTCTCGAAAATAGATATTTCTTTCACAAATCCGACTTTATCTTTATCTTTTTTAAATGTACAATGAATCTGTTGATATTCAAGCCAATTAAGATTTTTTCCCCTAATTTCCTGGAAATTCTTAAGAATAGGATTATCCGATCTTGCTTGAACCAGATCTTCATATCTCACAAAATCCCTATTGATATTATTATTAAATATTGAGGTAGCTTCATGGGGGGAAATCCACCATGGGGTCTTATTTATAACTTTATTTTTTGTTCTTAACCAGACCTCCAAAAGTGCTTTCCTGATAATATGATTATTAAAGTTTTTGTGTAATTGGGCTTTTTCATAAAATAAATAAGCGTGCCATCCGTAAATTTTATCCCACCCCTCCAAATTTAACAATTCCCTCTTTTCTAATTTTATCCATTCTTTTATCCATGTCCAGGCCGCTGCTTCATAATATTTTTGGAAATTTGGGAGGGCAAATCCTCCTATATCTTTAGGTCTCATCATTAGTTCTAATTTTATTCGGGCCTTTCTGCCCTGCCAAATAAAATCTGCTAAGTCTTTGTGCCATTCTTTGAAACACCTAGTTCCTATGATAATGGGTAAAACCGAAAACAAAAACACCATCTTGGGCAAAATTAACATCTTAATTAAAGCTACCCTTCCCCAAATTGATAAATTTAGCTTTTCCCATTTCTTCATTTTATTTTTTAGTTCCCTCCAATTAATAATATAATTATCTTTAAACAAATTTGTGTTACTGCTGGAGATCCACACTCCTAAATATTTTACTTTTGATACTATTTTCACCCCTATCTTATTTTCCAGTTCTTTTTGGTTTTTATTATTCATATTTTTAGTTATCAAATTTGATTTTGCTTTATTTAGTTTGAAACCGGAAATATTCCCATATTGGTTCAATTCTTTAAAAATTTCGTTTATGCACATAAGGGGTTTTTCTGTAAATATTATTACGTCATCAGCAAATGCTCTAAGTACATACTTTATTCCATTAACTTTAACTCCCTCTATCTTATTATTTTCTCTTAAAGCTCTCAAAAGAATCTCCAGCAGCAGGACGAATATCAACGGTGAGAGAGGGCAACCTTGCCTGGTGCCCCTCTCAATTGAAATTTCCTTTGTAATTTCCTTGTTTACAATCAATTTAGCCTTTTGGGTAGAGTATATAGCTCTAATCCCATTTTTTATTTTTTCCCCCATTTTTAGTTCCTCTATTACATAATTTAAGAAATTCCAATCAACTAAATCAAATGCTTTTTCAGCATCAATTAACAACAAAGATAATTCCTTACTTGGATTCAACTCCGCATATTCTATTTATTACTGTTCTTATATTTTCTTTCATAAATCGACCTGGGATGAATCCGGCTTGCTCCTTTCCAATGATTCTGGTCAGAACTTTTTTCAGTCTATTTGCGATTACCCCTGTGAAGATCTTATAATCTATATTCAGTAAAGATATGGGTCTGTAGTTTTTAACTTGTTTTAAGTCTGCCCCTTGTTTCGGGATAACCGAGATTAGTGCCTCTTTCCATGATTCTGGCATTGTACCTTCTTTCATTACATTATTTATAATCTCTTTTAAGTATGGCAAAATCTCACTTTGTAATTTTTTATAATAAGCAACCGTTATCCCGTCCGGGCCCGGAGCTTTCCCCATCTTTAAATTTTTAATTACTTCTAAGATTTCTTCATCCTTTATATCCGTATTTAGATATTCGATATCTTTTTCCTCCATTTTAGGCAGTGATTTACTTTCTAAATATCTTTTTATTTCCTCTATGTCTGTTTGCTCAGATTTATATAACTCACTGTAAAATTTCACAAATTTTTCTTTAATTTTTTCTGGATCTGTTATTATCTCTTCTTGATCTTCTATCTCAGTTATAATCCTCTCTTTTTGTTTTTCCTTGGTTAACCACGCTAACATTTTTCCAGGTTTATTAGCATATTCGAAAAATCTTTGTTTAGTCCATTTTATTTTCTTCTCAACCTCATGTTCAATCAGATTTGACAGGTGGTTTCTTAAAATCTTTATATCCCTCAGTAGATCAGAATCCTCAGGCTTTAGGATTAATTTCTTTTCTAAGTCTCTAATCTTTTTTGTAATTTCCGTTATATTCTTTTCTCTATCTTTCTTTATTTTAGCCATTACCTGTATCCCTAACCCCCTCATATATGCCTTACTGGTTTCCCAAATTATATTCTTATTAATAGTAGCCGTATTATTTATTTGAAAAAATTCTTTCATCTGGTTCTTAATCTCAGTTATTGTTTCATCCATCTTCCAGATATCATCATTTAATCTCCATCTACCTTTTACCCTTTTTTGAATTAGTAGGTAAATGGCAACCGGATTATGATCTGACAGGATTCTTTCGTGAATTTCGGCTTTCTCTAAATTAAGAATTAGATCTTGAGAAATCCAAATACTGTCAATTCTACCACCTGATTTATGTACCTCTGAAAAGTACGTTATCTCTTTTATATTCGGATTTTTAACTCTCCACGCATCAAATAAATTCATATCTTCCACCATTTCAAAGAAGGTAAGTGGTAGCTTCCCCGAGTTCGTTACTCTTATCTTGTCCGTCCTATCCAAATCCATCGATACCACTCCATTAAGGTCGCCCAAAAGCATTATCTTTTGATCCATATATTCCCTTAATGTATTCCCCACTTTCCGGTAAAACTCACTTTTTTTATTATTAGGAGCATAAAGCCCTACTATCAAAATCTTATCATTATTTACAGATATTTCCACGCCTAATAACCTTCCCTCCTCATCTTTAAATATCAATTCGGGTCTTAACTCTGGTCTAACATACATAACTATTCCATTCTTTTTTACTGTTGCTGATGCTGTGAAGGTAACTCCCAGTCTTGGATTTTCTAAAATTTTACTATGGTCACTTTTTACATGGGTTTCCTGTAAAACCATGAAATCCCATTTCCCTTTTTTGAGCACATGCTCAACTTTATTCCTCTTCCGTTTACTGTTCACTCCATTCACATTCCAGGTCATACCTTTCAAACTATTAACCATTTTGATTTTTCCTCTTACTCTCTAAAGTTCCTCAAATATTCCCAAACGATATCTGACAATAACTAAGAATTAACCTTTTCTTTATTATTCCACACAGACATAGAGAACGAGAAAAAGAAGAAAAAGAAGAAAATAAGTATTAATAAAAATAATAATAGAAAAGCAATACTAGCAAAAATACTAGGAAATTATCTCATCTTAAGGGTTGGGCAGGAGGTAAAGCTAACTTTATACGAATGGCTCCTTCCTTCACAGTCTTCCTCTTTTCTCGCCGCAGAGTTCTACTTCATACTTCCTCCAAAATATTCCAGTCTCTTCCACCGATCTAAATGTCCTTTTCTTATCTTTATATTTAAACGTCAAACCTTCTGGCGTTTCCCATCTAAATGGGATTTTATTCTTCTTGAGAGCTGAAGTCATGAATTTATAGTTTTCTCTCTTCTTTAATATACGGTTGGGAACTTCTCTCAGAATCTCGATCAGATTATTCCCTATTTTCCATGGATCTGCTCTGTTCTTAAACAACATCTTGTCCTTCAAGAGTCTTGAATTTAAATATAAGAGGCAATCATCAGGTCCCTTCTTCTTCATATTATTCTTAGATCTCAGTCTGTAAACTTTATCTATATCAAGATTCAGGCTGTTTTCTTCTACTCCCAGCCAGGAAGCCAGTTCGTTTTTAATTTTACCATAAAGATCTTCTCCTTGACTCTCTGGTATTCCTTTCAGCCTTAATATCATCTCCTTTTGCCGCATTTCAAGGACAGCATTTGCATCTAAGATTTGTTCGTGTAGGTTTTTCATCTTTTGTAAGTCATCTCTAAATTTTTCTTGTTCTTTTTAATATAAAAATCTCGATAGCAGAGACAGAGCAAAATATGGATCTGAAAGAATTCTTGATATCAATGGACAAGAGGATAAGTGATAGATTTACATCAATGGAAGGAAATTTTAAAACATGGAAGAGAATTTTAAATCGATTGAGGGAAAAATAGAAGGAATGGCTCAAAAGGTAGAGAAGAATGCCCTTTTAATAACAGAGTTGACAAGTCAAATTAATAGAATTACAAATAAAAATCAAGAGTTGGAAAAAACTATTCAGGATGTGAAGACAGTAAACGATAAACAAGAAGAGGCAATTAAAAAGACGCAACAGGAACAAAAGAAATGCCTGATTTTTTATAGTAGCAGCAGTGGGTTTTTCTTGCAATAAAACGTCTCCATTTATTTTATTTTATTTTATTTTATTTTTATTTTTATTTTTTTACACCTGTGCATGCGCAATGATGGGCTGGCCATGGGATGGGACCATGCAAATTTTTGGACCCATTCCACCAATTGCATGGCCAGGTTTTGACTGAGACTTCTGGGTGTGCCAGAGAGGGCATTAAAAGCCCACAAACCCTAACCCTAACCCTAACCCTAACCCTAACCCAACCCTAACCCATACGCCAGTACGCTGTCCTTCTTAGTGGGTCAGAGGCACCCAGAGGTGCAGCCCACTAACCCACCCTAACCTTAACCGTAACCCTAAGCCTAGCCCTTACCCTAACCCCAACGCTAACCCAGATCCATACGCAAGTACACTTTCCTTCTTAGTGGGTCCCAGGCACCCAGAGAGGTGCCTCCCACAGCCCACTATCCCCTACCCCTAACCCATTCCCTAACCTGTACGTCAGTACGGTAGTACGCTCCCCTTAGTGAGTCAAAGTGAGGCCCCCAGAGAGGTGCCTCGCAGAGCCCACTATCCCCTATCCCATTCCTTAACCTGTACGGCAGTACGCTAGTATGCTTCCCTTCTTACTGAGTCAGAGGCACCCAGAGAGGTGCCTCTGCCACCCCACCCTAACATAATGTAATGTATGGTACGCGGTGGCTCCGCGAAACGCTTCCCTTGCTTCCCTTCTTAGTGGGTCAGAGAGGCACCCAGAGAGGTGCCTCCCAGAGCCCACTTACCTCAACCCCAACCCCAACACAAACGACAAATGACAAACGGAAACGACAGTTTTTTGAAAATTTCCTTGACAAACGGAAACGAGCCGAAACGGACCCGTCCCAACAATCGAAAACTCGAAACGTCATTTTTCCTGGTCGTGCCCATCTCTAACTCTGACAGAAACAAAACTGGATGGACACTTCCTGCTTTATTGTTACAGCCTGTGATGGGAGGTGGGAGAAATCTGGGGAGGGAGGGGCAGCACCATGAAGTTGCCCCTCTGAGGTCACAAATGTGGCATTTGTTATAGGTTTGCACCTTCTGGAATTAAATATTTTAGCTTTCCAAAATAAACATTTCACTGGGTGTGGTGCCTAAAGAACTAAGCAAGTATTTAGAAGAAATTGGAGTTGACAAAGTCACCATCAGTCAGATGCAGAAAGCCACCTTACTGGGATTTGCTCGCATAATTTGCCGATACATCACTGAGTCCTAAATGCTTGGGAAGCGTTTGACTAGTGATTGGTAATACAAAATCCAGTGTAGATGGCTGTGTGGTTAATAATAATAATAATAATAATAATAATAATAATAATAATAATAATAATAATAATAATAATAATAATAATAATAATAATAATAATAATAATAATAATAATAATACTGGGATCTGCTCGCATAATTTGCTGATACATCACTGAGTCTTAAACGCTTGGGAAGCGTTTGACTAGTGATTGGTAATACAAAATCCAGCGTAGATGACTGTGTGGTTAATAATAATAATAATAATAATAATAATAATACTGGGATCTGCTCGCATAATTTGCTGATACATCACTGAGTCTTAAACGCTTGGGAAGCATTTGACTAGTGATTGGTAATACAAAATCCAGCGTAGATGACTGTGTGGTTAATAATAATAATAATAATAATAATAATAATAATAATAATAATAATAATAATAATAATAATAATAATAATAATAATAATATGGCACTCCATCCACACCCACACCAACCAGACCTATTTGGAAGTAACTGCCTAGACCATTTATTCTTTGGGCCTCCCTTCCCTTCCAAAATTGTATGGGTTCAAGTTAAACTTTGTTTATTTCCCTTTATCCATACAAAATTAATAAATTATCCCCATATACGTGAAAGAAACCAGGCTTTCTCGGTGGCTTTCTCATTTGGAATCAACTCCCCTGCCAGAGATCTGCCTAGCACCCACGCTGCAGGTCTTTAAAAACTCTTGAAGACCTGGCTTTTTTAAATGGCTTCCCCTGGCTATTGATTATCATTGCTGTTGATCCATTTTCAAAATTTTTATTCTACCTCTGTTAGATTCTCTGAAAAGCCTTTTTCAGGGGCTGTATTTCACACAAAAAGTTGCACAGAGGTACCTCAAAAGGTAGACACCATTCCTACTTCTTAACTTCATTCCTAATTCGTAACCTTTCTTTAACGTTAAACACCCTTCCTACTTAAACTTTCTGCCTTTAACGCTTTCCCCTGACTATCATCTGGGGCTTTTTGACAGGTTGGGGTATGGGGAGAGGGGTGCCCCCTCTCCAAACCCCAATCTGTCAACAAGCCCCAGATAATAGGCAGGGGAGAGGGGAGAAACACAGAAAGGAGCGATTTTCTCCTCGCTGCTCCTGTGCTGGGAGTATGGAGGGAATTAGGGAGTTAATACCATAGAGTAAATTCCCTGATTGCCTCCACACTCCCAGCACACTTTGCTAATTTACTACCCCCAGCCTCTTTGGAGCTTCATAACTAAGTCCCCTTACCCCAAAATATTTCCAGATTTCAGGGGGTTTCCTAAAATCACTTTGAGAAGGTACCCTGCTACTTTGGAGACCCAAGGTAATAAATTTTGATTGCATATTTTTTAAAAAATATGCACTCAAAAATTACTTACCTTGGGGCACTAAAGTAGCAGGGGTACCTACAGAAAGCAATTTTAAAGAACCCCCTGATTTGCAAACATTTGGGGGTAAGGGGGCTGAGTTATAAAGTTCCAAAGGAGGTGTCCCTAGGGAAAAAAAACTTCTAATTGGAATCATATGGGAAGCGGCAAGCAGCCACCAAGCAGAGCTCCAAAAGTCCATTTTCAGAGGGTAATAACATTATCAACAAGGTCAGCCAAGAAAATGTTGCTAAAGCAATAAAAAACCCAATAAATAAAGATAAAGGAATGCTTCAAACTCACAAATGCTAGCTAACCACACCGAAGCCAAAACTAGAAACCATCAAACTCTCTGGTTTGTTTGTTTGTTTTTGCATTGTTACTATATTTTGTCATTATCATTATTTAATGTGTTATTGTTGTTCATTATGCAGAGAACTGCCCACAGTGGTCTTGGTAGCCAGAAGGGTGATAGATAGATAGATAGATAGATAGATAGATAGATAGATAGATAGATAGATAGATAGATAGATAGATAGATAATGTCTGTTATATAATTTAACATTTTTAACATTTATTTTTATTAATTTATGAAACAATACAATACATAATACATACATTCAAATTCGTAATTATTGAACCTAATTTTTCCATCATACCTCCCCCCTCCTTCCCAACCCCTGCAACTGAAAAACTAGCAATTTTTCAACTTTCCATGCAAACTAAGTCATATCATATACCCCACATATACATCTATGGCTTCCCTTTAAACCTCCTTACTTTGTTTATATATGGAGCCAATCCATCATTTTTTACATTTATCCCATGTTTCCTTGGGTACCTTTTCTTCTTTAACCCATTAGAAATAATCATACCACTTTTCTTTCTCATAATTTCCCAGACTACCCTTTTTAAAATTCACCAGTATATCTGATTGAATTATTTCAAAAAATATAAATTCCAATTTTCCCCAGTCCATTTAGAGGAATCCTTCCATCCCCATGCAATTACTGCATGTGCCGCTAGTAACATTGCTTTCAATAAATATTGATTTGCATCTCATAGTTTTTCACAACCTAAAATTCCCAAAAATAATAAGCTTCGATTGATTTGTAATCTAATTTTGAACCAGCTTTCATTTTCCTAAGTAATATATCCCCCAAAAATTTAACTTTAGCACATTCCCACCACAAATGGGAATACCACCCTGATTTATCATTACAGTGGCAACAATTTGGTTTTAACCCTTTAACTACATACCAGTTGAGCGGCTGTTCTATACCACTTAAATATAACTTTCCTTTCTAAGTCTCTGAATTTTTTCACTTTTATTTCTCTGACACCTTTCATCATTTTCTTTATATCTTCTTATGATAGTAGCATATCATTACTCCATTTATTTTGCAATTTACCCATAAAATCTTTGTCTTTAACCATAAGTTTATATATTTCACCTTTTAATCCTCTTCCCCTCTTATCCAGAATATTATGTATTTTCACTATCGTCTTATCTTCTTGCAGAAACCTTCAGCTTGCAGGTATGACTTTACCCTGTTGTGCAACCCTAATAAATTTAACCAAATTTTTTCCACTTCATTAACTAATTCCTGATGTGGAATTAGTTTGCTATTCTTATAAAAATTCTTAATACAATAATATATTTCACCCATTAGGTATTTTTTTCTATAAACCTTCTTCAAATGACTCTCCTTCCTTGCTCAAGCTTTCTAATGGTTTCCCCATTGCAAATCTTCCTTGCAATCCCCCCCCCCAAATCTTAAAAGCATCCTGTCTGGGATCAATGGTTTTTTAAAAGATATTTTGTTCTGTGACCGAGGAGATGCCAAATTTAATGATTCCATTATTTATTTCATCCTCTACTCTTGCCCATTTATTCTGATTTCTCCCATCGAGCTCCAATAGGTATTCCAATTGGAATGCTTCATAATAACATTCCATCTGTGGGAGTCCCCATCCAAGGTCCTCCTGTGGCGTATAAATCAGTCTTTGAACCTCTCTTGCCCTCTTCCCCCCAAATACCCAATTTCTTAATTCTTTATCCCATTCTCGTAACTGTTTATTAGGGATCCATATAGGCAACACTTGAAAAATATACTGTACAATATTTTAGGAACTATTAGTGTCTTAATTGCTCTAATTCTACCCATAACTCTTAAATATCTATTCTTCCATTACCTCAGTTCCTTTTGCATTTTTTCCAGACCACCTTATAATTTGTTACTCTTAACTTGTTTAATTTTTTTGTTATAATAACTCTCAAATATTTAAGTTTTTTAGTCCCCTCAATGCCATCCCTGTTAAGTTTCTTATTTCCTCTTCGTCTCTATATTTTACATTGTAAAACATTATTTCTGATTTTTAATGTTCACACCTAATCCTGAGTATTTCTTGAAATCCTCTATGATAATCATTTCTCTCAATCCTTCCATTGGGTTCCGTGAAGCTATTAATGCATCATCAGCAAAAAGGTTTGCCTTCACTTCTTTCTTCTCTAATTTGTACCCTTGTATCCTAATCGCAATTAGAGCTGCCTAGATGCCCTAAGCATATCCGATCTCGCCTGATTTCAGAAGCTAAGCAGGGTCGGCCCTGGTTAGTACTTGGATGGGAGACCACCAGGGAATACCAGCTGCTGTAGGACTCCAGTATCCCTGCCAAGAAAACTCCATGGACATGGGGTCACAAAGAGTCGGTCATGACTGTAACGATGCAACACACACACATCCTAATCGCATTCTGATTTTATTTGCCAATGACTCCATTGCTAAAATAAGTAGCAGTGGGCATAAAGGGCACCCTTGCTTAACCCCTCTTTGTATTTAGCTTTCACTTGACCACCCTTCATTAACCCTGATAACTGCTTCAGCTTCCCTATAAATTTCTTTTTCATAATCTTAGACTGATTAAATAACAACTCAGCAAATCTGTAGTGTCTCACACTTGCCCGGTCACTAGCTTCTTATATAGTATAACAGTATAACCTAGAAGTCAGTCTGACTGAGTTTACTGCTTTTAACTTCCTAATAAAGTCAAGGATTGGAATATTTTGGCATCTTAAAGCCTAGTAGACTAGTTGCCTCACTAGCTTTTGCTAGCTGCAGCCCACAGGTGCCATGGAATCATCACAATTTTTTTAAAAAAAGTAACCTCACAATTGCTTGTTTCACAATAAATTTGCCAGAGTTCAAATGGCAAGAGGAACTTGGCTGCAACACATCTAATACAGGAGCTGCAATACTCTGTGATTTGCTTCCTAGTAAGTATTCTTAGGATCACCGACTGACTGAGATGTTCTTGGAGCAGTTGGGGAACAGAACAGATGAAGACTTTTCAATAGCACTGCAAGACCTTCCCACTCTTCCCTGAAATACAAAGACAACAATTGGTTAACTCCCTTTTTCAAATGTTTATCCTTAAGACCAAACATGGGAAGCTATTTTTTGAATTACCCAGAACTGTTTTAGTGAAGCTAATAAAGCAGAAATTGCACAGCCTTTGACCACAGGATAAATACCCCAGGCATCCCCTGCCCAAAAAGAAATAGAAACCTCCATGTAAATAATAGTTTTATTTACCTAAAAAAGTTCATACTGTTATTACTATCAAAAGAAATAGTTCCTTATGAGGCTCCCCACCACACGCTTTAAGCTTTTCTGTCATTCTTTCACCTCCATCTTTTCCTCAATTGCACTTAATTTCAGTGTACTGTAGAATAACCCCTGTGGGTGTTGCTGGTTCCTCAAGGGCTGTAATTTTTTTACTGTCTCTCTAAGCTTCGTTTTTAAAATTATACCCTACAAAATGTGAATATCATTTGCCAAAGTAGCAATCCTTTGTCTCATTGTTGGCACTATGTGTGCTATGTTGTGCTCTCCATATCAAAAATCTGCAACTGTGACATTCTTTTTTCTTAATGGTTACTTTTTCCTCATACTTTCCCATCTTTCCTTTTCTTTTTCACTGACCAGCGGCATTCCTGATGGGCCAATTATGGAAATCTTTATGAGAATGTTATCAATACAGATGGTGCAACTGAAATGGGACTGACCTGAAAACCCTTTGAAGGCTACGTGTTGTTGTGTGACATGATACAAGACTCAACTGAGACCCTTACACATTCTTCCTACCATTTTTTTTATCTAGGCATTCTGTACTGATATATTAGTTTAGTACTAGAATAGACAAATAGGTACCACTTTGGTGGGAAGGTAATGGCATTCTGTCCACATATCTATGGGCAAAGACCAGCTCTTCAGCTTATTAAAAATATGAGCACTGACCAACAGAATTGGAAATGATTGTACTTAATTGTCAGGGGGAACTTTTACATTTTACTTTGTTAGATAACCTCTGTACAGACAAAGAAAGAAAGAAAGAAAGAAAGAAAGAAAGAAAGAAAGAAAGAAAGAAAGAAAGAAAGAAAGAAAGAAAGAAAGAAAGAAAGAAAGAAAGAAGAAAGAGACTCGGGAATCACCAGGTGGGCAGTATCAAAGAAACGGGTGTGGGGACATGGGAACATAGCATCAAACTGCATCAGATTGAGGGCCAGTGGCACAGACACAATCCAAGGTCAGCTTCCTGAGCAGAAGAGCGGCAGTATCATCTCTGACTGCCATACTGCACAATATAGCAACCTAGTATCTTCCTCTTCCTGAGAGGTATCTCATTGTTACAAGGAGCAAAGTGCCCGGTCTCTCCCGCCAAAGCATGTAGTTTTGGCCAATCCTGCCCTTCTAAGAATGTCATGCTCCTACCTGTGATGGTACTTGCCATGGGCTCCTGTTCTTATTTTGAGCAGAAAGCCTTCTTGTTTTAAGCCTTCTTGGTACAAGCAGGTCCTGACAACATTTTTGAATCCTTCTCCCTCCCAGATGCCTGGGCTGTGCCATCTTAAATCGTTGTGAGGCTGGCATGGTGTTTCAGCCTGTGGTTTGTTGCTTTGCTATGTCGTGCAAAAAGAAAACCTCAAGGAACTGCTGTTTGTTAGTGGGTTTGTTCCACCCATAGCTAATGCAAAACCATCCTTAGTGTATTTCAGTGACATTGGCATAGATTTTGGAGATATATCTGACATTTTTACTACATTCTATCCTCTCTAAGGCTGCGGTTTCACCTGGTTTTCATCCTGATATTCTGAAGCTCCGCCTTTTCCTCTTCATCCCGTCACATGATTTATTATGTGGGACAGGAGTTCACACGTGCAAAGCTGGTTATTTTTATTTTAAAGTGCAGTTCAGCCCCCTTGGCCAGCAGGTGGCACTAGCATTTTTAAAAATGGACCACTTTCTGGGGGAAATTAAATCAAAGGACACCGGAAGGAGCTTCCTCTTGCTCCGAGGTTGCCAGGAAATATTAAAAAGCAGCCCTGATCAACCGGTCGGTGCTCTGAGGAAAAAAAGAAAGAAAGAAACCCGGATCATCTGCGTGGTCCCACAACGTCTGCCTCCTTAAAAGGTGGATTTTTCAGCGAGGCAGAAAATTCCCTACTTCTCCGGTAAGTCAAAGAAACCTCGCTTAAAGGGGCATTACCGGGTTTTCTTTTTCTTTCTTTTTTTTCAAAAAGCCCGGTGGCTGTGGGGACGGCATTTTGGGGCACAATTAATTTAGGAATTTAAACTACCTTTAAAGGGACATGGGACCAGGGCCAGTTTTGGTTTCTGTTAAACTTTGTTGCTGGGAATGCACAGGATCCTGGCAACCCTAAACTGACACATGCCAATGTTCATGGGCTATCCGTGCAGTAGGATCATATGGGCTGTGGCCTGTTCCAGCAAGGCTGTTCTTATGTTCTTATGTTCTTCTCTAAGGACACTTTCAGTTTTTAGAACTGCCACATGAAGCACTGAAGTTCCTCTTTGGTAAAATGAACAGGCTGGCCTTTATCTACATTTCTCCTTATGTGGGGAAAAAGTTATGCACGTCTCTCGTGGCAGTTCATGGCAAAGGAGAGAAGATCAGACATTGCTGAATTGCTGTTCCTGGATTAACCTCAGCACACAGTGGTATTTCCTCTTGTCTGTGACTGTAGGTTGTATACTTGGCCGGCTTTGAAAGACGTTGAAAGAAACACAGCTGCTTTTCCTGATGAAAGGTATTTATTTTATATGCAAGATGTTGCAGAAAGATCCAAGCTTAGAAAGTTGTTTTTCAAAAGTACTTCCTTACAGTTACAGTGCCAAGGGCCTGCAAAATTGTTATTTTCTTCTTTAGTTACATATTTTTTACAAAGTAACTGTTTGCTTCCCAACAGCCCACCCACACCTTGGATGCACACCACACAACATGGAATGGTCAAAGATGAGAAACCAGTCCAAGAGTCATTGATCCTTTTCAGGAATTAGTAGCCACCTAAGTAGAAGGGAATAGAGAGTTTCAGTGGTGACAGGAGCAGAGAAATGGTGAAAGAGCTGAGAAATTCTTTAAGGACTGTTATTGTACATGTGGACATCACCAGGCAGAAATTAACTAGACTACAGTATCGGGAATAGTAGATGGAGAAGCTGTATTCTTCCTGCCAACAAAACAAAATCAGGAGCAGATCATGCTACTGACCATTAATTGTTTCTATCAAAGATGAAGAAAAACACTTTCAAAACTGCCAAAATACAGTTTAAACAACATTTTTAATTAATGTGACGTCTACATAAATCTACACTACTAAATTAATTTGACTATCAACCAAAAGGACTATAGATTTAAAAGATATTATTACTCCTGTAGTCAAACAAAAAGAAAAGTGTAGATGAATGACAAATAAAAACTCTTAAAACTGATTGTTAAGAACGGAAAGTAAATTGTGACGGAAATATGGTCAAAATCCCAAATGAAATGTTTCAGCAACTGCCATATAGAACAAAGACAATTCTTAACAATAATTAGTCCAAAGAAACAGAAGAGAACAACAAATGGAGAAAAACTAGGTATCTCACCAATAAAAGCCAAGAAGTCAAAGGCAAAATGAAATCCAGAATAAGCATGTTTAAAAATTAATAGGAAATATGAAGATAAAAAGAAGATAGAATTATATACTGAAAAACTATACAGACAAGATGTGAGAATGACAGATACCTTTGGGGATGAATCTTGTGGTAAAAAGCCTAAAGTTTTCAAGAACTCAGTGAAAGCTGCTGTTAAAGCACTTGGACAAAATAAATAATGAGGAATAGTTAGGTTGCCAGTAGAACTATTCCAATCAAAAGAGAAAGATTCTGTCAAAATCCTAATTAGAATATGCCCCACCCCACAACAAAATATGGAAAGCAAAACAATGATCCACAGATCAAATTTACTGTAATATATATATATATTCCAGGTCCCAAGAAAAGAAAAACCAAAGAGAGTACAGTAATACCTTGATTTACGAGCATAATTTGTTCCGGAAACATGCTTGTAAACCAAAACACTCTTCAAGGTAAAAGTAAAGGTTCCCCCTGCACATGTGTGCTAGTCATGTCCAACTCTAGAGGTGGTGCTCATCTCCGTATTCAAGCCGAAGAGCCAGTGTTGTGCAAGTTCATGGCCAGGGGCCGGCATGGCTGCAAGGAAACACTGTTTTGCCTTCCCGCTTTTTACAGCGGTACCTATTTATCTACTTGCATTTACATACTTTCAAACTGCTAAGTCGGCAGGAGCTGGGGTTTTCAGCGGGAGCTCACTCCACTGTGTGGCACCCGGAATTCGAACCGCTGAGCTGCTGACTTTGCAGCCAACAGTTTTCGGAAGCCTTAGTTCACTGAGCAAGCAAATTTCCCCATAAGGAATAATGGAAACTCAGATGATTCATTCTGGGGTCCCATAGATCACATGGTGTAATAATCAAGGGATTTACTACCATTGAAGGCATGGTGATAGACCTGATATTGGACCCCACTGGAATCCCTTCACAGGTGGCATAAATATAAAATAAATAACATAAAATCTTGTAATACAAACTGAATTAAAACAGCCAAATGAGAGCCCTGATGCCTGATAGATTCTCAACAGGATTAGCTATACATCTCCATGCCATATTCCACAGCAGCCACATTTCTTCACCTGCGAAGTATGAACATTCATTTTGGGGCTAAGTGGAATGAGACTGGCACTTGGCTGAGAACAGTCATTCCCATGTTTTGCAAAATAAATAGAAGAGCCAGAAATTAAACTGAGCTTGTATTGTAGTTTCTCTTCTCCAAAACAAGCCTAAAGGAATCTGTCAGTGAAAATGAGTAGGTTGCAATATCAAATGAGACAACATGTTTGGGATAGCTGCACTATTTTTATCAATCTCACATGAGCTGGGAAAATACTGAAATACAACTAAGATTTTAGGTCCATAGGTATCCCTCTTGAACATATCCTGATGCTAGGGCAGAAACAGGCCCTAAGAATTCTCACCCAGAAGTTATGTGACATAGAAAGGCAGGAACTCCTTTCGCAGGCACATAGAACCTGCTCCCCTTTGTCACAAGGTGTTTTCCCATCGTATAGGACTCCTGCAGCTTATCTAACCTCACTCTGTTCACCACAGGCCTGCAGGGCCTTTATGCTGGCCAGGATGAATGTGCTGCCTTCAGCACTGCTCCAGGGTAGGTTCCAGGGAATACCACGCCAAGAGAGATTTTGCCCATGTGGAAACGAGGCTCCTGGGTTTCTTCAGCACGTGCTTTTATTTTGTCCACTTTATGAACAAATTAGGAATAGCCTAATTAAGAATACCCTAATTTGTCCACTGTTGAAAAAATTCCAAGGCCACCCTTCCAAGTGGTTAGTTCAATACTGTCTAATAGACAAGAACTCACACGTTACAGCACAGGTTGCAAAGTTCTTTCTAGCTGCCATTCGAAAGAGAGCAGAGATCATTTCGGCCACCCATTCCCCTGCTCCTATTTATTAGTACTTCTCTTTGCTTTTCTTCTTGCCTTTACTGTATATTTGCAGATATGGGTCATATGACCACAATAAACTTGACTTGACTTGAACTAAGATTTTAAAAACCTGTTCAGGGCTAAATTCATTCCTTTTCCCCCTGCTCTGCTTAACACCTAACACTCATATATTAAAACAGAATACTTACATCTCCTAGAACCAGATTATATTGCAGACACACCAAACTAGACCTATAACGGAAGGATTTCTACACTTGAGCAACATGTCATGGAGCCCACCCGAGAACAGGCAACTCTAGATCTAATATTGTGTGATACTCAGGACCTCGTCAGGGATGTGAATGTCACTGAGCCTCTGGGGAACAGTGACCATGCTGCAATTACCTTTGCCATGCATGTCGGAGGAAGAGTGTCAACCAAATCAGAAATAAAAACCCTTGATTTTCGAAGGGCAAACTTCCCTCAGATGAGGAAACTAGTTAGAGAGAAACTGAAGGGGAGGGTTAGAAGAATCCAATCTCTTCAGTGTGCATGGAGCCTGTTTAAAACAACAATAATAGAGGCCCAGCACAAGTGCATACCACAAAGAAATAAGAGCTCATTTAAGTCCAAGAGGACACCGGCATGGTTAACGAGTGGAGTTAGAGAGGCTCTAAAGCACAAGGAGAGGTCCTTCTGTAAATGGAAATCCTCCCCAAATGAGGAAAATAAAAAGGAACACAAACTCTGGCAAAAGAAATGTAAAAAGATGATAAGGGAGGCAAAGAAAGACTTTGAGGAACGCATGGCTAGCAATATAAAGGGTAATAATAAAAGCTTCTTTAAATATGTTAGAAGTAGAAAACCTGCCAGAGAACCAATTGGGCCTCTGGATGGTGAGGGAGGAAAAGGGGAGGTTAAGGAGGACTTGGACATTGCAGAGAAATTGAACGAGTTCTTTGCGTCTGTCTTCACGACAGAGGACCTTGAGCGGATTCCGCTGCCTGAGCCGCCCCTCTTGACTAAAGAATTAAATCAAATACAGGTTAAAAGAGAGGAGGTTTTAGGACTAATTGATAAATTGAGGATTAACAAGTCACCGGGCCCAGATGGCATCCACCCAAGGGTTATTAGGGAACTGAGAAATGAAATTGCAGATCTCTTAACGGTTATATGCAACTTGTCTCTTAAAACGGCCACAGTGCCGGAGGACTGGAGGATAGCAGATGTCACACCAATTTTTAAAAAAGGAAGGAGGGGGGACCCAGGAAACTACAGGCCGGTTAGCCTTACATCTGTCCCAGGGAAGATGGTGGAAGGCCTCATCCAAGAGAAAATCTTAAAACACATAAAAGAACAAACCTTGCTGAGAGAAAATCAGCATGGCTTCTGTAAGGGTAAATCTTGTCTTACAAACCTTTTAGAATTTTTTGAAAAGGTCAACAGGCACGTGGATTTGGGTGAACCGGTGGATATAGTCTATCTGGATTTTCAAAAGGCTTTTGACACAGTCCCTCACCAAAGGCTGCGAGAAAATTGCATAGTCAGGGGATAAGAGGGCAGGTCTTCTTATGGATTGAGAACTGGTTGAGATCCCGGAAACAAAGAGTAGGTGTCAATGGGAAATTTTCACAATGGAGAGAAGTGAAAAGCGGTGTGCCCCAGGGCTCGGTCCTGGGACCGGTGCTTTTCAATCTGTTCATAAATGACCTGGAGACAGGGATAAACAGTGAGGTGGCCAAGTTTGCAGATGACACAAAACTTTTCCATGTGGTAAAAACCAGAGAAGATTGTGAAGAGCTCCAGAAGGATCTCTCCAAACTGGGGGAGTGGGCTGAGAAATGGCAAATGCGTTTTAATGTAACCAAATGTAAAGTAATGCATATTGGGGCAAAAAATCCAAACTTCATCTATCAACTCATGGGCTTTGAGTTATCCGTGACGGATCAGGAAAGAGATCTTGGTGTGTTGGTGGACAGCTCCATGAAGGTGTCTCCCCAATGTGTGGCAGCAGTGAAGAAGGCCAATTCCATGCTAGGGATTATCAAAAAGGGGATTGAAAATAAAACAGCCAACATTATAATGCCGTTATATAAAACAATAGTAAGGCCCCACCTGGAGTATTGTGTACAATTCTGGTCACCGCATCTCAAGAAAGACATAGTGGAACTGGAAAAGGTGCAGAAGAGAGCGACTAAAATGATTACTGGGCTGGGGCACCTCCCTTATGAAGAAAGGCTAAAACAATTGGGCCTCTTTAGTCTGGAAAAAAGGCGCTTGAGGGGGGATATGATTGAGACATACAAAATAATGCAGGGTATGAGTAAAGTGGATAGAGGGAAGCTCTTCTCCCTCTCTCAAAATACCAGAACTAGGGGACATACACTCAAATTGAGTGCTGGGAGAGTAAGAACTGACAAAAGAAAATATTTTTTCACCCAGCGTGTTGTAAGTCTATGGAACTCCCTGCCACAGGATGTGGTGATGGCATCTGGCCTGGATGCCTTCAAAAGGGGATTGGACAGATTCCTAGAGGAAAAGTCCATCACGGGTTACAAACCATGATGGAGATGTGTAATCTCTAGGCTTTAAACCAGGGTACTTCAAGGGCCAGATGCAGGGGAGTGGTATCAGGAGACAGATATCTAGTCTCATGCGCTCCCAAACGCATCTGGTGGGGCCGCTGTGAGATACAGGAAGCTGGACTAGATGGGCCTTTGGCCTGATCCAGCATGGCTCTTCTTATGTTCTTATGTTCTTATGAGTTTCCTACAGATTTCTAAAGATGCCACCCAACTGTCAACTACTTGACATTTAGAGTATTTGTTGGTTAGTTGGTTTGCTGACAAAAAAAAAGCCAACCAACAACAAAAATCCCAACCTATCTTTTCCTTTTTGACACTGAGTACTTTTTGTCCCAGCTAATGAATGTGTTGGAACAAAAATGTTCTGAGACTTTTTTTGTGGGCAAACCATGATGTCAGTGAGCAGACGAGGCATACTCTAGTATGACGGATGCACTGCAATTCTCTGAGAGTTCAGGAAACAGGCCATGCAAATTTAACGAAACTTCACCATTTACTATTTTGTTAGACCTCATGGGATGACAATTCTTTGGGGGCCCAAATAGCCCAGAGCTCATCCAATGCATTTTTTTTAAAAAAAATCTTGCTGAATGAGTGTTTAATTGTTGGTAGTTTCTATCAGCCTTCTTCAGTGTTCTCTAGGGATGGGCGCAAAATGGAAAATAGCGCTTTGTTCCATTTTGTCCCCCCTGTGTTTCATTTCGTTCTGCAAGTAACGATTTTTTTAAAAAAAGTTGCAAACGAAATTAAACATAATGAATCCCCCACTGCACTTGGGCTCTTGCTGGTGTGGTGGGTTTTTTTAAAAAAAAATTCTAGCCAACTATTTGGGTGGTGGGCTAGAGCCTTTTTTAAATGTGCCCCTGCCACAGTGAGAACGCTCATTAAAAAAGGCTCCACCAGAGCCCTTTTAAAATTGCTCGCCTGGAACAGCGAGAGGCTCGCTGTTGCAGGCGGGCCATTTTAAAAAGGCTCTACCAGAGCCAAGACTGCACTGGAACCCTTTTTAAATCGCACGCACCCTGCAACAGCAAGAGGCTCCCTGTTTCAGGTGGGCAATTTTAAAAAGATTCCAGTGTAGCCTTTTTAAAATGGCCCACCCAAAACAGTGAGAACCGGAAAACAGCCACCCAATCACAGCCCCTTGCCTTAAGGGAGATCTGGCAGTGGCTTCCTAGTTTGGAGGAACCAAACCGAAAACCTCATTTTGGTTTGGTTTGTGACATGCTGTCTGCCGTTTTGTTTTGTTTTGAAACCTTACAAAATGATGAAACAGCATGTCTTTTTTCGCAAGGTGCCCATCCCTAGTGTCCTCTGATGATTCTTCGCACAATATATTTTAAATATGTCACAAAGTTCTCAGGTTCCGGTTCGTAGAAAAGCATTTTACCCTGTGGCTTGCGTCAAAAGAGAGCATACATTGTGCAAGATTGACTTACTGCAGTATGTGCCTTGCCAGGCTCCTTGGCTTAAACAAAAACAAAGGTGTTAGGGGTGAATTCCATCATATATTAGTTGCATGCAAAAAATGTGCACCCCACTTTGAATGCTGTCCCTAGTAGCTGACCACTGTGTAGAACTGAGCCCAGGATTGAGAAGCTGCAACCAGCCTGATACTAACAGCATGGCTACAGCTCACTAGATTCTCTGTCAGTCTCATCTACCTGAAACACCTCCATCTGTCCTTGACTAAGTGCCCCCCCCCCAATTCTCTTCAGGAACACTTTGTGTGGGAGCGGGCTGAACATTGCACTTTTTTTTTTTTGCACACAATTTGCCTCTTCCTTGGGACACCTACAGTTCTACCAAGTCAGCAAGATGTCAGAAGTGATGGAGACTGTGGTGGGCCCAGATCTTTTTCAGGTGCTCCAGGTCCTCACAGAGCTCGTTGTCCAGGCTGTTGTCAAGACTTGTCTGTACGTCCTGTCCTTGATGTCCTTCTGCCTGTTGAGGAACCAGTCTGAACTTTTGTACTGTCAGGGGTTCTGCCTAATGGTGATCCCACACTCTACCTGGCACTCCCTGTATTCACTAGCCCTCTTGGTCAGGTCGACGTCTGCTTTCCTCAACACCACTTGGGCATAATGCCTGCCTACATCCTTGATGACCATGATGACGAAGGCAATATTCTGTTTCCTATTAATGTTGCTGTTGAGGACACACCCATTATGCTGGAATTTCTCTGGTGTCACAATTTATGGGACCTGCAAAGGCTCTGAGAAAGGGCAGCTTTGGTAGGATGGTGGGTGGAATGGTCAACCAATTGTAGGACAAGAATAATTTCTCTTTCTCCCGGCTGTCTTTCTCTCACACACATAGGAGGAGGGCAGGCAGGCAAGCAAGCATTCAAACAAGCAAGGAGAAGCCCTTCACATTTGTTAAGGAGTCAGGAAGGAGTGGGGCTAGGGAGTAGCCTGAACCTTAGGTGCTGCAGTACCCTTCTTGGCCTAATGAATGAGCCACCACTAGCTTTCAGAATCTCCCACACAGTTGTCCAGATGGCAGTGTGATCTCCAACACTGTTGTCCAGATGCTGGTGTGTGAGTGTGTGCCTGCTTCTTGCCAACTGGGCCTACTGGAGCTGCTATTTCCAAGGAAAGGTTATACTGTATATCAGGAAGAAGCATTCTGGCCTAGCTGTCTACTCTTATAATATAGGTTGTTGCAAAGGTTGTTATTTAACATCTATATAAAAGCACTGGGGAAGATTATCAGGTCTTTTGGGGTTAAGTGCCACCAGTATGCTGATGATACCCAGCTCTACCTCTCATCACCGCCGGATTCTAAGGGAACTACTATCTCAACTTTACACGAGTGTTTAGCTGCAGTAATGAACTGGATGAGGATGAACAAAAAGAAACAAAACCCAGAGAAAACACGGGTGCTCCTGGTTAGTTGAAAGGGAGAACAAGGATTGGGATGCAACCTGTACTAGATGGGGTCAACCTCAAATTGAAAAAAAGGTACACAGTTTGGGGTGCTGTTGGACTCTTCCTTAAGCTTGGATGCCCAGGTCATGGCTGTGGCTAGGAGCACATTTGCACAATTAAGGCTAGTACAGAAGTTATGCCCATTTCTTGAGAAACCAGCTCTGGCCACGGTGACACATGCCCTAGTGACATCCCAGCTAGACTAATGTAATGTGCTCTATGTGGGGCTACCGATGAAAAGTCTCAGGAAACTTCAACGGGTCCAAAATGCAGCAGCCAGACCATTGACTGGGGCGGGGTACAGATATCACATCACATCCCTATTAAAGCAACTCCAGTGGCTGCCAATCAGCTATTGGGCACAATTCAAGGTGTTGACCTTGACCTAAAAAGCTCTATACGACCTGGGTCCTAACTACCTCAAATATCGAATCTCACAATATGAACCAACTTGGGTGTTAAGGTGTTCAGGAGAGGCCTTTCTCTCCATCCCGCCATCCTTACAGGTATGTCTCATGGGAACCCATGAAAGGGCCTTCTCAGCTACTGAGCCTAGACTCTGGAACTCCCTCCCACTAGAGGCCAGGACTTCCTCATCTCTGTTGTATTCCAGAAACAGGCAAAGACCTTTCTCTTCAGGAAAGCTTTCCCTGAATGATGGACTACCTATTATGTGTCTTTCATATGAATCTATAGGATCACATAGACTTTGTGTTTATAACTACTTATAATCTTATGTGATTACATTGACACTATGTTTTCAATGTTAGCGTCCATCACTCATAACTTTACATGACATTTTACTCTCCTTTTAACTGCTCACATTCTCTTGTAGTTTTAATGTAATGTCTATTAATGCTGTAAGATGTCCCTCAATTCCCTCTTCTCAATACTTGAACATGTTTTAATTGTACTGGACTGTATATTATCCCTCATTACTGTAAGCTGTCTTGGGTCCTTTTCCAAGGAGAAAGGCAGGGTAAAAATACTCTAAAATTAAATAAAGAAATAAGGAAGATTCCCCCCCCCCCAGGAGGAGCATTCAGACGGACAGTCCAGACCCAGTAGTTTGAAACAGTATGGCCTCAGCATAGCTGTGCAAGGAGGTTGTGTGTCTGGCTCATCTAACTGCTCATAAAGCATCATGATTTTGGGCTGGTCCAAATTGCTAGAAGGGAAACACAGGAGAAGTTCAACCCTCTGAGATGAAGATCTGCAGTTTGTTCAGAACTCTTAGTCTGAGTTTATCATTTTTACCTCTTCTCTGACTTTATCATATTGCTAATCCTACTTTTCTTCATAAATTTTTGTTCTCTGAGGCCTGGTATATCAGACCGTTATGCCGACCTTAATTCCATTCCATGAGGGGGGGGGGAAGAGATTTTAATTTCGCAGTCTCCCCACCCACCCAAAGAAAACACCCACACAATAACTTACCAGGAACTTTTCTCTAAGTCTTGGGAGTCTCCCTAGCAACCACGAGCTGAGCGTACTGTAATTCAATTTATTCCTTGAAGCTTCTCTAAAGTCTGCCACAGTTAAGTTGCCCTGGGAAACTATTTGAAGTACCTAAACCTTTGACCAGACAGAGAAAATAAGCATTAGTATAAATCAAGTAGCCCTGTTTGGGTTGTTTTTCTGTTTAAGGCATGGCCGATTTAACATTCAATCCATGGTCCCAAACTCTGTTCTGCTTGAGAAAATCACCATGCATCTGTCATACTGTCTGTGTTTAAACCACTCTAATAGCTCCCTGCAAAAGCAGAGCCAGAGGATGGAGAAGGAAGACAGGCATTCAGTTAGAAGAATTGCTTTATGTGGAAATGCACTGCCATGGCCCCAGGATGATTAGAAGGCATGGTGTCATGGGAAAGATAAGCAGGAATGACCTGGCAGGTTTGGGAATGTCTCAATCCAGGACTTAAGTGGATTTACAAAAGGGTAAAAGCTCAGTAGAGAAACACAAATGATAATGAACTGCTAGCTGTGTTTAAATAGCATTCCCCAACTAGTTTAGTAGTGAGGAGACAGTCTTGTTGCTTCCGTCAAACCAGTCAAAGGTTTATATAGGCCTGCAATTTTCAGGAATATTTGCTTACACACTCTCTATGGCAGCCTCTTGTGTTGATAATGTGTCCACTGATAAATTCCATTTTCAAAATGAGCTTTGTGGTACTACAAATAATGTTCAGACACCCTACTGCCTTCTCTCCCTCGCACCCTTTACTTTCCTTGAGCACCATCAAAATAAGTGGTCGTGCATCAGTGAAGGATCGAGGAAACAGGTCTCTCTTGCTAAGTTTTCAGTCACATAAACCAGTGGTTGCTCTGTATTAACACCAGCCTTGTGGATTAGAATTGTGGGGCTGGTCAGAGGTGGAAATCCCACTGATTTTGTGACTTGGTGCTCTCTTCCTATTAATTAATTATTACTCACTCTTGTTTATATTTGGTGCATAGGACTAAGGCTGGGTGTTTTCCTGCTCTGAAACGTGGACTGCTAATGTACAGTATGAAATATTGCAGAGATATACTTGAGACATTAGACATTGTGAAGCATGTAACATTGCCCTGAACATTTTAATGAAAAGAAGCCTTGTGGGAAGTACAGGAAGGAAAGAAAATACCATCCATCACAGAGGTTTTAGTTAGGAATTGAAGAGTAACCGGTCTGAGGGTGCAGTCACAAAGAACCCCAGTTAAAAATTCTTGCTGTTATTTAAATCATTGTATCAATTTATGCTCACATAATGTACAGGTAACTGCTTCACTGGGTGGAACAGTCTTTTTTCCATCTCACCAGTGTGGCCTTTTTAAAAAAACTGATCCATCCCGTGTATTGCTTCATTTGTTACTGTTAGGACATGTGTTAATGTTACTGTTGATTTATTTACTTTGTAAAGGGTTTGGGGTTTGTGGTGCTATGGTCACTGCATGGCTGCCATGCTTGTCCCCCATAATTTGTTTAGCAATAAATTGTTTCATTTTTTAAAAAAATATTTTTTATCCACCACAACTTACCAATTTATCATTTAGTTGATGACTTCCCCATTAAAACAGTTGTCCCTGCTTTTTTTTTCTGGTTTATGGTTAAGTTCCTTGCTAGCTTTTCAACAGCAGTTCAAGTCCTTTTTAATGCTGCCCCGCATTTATCTAGTGACATATCCCACCAGGTGGCGCATCAGTTAACAGCTGGAAGTTACAGAAAAATTGCAGGTATATGTCACTTTAGCTGCCTAGATGCCCTATGCACATCTGATCTCGCCTGATTTTGGAAGCTAAGCAGGGTCAGCCCTGGTTAGTACTTGGATGGGAGACCACCAGGGAAGACCAGGTGCTGTCGGCGCCTGGAGTAGGAACTGGCAAAACCACTCCAGTATTCCTGCCAAGAAAACTCCATGGACATGGAGTCACGAAGAGTCGGTCACGACTGTAACAACACAACACACACACACACACACACACACACACACACACACACACACACACATGTCACTTTACTGATATATCACTCATGATTTTTTTTTCTTCAAGAAAAGTTTAGGGCAGTGGGGACCCAGAAACAAGACAGGAAATGAATCAATATACAGGATATGAGATGGCACTTGTAGCCTACAGAACTGGTACAAATAGCAAGAAATGTACTAATTGAACTGACAGCCATACGAACAGGCCCAGCTATTTAAAGACCATGTGACTATACACACAAATACAGTGGTACCCCGACTACGAGATTAATCCGTTCTGAGCGAACACTCGTAAGTCTGTTATCTCATAAGTCGGGGAGCAGTTTCCCATAGGAATGCATTGAAAGTCAATGGTCAAGTCCGATCACATTCACTCGTGCAACACTGACATAAAGGTTCTACTTGTGGGTGCTGCCACTGAAGCCAGACCAGCCATTTTTCTTAATGTTAATTTCCCATACCAGCTCTTCATGATGAATCTTAATTAAAAGCAGAGCATAAATTTGAACTGAGTTATTTATTTATTTTTATTTATATTTATTAACTGCACCAACTCTCTTAATGGGAACGCTGGACGGTGAACAAGCCAAGAAAACAGATTTAATTACTAAAGTATAAGAAACGTTAAAGGAAACATAATAAACTATATATAAGTACACACAATGGATACATCCGGCAAGGCAAGAGGGTGGGCAAACAACTGGGCAAAAACAAAACAATTACAATTAGCAATCTCCAAAATGGTCTTTGAAAAGCCACGTCTTTAAGGCTTTCCTAAAAGCTGGGAAATACTTTACTAGCCGAATCTCTCTTGGTATTTTGTTCCAGAGTGTCAGTACGACCACCAAGAAAGCCTGACTCCGGGTAGAAATCCTACAGGTCTCCCTAGGAGTGGCCACCTGGAGTGAGAGGCCAAGTGAGGCAAAGCTAACCTTTGGGAGATAGGCTCTGCCAGATACTCAGGTCCCAAGCTATGAAGGGTTTTATAAATCAAAACCAATACCTTGAACTTTATTCAGGAGGCAATGGGTAGCCAATGCAGGTTAGCGTGGATTGGGGTGATGCGGTCAAATCTGCCTGCACCAACCACCAACCTAGCTGCCACGTGTGCACCTGCTTCAGTCTCCGAACAAAGGTCAAGGGAAGCCCCATGTAGTGGTATTTCTAATATAAAGTCACCCTGATGCACAACATGGTCTCCTTATCTGTTGAATAGATGCTATAAGTGAAGGAATTCCCCTTCTAGAGGCAAACACTCAGGGAGAACCAGTTTGCTATCCTGACTTTGTGGGGAACTCCCCCCCCCCATATATGTGTGTGTGTGTGTGTGTGTGTGTGTGTGTGTGTGTGTGTGTGTGTGTGTGTGTGTGTGTGTGTGTGTGTGATTATTTATTTATTTTATTCTCAAAGGCTTTCATGCCTGTTGTGAGTTTTTTGGGCTTCTCAGCCATGTTCTGGAAGTTTTTCTTCCTGACGTTTCACCAGACTCTGTGGCTGACATCTTCAGAGAGCAACGAGCTAAGGGAACTAGGAGTTCTCTCTGTGCTCTGGGGTATAGAGTTCTCTCTGTGCTCTATACCCCAGAGCACAGAAAAAACTCCTAGTTCCCTGAGCTCCTTGCCCTCTGAAGATGCCAGCCACAGAGTCTGGTGAAACGTCAGGAAGAAAAACTTCCAGAACACTGCTAAACAGCCCAAAAAAATCACAACAACTATTTATTTATTTATTTATTTATTTATTTATTTATTTATTTATTTATTTATTTAGATTTATAGTGCCCATCTGACCAAAGGTCACTCTGTAAATAATCTTATACTCACCAAACAAACTACACTGCTCTGTTCACATGTATCGAACCAACATCTCCAGAAAACTGAAATTTTCTTAACAAAGGAAAAAAAGCAACTCAAGAGAGGAACAAAAACAAAATAATTAGCTTCCCTTGCAGCATCTCAAAGCAAGTCCAAGCAAAGGTACTAGTAAATCTGAGGAATAGATTGATTTCTCTCCTCAAGTATCTGCACATTAAATTTGGACAGATTAAACAGGTATCCAAAACAGTTGCCCTGAAGCAAAATAGAACAGCATTTTGAGTAAAAAGTCAAGGTGACTCCGAATAATTTTGGTATGTGAGGCAAAATATCTCCAAAGGAACCTCTGACCACCTGGCAAGAAAAACGCAGTGGGAAGAATGATATTAGCAGTCACAGAATGTAACTGCTTTGTGGGCAGAGTGTTCTGTGATTGCTCCAGTGACCTTTGGTTGGAAGATCCTCAGGCACAACTAATAAAACATTTATTTTATGACCCCCCAGATCTGCTCACTAAGGCAAGTGTCTCGCTCTGCTTTATCACAGGGCATCAATATGGCTTTTTCATTGGTGTTAAGACCTCATTTCTGTGTTTAAAAGGGAAACCCTTTATGCTATAATTCCAATTTGTGTTTACTTAATGTTACATTGTTGTATACCAGAATTGATTTGTTTGTAGAAAAAGGATGGTACCCTGACTTACCAGCGTCCCACATTGATGCCGGAACGGCTCTTCAATCAGTTGGGATGCGGTAATGGCGGCTGCCACGTGGAGCCTCCATTGAAGAAGAAAGGTCCCCAGATATAGTCGGGAACAATGACTGGCCTGCTAGAAACAGATGGGCAGGACTTGAGGTCGGTGAAAATGTTGGTTCCACCACAGTCCCCCAGCTGAATATAAAAGGGGCAAACTGAGTTGGAGAGCCTCAGTCTCACCGAAGAAGCATAACCTGCAACCCCCCATGTTCTGCTGTTTGTTCTTTCGTTCTTGTATAGATATTTTTTATTTGTCACAACTTGTGGGCATTTTTTCAGACATTGGAATGGATCCAGCAGTTTTCAGATCACAGGTGAAAGTCTGCAGGTGCTGAAAAGTTAAACAGTAGAGATGGGCACGACTTGAAAAAAAATTTTTTGAGTTGTCGTTAGTCGGGCCGGTCCCGTTTCGGGTCGTTTCCGTTTTTCGTGAAAATTCGCAAAAATTAGTCGGTTCATTTTTTCATTTTTTCGTTGTCATTAGTACTGGTTTTGGGGGGGGAGCTGGCTCCTGGAGGCACCTCTCTGGGGTGGGTGCCTCCTCTGGCCCACTATAAGGGAAAGTGGGCTCCTGGAGGCACCCGTGGGTGCCTCCTATCCTCACCCACTAGGAAGGGGAAGCAGGCTCCAAGAGACCCCTCAACATGGGGGTCTCCCCTCCTCACCTGCTGCTGCTGCAAAATGCTATGCAATAGCCATATGGATATTGCATAACAGAATGTGCAGACAGTGACTATGAAGACTAGTGGATGGCACTGAACCCAGAGCCATAGTGAGATGCCTAACTAAGGCTCTCGCACCACCATGTCTCACACAGAAGGGAATTGTACTTGCTGCGTGTAGTGCAATGCAAGCAAGTAGATCTGGCTTTAAGGTGGGTTAGTGCAAGGGCTAGGGTTAGGCTAGTGACGGGTAAGGTTACGGTGGGCTAGTGGGTTGCACCTCTGGGTGCCTCTCTGACCCACTAAGAAGACAGTCTGTGACGTATGGGTACGGAGTCAAGGGTTAGGGTTAGGGTTAGGGGGGCTAGGGCAGGTTTTAGGGGGCTTTTTGGCACATCCCAGAAGTCTCCATGGCCAAGTGGCCATGCGATTGGTGGGATGGCTCCAAAAATTTGCATGGTCGTCCACTCCCACATGGCTGGCCACTCGGCCAGCCCATCATTGCGCAGGTGTAAATAAAATAAAATAAAATAAAATCAATGGAGGACAGAGGAGGAGAGGAGAGACATTTTGTTGCAAGAAAAACCCACTGCTACTGTGAAAAATCTGGCAGTTTATAAATTTTCGCGTGTTTCTGTTGTGCTTGTGTGTTTTTGGACCACGATTTCAAAAACAATATTGCGTTCGCCGCCCCAGTTTGGATCCCCCGCCCGCACCACATGGCATGGCGATGGCGACTCGTGAGTCCGGCTGCCCAGGACGGGGGGGGAGGCGGGACCCCCCCTCCAGAAACCACCCCTCCGGTAGGTGCCCTACGCCCTTAGTCAAGCAGGCATTTTTCCGCCTGCTTTTTTGGCCCGGGAATGGGTGGGGGGAGAGTTTAAAAGTTTTTTCCTGTGCCGTCCGTGCCGCTTGCTTGCGCTTTAATTGCGGCGGCCGGCGGCCGGCGAGACTGGGCTTTTTGCTGGCTGGCTGCGAGCCTGCGGCGAGTCCCACAGAGCAGCCCACAAGGACGGGGGATGGGGGGGAGGACGGGGACCTCCAGAAACAACCCCTCTGGTAGGTGCCCTGAGGCACGGCAGGCATTTTCCCGCCTGCTTTTCGGCCGGGAAACGGGTTTTTTTAACTTTTAAAAACTTTTTTCTGTGCCGCGTGGCATCGCGCGATCGCGCTGCAAGGAATGAGCACGACAAATCAGACCAAAATTGTTCGTTCGTCGGTTCGAGCTCGAAGTCTGGCGTAGTAATTCCCGTTACCGTTTCCGTAGAGTAACGGAACCGAGTAACGGAAACGGAAACGGGAATACCGCTAAGTCGTGCCCATCTCTATTAAACAGGTGAAGCAGGCAGGAAGGAAGGCAAGGCATCTCAGCTCGTGATAGATGTCTGTTCCCACACTGAGCAGTACAGTGCCTTGAAGTGGCCTTCGTCCACATGGTGTCCGGACATCCCACCTAAGTGTCTTGTGGGGAGACAGTTTTCATTGAGGGGCGGATGGGTTCCTTGATGTTTGGATCTATTCCTAATGCCTGGTCAGATAATTGCTGCTATTGCCAATAAAGTTTTTGCCTAGTTTATCCCAGAACATGTTGTCTTGTGTCATTCGTTAGGTGGAAGAGGACTTAGCAATAGGCCAGGCATGCACAACAAAGAGCAGAGACATCACTTTGCCAACTAAGGTCAGGATAGTCAAAGCTATGGTTTTTCCAGTAGTGATGTATGGAAGTGAGAGCTGGACTATAAAGAAGGCTGATCGCCGCAGAATTGATGCTTTTGAGCTGTGGTGCTGGAGGAGAGTCTTGAGAGTCCCCTGGACTGCAAAGAGATCAAACCTATCCATCCTGAAAGAAATCAACCCCGAATGTTCACTGAAAGGACAGATTTTGAAGCTGAGGCTCCAGTACTTTGGCCACCTCATGAAGAGAGAGGACTCCTTGGAAAAGTCCCTGATGCTGGGGAAAATCGAAGGCAAAAGGAAAAGAGGACGACAGAGAATGAGATGGTTGGATGGTGTTATCGATGCAACCAAAATGAATTTGACAAAACTCTGGGAGGCAGTGGAAGATAGGAAGGCCTGGCGAGCTCTGGTCCATGGGGTCACAAAGAGTCGGACACGACTGAACGACTGAACAACAACAGAAGATGTCAAGCAGTCTCCAATAAGAAAATATGACTCCCACCTCATACCAAGGGTAGATGCTGCCAGAAGCTACAGAAGAGATTAATAAAAAACGCACCTGAATACCGAAAGATTCATTTATTTGCTTTCTTAGGTTGTTCTGTTTAAGGAGAGTTGCAGGGCTTCCCAAAATGTTTCAGTTATCAAGGTGCTTCCAAATGAGGCAGTTATCCAGTCATTACTGAGTCTTCACAGAAATTTACCAACTTGTAGAATATCCTTGGACTTACTTTCCTGATCCTTCCTGTAGCTAACTCCTGCTTCCACTTTAACACAAGGAAAGTTGCACCTAACATGGGCAGCAGCATTTTATAACAGGATTAGGGAGTATCACAGCATATAGTAGCCTATTTTTCTGATTCATATAGCTGCACGAGATTTAAATCAGCCATGTAAATCCTGATGAAAGCTAGCCTTGTGTCTTTTTGCTGTTCTGGACACACACACACACCGGCTTTGTAGTTGGGTTTGCTGTTGCAGTGCCAACATAATTGAAAGTCACACCACAGATTTTGATACAGCAAAACTGCACAGTGTTTGAGAACAGGAGAGTGATCTAATGATAGCTTTGCATAAACCACTAAGTGGCATTCCTTGGAACACACACTTTTTTCTGTCCTAACTGAGAAACACTGAAGTGTTGCCAGAAGCAAAACAATGTTGGAAATACAAACCAAACCAGAGGAAAATATAAATAAAGATGTTTTCCAATAGGCATGCTATAATTTTCTGTGAGTGTGGTTATTTAGTACCAATTTCATATCTCAAAGCATAGAGGTTTGGTTTTCTGGGTGTTTGTATAAATGGATGCATTGAGGCAGCCATTAGGACATAGGGTTCCATCTTCCAAGCCAGACGATATCAATATCAAATAAATGGTTTTGACCTTAGTCAATCTCTCAGAGGAATATATGCATTAAATTAATCTTGTTAACTCTGTTTTAGGAAAAAGATTTTATTAACACTTCAGGAACAAAGGACAGCATAAACAAGGCAGACAATACCAAACAATCCACCAAATGGCTCTGAAACTTTTATTGTGCTTGTGTTGTGGTTACAGAGGTGGGAAATGCTGCTCTCTAGTTACGATCAGGTGATATATAACATCCGCAGGGGCAGAACACGCACACTATGGAAAATGTGAAACCTAATGTGTCTTGGAGGGAATTAGCTTAGTCTTACATTCAACCCTTCCTACGTAACATGCATGGATATAAAATGGATTTCAGAAGCTTTTATATTATTTATTTATTTATTTATTTATTTATTTATTTATTTATTCATTTCTCTACTGCACTATTTAGCAACAGAGGTCACTGTTATATTTAGTTCGGATGAACTCCATTGTCACAGAGTTTCCCAATTCAGCATATAGTGGTGTGACTGAAACACCAAACTGCAGTTGGATTTAAGTTATATCTCTCCTTGGTTTCCACACACAATTCTTCTGCTTTTCTGGGGACTCTGTGTTCTGCAGAAAAGGGGGATTGTTCCTTTGTCCCCCCCCCAATAAACCTTTTGGGCTGTCCCCTTGTGAGCACATCACGGTCTCCAAGGGGCCAGCTTGACCTGGGAGTTTACTTCTGTGCCCGGCCAGCCCCCATTGGCCAGGCCCCTGCCCCTGGCTCAGGACTGCTTCCAGCTTCCCTCCATGTGGAGATTGCTATTATCCTTTGTTTTGGCCATCGCCAGACTGGCGACAATATCCAGACCCAGTAAGTTGGGTCCTTTACTTTCTTCTGCTTTTCTGGGGACACCTTCAACCATGAAACTCTACCGATACAAGTTCAGCTGTATACTTTGACATGTTCTCAAATTGCAATCGTGTGGAATAATTGTTCACAGACTGAAACATTATTTGATTTGACTTGGAGCTGAATGTTTTGGAAATTTCTTTTAGCAGGTCCAATTACTAGTCTGGGGCAGCTTTCTGCACTAGGGCGGACTTCCAATTAAAATGAGAAGCCATGGCTACAAGCGAGCTGTCCCTTACTCTGTGTGGAAATAACTAATTCTGAAAAAAATCAGTTTGCATCTGCCTGTATGTTATTTTTGATTTGCTAGAACATGAGTTGCTAGGACTATTTCAGAGCTGGACTTCAAAACAAACACACACACACACACACACACACACACACACACACACACACACACACACACACACACACACACACACACTTTTTAAAAAAGTTCTCCTATTCTGGAAGGCCGCGGTCTCACCAGAGTTTTCTTCATATATAAATTCCCTGCGTATTTTTTTCGGGCGGTCACGTGGTTTTTAATGTGCAGTTAGTGCCCCCTCTTCTGCGTCGTATTTTTGTATTCTTTTTCGGCCTCTACCCGTCTACTTCGCATTTTGTTCTTCTTTCTGGCTCTAGTTTCCAAGCCTCCATGGTGATAAAGGGGAACAACTGATTTTACTGCATATTTTCAGGGTCCTGTCGTGGTTACAGAAGCAAATAAGTAAGCATTTTCGAGTGAAGTTTCTAAATCCAGCCCTGGCGGTGGTTTAGGAAACTTCGCTGAAACTGCTGTTCCAGGGGCGTGGTCAGCAGGGACCAGAAATTACTTCTCTTCCCGGTTAGCACATGATATTTTACTATGCAGTTTGCCGCCGGGAAACTACACATCAAACGCTGGTAGGACCGCAGCCTAAGTTAAAGAAGTTCTTCAGTTCGTCAGGCTGGAGAAGCTACTTGGATGAGTAGCGAAGCCTTTTGATCCCAGAAGAAAAGAATCCAGTTGCCATGACTCAACTTCCAGATTATAGATATGTAATTAACCTAGTACAGTTGGTAGACATGGTGAATGGTAGATAAAATACAGTACTAATGGAAGAGATCCCCCCCCATTGCCATTCCTAGCAACTGCTCTGTTAAAGACATGGAGGTATACATTTTTTCTTGTGCTTTTTTCCATGTATAAGACTATATTTTTATCTAAAATCTTTAGACTAAAAATTGAGAGTTATCTTTTATACAGCAGTAAGCTAAGGAGAAAACTGTGTGGTTGAAGAACTGCTTATATACCATGTCTCTGCAAACAGTCGTCTTATACATGGGGACATCATATATACAGAAAAATATGGGCACTTTCCCCCCTCTCTCTTCTCCTTTCTCGGTGTTGTCTGCTGCTAGTAGGAACTGTAATGCCGCTCATTGGATGAAATTGGATTTGTTACTAGGGGGTTTGCAATGAAGATGATTATCAGAAATCTTTTAAGTTTGTTTTATGATGTTGAAGCTGTTTATATATTGTCAGAAAAAATATAATTATTAAATCAGATCTAACTTCACTCATATCTTGGAGACCACAATATTTTAGGTAAGACCTGATCATGCAGAATATAATGTTACTGTTACTTTAGTTGATCTAGACACTACCAGGGGGCTAACAGTGAGATAAGTGAGAAAGAATGTGCATTTTGCCCTCTTGTGGCCACTTATTTAATAGGGAGGGTACTACAGTAGTCCCCCATTTATATTGGGGGTTGTGTTTCCAACTGCCCTGTGAAAAACAAAATTCCCGATATGTGGACACCATCATGGTCAAGTGCAGAGGCCTCCGTTGTGGCTGCGGCCAGATCCAGAGTCCTCCGCAGTGGCTGCCACCGGGGGCCTCCTCAGCGGCCACCATTACCAAAGTGGAGGGGGGTGGCAGATCCCGTGATATAGTGGGGGTGTATTTGCGGTGCAATGTGGCGGGGGGACTACTGTACTCTTTGGTCTGTTTTCCTCCTTCATTTATTTTTTATATCAAAAATACATTATTTTTATTTCAAAATCAAAAGGCAGTAATTTCGATGGATCCATGGGCCTAGAAACTAGCATCTGTTAAACCAATGATATTGTTAAATATGGAGAAAGACAGTAATGCTGGGCAGACCACTGACTACTTATTTTCAAAATGAACATACTGTACTGATAGAATTACTAAAATGCCACAATGCCACAATGAAAAGAAGTGTCAAGAAAGCAAAATGTTTCCAATCTTAATCACAAAATATCTTGCTTGATCCTCAAGACAAAATTAAATGCAAATATAGATCAAATTTCTGTTGGAAGCCGCATCATTAACAATCAACAGGAAATTCCCTAAGGTATCACAGAAAGCACTACTATGACTATTCATGGACTGAAGAAACATGATCATCAGGACTGGTTTGACAGGAGTTGTGAAACTCCTTGAATGAAAACATCAGTTACATAAAGTATAGCAGTTCAACAAATCACTGGCCAATAAAGCTTTTTTTCAACACAATTAATGCATCATGAGCTACAGTTTAAACTGTGAAAGTTGCAGAAGTCATGGTTCAACAGGAAGGCTGAGAATATTTGCTGATTGTGGAGATGCAAAGAAATTATTCAAAGCTGTCAAAACTACCTATACCCCCCAAACACACACACACATACCTGTGGGTATGTTGCCCCTCCTCACCTCTCCTTACTTGTCAAGGAGAAATAGCAGTTTTTGCAGATATGGGCTGAAAAATTTCAAAATGTGTTGAACAAACCAGCTGAAATTAGTGAGGAGGAGATTAGTGGGCTGCCACAAGTACCAATAAAAATGAATAACCTCCTTAGGTCTCTGGAAGAAATCAAAATACTATTAACCATCTCACCAACAGAAACACCCCCAAGGCAGATACAGTTCCAGCAGATATTTTTTTTTAAAGTGGTGATAAATTTTTCCAGTGATTGTCACATCTTTTTCTAGGTATGGACACTAGGCAAATCCCTCAGGACTTGGATGCAACAATTGTCAACTTGTATACAAGGTCAGACAGCTGTCAACTCTGTGATGGCCAGCAAGGCATCTCTCTTCTAAATACTGCTAAGAAACTTCTGGCAAAAAATATTTCTGAATCACCTCATATAGCAGAAAGAGTCTTCTTTCCTGTAAACCTTGCAAGGCATCACAGAAAATATAAGACTGAAAAGAATTGGAGCAAGAACATACTGTAGCCTTGTTTTCATCATTTATAACAGGAAAGGGATCATTTACAACATAGATTATGAGATTTCACATCTTCATAGAATTCTTGAATAACAGGTATGAACATCTCAGAACTTCCAAATTTCTACAGGATTCTGCACAGACCTTCTCTGCACACTATATCAAAAGCTCCAAGTAAGATCTATGAATTTTCTGTAAAGGCTGACATCCTGTTTTGGATATTATTCTGGTAACTGTGGAATGGCATTGGCAAAGATCATGTCATCAGTCCCACATGCTTTCTGGAAGCCAGACTGAGTTTCTGGTAAGCAGCCGTTGGTTCAAACCCGTCAAGTGTCCAGTTTTGGCCGGGACATTCACATATCAATCACTCTTTCCCAATCTCATCCCTGTTTGGTTATTTTCACGGAAATGTCCCAGCTGTGCGTGTGTGCGCATGTGGGTGGGTGGGCGAGAGATGGCGATAGATAATTGGCAGTGTCTGGAAAGCACCCAAGGCATTTCTTGGGGGTGGGGGAGATGGAGGGCCGAGTGCTGATGGACCTATGATTTTTGGTGTGCAATCTGTGTGCAGAGATGGGTCCTATGATGGGAGACTGGTTTGGGGGTAATCCTGGATGAAAATCAGATCTGTGAGAATCCGTGCCTTGGAGCCATGTTTTTTTGCCCCTGTGCAGTCATGCACTGACGAACCCTGATTTTTTTTGGTGCAGTCTGTGGACAGAGATGGGGACTATGATGTAACAGTGGTTTTAGTATGATCCATTGTTAAAATCATATAAAATCAGGTTGATCTGTGCCTTGGATCAATGTTTTTGTGCCACTGCACAGTCATGCACTGGAGGACCCATGCTTATTAATGTGTAGTATTTGGATATTAATGAGATGTATAATTTGATGGTGATTTGGAAAGGATCCCATGCAAAAATCATATGAAATCAAGAGGATCTGTAAAAATCCACCTTTTACTTTGGTGCTGGGGCTGCGCACATGCTCTGGCATACTTGTACATTGCAGGACTTGCCGCTTGGCAAGGAAGAGTGCGGATGGAAGGCAGGGTGCATCCTTTTCCAGAAGGTCCCCCGGCACTGAAAACCCTAGCTATGCCTCTGTAGCTATAACCATACAGTTATAACCTGTCTCTGGAAAAATAAATTAATAGAAAGTAAAATTAGTTCAAAGTTATGGCCCAGAAGTGCCATATATATGAGTGGTCCATTGGCAGTCCATCTTCATTTTTTTTCAAGTCCACAATTGAAATAATCCTGACTGGATCTTAATATCATATTAGTAGCTGTGAACATGGTCCCCCCCCCTTGCCTTGAGATGAAGTGATGTGAAGACCTCAGGCAATGGAGCACTGAATCTGCCAATCTGTCCTTGCTTGGAAGGGCCTTTGCTGCTATGAAAATCTGCTGTACACAGGTCTGCAACTACAGGAACCTCCTAAATACCTGGGTCTCTGGTATCGTCAGAGGTAGGCGCCTTGTATTCCTCCATCGTTCCCTGGCAATATTAGGGAAGCAACCTTACTATACCATGTTGCAGAAAGGCACCACATTGGTGATGCAGAAACACCTCCTGCAGGAAAGCAAGGAGGTATGGGAAGCAAGGCCACTGTGGGGTAGAAGTGGTGCTTCCCTTACTGCCTCAGGCAGTGAGATGGCAAGGGCAGTCCCTGGGTAGGAAATATTTCGCCTGGAACTTTGGCTCACCTCCTTTTCATGCTAAGAAGAAATGTGTGAGACACAGAGAAATTCCTTTCAAGAACTGTAGAAGAATATGATACCTTTAGTAAACCACTGAAAATCAAACAAATCATGAAAGGTTTCATGGAAGAAAAATTCCCATTTCATCGGGCAAACTCTAGTAACTTGTGAGTGGTGCAAAAAACCAAAAACGAACAGTAATGGCATGGCATTGTAAGTCGTTCTTCTCATTAATCCTTTTCCTGGCTTGACAGTGCAATTTCTTAGTTACTATTGACTCTGGATAAACACAGAAGCAATTATTTTTGTTGGTTCCAAGCTTTGTTGATTCTTTCTTGATTGGAGTGTGGGGTCAGCAGTAATGTCACACAAATTTACATTCAACTCAGAGTCACAAACAGAGGGAAAGTCTAACCATTTGAAAAAATTATTGCCTTTGTACTTTTGTATTTCTTTAATAAATTTATTGTCCTTTCAGGAGAAGGAATAAGAAAGGCACTCTTGTGACTGGAAAAGAATTTGACCTGAAAAGAAATACTAGTGGTTTTATAGTTTTCTGTTATTTTTCAATAAAGGAATACAAATATTTTAACTTGTCTATTTCCTAATAAAAACATGTTTCTCCCATTGAATTATTTATTGCATTGGTGATAATTTCACTTCTTTCTGTAGCATGACTATAAATATTACAGTAGTTATGTTTACAGTTGTGGAAGTATATCCTCACTATTTATTTATTTATATTTAGTTATTCCATTGATATACCGCCCATGTGGCTACAAAGCCACTCTCAAGGGTGAAAGAGAAATACCACATGTTGGCATGTTGATTCATTCCGTGGCTCACACTGGCTGCAATAATGTTTGCATAAATTATGCCACTTAAGACAGATGATGTCATCATCTGGGCTAATTTTTCAGAAATTAAACAATTCCCATTTCACCATTTAGATTTTTTTTAAGCAAGTAAAATCTAACTATTTTACCTTATTTTAGGAAATGTGAAATTAAAGCAACACATTTTGAAAATGGTAACTGCAGACTACTTTGGGGGCGCTTGGAAGTACTGCTGTAACTATGTTTTTTTAAAATCATTTTCCACGCTGTTGTCTCACTTCCGATCCATAGTAAGAGGTCTCACTATTTCTTGGTCCAATTACCTCCCAAAGAGCATATAATGAGTCACATTAAAGTAAAAAAAAGTTTATTAACCTTTAAATAGAAAACAAATATTCCACATTAAATAGTCTATATTGAACAACGTACTCCCTATACTTGTTACACCATCCCCGAAAGCTGGATGGTATGTGTGAAGGCAAGACTCTCAATTTCAAGAGCCATAAGGAGAGGTTAAACTGTCATTTTCCTGTTTAACCAACAAACCTTTCAGAAAGGAGGGGCATAAAAGAAATTTAGTATAGACATACCAATAGTAAGTCAGATCAGGGTGACTGACATACCGCATTCTGAGACTATTGATCTGCATACTCTAACACTCCTTCTCAGATCAATGTGTTTCAGAATCAATTAGATTCAATTTTCTCCTCAAATACTGAAATCTATCTTTAGCCAGAGGTTTTGTCAAAATATCAGCAATCATGTCCTTAGTAGGATAATATCTCAATTGTACCAATACTTCACTTTGCATCTCTCTTATAATGTGATGTTTGACATCAATATGCTTTATGCGCCCACCTGTCTTTTCTGATAATGATAGTCTAATGCAACTTTGATTGTCCTCACACAGTGTAATTGGAATAGGCTCATCTACTTTAAGGTCTGCAAGCAAAAGCTTGAGCCATACAATTTCATCACAAGCTTCTGCAGCTGAGATGTACTCTGCCTCTGTAGATGAGCGAGCTATACTACCTTGCTTGCAGCTAATACAGTTTATAGGACCAACCCCATAGCAAAATACATATCCACCAGTAGATTTATGATCAGATATGTCTTCTGCCCAATCTGCATCAGGAAACTCCACTAGTATAGGATTTTCTGTTGATGGTAATTTAAGTTTAAATTGTGCAGTACACTTTAAATTCTTCACCACTCTCTTAATCCCATTCCAATCTCTTTGGGTAGGTGAACTGGTTCTTTGGCAAAGAATGTCCACTGCTGCCACAATATCTGGTCTTGTTGTTGTAGCCAGATATAACAGTTTCCCTATAACTTCTCTGTATCCATGGTTGCTGGGCAAGAGTTCACTCAGTTCTTTCTGTTTATGAAAACCAATTCCATAGAAGTATGTACAGGATTAGCATCCTGCATTCTGAGATTCTCAACCAAATCTAGAATCCTTTGTTTTTAACTTGGAAGAAAACCTTCATCTTCTTTTCTGTCTATTTGTATTCCCAAACAATAGCTGACTTGTCCAAGTTGCTTTATTTCTACTTTTTGTTGAGTTTGGAAATGATCTCTTTGATGTCTCTCTGATCTTCACAACAAAGCGTCAGATCATCACAATCCATTAGGATGTACAGTACACAAGTCTGGCATTTTTGTTTCTTGTGTAGAGACAGGGATCCACTTTGCTTTTATAAATCCTTGATTTAATAACATTTTATTAAGTTTTTCATTCAAAGTTCCTGCAGCTTGTTTTGAACCATGGATCCCTTTCTGAAGTTTACACAGTAGATCAGCCATGTTCAAAGTCCGGCCCGGGGGCCAAATCCGGCCCGCCAGGCCATTTTGATTGGCCCACAGATGGCTGGCCCGCCCCCTCTCTCCCCCTCATCCTTCACCCTCCCCACGCTGACCAGTGCTCTCGCAGCAAACAGAGAGGGAGAGCCGCATCCCTTCGACTCTTTCGCCCGGCCCAGCCCCAGCCCAGCCCAGCCTGGAGGAGGTGGAGACTGGGGAGGAGCTGCCGGTGCCAGTTGCGATGAGGAACTAGCTCCAGCTCCCTTGCGCTGCACTGCCAGTCACTCACCCAAGCGTGCCAGGGCTGCTGTGGGAGAAGGAGGAGCCAGGAGAGAGGCCGGGAGAGAGGGGGAGAGAGGACACCAGCCTTGCCTTTCTGTGCATGCAACGGGTGGACGGGTGCCTAAAACGAGGGGCCGGTTTGGGGGTGGAGGGAAGAAATGTAATAGACAGTGTTTGGGAAAAGCAGGGGAAATTTTAAACATGGAGGGGAGCAATTAATCCCAATCCTTCCCCGGTCCCTGAGCTGCCGATCATCTCCGGAACACAGCAGGAGGAGGAGGAGGAGGAGGAGGCTGTTTTCCTCTGTTGAACATAGCCTGGGAAGTTGCCACTCGCCACTATCTCACAAGGGGCTGTGTCAAAGGCAGCAGATGGGGGGGGGAGAGAGCTGATGGTAGGGAAGGGAGGGGGCCTTAGTTTGCTCCCCTTCCCCTTCCTCCCACTCAGTGGGGGCTGCCGCTGCAGCCAGCCTGGCCGAAGGGTTGCTCCTCTCTCTCTCTCTCCCACCCTCTGTCTTTCCCTCCATCGTTCCTTTTCTGCACTTCTCCCCGGCACATCTTGAGGTGCTCAGTCAACTGGTGGTGGCGTGGTAGAAGCCAGAGGAGGGGCCAGCAAAGCAAAAGGGAACTGGAGGGTCCCACATGCTCGTCTGAGGTTCCGGGGAAGGGAGTGGGTGGTGCCATCTTGGGGCAGCTCCTCATGTTGCTGGGGCCAGGGCTCCTCTCGTGCATCCTTGGCTGGTCCACCAATGGCTGGTCAGCCGGAGCAAGACAGGGGCTTAATAGTGGCGGATTCCCTTTAGAGCGTTAGGGGTCAGTGAGTGGGGCTTGCAGTGAGGGGCAGGGTCGGGGAGCAGCCAGCCCCCCACGCATTCTCAGCCATCAAATCTGGCCATCCTTACAAAAAGTTTGGACACCCCTGCACTAGATCCTTCTTTTTGGGATCTGTGAATCCAGAAGGTTGTTGCATGTATAATTCCTCCTCAATTTCTCCATGCAAAAATGCAGTTTTCACATTTAAATGTTCAACATGGATTATCTTTGAAGCTGCTAGAATTTGAACTACCCTAATTGTTGTGTGCTTGACAACTGGAGCAAAAGTTTCATCATAGACTTCTACATACTTCTGTGAATAACCTTTTGCTACAAGCCTAACAATAAGCCTGTGCTTATTATATGTATAGTGGACCCTCGTATAACAGTTTGTATAACATTAAATCTGTACAGCATAAAAAATTCCAGAGATAGGGGGAAATTTGCTTAACAGAATCGCCTATGGGGCGAATCCGTACAACATAAAAATGGTTAATGATTAGGGATTACTCCGTTTTCAATGCATTCCTATGGGAAATTTGTAAAAAGGAAAATTTGCTTAACAAGAATTTCATTTGGAACAAATCAATTCCTTTACACAAGGTACCACTGTATCTTACATTTTCTTTGAGTTCACAACTACCACTTCATCCTTTCTTAATGAAATTGTTAATGACTCACTAGCAGACGGCTGCCTCCACCCCCCTCAAAAAAAGTCTGCAGGGTTACAGCTTTATAAACGGAGTCTTCTCAAACAGATCCCTGTGCCAGAGGCTTTGTCCGGATCCAAGAAACATTTCCACTACAGCACACTCTGATGGCTGTCATGTGCTGGATTAAAAGCTGGCTCCATTCAAATAAGAGGCAGCTGTTTGGAGTAAAACTTGTCTCTGTCAGTTTGCCCTAAGAAAGGCAGAAGCAAAGACAACAGGGGCAGGGGAGGGAATCCTTAGGTCTGCGAAGCATTGTGTCTTAATCCTTCCCTTGGCAGGAGATAAAACTAGGCCTTTCTAGTGATCTAAATTTTTTTTTAAAAAAATTTGCATTGACCTGGAAAGAAGTTTATCTATTCACTGGGCTACAAAAGTGTGTGGGTATTTGTATGTGTGTCCATGCACATGCACATACATGCTCAGATGAATAAGAACTGTCTTCAACCGGGGAAACTTTTCCAAGCAAAAAAAAAAAAATTAATCTCAGTTTAAATAACTTTGAGGAAGATGTAAAGTAGCTGGTGTGTGTGTGAGAGATGGGGTGTATAAAAACCATAGCAACTTAAATTCACACATATTTTTCTTTTAATTTTTTAATAATAATAATAATAATAATAATAATAATAATAATAATAATAATAATAATAATAATAATAATAATAATAATAATAATAATAATAATAATAATAATAATAATAATAAAGGTTGACACCCCCAGGCTCATCCAGCCAAGTCTCTGAGATGCAAATGAAGCCAGCACGTTCTTGCAGGATCAGGTAGGTCCCGAATGATTGTTGATTTCTCATTCACTGATCTTGCATTTACCAGCAAAGTTTTCAGTCCAGGGATCCTGTCAATACATTTTAGAGCAATTTTGTATGTACCTTGGGAGTTATCATTGGGTGGATGGTTGTGTCTCAAACTCTCAAAAATGGTCTGTCAAATTCACCCATCTAGTGTAGCCAAAATGCAAAATCCTCCCTAATATTTTTCAGTTTGTCTTTTAAATTCTCATGACAGTTTTTCAAATAGAATGTTTGGTAAATGGAAGAAATGACAGGAAAAGTACTGTCAGAGCAAGTGAACAGAACAGGCCAAAACATAAAAGGATAAATTATTGGACACAGCCTTCTATATTCCATCTCATTTGGTTTACAGAAAAGTCATCCTCTTAACAATGTTGCAACCAATCAAATTTCTCGCAACATTTATATTCCTAAATTCAGTAATTCCAGACCGCAGAGATCTGGTCAGCAGCTGTGCCCCAATGGCAGTACTATTTCTTTGCACAATTAGGCGACATTAAAATTCAGGCTTATTTAGAGGAATGAAATGTGTGTTAGATCAAACCTTAGAACACCATCAAATTTTATATTCTACAATAAAAGAGCCTCTCAAATGCACTGGTAACTCTGACTTGGCTGAGGTGTGGTGGGATCAACAAGGTTGGTGGTACTGGGATGGTGGTACTGGGATGATCAGAGGATTCCAGAGAGCCCAAAACATCAACTGTATTTCATCTTAGTAGCAAATAGAAAAAGGCAGTCTCCCTTCCGTTCCTGGGTACACTTAAATTGTATTATATGTATTGGACAGGCATAGTTTTGGACAAGGTTTTATGTCCTTTCTGATGTTTTTAATAATCATGACTGAGTCTCTGAACCCCCTTTTTTACTGAAGAAAGTTTTTAATGTTTTATATGATTTTAATTACTCAGTGTATTTTAATCAGCACCATTGTTTAATTTTTAATGTATAATTCATTTTGGTTTTAATTCTGTTCCTTTTAATATTGTGAATTAAAAGGAACACCTTTCTCCTTATTGGGAGAAAAGTGGCCAATAAATAAATAAATAAATAAATAAATAAATAAATAAATAAATAAATACACTGATATTTTGAATTACGAGGATCCCCAAAATCACACATATGTGGAGAAATTGTGTCATCTTGGTTTGACTCATAGATGCACTAGGTGACTAGGGCATGAAAAATCCAAAATGATAATTCAACAAAGAACTAGGGGTGTGCAGCTACACTAAAATAGAATTTCAAGATCTCCTGATAAATAGTAGAACAATGAGACAGCATTTTTGTCTGCAAAACATCTATCAGACCTACATGTTTCTAAATTCAGGATGGCCTTCACCAAGGCAAGTTTTACTGTGCTATTGTTTGCTCTACTGAATGGAAGATTTAGAACAACAACATATCAGGATGGAGTGAGTGTGGCTTTCTGGGAATGAACATATGGAAAATATGGAAATAGTGGGACACATATTGTTGTGTTGTCCAGTTTATCAGAATTGGTGCCAGTCAAATATAATCCCTATTTTATAACAGATAGCAGGGAGAACAGAGAAGCAACTAGCATATTAAGTATCTGTGTAACGTCCGGGGCATTGGTGGCAACTGGGATAACTGCAAGGGGGGGCAGGACCAGGGTGTTCCCAGAAGCCAAGAGCATGGTCAGCAAGTCCGAGTTCAAGATTCACAGAGAGGATCATCAGCAAGTCCAAATTCAAGGTTCACACAAACATAGTCCAAGAGGGAGGGGAATGCCAAACAGGAAAAACTTACAGAGCGACAGAGTTCCAGGAAAGTTCAAAGTATCAGAGCTGAAGCTTCAGGAGGCCAAGGTCTCACACTGCTGAGGCAAGGAACAGGGAGTGCCAACAGCTAGCTTTATGCCGGGAGCAGGCTCACTAGCTGCACTCTCTGATTGCCTTAGCCTGAGAGGGGCAAAACTCTGCAAGGAGGCTCCACATTCGTTGAGTCATGCAGCCCCAGTCCAGACAATCTGAAAACCCATAATTCAAAAATTACGTTAAAAGTGACGCTTTTGTACAGCGTCTATTGCATAGATTGAAAATAGCAAATAATATTGATTCCAAATCCCACCCACCCCCACTAACTAGAGTGATGAAGTAGGTATGTTCCTTGTCTCCATAACCTAATTAGGTCTACTTAAATCATAATCAATTGAGAAAATCCCATAATCATCTAAGATTATAGGTATAGCCCGATAAAATCGTTGGCTGAAATCACCTCCATCTTGCAGGCAGGATGGAAACGATATCAACAGTGGCAACAAATCACTACTAATTTAATGCTTCCCTTTGTGATTTCAGAGTGCATGCACCTATACACAATTTCACCAAGTCATGTTTATTCCGAAATCAGCAAAGGAAGCCTTTAAATGGTTTGCCACAGGTGGTGATGTAATTTGCATTGTGCACAGTGAGCATTTTTTCCACCACTGTGTCCATTTTGATTCATCTGAGACCAATCACATTTTCCATATGTTGAAAATGTCTATGTGAGTGTCATTTAGTAAGACCAATCTACGTATTCTAAGACACGCTACTGCTATAGTGCAAATATTTCTTAACGATATGTATATACAGAATGTGTACTGAGTTCATGCATATACTCTAACATGGCACAAGAGAAAAGCATGAAGATTTGGGCAAGCTGCATAGTTGCAGAGTACTGCCAGAAGGATATATCCCTTCTGAGTACACCTAGAAAACCCTGGCAAGCACTGCCATGAGTCTAGTCTAGAGATGGGCACAAATCAGAAATGACAGTTCTGTTCATGATTCATCAACTCTGAAGAATTTATAACTTTTAATGAGTCAATGAATCAATTTGTTGATTCATTTTTTTCACTTTAAACCCCTATAAAATGCCCCTTAAGGCACCTCGAGACATCAACCTCCCTAGATTGTTTTCTACTAGCAAAAAAAAAAAAAAAAAAAAAAGGATGCTGGATCGCCACCGGTGGTCTTGATTAAAAAAGGTTGTGGTACAAATCTAGGCAGCTATGTGACATGGTTCCATGGTTCCACTTGACATTTGACTGGGCACCCAACATGAAGCTGCTCCATGGGAGCATGAGCTGAAGTTCTGCAATGCTGACCTCTTTCAAAGAAACTTTAATTGATTTCCATGTACTGTACTGTACTACATAACCAGACCACACAACCAGGCAGCCTTTGTTCAGTGAGACTCAAGTGAACTTGCTTGATCAATCCTATGAATATTCCATATCTTCAAACAGCTCGTGGATGTATTTATTTCAGGTGCCTCGCTGCCATGAGGTTTGCAAGATAAGTGAAATCAAACTACCACACCAGGAAGTCAATAAAAGAACGAGCATGCATTTGGCATCACTGTGGATGTATGAATATTATGAGCCAAGGACAGAGATTTTGGATTATAGATGTTCAGAATGCTTGCTAGTGAAGGTTGAAAATGCCAAGCCAATTCTAAGTTATCAGGATTTTAATGAACCTTCAATACCAGTCAGTTGCCTGTTGTGACCTTTATTATTTATTTATTTATTTATTACATTTATATACCGCCCCATCTTCCGAAGCGGAACTCAGGGCAAAAAGGGAGTAACTACTGGAGGACTTTAGGCCAAGGAGATAGAGCGCCAAGAAGGTGGAAGGTTGCCAGGTGGAGACCTCAAGAAGGCATTGTGTACTTGAGGATTTGGAGAAGGGAAAATTCCATCAAAAGACTTGTGGAAAGGGCAAAGATACATACTGATAAAATCAACTGAACCTTCGAAGCTGCTGTTATAATATCTAGCACTTATAAAATGCTGTTTTCTGACAAGATGGCAATTCTGCAGAGACCTTACCTCAATAGGAACTCCATCAAACCTTGTGTGTGTGTGTGTGTGTGTGTGTGTGTGTGTGTGTATGGTATAGAGATAGAACTGGTGCTCTGAGATTATGCCTGGCCTAAGATCATATTCAGAAGAGAGAATAGATGGGCAGAGACAGAGGCAGCATTTCAGGTTTCCCTGCCACATCTCTTCCTCTGAATGAGTAGAGATGGGCACGACTTGAAAAAAATTTTTTTCGAGTTGTCGTTAGTCGGGCCGGTCCCGTTTCGGGTCGTTTCCGGTTTTCGCGAAAATTCGCAAAAATTAGTCGGTTCGTTTTTTTCGTTTTTTTTTCGTTGTCGTTAGTACTGGTTTTGGGGGGGGGAGCGGGCTCCTGGAGGCACCTCTGTGGGGTGGGTGCCTCCTCTGGCCCGCTATAAAGGGAAAGTGGGCTCCTGGAGGCACCCGTGGGTGCCTCCTGCCACTAGGAAGGGGAAGCAGGCTCCAAGAGAGACCCCTCTACATGGGGGTCTCCCCTCCTCACCTGCTGCTGCTGCAAAATGCTATGCAATAGCCATATGGATATTGCATAACATAATGTGCAGACAGTGAGACCAGTGTGAGAGTGATAGCGTCATGCCCGCCCTTCACAAGGCTCTGGCACCACCATGTCTCACACAGAAGGGAATTGTACTTGCTGCGTGTAGTGCAATGCAAGCAAGTAGATCTGGCTTTAAGGTGGCTTAGTGCAATGGCTAGGGTTAGGCTAGTGACGGGTAAGGTTACGGTGGGCTAGTGGGTTGCACCTCTGGGTGCCTCTCTGACCCACTAAGAAGACAGTCTGTGACGTCTGGGTACGGAGTCAAGGGTTAGGGTTAGGGCTAGGGCAGGTTTTAGGGGGCTTTTTGGCACATCCCAGAAGTCTCCATGGCCAAGTGGCCATGCGACTGGTGGGATGGCTCCAAAAATTTCCATGGTTGTCCACTCCCACATGGCTGGCCACTCGGCCAGCCCATCATTGCGCACTGCGCAGGTGTAAATAAAATAAAATAAAATAAAATAAATGGAGGACAGAGGAGGAGAGGAGAGACATTTTGTTGCAAGAAAAAACCCACTGCTACTGTGACAAATCTGGCAGTTTATAAATTTTCGCGTGTTTCTGTTGTGCTTGTGTGTTTTTGGACCACGATTTCAAAAACAATATTGCGTTCGCCGCCCCATTTTGGATCCCCCGCCCGCACCGCATGGCATGGCGAAATGGCAACTCGAGTCCGGCTGCCCAGGACGGGGGGGAGGCGGGACCCCCCCTCCAGAAACCACCCCTCCGGTAGGTGCCCTGCGCCCTTAGTCAAGCAGGCATTTTTTCCGCCTGCTTTTTTGGCCCGGGAATGGGTGGGGGGGGGAGAGTTTAAAAGTTTTTTCCTGTGCCGTCCGTGCCGCTTGCTTGCGCTTTAATTGCGGGCGGCCGGCGGCGAGACTGGGCTTTTTGCTGGCTGCGAGCCTGCGGCGAGTCCCACCAGAGCAGCCCAGGACGGGGGATGGGGGGGGAGGCCGGGGACCTCCAGAAACAACCCCTCTGGTAGGTGCCCTGAGGCACGGCAGGCATTTTTCCGTCTGCTTTTTGGCCGGGAACCGGGTTTTTTTAACTTTTAAAAACTTTTTTTCTGTGCTGCGTGGCATCGCGCAATCGCGCGATGCAAGGAACGAGCACGACAAATCAGACCAAAATTGTTCGTTCGTCGGTTCGAGCTCGAAGTCTGGGGGAGTAATTCCCGTTACCGTTTCCGTAGAGTAACGGAACCGAGTAACGGAAACGGAAACGGGAATACCGCTAAGTCGTGCCCATCTCTATGAATGAGTGCCTGCTAGAGGAAGCAAGAGAGGGGAACTGAGGTGTCCATGGAAGACCTGTGCATTCAAAGCACGAAACATTATGAACTGACGAAATGGCAGTTTGTGCTCATCTCTCAGCCCCTGCTCAAAACTAGGAATGATAGAATGTCTTTCCAGCAAACATATTTTCACAGAAACGGGCCTGAGGCTTACAGATGGCTACAATCTCCTTTCTGTCTAATCAGGAAGGGGTTCTGAGCTTGCATAGAGCAACCATGAAAAAGAGAAAGATGGGGGAATATATACCAAAAACTATGCTGCTTGTTGCCTAATTTATTTTCCTATCTTATTTTGATTGGAAGCATTTTCTTCCCGGCCTTTTGAATTGCCTTCTGAGGGCTTAAAAATCATACTGAGAACATTCCTGAGGCTGCATGAAGTTTGCCTCAGCGGCCTCTGCTGATGCCAGTCGACTCCGTGGCTTCTCCTAGGAAAGGAAGCGCTTGTTCTAAAAGGGGAGAAGATTGGGAGGAAGATTGTCTAGGAGCCAAAGGGATTTCGTTTGAGGGCTTACCACATTTTCTGGGTGGCCTTGGACTAATCATTCTATTAAAAATATTTCCATTTCCTTATTTGCAAAACTGAGAAAAATAGCACTTCTGTTCTTTCCTACCGAACGAATACAAGATCTGTTTTGCAACCTGCATTGTTCTTAGAGTAATGCAGTGGAAAAACCACCTTGCTGATTGACTTGGATACCTTTCTTTCCCCCCAAATCGTAGGAAACAAATGCAAGGGATAATACACATGCTCTCTCTGAACCTTCCAGGCAAGAAATCATTTCATGCAGTTCCATCACATGTTTGTCAGAACTCTTTCTAGCAAAGCCACTTGTACCGTATATACTCTAGTATAAGTCAACCCGAGTATAAGTCGAGGCCCCTAATTTAACCCCCCAAAACTGGGGAAATGTATTGACTCGAGTATAAGTCTAGGGTGGGAAATGCAGCGGGGCCTGGTAGCTCCTCCTTTGTGAGCTGGGGGAGTGGTGTGTGATGTTTAAAATGACTTTTAGCCACTGATGCAAGTGCTTGGGTCAGTGGCTAAAAGTCATTTTAAACATCGTGTGCCGCTCCCCTGTGATGCGGGGGGGGGAGTATGAGAAGCAGCATGCAATGTTTTAAATGACTTTTAGCCACCGACCCAAGCACTTGCCTCAGTGGCTAAAAGTATTGACCCGCATATAAGTTAAGGGGGCCTTTTTTCAGCCCAAAATTAGGGCTGAAAAACTAGGCTTATATTCGAGTATATACAGTATATATAATGTTGGAGTCCGGTTCTTTGTTGGCTTTAAGTAGGTCATCTCAGTCTGCCCAAGTCTTTTGGGTCTCCCTGGAATTGGGCACTTGCTCCTGAGTTGTTTTCTCCAGAGGCTGTGAAGAGCTCTGACCCTTTAAAGCTGAGGGCATATTTTTTGTGATAAATCTTTTGTACCCATCTCCTTTTCTGCCTGAGGACCATCCTGTTCAGTATCCTGAGGATTTGAAGGAGGTGCTGCTTTTAGGATTCCCAGCTTTATCAGGTCAGCAATGCATTGTAATGTTGCTTTAATATCAGCAAGTTGTTGCTTTAGAAAATCCAGCTTCTTAAAGATGTTTTGGTTGGATCGAGCTGAGAGTGAGCACTGGTCACGTAGTTGGGTGTAGATAATCCTGGTTTCTTCACTTTCAAGCCCTTGGAGGCCTTGAGAGCCTGTTTTTTTCCTCTGTGTAGTTTCCCTTGGGTCCAGGGGCTGGTTTGTTTAGGTGCTTGTAGAGTGAATCCATAGAAGCTGAGAAAGCCTCTACTAGGAGTCCTGGGTCCAGGGACCAGTTTCCAATTTCCTCTCCATATTGAGGGTTTCCCCCAACATTATCCTGGTGTCTCTCTTTATTACTTGTGTCTGCATTTTCTGGTAAAAATGGGGTGCTTGATATAAATTCCCTCAATGGCCTTTGATTAGGAGAGGTGGAATGTGCATGCTGGCTAATGGAGTCTGATACTGCACAAAAATCTTGTATTGATTTCTGTGCCAGGTTTCTGGAAGTTTTCTTTGCCCTGCCACGGTTTTTTTTTTTTTTTAGCCTTAGTGGCTACCATGATTGCACTCTACAAACTTTGCTTATTTTTAATGTCCTTCCTTAAGAAGATATAGGTGTTTCAGCTCAATAGGAGGGAAATACAGGTCTTACACAAGCTCCTCAATACTCTTCCTTGCTGTCCATACTTGAGAATCTCACTTGGGCCTACAATCAGTGGCAGCTATGTGGAAAAACAGTCTTAGTCCCAGTAAACTGTTTAAACATTTACAGATAAGCTATTCTACCTGCTCATTAGAAGCCTTTTTAATCACTCTAGCCAGTTGTGACCCTTAGATGAAGACTTCCACGCCTGCAGACTGCCACCCAAGGACAAGCACAAGGCCTCTCCCTGACAAACAAATGCTCTCTGCGCTCCAGGGCTGTAAGTTTCAGTCTCTGCTGATTGCAGTCGCACGGTCAGATTCAATTCCCTTCTCTGTGCACCTTCACCCCTCCACAAAAAGAAGACAAGCCTATAGGCAGCTCCCAAAATAGTCAATTGTCTTTTGATAGAGGTTAGGGAGTTGGTTTCACACAAAAGGAAGAGTTTTCAGACAAAATGTAGGAGGAAAGCTCAGCACAGCTTCTCCGACCGGCACCGGAAGTCAACCCCCCCCCCAAAAAAAACGGCACCTAAACCCAAAAGGCCTACTTCCCCTGATATTCACTGACAATTATCAATGTAAGTGGGTCAAATCTGTACAGGGTTATCTAATGAAAATTGGCCTCTCCCCCCCAGGCACTTCTGTCCTCAGGAATAGAGAAAGCAAAACAGATAGTCAAGCAAAGAATAGAGGATATTGAGTACCAAACAGACCTCACTAGTATCCAAAATATGGCAGTTAGGAGTTACATTAAAAACCTTATGGAACCAGCCAAATATTTAACAGCTCTGGAAGCTAAAGGATCTAGAAGAGCCTTTACGCTGGCAAGGTGTTTGGCCCTCCCCTCTGCTGTACTGGAAGGGAAGTATAAAAATACCCCTTTTGCAGAAAGGCTCTGTTCCTGCCCCCTGGGGGAGATTGAGACCATTGAGCATATGTTTTTCACCTGTCCATTGTATGAAGCAGCACGTAAAGAGATTATTATCCCATTATTGGAAAGAATCCCTGGACGCTCAGAGGGAAAAAGACTTGAGTTCCTCCTTTCAGATGCAGACACAAAGATCTCCTGTCAAGTGAGGATACTTCGATTACGGAAGTTAAATGTCAACCAGCCGTATGTATGTTAACATGTTTTAACTGCATTTTTAATCCATGGTTTTATATTTATGTGTAACTGGTCTAAGGACTGTAAATAAATATTCTATTCTATTCTATAATGTTGGAGGAATTAGGAGGTGATTTAAATCGGGAGGTATTAATGATGCCTTGGGTCCTTTTGGGGAGAAAGGTGGGATAAAAATATTTAGAAATAAATAAATAAATAAATAAATAAATAAATAAATAAATAAATAAATAATGTCAGAGGATTCCGGGTTGACTCAAAAAACAGAATGTTCCTTGGTACAGGCCACCAGGAATAAAATCTGTTGGAGACCTGAGGGGAGCATCATAGGATTTTAGGTCTCCTGGGTGTTGTTAATACCATATATTAGATGCACCTCTTACTTTTAAGACCTCAAATTAATAACATTAATAAATTTTCCTTGAGTTTTCCTCCACCCCACCCCCACTTTTTCCTTTCCTGTCCACATGCTGAAGACTGTTTTCAGTGTGGTCAATTTGGATTCTCCTCCACCCACCCCTTGCTGTTTCCTAGCCCCTGCTGTTATCTCTTATTTCTGGCAGTGCTGGATTGCCCTCCTCTCTGTTTTGCTCTTGCAGGTATCAGAGCTTTTTTTCAGCATGGAAATGCACTTCCTAATTGGCTGCTCAACCTCCAAGTCTTTCCCGCTGAAAAGAAGGCTCCAATCTTTGCAAAAGCAAGGCACAGAGGAGTCTTCAGGACATGGAGAGTAAACAAAGGCGGCCAGAAAGGAAGGGAAACAGCAAGGTCAGTTTGGGTTCTCCTCCACTGCACCCCCACAGCCCAGGAAAGGCTTGCTTCCATATATATGATGCCCTTTAACTTTTAGTACCATGATTTTAGGGAAAATAATAGCATTGTATACATGGAAAAATGTGGTAATCTGTGTTGCTTGCTTTCATTCCTCTTAGATTGGGTCTGTAAGTGTGGGTCTGGATGCCCAGAATCAAGATCACAGCTTGGGAAAGTTACTTTTTGAGATTATTGTTGCAGAGTTTTGAATTTTGGCTAGAAAAACCTCTAGCTGCAGGGCAGACACTCAAGGACATACAGAGAAGAATTAGCTTTAGATCTCTCCAGAGTAGACCATCTCTTTTGCTTCTCATCAGTTTGCGCAACTCACTCTGAGGTACTACTGGTAAGAGAAAGAATAAAAAAGGTTTCCACTTAGAGGTCTGAACAGATCAAGGCAAGCATGCTGTACAAAAACGACATCAGCAACAAGCCTCAACAGACTCATATTCTTCTTCCATTGGACTCCTGCAAACTACCTTCACATAACTAACTGCTAACAGGTTATATCACTCTCACCTGCATAAACTGCCAGCAGACTAAAGAGAGAGAAAAGAAGAAGAGTTAAACAGAGAGGTGGAGAATAAATAATCAGTTACTGCTGGATTAATTGACAGTTAGACCAGCCCAGAAAGATCCTTCTCGGCCAAACCCACCAGAAGCTGCATATAAGGTGGAATAATTCCAACACCCTTTCTCAAACATGTGTGCAGCTGCCCTCCTGGAGACTCTGCCTAGCTATAAAAGTTCATGAGGTGGTCCAGTAAGTCCAACAGTTTTTAACACAGAAAGCACTGGAATCATGGGACTTATAGTTTGAAAAATCAACATTCATGAACTCAGTTGGGGAGCATCAGGAAAGCTTGTGTCCTCCATGACAGTTTCTACACCTGCTTCAAAGTGAGTAAAGATACAGTGGATATAAAAAGTTTACACGTCCCTGTTAAAATGTCAAGTGTCTGTGACATAAATAAACGAGGCAAAGATAAATCATTTCATAACTTTTTCCACCTTTAATGAGACCTATGAACTGTACAACTCAGTTGAGCCACAAACTGAAATCTTTTAGGTGGAGGAAGGAAAAATAAAAAACTGAAATGGTGGTGTCCTTATATGGGGAGAATGTTTGAACATCGAACAGGAAAATAATCTCAGTTCGCGTTTGGAGTAGAGAAATCAAGCACAGGGAAGATGGAAATTGGTGGCCTTCTCCCAAGCAACATAGCCCTTTCTCCCAATTAAGATCGCAGTCATACCTGCGTTTTCTGTGTAGCTTCCCGTTGGCGAACTGTGCAGTAAAAGATCGCGTGCTAACCAGGAAGAGAAGCAAATTCTGCTCCCGGCCAACCACGCCCCTCGAACAGCAGTTTCAGTGAAGTTTCCTAAACCACCGCCAGGGGCTGGATTTAGAAACTTCGCTCGAAAATGCTTACTAGTTTGCTTCTGTTGCAATGACAGGACACTGAAAATACACAGTAAATTCAGTTTCTCCCATTTCTACCCGGCTTAAAAGACGGAGCCTTGGAAACTGGAGCCGGAAAGTAGGACAAAATGTGTAGTACACAGGTTAGGACAGAACCAGAATAAGAAGGTACAACACAGAGGAGAGGACACTCATTAAAAACCACGGGATCGCTCCCGAAAAAAAAATACGCAGGAAATTTAAATCTGAAAGAAACCCAGGTATGACCGCGGTCTATTAAAGTCATCCTGGTTCTTTATTGTTTTCCATGAACTTTGTCCAAACATAAATCTTGTCAGTGGAAGTGACCTACTGTATATAGACTGTGTTCTTCTCATTCCATGACAAGTAAGAGTAATATAAGTACACTGTACACTAAAAAAATGGTCATAAAATGATGGAAAAACAATATTCCATGATAAATTGATACCCACTTTTTATTAATTAATTTTAAAACTATTATCCATGATAAATTGATACCCACTTTTTATTAATTAATTTTAAAACTGAAATAGAAAAAGTTGTGGGGGGGGGAGGGGGAGGCCGTGGCTTTTGTTGCTTAAGAGAGATCTTTCAAAAGAGTTCCTTCCAGTCACACAGTTAAAACAGCAACCATACAATGACATCAGACAGTGTCCAAGTTGCTTCTCCTATTAGGGAAAACAGTTCTGTGTCAGGGCTTCCAGCTAATGCTATTAAGCCCCCAAGAGGAACATGAGCCATCTAAGGAAGCTGGGGAGCTTTTCATTGCTATTTTTGGATACTCTATGGATTTCCCAAATTTACTGATGTGAAATAAAAGGGTGGGTGGGCTGTTTTCAATTTAGCTCTTCTTTCATTCATTTTCTTCTCATTCATAGGCAACCCACAGTGATGGTGAGGTTTGAATAAGAAAGCTCAAGACTCAACATTACCCGCCAATTTGCTGCTTTCCAGATGAAATTGATCCTAGTTCTCTTAGTAATGTTTGAGCAGTTATCTCAACCGGAGGCAAACTAGATGTCACATCCTCCAAATGCACTTTTGTGGTTGTTTTATTAGTCTGCCTGTGTGGATTTTAACGTGAAGCTAGACCTTTTTAAGGCGCTATCCCTTCCCCTACCTTTTGTAATGCCTCTAGAGATCTCAAAAAGTTTGCTCACAACTATGTAGAAGGTGGGTTAATTCTAAAAAGGGTGTTTCCTCATAATGGGTTTGGAAAGTCCATGTTTAAGTTGCTCATCTTGAGCCAGCTCTAGTGGATGCCCATTATCCAGTTTGGAACGATATAATTCAAGCATGGATATCTCTAAGTGGCCACCAACATCAGCCTCTGTGCCTCAGTGTATCAAAGCGATTGTCTGCTAAATCCAAAGCTCAGCATTCAGCTCTGCAAACAGAGAGCAGCTGCTCTACAGAGCCAAGTTTAAGATGGCTTATATGTATCAGTATCTTATTTGGATATATGGTTTTACTCCAGTAAAGGAAATGCCTCAAAGGCCTCCAGGTGGAAGGGTGAGGTCTGTCCATTAGCAGAACATGGGAGAGGGCAATGGGAGAACATTTGGTAGCCTTCAGCCACATTACAAGCCTCTTCTAGGTCCTCCTTGTGCCAAGTACTTGTCACACTCCTTGTGCCGACCCTGTAAACAGGGACCTGGTAAATCAGTTTGGGTGGGGGTGGGAGGAAGCTGGCTTCTGGATTTGTCAAAACTGGTATGGCAGCAACATACCAGCATAACAGTAAATACTGCCATGCAATCAAATTCAATTTCATTTTGAGCCCTGCAATGTGCATATTACAAAATACAGTACAGTACATGTATGTAGTTGTTTTGCCAACTTCTGCTTGCACTTGTTTATTATGTGTTTGGGGTTCTTTTATCAAAATGGAAGGGAGAGTTGGTGAAAGCTGCACATTACAAATGGCCATGGTGGTGAATAATTTTAGTTGTGTCATAGCTGTCAAAAAATTAGGAACCCAATCCTTCGTGATGGAACTAACTGCTCCCCATTACATTTCAAAGGGCCTGGGATTAAGATTAAGGAGAGAAAAACAATGTTTTATATTGGGAATGTAACCTCATGAGAATACCATACGGATGATATCTCATTGAGAATGTTATCTCATGGGAAATGTGAGTGATCAATGCCAGATATTAAGCTAAATGAGACAAAGATAAAAAGTATAATTTACAGATGACAGACTAAATCTTGGCTTTGTGTGAAAGAAAGAAAGAAAGAAAGAAAGAAAGAAAGAAAGAAAGAAAGAAAGAAAGAAAGAAAGAAAGAAAGAAAGAAAGAAAGGAAGGAAGGAAGGAAGGAAGGAAGGAAGGAAGGAAGGAAGGAAGGAAGGAAGGAAGGAATATTCTACATATATGATTGGCATCCTTTGCAAGCTTGCTCTGTAGTATTTTAGTGCTGGTCCCCAAAGTTGTTTTTAAAAAATTCTGATCAGTTAGACTCTCTCTCTCTCTCTCTCTCTCTCTCTCTCTCTCTCTCTCTCTCTCTCTCTCTCACACACACACACACACACACACACACACACACACACACACACACACACACACACACACACACACACACCCCTTTCACCTCAATTGGAGATATGAACTGTATTTCTCAGTTTGGGCAATTTCTCATAAGTGTTATTGTTTCTAAGTGAAAACTTCCTGTCAGTCTGTCAGTAGTGTAGACACCACCATGATTAATACTTTTACTGGAGTCTTGTGCCATCCTTGTTTAACAATTTGAGATAGTACTTGTCACCCAGATTTAGAATAAAAACTTTTCAACCAGTTAACTATTGTCATTGTTTGATGACACTGAACTTAACTGACAGCTAACTAACTGTTGGTAATTCTGTATTGATCTAGTGTGGTTCAGTGATCTAATGGATCATGGCAGTTCCAAAGTCTCTGTGTACACTAGACAACAGAAGTAAGAACAACATCTCCCATGTCAGAGCAGCTAGATAAATAGTGTACCAGTGTGAAGCTATCTACAGAGCTTGTAGGTATAATCTGAGACCAATGTGGTTCTTCCGTCTGTTTCACAGACAGTAAGTAATGTGTTCCCACAGTATTGAGTGCTCCCATGTGGTGGAAGTCAAATTATTACCCCTAAATTTATGACTGATAGCCTGATTAACTCACAAATTTGCAAATGACTCAGGATCTATGATGAGGAAAATTTGATTAAATCTTCAACATTTTTATAGACACGTCAGTCTTTTCAACCTTGCAGTGACACAAAGTATTTGTATCTACACACTCTTCCAAAAAAATCAGATATGAGCTGCATATCCTGTGGCTGACATGGAATATGGCTTCCTACAGTATGAACGTCACCTCAGCACCTTAACTAAAAGAGAGCTTTCTCCCTCCGTCTTCTTCCCCATAAATGCTTCCGTAGTAGAAGTCTCAACAGACAGGCTGATCTACCAAATCATTGCCAGATTACTCTGCACTTGACTGACGAAACCAATGTTTTGAGTGCTGTTTTACTCTGGGTAGACAACAGGCTAAATTGTTAGCCTCAACTACAATGTTGGTATGCACAAGTACCACAGTCAAAATTATTTGAATTAAATTATTTTTAGGCACTAGGGCCATCAGTTTGACTTAAGAAGACAGAAGCCTTCTTCATCCCAACCCTCAAGCACAATCATTCCTCACTCTAAATTATGGGTGGAAATTACCCAGGCCATGAACCATATGGTTGGGCTTCAACACCACTTGTGTGGCCCCAGAAGGAAACAAAAATCCATGTTTGCAGCATTATTGTAAATAACCCTGTAAAAATCCATACTTCCAAATCTTATTGTTGGATTGTCAGAAACAGAAAAACTGTGTATTTTGAAGACAAGGTTCTCTCTTCTAAAAGGTGTTCCCTGGCACACCTTGTTGAAGCAAAATAAAATCAAACAGATTAAAAACCAGATTTTAAAGTAAAACAGACTCTTTTTGGGGAGGAAAGGCTGGTTTCATTAGAAGGGACTGGTGCGTTTTCTGCCTTCCCCCATTTGTCTGTCGTAAACCCATACATACAGACTGATAAAGCTGCTTGGATGAGCAGTGAAATGTTTCAATCTCTCAAGGAAAGAAGTCCAGTTGCCATGACTCAACTTCCAGATAAATTCACCTGGAGGACTGAGAATTCTTTACAGCCATACATACAGAGCACACCCGTGCCCCCCCACACACACACCCATTCCACTCTTAACACAGTTGCAAGTAAGTAGTTCAGCTCACAGTCCAGGTGTTTGTAGCAAAAGGCAGAATGTTTTGATGCCACTGTGGCATCGAGAGAGAGAGAGAGAGAGAGAGAGAGAGAGAGAGAGAGAGAGAGAGAGAGAGAGAGAGAAGTAACTTTGATGAAAAAGGTAGTTTGCCCATGTTTGTAACTGATGAATGTTATTTCTTATGGCTGCTAACTCGCCCCTTTAGTTGTTGTAAGCATATGATAAAGCCCATTAGCTTTTCGTCCATTTAAGCTTTTGTTTTCTTTCACAGGCCCATGTGCTGAACATATGTGTTCAGTCTGGTGAAATAACAATAATAATCCAAATCCAAATCCAAATCAACCTTTATTGGCATTAAAATAAAATAAAACAACACAACAAGAGAAAATGAGGTCAGCAAGGAGGGTAATCAAACATGGAACTGGTGATTCTAATATATGCATTAGCTACTTAAGCCAATGAGATGGGGAATAGGGAAGCCCAGATCCTCGTGCTGCTATAATTTCAGAGGCAAAGGAGGCCACCTCATCCAGATAAGAGGTGACTTGCGTAGAGAGAAGGAACCTAAGCTTAACCAAGCCTTCCCACCCTTGCATTCTATCGAGGATCGAGGATAGATATTACTTACGAAGTGCATCGTGAGTTGGGCAATGAAAGAAGATGTGTTCAAGCGTTTCAAAGGCATTAGTTTGACATGGACAGATCCTCTGGGAGTAAGGGATTCCATTGAACCTGCCTGACAATAGTGCCGAGGGGAAGGAATTGCATCTGGCAAGTGAATAGGCTCTGCGCGCTTCGGGACATGTTAGGTAAGTCAGAAAAAAAGCAGGCTTCCCAGGTAGGACTGGGATGTTAAATTGAAGTGGGGAGCTGGTGGTATTGGCTTCGCTGCACAGTTCTTGCCATTCGATGTTCAATAGCCTGTCTTTAATAGTCCTATATGCTTCAGATTGACTTAACATGCCAAGCTGCTCCATATCCAATCCCGCTACTTTAAGAGTGGTAAGAACATCGGAGATCTCGACTGGGAGGTCAGGATCTATCAAAAGTTGATATAATAAACGGGTATGAACTGGGTTGTAAAGGATTCCAAGCCAGAATTTAATAGCTCTTAATCTGGCCAAGGCCTTCAGCCTTATCATGCCAGTTTCTAAGCAAAGAACGGCGTATGGGACACATTTAGGGAGGCCTAGGATTCTTCTCAAAAAAGAGGCTTGAATACTCTCCACTGTGCGATCTATAGCTTTATACCAAATTGGTGATGCATATAAGATTTGAGATAGGGTTTTGGCCTTAAATATTGTCAGAGAAGCTGGTACATAGCGATTGCTATAGCTAAAAAAGAATCGTGAGATTGCGCTAGCAGAGATCTTGCTAGAATTTAGGACATACTTGCGATGGGAGAACCAGGTGTGCCTGTAGTTGTAGTGAACACCCAGGTACTTAAATGACTTTACCTGCTCTATAACATTACCCTTACAAAGCCATTTGTGGGCAGTCCATTTTCTCGCAAAGACCATTATTTTAGATTTGGAGTAATTGACCTCCAATTTATTGGCTAAGAAATAGTCCGTGGCACCATTAAGTAAGCGTTTAAGACCTATCCTAGTGCGAGAGAGAAGTATTGCGTCGTCGGCGTACAAAAGCAATGGAACTTGTGTCTGACCCAGTTTTGGGCAATGGCTATTCACATTCCGCAGATTAGGAGCTAAGTCATTTAGGAAGAGGTTGAAAAGTGTTGGGGCCAGAATGCAGCCCTGCTTCACTCCTTTATTTGTTTTGAAGGGTTGAGTTAGTTTGCCATTCTGAGAGCATCTAACCGTACATAAAGTATCGGCATGCAAGGCTCTAATTAGGAGAAGTAGCCTTTGATCAATATTCCATCTGGATAATTTATCACAAAGTAGCTCTCTATCTACAGAATCAAAAGCACCCTTCAGGTCAAGGAAAGCCACATAGAGTCTAGCCTTAGATATCTTGACCTGTTTATAGACCAAGTGTGAAAGGATAGCGCAGTTATCTAACGTGGATTTGCCCTGACAGAATCCTGATTGCTCAGGGCCTAAGATGTTCTCGGCGTCTATCCAGAAGGAAAGTTTATTGCTTAGGTATTTGGCATAAACTTTGCCAATTACCGATAATAGGCTGATAGGTCTGTAATTCTCTGGGGAATTAGGATCCCCCTTTTTGTAGATGGGAACAATTGTGGCAGTTGTCCAATCTTTGGGTATAAAGCCGGTTTTATTGATGGTTGTGAAAAATGGGGCTAGTAGTAAAGACCACCAAGCTGGATCACATTTTAGGAGGTCAGGGGGTATACCGTCAGGGCCTGCAATAATAATAATAACCTACAAGATGGAATATAGGGAGGAAAATGAGGGATAAATAAAAAGCCATCACTTGTGTTGGCATGCAGTGCTGGCCCCTGCACGCTCAATGGATGGCCCTGTTTCCAAGAGTCAGTCCAGTGTTTTTTCTTTAAAAAAATTAATTTCTTATGTGGAAGGTCAGCGAAGTGAACCAAAGCAACTTTAAAACAAACACAGAACAAAATAACATCAGCCGTGACTGAGCAGTCTCGTAGAGCAGCTAAGCAAAGGGAGAGGGAGCTATGTTAATGCCACACTTTATATTGGCTCTGCTTAGGGGGGCAGGGGAAATACAATGCTTGGAGAAGTATGAAAAGGTATCCTCCCATGCCCATCACCAGACATTCCCAAAAGGCAGGAGTTTGAACGCTTGGACACAGTTTTGGAGCCACGTATATAAGGAAGAAGCAGAGAGCACACACCACACAGTCCCCCAAGAGCTCTGTGGGCAAGACACATACAAAGCGCACACATATCTGTCTTGTTGTGAGAGTTCAAGACCCACCCAAGTAGGAGAAGAATGGTTTGCAAAGCTGCCAGAATTGGGGCAGAACATGCCATGTGGGGAGCCATACTCATGCATCCCAGAACAGGAACATCCAGTGGCTCTACGTCTGTGAAGATTCTCAGTCATCCAGGTTCGTTTAACTGGGAGTTGAGTCATGGCTACTGGACTTCTTTTTTGAGAGAGAAACGTTTCGCTGTTCATCCAAACAGCTTCATCGGTCTGAATACAGCTAGTGCAAGAGACCTTCTTATAGTCAGCTTGACCTCTTGTCCCCTGGTCTGATTGGCTCATAAGATGAACAAAGCCTGAATAGGCTCGTTAGGGAGACATTAGTGTCCATGGCCTTAAGGTAAACAATGGCCTAAGGTGCTCCTTATCTTGGTTGCCTATCAGAAACACAATATTCCACACCCGTTATGCAAGGGGCCTGTATTCTCACAGGTAAAAGAACCTAATTGGGAGATGACTATAATACAGGAATTGCTCCGAGACTGGGGCAGACAGATTCATATTAGTTTCCATTTACTACAGAACATAGAAGATGTTTCAGCCCGGAGCCCGTCCCTCCCCTGCCCACCCGCAATCCAGAGCTTTGAGCAGAACCTTGACAAACAGCAGGGTTCCAGCTGAAATTGCCTTATAGCACCAACACTATGCTGAGAATAACCCTTTTCTGTTGCAGTGATTATCTGCTTTGAATAACCTAGGTGTTCTTGGGGCTGCAATTCCCAGGAACCTTTACTATAAACTGGCTGGGATTTCTGGGAGTTGCCATCCAAGAACTCCTGTGTTACCCAAGATTAGGTACCACTGTCCTATTGCTTAAACTTTCTGCCACAGAGCTTGCAAATCTGCATCTGTGGGAGAGCAGCCTCTGGAGACCGCGGGGAACCGAGGGCTCAATGCAGCAAGCGATAGTTGGCAGCTGACTAAAGCAGTCCTTGAATCTGGATGCTGCGCAGGTGTCTGATTAGGAGACAAAGCAGAAGATTGAGGAGTGTTGCCTGAGTGCTTATGCCTCAGCATCTGCATCTCATGGGAAGGCAACAACACAACTGTGGATGATGACAGTTGGTACTGATAAATGATTCTAGACATGCATGGATCTAGACAAAGCACCAGTGCTTATAAGTGGCTTTATTACATCTTTATTAATGACTTATAGAGAGTAGACTGATTAAATGTACAGATGATACCAAGTTGGGAAGGGTGGCTATTAGAGATGGGCACGACTTGAAAAAAAATTTTTTCGAGTTGTCGTTAGTCGGGCCAGTTCCGTTTCGGCTCGTTTCCGTTTTTCGCGAAAATTTGCAAAAATTAGTCGGTTCGTTTTTTCGTTTTTTCGTTGTCGTTAGTACTGGTTTGGGGAGGGGGTAGCGGGCTCCTGGAGGGAGCTGCAGGAGTCAGCCAGAGCCACAAGTGACGGACTGGCAGACTCTTTGCACCCGCTGTGTCTCACGTACTTGCATGTAGTGCAATGCAAGTAGATCTGGCTTAGGGTTAAGACGGCTTAGCGCAACGGCTAGGGTTAGGCTAGTTACGGGTGAGGTTACGGTGAGTATTGGGGTGCATCTGGGTGCCTCTCTGACCCACTTAGAAGGACAGTGTACTGGCGTATGGGTTAGGCTTAGGGTTCGGGTTTGGGCTACGATTAGTGGGCTGTTTATGCCCGATTGGCACATCCCAGAAGTCTCTGTGGTCAACCTGGCCAAGTGGCCATGCGATTGGTGGAAAATTTGCATGGTCTACTCCCATGGGAGAGCCCATCATTGCAAATGTGCAGGTGTAAAAAATAAAATAAAATAAAATAAAATAAAATCAACGGAGACTTTTTTTTTGCAAGAAAAACCCCCACTGCTGCTACTGTAAAAATTCAAGCATTTAAAATAGCTAATTTTCGCATGTTTCTGTGGTGCTTTGGTGGGGTTTTGGGCAACAATTTCAAAAAAAAAAATATTGCGGTCGCCATTTTGGATCCCCCCCCCCACCGCATGGCAAATGGATGCGCCCTCCCAGCCTGGTACAGTCAGCAAAACCTGGCCATGCGATTGGTGGAATGGCTCCAAAACTTTGCATGGTCCACTCCCATGGGCGAGCCCATCATTGCGAATGCGCAGGTGTAAAAAAATAAAATAAAATAAAATAAAATAAAATCAACGGAGACTTTTTTTGCAAGAAAAACCCACTGCTGCTACTGTAAAAATTCAAGCATTTAAAATAGCTAATTTTCGCATGTTTCTGTGGTGCTTTGGTGGGGTTTTGGGCAACAATTTCAAAAAAAATATTGTGGTCGCCATTTTGGATCCCCCCCCACTGCATGGCAAATGATTGCGCCCTCCCAGCCTGGTACAGTCAGCAAAACCTGGCCATGCGATTGGTGGAATGGCTCCAAAACTTTGCATGGTCCACTCCCATGGGCGAGCCCATCATTGCGAATGCGCAGGTGTAAAAAAATAAAATAAAATAAAATAAAATAAAATCAACGGAGACTTTTTTTGCAAGAAAAACCCACTGCTGCTACTGTAAAAATTCAAGCATTTAAAATAGCTAATTTTCGCATGTTTCTGTGGTGCTTTGGTGGGGTTTTGGGCAACGATTTCAAAAAAAATATTGCGGTCGCCATTTTGGATCCCCCGCACTGCATGGCAAATGGATGCGCCCTCCCAGCCTGGTACCAGCAGCGCAGCAGTAGCAATAGCCAAGGAGAGGGGGGCGGGGAACCCCCCCCCCCAAATAAAAACACCCTTCTGGCCTGGTAGGTGCCCTCAGACAGTTTTTGCCTACTTTTAGGGCCGGGAATCGGGGTTTTTTTTAACTTTTAAAAACTTTTTTTCTGTGCCGCTTGGCATTGCGCGATGCAAGTAACGAGCACGACAAATCAGACCAAATTGTTCGTTCGTCGGTTCGAGCTCGAAGTCTGGGGCAGTGATTCCCGTTACCGTTTCCGTAGAGTAACGGAAACGAGTAACGGAAACGGAAACGGGAATACCGCTAAGTCGTGCCCATCTCTAGTGGCTATACCCTAGAGCAGTGGTTCTCAACCTGTGGGTCCCCAGATGTTCCTGGACTGCAACTCCCAGAAGCCTCCGCCACTCACTGTGCTGGAAGGAGTTTCTGGGAGTTGCAGTCTAGGAACATCTGGGGACCCACAGGTTGAGAACCACTGCCCTAGAGGATAGGATGAAAAGCCAAAATGACCTTGACAGATTAGAGTGCTAGGTCAAAGCAAATAGAATGAGTTTCAACAGAGAGAAATGCAGGGTCTTGCTTCTCGGCAGAAAAATGAATTGCATAGATATAGGATGGGAGACTCCTGGGTGGATAATAGTACCTGTGAAAGGGATCTGGGAGTCTTGATGGACCACAAATTGAACATGAGTCAGCAGTGTGACACAGTGGCCAAGAAAGCCAATGTGATTCTTGGTTGCATCAACAGAAGCATAGTTCTAGAGCAAGGGAGGTGATAGTATCACTCTATTCTGCTCTGGTCAGACCCCACCAAACGGGCCCAGGGGAGGGCAACAAGGATAGTTAAAGGTCTGGAACATATGTCTTATGAGGAGCAGCTTATGGATCTGGGAATGTTTAGTCTTACAAAGAGAAGGCTGAGAGGGGATATGATAGCCATGTTTAAATATCTGAAAGGATGTCATATCAAAGAGGGGGATGGCTTGTTTTCCATAGCTTCAGAGACTAGGACTCAGAGCAATAGTTTCAAATTACAGGAAAAGAGATTCCATTTGAACATTAGGAAGAACTTCCTGGTGGTTAGAGCTGTTCAGCAGTGGAATATGCTGCCACGGAGGGTGGTGGAGTCTTCTTCTTTTGAGATTTTTAAGCAGAGGCTGGATGGCCACCTGTCGGGAGTACTTTGATGGGGGTTCCTGCATAGCAGGGGGTTGCACTGGATGGCCCTTGAGGTCTCTTCCAGCTCTATGATCCTATGACTCCTGTGTGGGAAGTCAAACTGCGTTGGAAGTCAAACTGATGCATTCTTTTTTTTAAAATGATGACGTTGTTGTTGTTGTTGTTGTTGTTGCTGCTGCTGCATTTATTTTTCCCTGCCACTGGAAGCTTTGGAGTCCCCCCCCCCTTAATCCAGAGCTATTTGAATATTCTCCCCACCCCATATGATCAGTTATTTGATACTTCAAGAGGATGGATGTGTGTGACTGTGGGTGGTATGCTGGTGATGTGCTAAGTGGAGCATAATATTTTGGACAGTAGAAACACACACACATGTGATCTTTCTCCCTAATCAGCCTGACGTATTTGTAAAATGTTTGTTTAAATAGCACTAAATCACCTTATCACTGCATTGATATATTGGTTTAATATTAGATCATCTCTGCTCAGCCAAAAGATAAACACCCATAGAAAACAAAAAGAACTCTGAGGAACTACAGCAGGCTGCTATGTTTCTGTGGTATGTGAACATGTGTCCGTATGTTCTGGAGAACGTTGTAAAACTGTCCCTCTTCCCTAACACCAATGCAACATTTTAAACAATCCAATGGCTTTAAAATGAACCACAAAAGGAAAGCTGGGGATCACCAAAGGGTAGGATCAAAGGAAGTGTGGTTGTGGACTGTGGTGCAGATCAAAACACACTTGATTGACGACTGTGTGGGACTGGCACTGAAACAGTCCATGGTCTCTGTATGATCACCTAATCCAACTAGAAAAATAGGCTGCAAATCAAGCCACATCAAACCAAAATCACTCAAATTCAGCTTGCCAGTGTAGTCACAGTCTAAGTGTGCATTGGATTATATCCTAAATTAGTTCCCCTGAATTCAATATACTCAATTTCCTGAATTACAATTAAATGCTCTATGACTAACTTCCCACTGATTTTAGTGGGAGAATTTTAGTGAAAAAAATTATAGTGGAATTATTTGCATGTTTGTTCAGAGGTGTGTCCGCAGAATTGCACAGAATTGCGAACAAACATACTGTTTCAGACATCTTTACCTGTTTTTTTTTAAATAGCAATGTGTGTTCCAAATTTATGTCCATTGGAAAATGCAATACATGGTAAAAGTAGAGGATATCAAAATTTTGGTCTGTAAGGCATGGACACCTCAATTCATATGGAAAATAAATTGTACACATTAAAGGATGTAGTGTAAATATATCCTCATCCACTACATATTATTCAGTGTGATCTTTGCATCTCAAGACACATTTCTGCCCATGAGTTGCCTCCCTGGGTGCTGCTTCCAAGTGGTCAGCCAGAGGTCCCAGAGGTGATGGGGCACTGAACAGCCAAACATCTGTCACGGCAACAAGCAAACTGGGACAAACCAATGAACCAGGAATCCAGGAACTAAACTGTTTCAATTGAATCCTTGTTGCTGTCCTTTGTGGTTTTTCTCATACTCCAAACAAAAACAAAAACAAAAATCTTTTACAGCCCTTGAATTGTGAAACAATAAATGCTAACTTAATCTTCCCAGTTTAGTGATGGCCACTAATGTGGCACTTACTATTCAAATACCACACAAACAACCAAATAAAAAAGGGGGCTGTTTTTACTATAAAATCATAAAAGAGGATTTGACTACAAGGCTGTGCTATCGTGAAGCGTCTTGACACTGAATCTGTTAGAGAGGGAGATATGACTACCTTCAGATATTTGAAGTGCTGTCACATGGCCGAGAGAGCAAACTTGTTTTCTGTGGCTCACAGAATCATTCATCACTTAATATCCATCACGTAAATTTCAATTTGTGGTGATCCTCCAGAATCTCAAGACATCAAATATTCACAGAAGGTATTTACTAGGTCCACCTTTTGCTGCCACTCTGGGAATGTACAACTTGCCCAGGCCACTCAAGTGGGAAAGTACCTAACCCTTTCAGCAATATACTTTTTTGGGTGCTCTCAGAAGACCTTCCCTGGGAGACACCATGGACACTTGAAAACTTGATGCCAGGTGTCAACCCACTAAGTTGAATTAGATTCATAGAGTAATAGAATTTGAAGATGGAAGAGACACCAAGAGTTATTGATTCCAACCCCTGCAAAAGCTGGAAGCCCCCAGCTCCAGCATTGCTAACATATGTCTTCAAATTACAAGAAATGAGATAGTTTACCAAACATTAAGATCTTGATGACACCTAAGAGTAGTTTAATAATGAGATGGACTTTCTTTCAATTGAATGTGAGTTGGGTGACCATCTATCGTTTGCTTTATGGAAGACTTTGAGAGCCTCAGGACAGGGAGGAGACTTTGACATCTTAAAAAATCCTACCAGATTCCCACTGCCTGGATTTGGACCACCAACAGTGATCCAATTATAAATTTTAGTGGTGAAAGTATCCCTACCCATCCCATCCCAATCCTGGGGTTATGGAAAGCATCTTCAGGGCAAAGGGAAGACCTAGGGAGCCTCAGAAGCTGAAAAGGACAGTTAGGGAGCTTTCAATTAATTTCTATTGATTTGGATTGGAAGCTTTCAATTAATTTAAATACTATTGGTATTGGGTGATGACATAATCTGACTTGTATGACATAAATTTCTCCTTCAATGGGTCCAAAATGCAGCAGCCAGATTGCTGACTGGGGCTGGGGCTACAGAGATCACATTGCACTCCTATTAAAGCAGCTCCACTGGATGTCAATCAGCTATTGGGCACACAATTCAAGGTGCTCAACTTGACCTAGAAAGCACTGTACAACCTGGGTCCAAGCTACCTCAAAGATTGAGTCTCACAGTATGAACCGGCTTGGGTGCTAAGGTCATCAGGAGAGGCCTTTCTCTCCATCCCGCTACCCTCACAGGTACATCATTTGGGAACACATGAAAGGACCTTCTCAGCTGTGGCATTCAGTCTCTTGTAGACATGGGCACGACTCAGCGAAATTGTCATTTCCGTTTTCGGTTATCGTTTCTGTTACGTAACGGAAACGGTAACGATAATTAAGCCGTCAGAACTCGAACTCGAACCGAAAAAAGAAAAATTTGGTCAGGTCTTTCGTTTCCGTTTGTGGCATTGCAGCGATCGCGCAACGCGAAGCACAGAAAAAGTTTTTTAAAGTTTTTTTTTAAAAAAAACCCGACTCCCGGCCAAAAAAGCAGGTGAAAATATGCCTGCCTGAGGCTTTGCCACCTACCAGAGGGGTGGTTTCTGGGGGGTCACCGGCCTTTCCCCCCCTCTTATCCTGTCCTGGGCTGCTTGCACCAGGCTGGGGGGGGGGTCATCCTCGCCGTCTGTCTCGCTGCATGCCATGCGGTGGGGGGGGGATCCAAAATGACGACCGCAATTTTTCTTTTGAAACTGTGGTCAAAAAACACACCAAATCACCACAGAAACATGTGAAATTTATTTATTTTAAGTGCCTGAATTTTTATAGTAGCAGCAGTGGGTTTTTTATAGCAATAAAACTATTTTATTTTATTTTATTTTTTATTTTTTTAGACTTGCCCATTTGGGCTGGGCATGGGATGGGGCCATGCAAATTGTTTGAACCATTCCACCAATGGCATCGCCAGGTTTTTGACTGACACTTCTGGATGTCTCGGAGGGCATAAAAAGCCGAGGCACCTTCCAGAAATCGCAGTCGGGTGTATGGATGTGGTTGAGGGAGGAGGGCTGGCTGCTGGTGCTGGTGTGATCCGATTGAGATTGAGGAGGGAGGCTGGAGGCTTTAGGATTTAAGTTAGGCAGGCAGGGAGGGAACTGAATTTAGAAAATAATTTCTTTGATTCCCTGTAGCATTGCCTGCTGAAGGGAATAGCAGTTTATTCTTTATTTCTTCTGTGGCAGTTTGAGGATTTTTTTCTGATATTGGATAAAGGGGGAGGTTCGACTGGGAGTGGGAGGTGTGGATTTATTTTAAAAATATATTATATACTACCATTTATTTTCTATTTTCCCAACTTCAATTAGCTTGCACACACACACATTTGGGGTGCAAGCCAAGAACAGAACCTCTATCCTAAGTGATATCCTAACTGCCCACTCGCCCACCCGCCCGCGCCACCACCCGCCTGCGGCCCGCGCCGCCGCCCGCCCACTTGCCCACCCGTGGCCGCCACCCGCCCATGGCCCCCCCGCCACCACCACCCCCGCACCTCCCGCCGCCGCCGCCCCCGCCCCGCCTGCCACCTAGGGCGCAAAAACACCTAGCGCCGGCCCTGATTGTGGGACGCCCCTATGCTCTGGGAAGTCAAATCGCGCTAAATCGCGGTAGAAACGACAAACGACAAACGGAAACGACAAATTTTTGAAAAATTTCGCGACAAACGGAAACAAAACTCGAAACGTCATTTTTTCTGGTCGTGCCCATGTCTAGTCTCTTGATTACCTTCCACTGGAGGCCAGGACTGCCCCATCTCTGCTGTCTTTCTGGAAACATCCCTGAATGATGGTCTACCTATTATGTGTCTTTCATATGAATCTATAGGATCACATCGACTTTGTGTTTATAACCACTTATAACCTTGTGTGTTTGCATTGACACTATGTTTTCAGTGTTAGCGTCCATCACTCATAACTTTACATGACATTTTACTCTCCTTTTAACTGTTCACATTCTCTTGTAGCTTTAATGTAATGTTGTCTTTTAATGCTGTAAGATGTTCCTCAATTCTCTGTTCTCAATACTTGAACATGTCTTAATTGTACGGAATTGTATATTATCCCTCATTACTGTAAGCTGCCTTGGGTCCTTTTCCAAGGAGAAAGGAGAGGTAAAATATTCTGAAGTAAAATAATAAATAAACAAATAAGTCTTTGTTGGTCACATACAAGCACAACAAGTATCCCCCCACCATGTTCGGGTACCTAGTTTGATGACAGGAATTTTCTAGTTTTGGATCTCCATAATTAACTACGTTCCTCATTTGAACTCCTTGCTGTCTATTCAGGAAGATTTCTGCATATGTTAATGCACATTTTATATGAGGTTGGAAAATCACAGATAACTGAGACAGGATAATAGAAATAGGTAGCAGCATAATATAGCTAAATTTATGTATAATTTTGCCAGCTCTGGCTTGGGTCCCTAGCCACGTGCTTTACAGTGGCTTCGGAATAATTGCTCTTTTGAAACTCCATCATGAGGATGGCTTTCTGTTTGGGTATGTTTTCCTTTTAAATAACTGCATACAGAGAAAGCTTAACAGAAACAGTCTGTGCTGCTTCAGTGGGGGCTTTTCTTTAGCTTTCCTACCAAGAACAACCTATAATTACTTGCTACAAAATGTTTTCCATTGGAAATCATGTAGGCACCAGGCAATATTACTTGAGTTGTTGCGTTTGTCAACCAAGATATAAGGAAAGGTTAAACCCCAGACTCTGGCGACTGTAACAAATAAGTAAATAACACTGTGGTTTTCTTTGTGGGGCCAGTGGAGTCAGGATGGCCTGAGTTCTTTCCAAATAAGATGCGGGCAGTGGGAGGGGAGGGTCCTTGCAGGCTTGAGCATATACAAAAATGTAACATAGGTTCTCCATGCGGGCAGCCCTAAACAACATATTCTCCCACACATCAGGCAGAAAGACTTTTCAGTCTCCGAATACCCCACCATTAAAGCAATCTCGTCTTGACTTAAGACGGGAACTCAGATTAAGATCCTCACCAGACATCTGCAATCTATGTTCCCCACTTTTTTAAAAAAAACGATTGATAAATAAATTGAGAACTTTCCATGGAAATATTTCTCAGAAACTTGGCCTGAAGAAATGCAGAATCATTTCATACCATGTTCTAGAGAACAGTTGCAAAGGCCTGTGGACTTTGTATGTGAAATTCCAGGGGTCAAGCTTGCCTGCATGACCCTTTCAGAGTCAATCCTGCAAGGTACACAGGATGTGTCAATAAAATGCCTGCCCTTTCCAAATAATGCCTGTCTGGTGTATCAGAACTGGCTCATTCACATTTTATGGAAAGTCAAGAGAAGGACATTTGCAGTTTGCAGCTGTCTCAGGTCTTCCCACCTCTTCTTTCATTTCCCTCTCATAAGGAAAAACACCTTGTTAGAGGCAAAAGAGGCTGGAATAAGCACACGATGCTTTTTTAAGAGTTAGAATCCCTCTGTCTGGAAACACCCAATGTTTCTGTCTCTATTTTTCCGGGGGAAGGGGGGAGTGCTCCATACAAACATTTGAAATACATTGGCTGAAATTCTGTGAGCATTTCTTATGCCATGCAACGCTGATGAAGTCAGCAGCAGCTGCTGCTGCAGTATTTTCTATTAGAGATGGGCATGAAACAAGCTAATTCATTTTGTTATTCGTTATTCGTATCATTAGCTAACAAAATAAATAATGAACCAAGCCATCAAAGAAAAATGAAACAAAATGAAACAGAAATTTCCGTTTCGTTTGCTTTGTTTTTCATTATCCCCCCCCCCCTTACCTTGTCCTCATAGCCACAGTCCTCCTGGTCCTGGCGGGGGAACGTAGGCCTGTGGAGGGCCTCAAAAGCCCCTACTGGGGACTTTTAAAAGCCAAAAAATAAAAATAAAAATAAAAATAAATAATTTTAAAAAAGAAGTGCCCACCCGGCCCCAGGGGTGACTGGGTTTGCTCTCAAAAATAAAGAAAAAAAATTAAAAAAAGAATCAGCGCCGACCTGGCTGCACGGTCAGCACTTGAATGGAAAACACACACACACACACACACACACACACACACACACACACACACAAAACAACAACAACAACAACAACAACAACAACAACAAAACAAGGCGCTGGCCCCAAGCCTCAAAAAGCCCTTACTGCCGGGGCCAGGATCGCCCCCCCCACGCCGCCACTGCCGCCGCCGCCGCCACTCAAACCAAACCGGTTCTGATCAGTTCAGGTTCATACAATTTTTTTTAAGTTTGTACAAACCCAGACCAAACCAAACCAAGGGTGGGCGTGAAACAGACAGACTGTTTCGTGCCCACCTCTATTTTCTATTTTAAATTTTTGAAAATAACATTTTTTTCTGACTGCTGGCCTGAGGCTCATTTCGTCATCCAGAAGCTGTTGGAGCAATTGAAGGGGAGGTGGGTGACGTTAAGTCCTGAAAACTGTACCCACTGGGCTCAGTTATTATTTTTACTTAAAAACTTTCCCTTTTGATCCCAGCATTTGGGACATTTGGAAATGTTTGTTTTACTTGCCACTCCTGGTGACATAATCAGGCTCGTGCAGAAGAAGGTACGGTGATGCTTCTGCCTCCTAATCACAGTGTAAGAGGTAGCGGTCATCTGATCCTTTTCTGTAGGCGCCCAAGGGCATCTGAAGCTACTGATGGAAAGACACTTAAGGGTAGGTCATGGGGCTGCACAGACTAGCCATTCCCGCCTCCACCACTGAGGCACTAGCAGCCACCAAGAGCTCACATTGTGAGAAGTGGCTCTGTGAATATGTTGGCATATTTATATATTCATAAAGTGTGACCATATGAGGGAAATCCTGGACATTCAGTTCCATCCTTGTACATGTGTGTCAATGTGCACATGCAAGCCTTTCTTACACACATCAAATGTTTGAGTGGAGGATGTACAGCTTGCCTTTCTCAAATGTAAACTGAGTGTGATCTCTGAACTCACGAAAGGCATCACCCTAACCTTTTTACATCAAATGTAATAATTTTACATTTTAGTCTAGCAAATAAGGGCGCTTTTACATGACCCCTAAGATCCGCTGGTCACTTAAATTCGGACCAGAGATCTTAGGGGTTTGTCGCTCTTCGTGCGTTGCCACCCCTCCGCACTTCCTGGCTGCTGGCTGCATGAGGGGAGGGAGAAAAAAAGGGACAAAAGAATAAAGGCTTACCTCCCGGTGCCGGTGGAAGCTGCCGGGAGCCCCGTCACTTCCTGGTTCCTTCTCTTAAAGGGGCGGGAGGCAAAAAACAACAACAACAAAAAGAAGTGAGGAGAGCCCGGCACATCCGCATCAAGATTTTTCACGCTTGGAAAGCAGGTACATGAAAAGTGCGCTGGGACCCACTTAGGTGGGCGTGGTCGCACTTAATTTTCAGTAAACTCCGGAGCTGGTGGGTAAACAATTTTAAGCTCCGGAGCTGGGAGCCATTTGCGGCGGAGTTTAGGGGTCATGTAAAAAGGCCCTAAGTGCTCACAGCTTTAGCACAAGTAAAAAGAAAATCTGTAAAAGGCTTGTATTCATTTATTTGTTTGCAATTTAAAAGAGGTTTGAGTCTGTTAATGCTCTACTATTATGTAATCTTGCATTTTGTATGCAGCAATGCTTTAATTTGTTGAGTGATCAAGTTAGAATTCAGAATACTGTACACAGTACTTACTTTCAGACCGACTTAATATAGTTTATCTATGGCTCGGTTTCCAATTTATCTTCTTATTTATACCAAGGTCAGCTATTGGTGGTTAGGCTACTTTTCATAGAACCACATAACACAGAACTATAGAGTTTGAAGAGGCCATGATGGTAATCAAGACTGACTCCTGCCCAAGTAGAACATCCACAGGTAAAGCAACCCTGATAAATGGTCATTCAACTTCTAACTAAAGAGAGGCCACTACTTTCCGGGATAGTCCATTCCACCACCAAACCACCCTTACTTTCAGAAAATTCTTCTGACTACTTAGTCAGAATCTCTTTTGTTGTAACTTGAAAACATTGGTTTCAATCCTGCCCTCTGGAGCAGCAGAAAATAATTTTGCTGCATCTTCTAGCTGATACATTTTCTTAGTCTTCCTTTCTGTGGACTAAATACAGTACTGTAGACTCCAACACCTTCAACAGGGCTTGCTTCCGTCATCAGTGTTACCCTCTGCAAAATATTTCTAAATTTTTGTTACCTTTCTTAGTGCCCAGACCAGGACACAGTAATCCATGAGAGGTCTGATCAAAGCAGAACAGAATGATACTATTTCTGGGCTTGATCTGGAGGCTTCATCTGAATAACGTATTCCTCTTGAGACTAACATTACATAAGCTTTTTTCACTACCACATCACACTGTTGACTCATATTTAGCTTGTGGTCTACGGAGACCCCTAGATACTTTTCCCACATATTACTGCCAAACCAGGTGTTAACCTATATTTGTACATCTGTTTTTTCTGCTTAAATATAGAATTTATTACTCTTATTAAAATTCATTTTAGCCCCAATTTTCCAATCATTTAGGGCAACCTTGTATTCTTGTAGTCTTCTGAAGTTTTGAATACAGTATAGCTCAGTGGCTTAAGTATCTGCCTACAGAGCCAAAGGTTGGAAGTTCAGTTCTCCACTGTGTCTCCTTGAAAGGAGCTGGATTTGATAATCTGTAGGATCCCTTCCAGCTCTACATTTCAATGATGATGATGATGAGGAGGAGGAGGAGGAGGAGGAGGAGGAGGAGGAGGGGGGGGAGGAGGAGGAGGAGGAGGGGGAGGAGGAGGAGGATTGTAAATTGTGGCCAAGCCAACTCTCTCTCATTGTATATTATAACAAAGCTTTTTCATCTTCTACCTGCATTTGTTTCATACTGTACTTTCAACATTAGCGATTTCTCCAGTCAGCTGTTAGTAGATGACCACTTTTGCCAATAACAATTTACTAAACATCTTTATGAATGCCACCAACAAGTTCTGTGTCAGGACCCTTCCCATCTTGGCAACTAGACAGAATATGGCTAGTGTAGTCATACATCCAGAATCTGAACTCAATGGATGCTAATTAATGACTCAGCATCTTTGTGGAGGAAAGTCTTGACTGGGGCTTTGTCATATGCTCATGGCTGTTAATTTGTATAAATGAACAGAACAAGAGCAAACAGAGGTTCCTTATCATTGTAAGAAAGTAGGAGAGAAAACCAGCACCACTCCAGACACGATCAACTGGGTTGAAACTTTGAAAATGAAAATCAATACAGCTGAATGTAAAGTACTCACTTTTGGTATCAAAAGGTAGGCATATTTCACCGCTTGTAGATTTTTATAGTGATTGGGGGGGATACTGGGGGCTGGGAGACAGAGAGAAAGACTTCCTGGGAGATCTTAAAAAGCAGATGAAGTTGGGTGTAGAGATGGGCACGGAATGAATTAAAAAATCATTTCGTTATTCGTTACTCATTTTGTTAGGTAACAAAACAAATAACGAACAGCCCCCTCTAAGAAAAATGAAACAAAATGAAATGGAAATTTCCATTTTGTTTCATTTCGTTTTTCATTCGGCATCTTCTCTTACCTTTCTGCCACTGCTGCCACACACAAAAAAGCCAACCGGCCTGCGGGCTACGGGCTATCTAGGCGGCACTAGGATTTTTTTTAAAAAAGTACCGACCCGGCCCGTGGGCCAACTGGTCGGTGCCTGCATTAAAATAAAAAGGCAGACCTCACTGGGTGGGTGCGCGAGCAAAATATAAAAACAAAAAAAACAAAAATAAAAATTAGAACAAAATAAAAAACACAGCAACCCGATCTGGTCCAGGAGCCACATGGTCAGCATGAGTAAAACAAAAGAAAAAAAGAAGAGGAAACAAAACCGTGCCAAATGGCCAGGGGCACAAGAAAAAATTAAATAAATAAAAATAAAAATAAAAAATAAAAAAATAAAAAAACTCCCTGACCTGGCCCGTAGGCCAGCTGGTGGGTGCATGCATAAATAATTTTTTTAAAAAAAACAGTCAGACCCCACTGGGCACATGAGCAAAAAATAAAAAACATAAAACATAAAAATAAAAATTAGGAAAAAAAACCACACTGATCCGCCTGGGAGCCGCATGGTCGGCAAGAGTAAAAGAAAATAAAAAATAAAAAATAAAAATAATGTGCCAGTGCTGGGGTTGAGTTGCTGGGCTGCCCCCAAGCCAGCGCCTCTCAGCTGCTTGGTGCTGGCCCCAAGCCAGCGGCTCTCAGCTGTTTAAAAAAAGCCCCGCATCGGGGACTTTTCAAAAGAATAATAATAAAATAAAATAATAATAAAAACCCACCGACCACACTAAAAATGAAATTAAAAAGTTAAAAAATGAAATGAAACAAACGAAATGCGAAATGAACTTTTTTAAAAAAATTGTTTCATATTAAATGAAACAAAATGGGGTGGAGTAACGAATAATGCAATTTTGGCGTTTCATGCCCATCTCTAGTTGGGTGTCATCAGCACACTGATGGGACCAGACCACAACATTCTGGACAGCCTCTTTCAGTTTTTTCCTGCAGGCTAATTTTCAAGGTCCTGAACAGGAATACCCGAGCACCAACACCATTCAATAGTGACACCACACAAGGAAACATCCCAGAAGTTAACTCCTTTTTTCATTAGTTCACCACTTCTCACTCCATTGGAGTGTTGTTGGCATTGGCATTGTCAACATTCAGCCTGCCCTTTGCTATGTAGCATCCTTTCTCACATTGGCTTTAGCCACTTCTGTCTACTGCATTGCTGATCACATGAAGTAAATGTTCTCTAATTCTTCTGATACTTTCTATCCCCCTGTTACACTGACTCATAGACACATGCTATATATACTGGGCAAACATCCTAGGAACTTTTAGTGGCAATGACTTATGTCCTACCCCCCTTGGTAACTGTCTCTCACAATGACTGCTGAAACACCGATTCTGCAGCAATGGTTCAAACCTCTCTGTGAAATACTTTTACCAACATATTGATGTCCTGCTCATGAAAAAATTAGAAAATTATTATACTGTACATGCCTCAATACCTTCCTAACTTCGATTCTGAACAGAAATGGGGCAGGTCATGGCCACAAGCAATTCCAGTAAGGAACGCAGTGATATAACAGAGGTGCAAAATAATGCAACCCTCCCAGAAAGTGGAAAATAACCCACAGAGAAAATGTTTCACTCTTGATTGGGCATTGTGTGACTGGGGAAAAATAGAAACAATCTAACTGGGGAATAACTAGAGCAGGGCTGTTCAACTTTGAACAGGCCGAGATCTACTTTTTCCAGCCCAAAGTGCCTGAGGGCTCCTACACTAAAACTTCTACTTACGAATTTTATCCGTTCCGAGCACATGCTCATAAGTAAAAACTTTTGTAAGTAGAGCAACAGTTTCCCATAGGAATGCATTGAAAACCACTTAATCCATTATGGAGGGGAAAAGATTTCAATGCGCCATGGCCCTTGAAACTGCCCCGCTCGGTTGAGACAGTGGGCTGGCAGACCCAGAACTTTGCTGAGGCAGTGGTGGTCCTTGGGATGGGGGAGGGAGGGGTGAAGAACTTATCCCCTCACTTTTTTTAATTGATGGCTGGTGGGCTACTTTTGAACCCTTCGCGGACTACCAGTAGCCCGCGGTCTACCTGTTGGGCAGGCCTGAACTAGAGAATACGTATTTCCCTTGTGTGACCAGAGCCTAACTCTCTGATTATAAGTCTCACTGTGTGTGAGTGTTCTGTGCTGTCATGATAGATAGATAGATAGATAGATAGATAGATAGATAGATAGATAGATAGATAGATAGATAGATAGATAGATAGATAGATAGATATAGATTTCTAGCCTGCATTTTTCCAGTAAAGTTCCAAAAAGTTGATATAGATAGATAGATAGATAGATAGATAGATAGATAGATAGATAGATAGATAGATAGATAGATAGATAGATAGATAGATGATAGATTTCTAGCCTGCATTTTTCCAGTAAAGTTCCAAAAAGTTGATATTCTTATAATGGCTTAAGAATTACATTGTTGCTTAAAAATGGACATCATTATGCATTTCTCAGAACAATGGTTCTAGATGTTTTCTTGTTCAAAAACATATGTCTCATATAACACTGAATTACCTTGAATTCCAGCTTGCTTGACAGTACAGTTAAATAGAACAGGAAAAAAACCCACCAGCCTCTAACTGGCACATCTTTTCTATGATTGGAAAGCATTTATCTTAAACCAAGTGTCCCACCTGTATAATTTGTTAATTCTGAATCTATTGTCAGCCAAGCTTACTGGGCAATCCTTAGTGCTACGGCTGATGAAGGAAACAACGTTCCTATCCACATTCTCATTGACAAGCACCATTTTATAAGCCTGTATCAAATTCTTCGTGACCCCTCAGATCTTTTTATAATACAAAATAATGGGCTGGGGCAGAAAAAGGGAAAACCCTCCCAAAGAATCAACTCTTTATTAAATGATCAGCCCTTTTATTAGTTGGCTCCCTTCAGTGAAGCTCTTCAGTTCCTGAGTTGTCCATATCTCTTCAAAGGATGACTTCCCGTCTTTATTCCAGGGCTGGCCCAAGCTGTCCTACCACTTTCTTAGTGCCTGGGGCAAGAAGCAAAGAGCTTGCCTCACACTATACTACATGGAACGGCACTCTACATACAGAGGGTTGACATATCTCACTTCACATGTAATTCTCATATATTCGTTTCACCTTTTGAGTTGACTTACTGAAATAAATGAACATTTGCATATTATTCTAATTTTCCGAGTTTCATCTGTAGTCTATATGTCCTGGCATAAAGGGAGGATACAAACAATCTTGATTTATAGAAGAAGGTGGCTGAGGAGACGTGCTGTAGTGGCAACTCTCCAGATCAACAACTTGGCTGTCCTGGGGAGCAACTCATTTGCCACCCCATGATGCTGCCACCTGAGGCCACTGCTTCACCAGATCTCATTGTACAGTTGGTCCTGCATCGATCAACAGTTCCATGCAACTGAGCCTTCAGTTATATAAGTCTACTTCCCATTAAGACCTACCTGTCTCTCACACTTACTTGAAGCGTCTCCTTAGGTGTGGTCATGGATCCTGCTTAAGTGGGCTCTGCATTTCCAGCAACCATGGTGTCAATTTAAAACCAAAGTTGCCTGGAATGCAATATCTGTTCAAAAAGGCTCCCCTTTCTGCCTCCCAACCTCCATGGAAAGGATTCACAACACACACACATTCGGGCCCAAAAGCATTCTTAGCTTCCCGGTGAAAACGGTCTGAGGAAGCTGTCATGGCTAACAGACTGCATGACAATTTTTATTCAGGTGCTTGGAAATACTTTCGGCAGCTGTTTTCTGAAGGGGTGAGACGTGTTGGGACTCTTAATTGTTGTTCCTTACAAGCTACCATCAGTGTTAACGACTCATTTCCCCTCATCCAACTTTGGGAGGCCCCTCCCCAAAGAACACTGATTAGCACTTCATTTGACAAACAGGAAGTGGGAAAGAAAAGCCTCCGTTTTAGAATTGGGGCTTAGAATGGGCTGAGGAAAAAGAAAACCTACACACTTCCCTAATTGCTCATTAGGACAAGTAATCTTTGTGGTTTCTTCCCCCTTGTGTTCTTCTTTTGCAAAAGACACTGCCATTGTGCACCAGACAGCTCTAGGGGAGGACAAATGAACTAATTGATTTGAAGTTAGGTTGCCATGAATTGTAGGAGATTCTTTAGGAGAAGTGATTAATAATTTATATGTCCTGGCCTAGGGAGCCTGAGCAGGCCCCTTTTTCATGTAAAACTGGGCCATTTCAATCTCCCTGAAGCATTGTGAGGGGAAGGCAAGGCTGAGGGTTAGGTTCCAAGGAGCAACACCTGAAATCATGTCTGTGGGGAAGAACCTCGGAGATTTGTGTAGCGTTTTTCCAGACAAATATTCAAAGACAACTTGTGAAACTGCCAAAGGCTTCTTTAGAGCTTGCCAGTTCACACTAAAGTCCCTGTTAGTTCTGGTGCTCTGAAGTCTTAGAAGAGCTGCACTCCTCCCCACCAGTTTTAACAGGGGTTTTAAAATGGAGGCCTAGGCTTTGCACATCCTGTAACAGAGAACTGTCTTTGCACAAACAAGACCTCAAGGATATTTTTTTTTTATTCTCAATGCTGATGCATTAAATATTACATATTTTGAGAGGGAAATATGATTAATTTGTTCCAGCAGGGGCAGGGAATTCACGGTCACACGGCATGTTCCCATTACCGTCATTTGCTGAGGACCACTGAGAATAACTGTCTCAGAACGTCTCTGTGGATACGAGTGATTCAGAGTTGCTGCAATGGGGCAATAGACACTGGAAAGTATTGGAGCAGCTATGTGAGAAAACATAAATGGAAGAATTCCTACCACTTCCCAGAGGAGGAGGTGACATAGCATGGTAGTACATGACTCTCTACGAACATACCCTCTAACATACGAACATACCCCGCCCCGTGTGTGAGGTTCCAGCTGCAACTGGAAGCAAAGGGGAGCAACTCTGGCTCAGGTGCATGGCTGCAATCCATTGCTCTATGGCTGCTTAAAAGGAACATTCTTCCCTACTGCATAAGGTAGAGGCAGCAGTTTGTGCACGTGGCAGAATGTCTCAAGAGGTGTGATGTTTCCTTGGTACGAAACTCCAGAAAGTGACAGAGAATTTTGGAAACCGTGTTCCTTCTTCTTTCTGATCCACGTGAGGACAAATTTGGCTGCAAATTCTGTTTCTTATGCAATTTATACAATCCTAATTCATTCTATATTTTTATATCATTTTTCTGCTGTAGCTGAAAATAAGTTTGAGAGCAGATTGACAATGCTACTGTTAGATGGGTTAGCAGCTGGCTGTGGGAGCATGTTCACTAATGGTTCCTTATCATCCTAGAGACATTACAAGTTGGATATCCAACAGTTCTTTCTTGGGCACAGTGCTGTTTTGACAACTTTTGAAATGTCTTGAATGAAGGTATGAAAGGGATGATAATCAATTTTGCAAGTGACACTAAACTGTGAGGAGTAGCTAATACTCCAGAAGACAGAATCAGGGTTAGAAATGGGCATGAAATGAATTATTTTTCATTTCATTTTTTGTTTTTCATTTTATTTCCTAATGAAATGAAAAACAAAGCACTTTTAAAAAACAAAAGGAAACAAAAAGGAAATTTTTGTTTTGTTCCATTCAGTTCTGTTCCATTAAAAAAAATATTTATTTTGACAAGTGCCAATTTCGGTGCTTGTCAAAATAAATATTAAAAATAAGCACCAATCAACTGGTGCATGGGGCCATGCCCCAGCTGTGCGGCACTTGTTAAAAAAAGTGCTGATCGCTACTAGGGCTCTGTGCACCAGCTGATCGGCGCTTGTTTTCAAAAAGTGCCGATCGGCTGGCAGGGCCCCACACGCCAGCTGATTGGCACCTGTAAAAAAAATGCCAATCGCTGGCAAGGCCCCACGTGCCAGCTGATTGGCCTTGTAAAAAAAAAAAGCACCAATTGGCCGGCAGGGCCCCAACTGGTTGTCAAAAAAATAAAAAATAAAAAATAAAAAACATAACGAAATGAAAAACAAAATGAAATGAAAAACAAAACGAATTTTTAAAAAACATTTCAAATGAAACAAAATGAAACAGAAAAAAATGAAATGAAAAACAAAACAAAACACCATTTTTGTGTTTTGTGCCCATCTCTAATCAGGATTCAAGACAATCTAAACAGAATAGAGTAACATGCCCTCTAATTTTTTAGTGCTGCACGGGACTTTTTTCTGTGGGCGTGTATAAAATTTGGGCCTGCAGGCCTTGTTGAGGCCTAACCCCCCTGTCCCTCTTATATAAGTGAAGTATTGGGTAATAGTTATATAATTTTAAAAAGAAAGATCAAAAGGAAGGAATTAGGGTTGCTGGAGTATCAGGTGAGTCATCTGCCAAACCAGACATCACACTGAACATAGGAGTCTCATTCAGGATGGGAGTGCTGCTAACCCTCCAGTTCCACAGCCTTACACAGGCCTAGGAACACTGGACCCGTTTTAAGGGGATAATGCACCTACACCAGTGGGCATGCCAGTTAAGCCCTGGCCGGATCCATATCTGCAGTGGTCTTTACCTAGGTAGGCAGTTGGGGAGGTAAATAAGGCAGGTTTAGGGACATGGCCACCCAATTCCTCCCTACTTTAACCCCCCCCCCCTTTGAGAAGGGGTGTTATGCTGATTGGTTTTAATAATATGTGAGCCATGCTTTGGTTGGGCAAAGCAAAAGTGTGTTTGTGAGGGAGATCACGAAAAAAAAATCCCTATAAGGATTTTTGAACAATTAAATTCCCATTTCTTAAAAAGATACAGATTTCTTAAGAGAGAAGAGATCTAAGCAGAGTGTACAGTATAGCAATCCTGATAATAGCAACAACAACAACAACATGGGGAAATATTCTTGGATCTTCTATGATCTCCAGTTCTTCAAATCAGGTCCCTGCTGGTTTCTTTGGGTGGAATTGCTTTAGCAGTCTGCAGATCAAAACTATGTTTGCATGGATCTCCAGCAACAGAGGCCGAAGCAGAAGCTGCTTTCGATGTGATGAGATGCTAATTGGCATCTATCTATCTATCTATCTATCTATCTATCTATCTATCTATCTATCTATCTATCTATCTATCTATCTATCTATCATGACAGCGCAGAACACTCACACACAGTGAGACTTATAATCAGAGAGTTAGGCTCTGGTCACACAAGGGAAATACGTATTCTCTAGTTCAGGCCTGCCCAACAGGTAGACCGCGGGCTACTGGTAGTCCGTGAAGGGTTCAAAAGTAGCCCACCAGCCATCAATTAAAAAAAGTGAGGGGATAAGTTCTTCACCCCTCCCTCCTCCATCCCAAGGACCACCACTGCCTCAGCAAAGTTCTGGATCTGCCAGCCCACTGTCTCAACCGAGCGGGGCAGTTTCAAGGGCCATGGCGCATTGAAATCTTTTCCCCTCCATAATGGATTAAGTGGTTTTCAATGCATTCCTATGGGAAACTGTTGCTCTACTATTCATCCCAAGTGAACTAGCAGCACTGGGTCTGCTGCAGTACTGACTAGAAAGCCCTTTAAAAGAAGAAGAAACACGCTGTTTCTAAGTGCGGGCATATCTTATAGGGTTGCAGGTAGAGGGGTACCTTGTATAAAGGAATTAATTTGTTCCAAATGAAAGTATGTTAAGCAAATTTTCCTTTATACAAATTTACAATAGGAATGCATTGAAAACAGAGTAATCCCTAATCGCGATCATTTTTATGTTGTATGGATTTGCCCCATAGGCTATTCTGTTAAGCAAATTTCCCCTATCTGCGGAATTTTTTATGTTGTACAGATTTTGTGTTATACAAACCTTTTGTTATATGAGGGTCCACTGTGTTCCTGAACAAATGTATGCCAAATGCTTTAGCCATAGGAAGAAGCTCTATAAATATGAGATCATATTAAACCTGGCTGGATGTGGATGCTGCTTTAAGAGAATCGCTGAGCTTGCCTGTACGATGCCAGTCCCTCCAGCCAAGAACCTTTGGTTAACAGATCAGAATTTCCACCTGAATGAAAGATAAAGTGAGTGGCGCTCCCCTCCACCACTTCCAAATGAAGTGGTGTCACAATTGTGCACTTGAGACAGACACTTTAGCAGGAACATCTGAATGTTCTATGCTGTTTACATTCCATTCTCTTTCAGTTTGGTTTACATGTCCTTGCCTTCATTAGTCATTCTCCTCTCCCCCCCCCCCACCCCCCAATGCCTCTCAGCTACTATTTAGGCCTGTGAGTTTTAAATTTGCACTGGCAAATTTTAATTGCTTCAGGAGAAAAGGGTTTATTCACTTCATTCTTCTCCTGCCGTTCCACAATAGTTCAGTGCTATTATTGAAAAAAAATCTAATTAAGCTAATTATGCTCATTGGTTTGTTTAATCAATGACTTGATAATGTGGAACCCAGTAGTTCATGAGGTGTAATGTGAGAACCAGGAGACCTTGTTGCTCTGGTGGTGACATTGTTAGAGAAGCAGGCCACGTTCTCAGGCTGAGGAGTGAATTTTAATAAATGGGTGCCTCAGCCAAGAGCTCAGTAAAGACTGGCAACATGCAACGGCTGGGGAGCATAGGTTGTGACTGCAGTAGTTAGCCAAAAGGGAAGGATGGCATGTTTGACACTTCTGATGACATGGGTGACAGAGAGATATGAAATCCTTCAGTTGGTCTTAATGTCATGCAGTCTCTCAAGTCTTATTCAGTACCTTCAAGGCCCATGTCTGTAAGCAATCAGTTGGACACTATGAGCAAGGACATTAAAAACAGTAGATAAAACCTTCTTTGTGGCCGAAATGACCATCACATAATGCTTCCATAGGATATTTAAGGATTTTATTCTAATTTAATTTGTTTTGATTATTTTGTATTCGTCTCCTCAACCCAAAGGCTCTCGGAATAGGTAGGAATTATTGAAAGTATAATAACATAGCACAAAAGCATCACAAGCAAACAACAAACTATCTTTTTGCCATTTTCAAGACTTACAAATTCTGCATGGCATTTGGTTTTCTTCTGTTGTAGTCCACTTCATCAAAAGTGTCTGAAGAAACAGGTGACAGTGTGCTAAATAATCCTTGTTAGTAGAGATGGGCACGAAATGCCAAAATGAGGTTTTGTTTCATTATTTGTTTCCCCCACCCCATTTGTTAATTACAAAATTATTATTTTAAAAAAATCATTTTGTAATTCATTTTCTTTGTTTCATTTTTTACTTTAACTTTTTCTCTCTTTTTTATTTTTTTAATTTTAGCGTTGTCAGGGATTTTTTATTTTTCATTTTTTATTTTTATTAGTAAATATTCCCTGATGGTGGGGCTTTTTTTACCACTGAGAGGAGCTGCCTTGGGTTTATTTATTTATTTATTTATTTATTTATTTATTTTTTGAATCACACTGACTGTGCACCTGGACGGTTCAGTGGCCCATGGGCCAAATCGTTTTTTTAATTGTTTTGTTTTGTTTTGTTTTTTTCTTTGTGTTGCGGCTGGAAGGACATCCCATCAGGTAGGAGATGACACCAGGAACGAAAAACGAACTGGAATGAAATGAAAAATTCTGTTTCGTTTCATTTTTCTTTGATGGGGCAGTTTGTTATTCATTTCATTGCCTAACAAAATAACAAATAACAAAATGAATTTTTATTCATTTCATGCCCATCTCTACTTGTTGGTCTTTAAGGACTACAAAAGTCTTTGTAGTTTTTGCTACATGTGCCTTTGTTGTTGACAGTCTAGAGCCAAAAGCATTCCTGAACCAGGTGGAACAACAACAACAACAACAACAACAACAACAACAACAACAACAACAACAACAACAACTTTCTCCCATAACCAATATATCACTTTGGACAGTGACACTGTGGGCGGGGGAGCTTTTAAAGAGAAGTTCAGTATCTAGACAGGTATTTGTGAGAGGAGAGAGCACTTCAGAACCCCTGGAAAAAGACCAGTAGGGATCCAGCACATTGATTTTGGATGAAAAGGACCAGAGGATAGTGCAACTGTTCTAAGACTAGTGAGATGTGTCATTCTCAAGCTGTTTTCCAAAAGAACCTCATGTATAGTTATGTGCACTAACCAATCCAGACCAGTATGTGGATGAATGATTCTATGATTCTATGAATGGAGAGGCTGGCTCTGTCCAAGAATGGCTAGCCTCAGTTGCTGCAAGGTGTTCAATGCCACTTATGTCACTTTGATTTTTTTGTCTTGACCCCATGGTGTGACTGACCCTGGCCCTTTAAATCAGGAGTGAATAGAAGGTAACAGTGTCAAAACTGGGGGGTGGGTGGGTGAAGAGGTGCATTTGCCCACCAGGTTCAGTGGTGTTATGGCTTACCTCCTTCCAGTGCCTAAGTCCATAAAGATGGGAGGAGGGAAGGGCCCTCTTCTAATTTCCAGTTCCTTTTGGAGGAGCGCCAAGAGGACGTGTCCACAAAAGTTTACATTAAAATAAAATATAATCGCATTTAAGGTCCCACATCTTTTTGTTTTTTGTTTTGTTTCTCTTTTTTTTTTGCTTGGAATTCTTGGACAGACTAACACCTCTTCCAAAGAAGAAGCTAATCACTCTACATCTTTCCTAGCTGTAGATTCTCCCCCTCTGGCTGCCCCAATTCAATCAACCCCAAGGCTGCTCCTTCAATTAAGAGGAAGGGGGAGACCAATTAAGCCCCAATGAGGACTCCCCCTTCCTCCAGGGTCTCCCTCTGTGATCTCTTATCCCCCCTTCCTTCCTGGGCCTCTGGAAGCAGGGGAAGGTACAGCTAGAAAGGTGGTAGGGAAGCTCCTCCCTCTGGCAGTTTCCAAATAGAAGCTGTGGTTGCCCAAAGAAGATAAAAGGGGGAGGAATCTGCTTCAGTAACCCTCCAATCCTCCCACTAGAGATGGGCACGACTTGAAAAAAAATTTTTCGAGTTGTCGTTAGTCGGGCCGGTTCCGTTTCGGGTCGTCTCCGTTTTTCGCGAAAATTTGCAAAAATTAGTCGGTTCGTTTTTTTGTTTTTTCGTTTTCGTTAGTACTGGTTTTTTTGGGGGGGGGGAGCGGGCTCCTGGAGGCACCTCTGTGGGGTGGGTGCCTCCTCTGGCCCGCTATAAGGGAAAGTGGGCTCCTGGAGGCACCCGTGGGTGCCTCCTATCCTCACCCACTAGGAAAGGGGAAGCAGGCTCCAAGAGACCCCTCAACATGGGGGTCTCCCCTCCTCACCTGCTGCTGCTGCAAAATGCTATGCAATAGCCATATGGATATTGCATAACAGAATGTGCAGACAGTGACTGTGAAGACTAGTGGATGGCACTGAACCCAGAGCCATAGTGAGATGCCTAACTAAGGCTCTCGCACCACCATGTCTCACACAGAAGGGAATTGTACTTGCGTGTAGTGCAATGGAAGTACATCTGGCTTAGGGTTAAGGTGGGTTAGGGTTAGGGCTAGGGTTAGGCTAGTGACGGGTAAGGTTACGGTGGGCTAGTGGGTTGCACCTCTGGGTGCCTCTCTGACCCACTAAGAAGACAGTCTGTGACGTATGGGTACGGAGTCAAGGGTTAGGGTTAGGGTTAGGGGGCTAGGACAGGTTTTAGGGGGCTTTTTGGCACATCCCAGAAGTCTCCATGGCCAAGTGGCCATGCGATTGGTGGGATGGCTCCAAAAATTTGCATGGTCGTCCACTCCCACATGGCTGGCCACTCGGCCAGCCCATCATTGCGCAGGTGTAAAAAATAAAAATAAAATAAAATCAATGGAGGACAGAGGAGGAGAGGAGAGACATTTTGTTGCAAGAAAAAACCCACTGCTACTGTGAAAAATCTGGCAGTTTATAAATTTTCGCGTGTTTCTGTTGTGCGTGTGTGTTTTTGGACCACGATTTCAAAAACAATATTGCGTTCGCCGCCCCATTTTGGATCCCCCGCCCGCACCGCATGGCATGGCGACTCGAGTCCGGCTGCCCAGGACGGGGGGGGAGGCGGGACCCCCCCTCCAGAAACCACCCCTCCGGTAGGTGCCCTGCGCCCTTAGTCAAGCAGGCATTTTTCCGCCTGCTTTTTTGGCCCGGGAATGGGTGGGGGGAGAGTTTAAAAGTTTTTTCCTGTGCCGTCCGTGCCGCTTGCTTGCGCTTTAATTGCGGCGGCCGGCGGCCGGCGGCCGGCGAGACTGGGCTTTTTGCTGGCTGGCTGCGAGCCTGCGGCGAGTCCCACAGAGCAGCCCACTAGGACGGGGGATGGGGGGGAGGCCGGGGACCTCCAGAAACAACCCCTCTGGTAGGTGCCCTGAGGCACGGCAGGCATTTTTCCGCCTGCTTTTCGGCTGGGAACCGGGTTTTTTTAACTTTTAAAAACTTTTTTTCTGTGCCGCATGGCATCGCGCGATCATGCGATGCAAGGAACGAGCACGACAAATCAGACCAAAATTGTTCGTTCGTCGGTTCGAGCTCGAAGTCTGGCGGAGTAATTCCCGTTACCGTTTCCGTAGAGTGACGGAAACGAGTAACGGAAACGGAAACGGGAATACCGCTAAGTCGTGCCCATCTCTACCTCCCACACTGACTTCTGCCCCTAATACTCCCCCCATATGCTGCTCTCTCGTTATTCATGCCAACATGTATGGGAGACGTGCCCAGCAAAAACAAATCTCTACTTCTTTCCTAGCTCTAGGTTTTCCTCATCTGGCTGCCCCAATCAAGAGGTCCTTCAGTTAAAAGGGAGGGGGGAAGGGGAGTCTAATTAAGTCCCAAGGAGGTATCCCCTCTCGCTCCAGGGTCTCTCTCTTGTCCCCCCTCCTTTTGGGCCTTTGGAGGCAGGGGACAGTAGAGCTACAAAAGCATAGAGGCACAAGAAGAGGCATGATATGAGCAAAGGGTCCAAATCAGGAGCTTCACCACTGCTCCTGCTGCTTGGAGCCTCCTAGCAGGAGGAAAGAGTCCGGGACTCTGCTACCCTAACAGGGCAGCTGACAAGCCTCCATCCCAGCTCTGGATCCACCTACAGAGCAGCCCCAGTTGCAGTCAGGCGGGAGGAAGGCGGCCACGGTGCTGAGGCCATGTCGTGCCCCACCAGCCTGGAAGTGGCCATGGGGACTGAAAGCACCAGAGGGAGCCTCAGTGATCCCTGCAAGAGGGGATGGGTGAGGGCAGCTGACCATTGGGGGCGACCAAGGTGAGTGAAAGGCATCCCTCTCCTGCACCCCTTTTATCCTGCCTTGGTTTCTCCTTGCATCCTTTCCAACTTTTGGGCTCAAGTGGCCCCATGGCTCCCCACTGATCCTCACAACAGCCCTGAGAGGTGGGCTGGGGGCTTCCAAGTCCCCCAGAGAAGTCCCACCAGGGCTCTCCATCCATCTCTTGCTCTGCCACCACCATCACTGTTCCCATCAGCATTCTCCAGAGTGGGGGTGCTGAGTGAGTTGTCGAGAGTCTTAAATCCCTTTTGCTGCCTTCTGGTCCCAGATATGCCTTCTGGTCCCAGATATGGGAAGAGGCATGGGACAGCACCATGCTCTGTGCATGCTCAGAGCATGGTGCACTCCTGGTGTCACGTTTGGCAATCTTGGTGCCAGAGAAATAAGTTCTGGGGCCCATGCCTGGAACTACTGAAAAGGGGACAGGAGGGGGTGCGAAAGCTGTCTTTGTCCCTGGGTGCTAAAAACCCTAGCCATGCCTCTGGAAGATAGATTACAACTGAATGGTCTATCAGCTTATAACTCTCAATAATCTTAAGAATGCCAACAATCTAACGACCCATGTTGAATTAACAGTGCTTGACATTAATAAAGCAGCATGAGTAAGTGTGTCACCAAAACTGGGTTTTTGGAAGGAATGAAAGCTGAGCTCAGTTCCAGTACTCAAACAGATTTCTTGACTGGTCATTGTTTAATTTTAACTGTATGTCTTTTGTACCTGGCTCTTCATTGTGGGTCCTGGGGTTCTAATAATGAGCAAACCACATATATCACTCCACTGGGAGGTCTGGATGCACTTATTTAGCGTCCTCAGTAGAGACCAGTGCCAACAGTCTATTTGAGCCTCCTCCACCATCTGAGCCAGAAGAAAGGAGATTTGTCCCACATAATCTCAACCCTAGAAAACATTCATCATCAATTGGAAAATCCATAAGCGACGTTTGGAAAGCTACTGGATCCAGATGAGGTAAATCAGTCTTGCAAGCATTCTGGACCATGAGAATCTGAACCAATCATGCAGCTTGACAAAAGAAGCACACTCAAACCTTCCTATGGAACCTCATGAGAAGCCAATATATCATACTTGTGCTGAGGGCTATGAAATGGTGGACCTGTCCCCCCCCCTATTTAGACTGTGGCTATGTGGCAATATTCCTCTCACCAAGTGGGAGAGCAGTACAGATTATCTGGTATGCATGGCCTAAACACCCCCTATATCTGTCTCCTTGGGCCTGAACATAATCTTCTTAGGTGACTTTCATCTGAAGATTAGAAAAGGAAACTGCTCTAAACAAAAGTATTTTACCTGAGGGAGAGCAGGATATGATTTAAATTACCTGGCAGGTAGCTGAGCTTTAAAGCCTCTCAAGTGCAGAGTAATAATTACTTCAGCCAACAAGTTCATACTCCATCATCTGCTGTGTTCCTGAATGCATGGGTTATTTTGCCCTTGGCATTCTCAAAAGCCCACGCTGCTGATGATCAAATCTCTTTTTGTACAGTTTGAGCTGATGAGTGGGAAGATGATGAATAGGCCATCCGTTTGCTTATTGCATGTCAAAGTTTCCCCTTCAGGCAGAAATGTCAATAATGCTACTTATAAGACCAGAAATACACGTCTCTCTTCCAAACAAGTCTAAAGGTCTGTATAACTCCCTCATGAAGCGTACAAGAGGAATATGAAATATTTGTACAGAACAAGAAGAAGCCTTGAGCAAATACACTGTGAATTGTTGTTGATCGAAAGTGAGTTTAATATAAATCGGCCAAAAGGTCTACATGGAGAGTTTCCATCTGATATCAAAAGAATAAATGGGAATTCAATGAACCACTATATCAATTCTTGTCCAAACAGGCTGTACTAGCCAATGGTCTTGCCCATGTAGGGCTAAAATCTCATGGGTCCCATCCTTACCCAGGTGCTTTCTTTCTTCCTGTGCACCCCTTCTTTTCCATTGAATTTGTCTCTTTTTCACTGTCTTCCTCTTGGTACTCATTCAGCTTGTTGAAGGATGGAAGGCTGAGTAAACCATGAGCCTGCTACCTGGGATTGAACCCTAGGTCGTGAGCACAGTTTTACCTGCAGTACAGGCAACCACCACCATGAGGCTTTTAAAGGTCCATCTTCTCTGTCCATAAAATGACAGCATATGACAAAAAAATGAACATTTCTGAACTTAGTTAACTAAAATCTTCAATGGTGTGCCTCATGAGGACAACGACAACGACGACGACAACGACTACTACTGCTGCTGCTGCTGCTGCTGCTGCTACTACTACTACTACTGCTGCTGCTACTACTACTACTACTATCATAATCATCATCATAATCATCATCATCATCATTTGCCCGGAGCAAAAAACTGGTGGGATCGTAAGCCTGAAAAAGTGATTGAAAATGAGCATGCAAAATTACTTTGGGACTTTCGAATACAGACAGACAGGGTTTTAGAGCATCATACCTCGGATATTGTGATTGTAGAAAAGAAAAAAGTGTGGGTCATTGATGTTGCTATACCAGGTGATAGTAGAGTCGCCGAGAAACAACTTGAAAAAATTGCCCGATATAAGGATCTGAAAATTGAACTTCAGAGACTCAGGCATAAACCAGTACAGGTGGTCCCAGTGGTAATCAGCACACTGGGTGAGGTGCCTAAAGAGCTAAGCAAGTATTTAGAAGAAATTGGAATTGACAAAGTCACCATCAGTCAGTGGCAGAAAGCCACTTTACTGGGATCTGCTTGCATAATTTGCCAATACATCACGTGGTCCTAAACACTTGGGAAGCATTTGACTAGTGATTTGTAATACAAAGTCCAGCGTAGTTATTTTGTCTGCTGTGTGATAATTTGATAATTTGATGATGATGATGATGATGATGATGATGATGATGATGATAATAATAATAATAATAATAATAATAATAATAATAATAATAATAATAATAATAATAATAATAATAATAATAATAATAATACAGTGGTACCTTGTATAAAGGAATTAATTCATTCCAAATGAAATTATGTTAAGCAATTTTTCCCTTTATACAAATTCCCCATAGGAATGCATTGAAAATGGAGTAATCCCTTTTTTATGTTGTACGGATTCGCCCCATAGGCATGTTAAGTAAATTTCCCCTATCTCCAGAATTTTTTATGTTGTACAGATTTTATGTTATACAAACAGTTTGTTATACAAAGGTCCACTGTGATAATAATAATATCTTGTGATATACAGCAGGTGTTATAAACTGAACCCAGGCAGACTTAGAAGCATTACATCAAAAGACAAGAAAAGCGATGACATTAAACCATGCAGTACATCCACAAAGTGATGTCAGTAGGCAATACTTGCCTAGGAAAATGGGAGGCAGAGGCCTCTTGCAAGTTCATCAAATTGTTGAAGAAGAAAAACGAGGAATATTTGGCTATCTTCACTATGTATGCTGTGCTTAAGTCAATAGTTACTGAAGGCATAATAAAGGAATATCCAGAAACTAAGCAAGAATTTAAAAGTCAACAAATGCAAAGCTGAATAGAGAAGTGGCATAGTAAAGCACTGCAGGGTCAGTTTATAAGAGACACCAGCGATAAGATAAACCAAGAACAAACATGGCTTTGGCTATGAAAAGCAACATTGAGGAAGGAAACTGAAGGACTAATCATCATGGCAGCTCAAGATCAGGCTTTAAGAACAAATGCCATAAAGGTGAAAATTGATAAATCATCAAAAGACAGTAAATGTCTATTGTGCAACAAAAAGGATGAAGCTGTAGATCTCATCATCAGCTGTTGCCCAAAAATCACTCAGACTGATTATTTAGCCTGTAATAAAGTAGCAGCAATGCTCCACTAGAACATATGTAAAAAGTTCAACATAGCATCAAGCAAGAACTGGTGGGAACATCAGCCAGAAAAGGTGACCGAAAATGAAGTCATCAAGGTGCTCTGGTATTTCAGAATCCAATGTGACAGACACCTTATCCACAATACTCCAGAATCACGATAGTATACAAGCAAGAAAACAAAGTTCAAATCGTAGATGTGGCAATACCTGGAGGCACAAGAGTCAGCGATAAAGAGTTAGAAAAGATAACCAAACATCAGGATTTAGAAATAGAAATCGAAAAGCAATGGAATAAGAAAGCAAGAACAATACCAATAATAATAGTCGCCATGGGTGCAATCCCAAAAGTCCTGGATCAGCATCCGAAAACTCTCGGCATTGACAAGATCAACATTGGTCAACTACAAATGGCAACATTATTAGGAACAGCATATTTTCTGTGAGGATATCTCCAGTCATCCTAGATTCTTGGAAAGAGCTCGATCATTGGAGAAGGCCAACTCCAGCTTCACACCTGGCAGCTGTGTTCAAAAGATTAACAACAACAACAACAACAACAACAATAACAACAACAATAACAATAACAACGTTCTGTTAAGTTGATTCAAAACGTATGGCAACCCTTTCCAGGGCTTTCTAGGTACAGAGTACTCAGAGGTAGTTTACCATTCCCTTCTTCTGGGTGTGCTCTAGAACTCTGCCCATAGGATGACTTTTCTCTCAGTAGGGAGAGTGGGGAATTGAACTCCCAAGCTCTGGCTCTGCAGTCAGATACCTAAACCACGAAGCTAACCTCTTTGGGCTGCCCAAGGTGATAATTTTGTGTGTGCTGCTTTGTCCGTATTTTACATTATAGTGCCCCCCCAAAATAGTCTCAAAATCTTCTGGAAATCCATGTGGACCTTAAAAGGAAAATATTTGGGGAGTTCCCCAAATAATTTTTGTCTATGCCACACAGCCTATTTTTAAAAGCATTCCAGACCTGCCCTTCAAATGTGTTCCAGCCATGTTCTCATAGTGCGGTAACAAATAAATGGCTAGACAGAGAGATAGAGATAGAATCTACATGGGGTTAATAGGAGTGGGCTAAATAGGGTTGCTTAAGGCAGAGTAGAGGTTGCCATTTGTTGGCGATGGAATCTGAGGGCATATGCACCTCAAATGACTTGTCCGATAAGGGATTCTGATGTATATCATTATCTGCCAAAGAACTCTTCAAAACTGTGTAGACTTCTAGGGAATGATCAGAAGTTTGTATTTATCACAACTGGCATTTATCTTAATGAATAATTAATTGCAAAATGAAACCAAACAATCATTTCCACTCATATCAATATTCATCTGGGTTTCAAGGTCTTTTCATTGTGTCAGTGATTCCAGGCAACATTAGGTCATCTACGTCTTGTATTTCTCTAGATTGCTTCTATGTTCCATATGCACAAAATATTTCAAAACTGTAAAACTTTCAAATGTCTTACAACTATGAAAAACTAGGCACAAATAAAAAGATACATCCTTGTAGCTTGTGAAAAGCAGCAGGTGTGACTGCCTTAGGCTTTTAGCTATGAAACCTACAGACAAGAATTTCAATAATGTTTCAGTCCAAAAATAATGGAGCTTTAAAAGGCATAATTAAAAAATCATAAACTAGTATTTAAAACACATCATTTAAAAGTAAAAAGCATTATAACTGCAAGTGATATTTAGCTTTCAGACAGTGCAAGATATGAGACCTGCTATGGTACAATGCTTGGCTAGCGAACTAGCTAATTGTTTTTGCAATGACTTTTATTAAAATGCTATTCAAGCCTTAATTTTAAACCAACGTTCATTTTCAGGGCCGCTTTTTCTATACCCTATTTAATTGTTTTTGCATTCTATACATATAAAAGTTCACATACTGGCAGGCCCTATTTGATTCACCTTCTTGTTGAAAACAACAAAAACAAGCATGCTAAAACACTCTCCTTGTCCCCTCTTCTCCCACTTCCAGGAGGAAGTTTTCCATTTGTTAAAAAATAAGAGACTTCCTTCAGATAAAATGGCTTCCTTCCTCTGCCTCACCAGGGAGAGCAGAGAGAGTTTTTTAATTTTCCAATATTGAGAAATGGCCAAGCTGTTTTCTTAAGCCATTTAATAGTATTAGAAATTAAAAGAGGAAAGAAAATTTAAAGCAGCAATCTCTGCTTTGGTTCATTTCCAGTGATTTCACATGCTTGATGCTAATCCATACAGAGTGATCCTAGGGGTGTGGTGGCTCAGCGGGCTACAGCACTGAAAACTGTCGGCTACAAAGTCAGCAGCTCAGGGCGTTTATACACAACCCCTAAGCTCCGCTGCAAATGGCTGCAAGGTCCGGACCTTAAAAATGTTTACCCACCAGCTCCGGACTTTGCAGACAATTAAGTGCGACCCCGCCCACTTTAGCAAGACCAAACAGCAGTTTTCTTGTACCTGCTTTCTGGAGGTGACAAATATTTGATCCGGTGTAAGGATAGTGAGTGCGGGGCTCTCTTGGCTTCTGTTTGTTCTTTTTTTGCGCCCCGCCCCTTTAAGAGATCTGAATGCTGCCCGGAACAAAACGGAGGTAAGAAGGCATTCTTTTCTTTCTTTTTTCTCCCTCCCTCAGGCAGCCAGCAACCAGGAAGTGCGGAGGGGGGTGGGGACAGAGGAAGACAGAGGAAGAGCGACCAACCCCTAAGATCTCTGGTCCGAATTTAAGTGGCCAGCGGATCTTAGGGGTCGTGTAAAAAGGCCCTCAGTGGTTTGAATCCCGGGTGCCAGGGAGCAGAGTGAGCTCCCGCTGTTAACCCCAGCTCCTGCCAAGGTAGAAGACTGAAAGCATGTAAATGCAAGTAGATAAATAGGTACCACTGGTGCAGTGGTTAAATGCCTGTACTGCAGGAAAAACTGTACTCACGACCTGGAGTTCAATCCCAGGTAGCAGGCTCATGGTTGACTCAGCCTTCCATCCTTCCGAGGTTGGTAAAATGACCTCGGGGGGGGGCAATGTATAGCCTGCATATTGTAATTAAAAACTGTAAAACAACCCAGATACAACAAAGCAGAACACTTTGCTTTTTTGCTTTTACCGCTGTAAAAAGCGGGAAAGTAAAACAGTTTTTCCTTGCAGCCCTGCCGGCCACTTGCACAACTCTGGCTCTTCAGGTTGAATAAGGAGATGAGCACTGCCCATAGAGTTGGACATGACTAGCACACATATACAGGGAGATCCTTTAACTTTACCTTTTTACTCACATACTCACATACACACAGGCAAACAAAAAGCAGTCCCTGACAGGGATTCAGAAAGGTATGGGCAGAAAGGTATGGCAAAAGGCTGGTTTGCTCCAGCAATTACATTGTCTGATCACCAGCAAAAGGAGAGGACCAGCCCATCCCCATAGAGGGACAAATGCACATCTGAAAGCACCCTTCCTTTTATTTATAGAGAAGCTTTGGCTCTATGGCAAAGTATGATGGAATAAAGTACACTATTTGTCTATATTACTCAGAGGTGGATCACCATAACTGACCTTCTTTTGATAATAAGGCACAGAGGATGATCAGATGACCATAAAGTTCATTACTTGGTTCCATTTTGGTGTGGCTTGTTTACCTTATTTCCCAGCAACCACATGTGTTTAAAGTAAGAGCAATCCATCCAAGCTCTTTTGTGATGCTAAGGCTGTGGTTTATTTGGTGTGATTGGGATTATGCAGTCTCCATTGTTGATTAATTCGCTCCCAAACAGAAAAGGGAATGGCATTCTTATCAGCGACAACCGTGTGTTGTATGCAGTGAGTTGTTACAGTAGAAAGGATAGCCGAGAAACCCTCTTCTCTGGGACACAATGCTTTTTCAGATTTAAGGGAGCATCCATGTTACATCGATGTATTGTTGTAGTGCTATGCCACTTACTAAATTAAATACAAAAGGGGAAGTTGCTGCTGCCCACGGAATGGCAGCCTTGACAAAGGCAGTGAAGATAGAATCTTTTAAACATGACACAGATAATTCCAAATTCGCCCATCTAGTCATGCCCTCACATAAAATTAAGTAACTTGCAGCTTATTTATGAAGAAAGGCAGGCATATGGTTTTTATACATTGAGCAATAAGAAACTTTTTCATTTATTCTTTTAAATGTATTACAACCTAAAGAAGACTTTTCTGCCAAGCCAGTACATAGTAAAACCATCAATCAGACCAGGCAGCAGAATGTGATCCACTACTATTTAGCATGTTTATTAAAGAACCAAGCAAAATAGTAATAATAATAATACAATCAGTTTGCCTGGAAATAGGCATATTGCTAGCTAGTCCTGCTAATTAACAGAAAAGCTAATCTGGAAGTGTTCCAACTTCAGTAAGATTGTGATGGCTTTGAAGAACTGAATTTGAAACGGTGGGATACTCTTTCTGCCAACATTGCTACTGGAAGGCATGGCTACTCTGGGTAGGAGTTCCTTGCCCAGCTTCAGCTCATGTGTCAACTGTGGCTCTTCCAGAGGAAAGCAGATTTGTCCCCAGTGGTTTGCTTTGAAGTCATCTTCCCCTTCTGCTTTTGGTTTGCAGCTGGAGGTTTTGTAAGATTTAGTCATTACAGTATCTTTAAAACTTGAAAAACATTATATTAGGGCGGGAGATACACAATCTATTCTTCCCAAAATCTCTTTGCTTCTTGGAAATCACATCTGTGGAATAGTATTTTAGATTCTGGGTAAATACTGATGACTATTTACCATGTGCTTACTTACAGGAAGGGCTATTTTTAGGGTGCATCGAGTAGGTAGATATCAATTTCCAGTTGAAAGCAGAAGGACCTTCTGAAAGCTCACCATTGGATCCTGGCTTCTGGAACTCTGTGGTTATGGTTGTTGTCTACTGCAGCTCTCCTGTCTTTCTTAAAATGAAAGCTTTCCACTCAGTGTTGGAACAGAGCATTGTTGTAGCACTTAGGAAAGCTATGTTTTAAGACCCTTGAGTCTTAAACACTCCCCTAGTTGTTGCTCTGGATTTTTGATGAGGTACAGAGGTACTTCGACTTACGACATTAATTCGTTCCTAAGGCATCTTTGGAAGTCGAACAACTCATAAGTTGAACAGCTGTTTCCCACAGGAATGCATTGAAAATCAATTAATCCATTCTGGAGAGAATGGGCTAATGGGTTTTCAGTGCATTCCTAGGGGAAGGCTGTTCCAACCCTCCTCAATCAAGGGCAGCTGAAGGCTGCTTTCCGCACCAGACAGCTGACTTTGACAAGTCAGACCTCTCAAAATCAGCTCTCGAGCGTGTGTGGAGTACAGCCTTCGGCTGCCCTTGATTGAGGGAGAAGCCCAGGCACCTCCCAAGGGAAGTGCTAACCTCTGGGTTAGTGCTTACTTTTACTTACCTCTGGGCTGGCCAAATCTATCTTCGGTCAGCCCAGACGTAAGTGAAGATAAGGGCTTACCCGGAGTAAGTGCTTCCCTTCCAAGGTGTGACAACACCCTGGAAACAGGAGTAATGAATATACAAATCATCAGCCAATCCCAGCAGGAGGGCGGGGAATGGTGTGATATAAAAAGGGTGGAGCCTAGTCAGTTGAGGCAGTTCAGTAAATTGAGGTTTTGAGAGTGAGTGCTGGGAGAGAGCAGTGCTCTGTTGGAGTTCTGTCAGGCAGTGAGGGCTATACTGTTTACTAGTTATTAAAGAAAGGGGGGCTGGAAGAGTTGATTAAATCTATTATATGTTAAAGGCAACGCATACCATCCTCAGATATTGTTATATTTATTATTTTCTCAATAAACTTTGTTATTATTTTTATATTATACATCTGAGTCTGTCCCAGTTCATGAGGCGACTATTTTAAAAGGTGACAGCATTACCAAGTGAATAAAAGGTGGCAGCATTACCATTTCCATCACAATTACATGTGTAAAAGGGAGGTGTCCTCACAATTTGGTGGCACAGCAGTGGAATGTCGAAATTAGAGATGGGCACGACTTAGCGGTATTCCCGTTTCCGTTTCCGTTACTCGGTTCCGTTACTCTACGGAAACGGTAACGGGAATTACTCCCCCAGACTTCGAGCTCGAACCGACGAACGAACAATTTTGGTCTGATTTGTTGTGCTCGTTCCTTGCATCGCGCGATGCCACGCGGCACAGAAAAAAAGTTTTTAAAAGTTAAAAAAACCCGGTTCCCGGCCAAAAAGCAGGCGGAAAAATGCCTGCCGTGCCTCAGGGCACCTACCAGAGGGGTTGTTTCTGGAGGGAGGTCCCCGGCCTCCCCCCCATCCCCCGTCCTAGTGGGCTGCTCTGTGGGACTCGCCGCAGGCTCGCAGCCAGCAAAAAGCCCAGTCTCGCCGGCCGCCGGCCGCCGCAATTAAAGCGCAAGCAAGCGGCACGGACGGCACAGGAAAAAACTTTTAAACTCTCCCCCCACCCATTCCCAGGCCAAAAAAGCAGGCGGAAAAATGCCTGCTTGACTAAGGGCGCAGGGCACCTACCGGAGGGGTGGTTTCTGGAGGGGGGGTCCCGCCTCCCCCCCATCCTGGGCAGCCGGACTCGGGAGTCGCCATCGCCATGCCATGCGGTGCGGGCGGGGGATCCAAAATGGGCCGGCGAACGCAATATTGTTTTTGAAATCGTGGTCCAAAAACACACAAGCACAACAGAAACACGCGAAAATTTATAAACTGCCAGACTTTTCAAAGTAGCAGTGGGTTTTTTCTTGCAACAAAATGTCTCTCCTCTCCTCCTCTGTCCTCCATTGATTTTATTTTTTTTAATTTTTTTTTACACCTGCGCATTGGATGGGCTGGCCGAGTGGCCAGCCATGTGGGAGTGGACGACCATGCAAATTTTTGGAGCCATCCCACCAATCGCATGGCCACTTGGCCATGGAGACTTCTGGGATGTGCCAAAAAGCCCCCTAAAACCTGCCCTAGCCCTAACCCTAACCCTTGACTTCTTAGTGGGTCAGAGAGGCACCCAGAGGTGCAACCCACAAGCCCACCGTAACCTTACCCGTCACTAGCCTAACCCTAGCCCTTGCACTAAGCCACCTTAAAGCCAGATCTACTTGCTTGCATTGCACTACACGCAGCAAGTACACTTCCCTTCTGTGTGAGACATGGTGGTGCGAGAGCCTTGTGCAGGGAAGGCATGATTCTATCACTCTCACACTGGTCTCACTGTCTGCACATTATGTTATGCAATATCCATATGGCTATTGCATAGCATTTTACAGCAGCAGCAGGTGAGGAAGGGAGACCCCCATGGAGCCTGCTTCCCCTTCCTAGTGGGTGAGGATAGGAGGCACCCACGGGTGCCTCCAGGAGCCCACTTTCCCTTTATAGCGGGCCAGAGGAGGCACCCACCCCACAGAGGTGCCTCCAGGAGCCCGCTCCCCCCAAAAAACCCAGTACTAACGACAACGAAAAAGCGAAAAAACGAACCGACTAATTTTTGCGAATTTTCGCGAAAACTGGAAACGACCCGAAACGGGACTGGCCCGACTAACGACAACTCGAAAAAATTTTTTTTCAAGTCGTGCCCATCTCTAGTCGAAATAAACCCAGTTGTGCCTTTGAAAACTCAGTCTGTGAAAGGGGTGACGTCACACAAGGCACCCGGGCTGCCTGAAGTTCCCTGGGAATGATGCAACTTCAGGCAGCCCGGGTGGTTTGGAAGGGAGGCATGATGACCACCTCCTTAGTTGTTTTGATCTCTTTTGCAGAGATCAAAGCAGCCAAGAAGGAGGAGGAGGTGCAATGCTGCTGTCCATGCCCCACGACAGCTGATCTTGACAGTTCTGACTTCTGGTTCCTGCTACACCAAGGTGAGGCAACTTGATAAGTGCTCCAGCTTATCAAGCTGAATTGCTCCAGATAAAGGGACCCGAGTAAGGGTAAAGTTTCCTTGGATGGGAAATGAAGAAGAGGCAGCAACTGTAGACCATGAAGGGGGCGGCAGTGAACTTTGTGCAAGCAGGAAAATGCTTCATCGTCCACTGAAGGAGCTAAAAAACACAATGGATTGGGAGAACATCTCAGAAGAAGATTTTGCCACCATAATTCTATCCAGTTTGCAAAAAAATATAGATATCTACACAGACTCCACCTCTGAAGATACAGAGGTTTTCAATTCTGATAAAGTCACAGAAGCAAAACAAATATCTCAAAATGGAGTGGTGGATAACACTGGGTCTCTAGAAAAAACTGAAATTAGTTCTGATCAGGAGATTGAGCTAAAATAGACAGCTGATAAGTACAGGAGGCCCCACACAGGTCTATTGGTCACGACCTGCTGCTTGCCCTGGGCTCAGCGCTGCCTGACGTGTAGGTGTTGGGCTTTCATTTGAAATCATCAGTATTGAATCGGATGCCTATTACAATGTAAATGATGACGGTAGTTCCCCAAAAGGAAACTAATAGAAACCTATCTGCCTCTTTTGCTGTGCAGAAGTGAAGCCCACAAAAGGCTCTTGGCTCAGAACCTGCAAAGGCTTTGCTTTTGTGGCTTAGCTAGTTTAGGTTGACAGATATGGAGAGCAAACCATTAGCCTATATAAACATGCCAGATATAAAACAAATATCCCTTTGAAGGAGAACAGGCAACAAGGCAAGATTGTGCCACACAGCAATGTTATGGAATTGGAAGGAGACATATAGTGTGTAGATTCCCCCGACCCCACCCCGCTTCCAATACTACATTTCAAACGGATCAGCTTGCTTTCCTGTCAGCTATCTTCACTGTCCAACTTTCACACACAGGCAATTAGAGGCTATAATGCATGCTCTGACCCAATAATATCAGCCAGACCTCTTGGAAAAATGGCCTTAACTATCATTTAAGTCTCTGCTCCTATTACAGATAGTAAAGAACAAATTAAAAGTGTTTATGCAAGTGTCCAGAAGGAAACTGATTACACACCAAAGCAGGATATGCTGCTAACAAGAATGCAAAAGCAGGAAACAAATCAGATGTTAACACTGATGGAGAATTTGACCTAGGAGTCAGAAAGTAAGCAGGAGAAAGACTCATAAGCTTCTGCGGAGCCAACAATCTGTTTCTTGCAAATACAGGCTTGAGACAACTGAACAGACTATTGTAAACATGAACATGCCAAATGGTCAATGTAGAAATCAAATAGAGTATGAAACTGGAAGTAATTGATGGAGAAGCTGTATTATCTCTAGAACAGGAGCCAGCCAAGACCCATATCTCACCTGCGAGAGAGTCACCGGAGCAGTTGACCACCTTCTGCTGTGGGGAGGAGGAGCTGGGCTCAGGACGTTCATATCTTTTAAACTTTTTAACTTGCTGCCATGTTTTAGTTTGCTTATGTCTTTGGGCCTCGCCAGGGCTATGGAAGGGCCACAGAGGGGGACTTAAAAGGGGGGTCGTTCGAGGTTGGAACACCGAAGATTGAAGCTAAGACGCCAAACGGGTATGAGCGTCCCCTCCCCTCTCCCCCCTCCATTTTTCACCTGGGCTTGCCTTAGTTGCTGCCTGGCTTGCCTTATTTTGCCTGCTTCTCAGCCTAGTCCCTTTGGGGGCTGTTCCACCGAGAGCCATGTTCTGTTGAGAGCAGCGGGCTTGGCGCTCCTGTTAGGCGGCGCCCATCCCCCTGCCGCTTGTGGTCTCTGTGATTCTCCGGGGGTGGTGCGGTCCGCCATGGAGGTCACCACCGTCCCCTGCTCCTTGTTTCTTCTGCGGCTTTTGCGAAGGTTGCCGATGCCCGTCGCTATTCCATTTGGCCACGGCTCGGCGGCGAGGCTGCCTCCGCCCATTCTCCGCTTGGACTGCTGTGACCTGATGCGGGGATTGCTACTGCCAGCTGCTGCTTGGCTCCGCTGTGGCCCGATGCAGAGACCTTGTTGTCTGCCGCTGTTCGATCCTGTCACGGCTGGAGGAGGGTGCCGTCGCCACCTGTTGCTGTTTGGTTTCGCCGCGGCCCGACAGGGGGATTGCTGTTTGCCGCCGCTTGATCCTGTCGTGGCCCGAGGAGGAGACTGGTGATATCTGTTGTCGCTTGACCATCTTGCGATCTTCTGTGCTGCTGCTGTCGGTCGCCTGTTCCTGCCTGGCTTGGTGTGGAGGCTGTTGCCGTCTGCTGCCGGGCAAGATGGCGGGCGGCCCCTCTCATCTGGGTGTTTCCAGACTGCGGCTGTTTGTTTTTTGCCAGATACCATCTTGGCCTGTTTGCCTGCTCCAGCTCCGCTGCCCTGTCACAGGCAAGGATATCAACATTGTGCCAGCTCACCAGTGCTGAGACTATTCCACTGCTGCATCCTGCTGTATTCCATCGTATCTATGAACAGATCCCTGGGTGCAGTGTCCTGGTTACCCACAGCTTGCTTTGGTGACCCTGGCCTAGAGGGGGTTTGTGGAGATGGTAGTACATCTAGGACCTGTGGGACTCAGTAGTGCCCGGCGATCTGGTGCCTCAGATTAGGACGCAGGACTCCATCTATTGTTTAACTCCATCTACGTTCTACCCCCCTTTCCCTCCCCCCCCCATTATATCCATCTTTTTGCTGTGGCTTATGTGCCCTTTGTTATGTTTAGATTTGTTTGTTTTATTTATTTACTTATTGTTATTGTTTACTGTTTTGTTTTACTGTTTGATCGGTTATTGTTATATTTTATTTGTATTTTAGTTGATATTTAATTCCCCCCCCCCAAGTTGCCACGCTTGCAGGGACTGCTATTCCAGTTGTTTCAGGCCGTGGGTGTTACGCTAGGAGTTGGGGGGTTAGTCAGGTGAGAAGAACTCGGGCCTGTCCCCCGTTCTGACCCCCCAACTCACTGCCACGTGTCTCGGAGCCGTCCGGCCAGGGCCTCTGACCTGTCCTGTCTCCTGATTAACGCCAGGTCGGTCCATAATAAGATCCCCATCCTTTATGATGCCACCTGGGATGGGAGGGCCGACCTGGCTTGTATTACCGAGACCTGGGTGGGAGCAGAGGGGGGAGCTTTGCTCTCCCAACTGTGTCCCCCTGGGTTCCAGGTTCAGGGCGTGGGCAGGTCGGAGGTCGTAAGGGGGGAGGGGCGGCCATCGTTTATAGGGATTCTTTGCATATCAGCAGGGTCTCGATGTTGGTAAGTCTGGGGTTAGAATGTCTTCATCTATTGATGGGACAGCGGGACAGATTTGGGATTGTGCTGGATTGCCGCGCTCCCCGCAACCCAGCACAATGCCTGCCAGAGCTCACAGAGTTCATATCGGCTGCACTGTTGAGGTCCCCCTGCCTCTTGGTGGTTGGTGACTTCAACGTGCATGCTGGCAATGGGCTCTCCGGGGCAGCTCTGGAATTCATGGAGTCCATGACCTCCATGAATCTGACCCAGCACGTTGTATGCCCCACCCATAGATCTGGACATACCTTAGACTTGGTGTTTACCTCCACGTCAGAGGATTCTAATCTGAAGGTTGGGAACATTGTTTCTCTACTGGTGTCATGGTCAGATCACCACCTGCTGACCTTTTCCTTATTGACCACTGCCCCTCCCCACGGGGAACCTCAGCCTCTGGTTTGGGCTCGCCCCCAAAGGCTCCTGGATCCTGCTCGGTTCCGGGAGGCCTTCGGGGAGCTTCCTAACGGCCTGGCTGACGATCCGGCCGAAGCTGTGGTGGAGCATTGGTTTGTTGAAGTCTCCCGCACTGTTGACCGGATCGCTCCTAGGTGCCTTCTCCATTACAGAGCTCTCTCTTCACCATGATACACGGCGGAGTTTAGAGCGATGAAGCAAGAGCGGAGAAGGCTAGCGAGCAGATGGAGGACGGTCCGGACAGCATTTAATAAGGCTGTAGTTTCTATCCAGACTAGGTGCTATAACCGGGCAATCAGGGAGGCTAAAACATCTTTTTTCTCCCTGAGGATTAGTGAGGCCTTGAACCGCCAAGCGGAGTTATTCTGTGTGATTTGCGACCTCACTAACCCTAGTCTGGTAAGGCCTCCTCCTACTGAGTTCAGTAGTGAGACATTTGCAGCCTTTTTTAGATCAAAAATAGAGGCCATCCGGACCGGGCTTGACTCCGGTTGCACTAGCCTATCCTCGGCATCCCCTGTCGCTGCACCCCCTCGCTCTCCTCAGTTGGATGAATTTGGGCCTGTTTCCTCGCTTGAGGCCTCTAGGGCTATCGCTCATTACCGGCCTGCGTCCACCCCCTTTGATCCTTGCCCATCTTGGCTCATAAAACCTGCCAAAGGGAGCATGCCCGAATGGGCCTCTATCATCTCCACTGCCTCCTTCAGGGAAGGGATTTTTCCCTCTCGCCTGAAGGAGACAGTGGTGAAGCCCATTCTGAAAAGACCTGGCTTGGCAATGGACGAATTGGCCAACTACCATCCGAGTGCCAACGTCCCCTTCATGGGCAAGGTTATCGAGAGGGTGGCCGCAGTTCGGCTTCAGGCGTTCCTGGAGGGAGAACATCTCCTTGATCCATGCCAGTCTGGGTTCAGGCCAGGTCGGGGAACTGAGACAGTCTTGGTCGCACTGCAAGATGACCTCCTCTGGGGGGGGGGGGCGACAGGGGTAGCTCTACCCTGTTGGTCCTTCTGGACCTGTCAGCGGCCTTTGATACCATCGACCACGGTATCCTGCTGGATCGACTCTCCGAGATAGGTATCGGAGGCACTGTTCACAGTTGGTTCCGGTCCTTCTTGGAGAGCCGTCCCCAGCGTATGCAGCATGGGGGGGGGGTCGGCCCCATGGACACTCCCTTGTGGGGTGCCACAGGGGTCGTCCCTCTCTCCCATGTTGTTTAACATCTATGTGAGGCCGCTGGCAGAGGTCATAAGGAGATTTAGAGTCTGCTGTCACCAGTACGCTGATAACGCGCAGCTCTATCTCTCCTTCTCCACCTCTGCAGTTGAGGCTGTCCAGATCCTCGACCAGTGCCTGAATGCTGTCATGGCATGGACCAAGGCTAACAGACTAAAACTCAACCCCGAGAAGACCGAGGTGATGTTCTTTGGGACTTCCCCTTCCGGGTATGGAGGCCCTCTTCCCAGTTTGGAGGGTGTTTCCCTTCAGCTGGCGGACAGTGTTCGGAATCTGGGCGTAGTCCTGGACCCGGCGCTTACCATGGAAGCCCAGGTGGCCGCCGTGTCCAGGACTGCATTTTTCCATCTTCGCCAAATTGCCCAGATTCGCCCATATCTGGATGGGGACTCCCTCAGAACTGTTGTGCAAGTGCTGGTGATCTCGAGAATAGATTACTGCAACACCCTCTACATGGGGTTGCCCCTGACTCTCCTTCGGCGACTGCAGCAGGTCCAGAATGTGGCGGCCAGACTGGTGGCGGGTGTGCGTCGGTACGACCACATCACCCCAGTTCTGGCTCGCCTGCATTGGTTACCCGTTGCATCCCGAATCAGATTCAAGGTCCTGGTTTTAGTTTATAAAACCCTCCATGGCCTAGGCCCTGACTACCTGGCAGAGCGGATCTCCCAACGGTCAACTTCGGCCCGACCTACCAGGATGTCACAGGCACACTCGCTATGGGTGGCCACACCCAGGGAGGCTGGTAAAACATCCACCCGAAACCGAGCCTTCTCTGTGGCTGGCCCCACCTTGTGGAACCATCTCCCTAGCGAAGTGCACCTTGCACAGTCCCTGCCAGCCTTTAGGAAGGCATTAAAGACCATGCTATTCTGTGAGGCATTTGGTGACTTAGGTTGATTTTTTCCCCCGCCATCTGCCCATTGTTTTTTAAGTCACTTAAGTAGTTTCTCTGTTTAATTGTTCATGTGCATTTGTTTGATTCGACTATCTGTTTCATTTTATATTGTTGTAAACCGCCCGGAGTTCCTCCGGGAAGACAGGCGGTATATAAGCTCTAAAATAAATAAATAAATACTGACCATGAAGTGTTCAAATAAAAACATAGAAGAACACTAAAAGAATCCTAAGTCCTATATATAATCTAAATGGCATTTCTAATTAATATAAAGTCCACATAAAGAATGGATTCACTTTATTGAACTCAGTTTACAGTGAAACAGAAGAACTGAGGATAGAAACCAGAGATATCACCATATAAAAATGCAAAAGGGGGGAAAGATTATTCCTGCTGTAAAAAGAAAAGAAAAAGGCTAAATTGGTGATAGAAAATCACTTAAAATGGTTAAAACAGACAACTAGTAAAAGTAACAGTTGACAGAAATAGGGTGAGAATCCTGAATGTAACTTTTAAACAACTATTATGTAGAGACAAAGAGAACTATTAGAATAATGAGTGAAATGGAATATAAAAACAAAAGAGGTAAAATAAAGCACCTTCAACAACAACAACAACAACAACAACAACAACAACAACAAGGTAAAAAATAATTCAAATCTATCAATCAGGATTACTTTACAAATGCCATAAAGGCAAAAATCTAACTAAACTAAAGGGAAATTTAAACCCAGATCAGGGATACTGAAACATCAACAGCATTTTTGTGTTTTTTGTGTTTTTATGTGAACCTCCCAGAGTTCCCTTTTGGGAAATTGGTGCAGTATATAAATAAATAAATAAATAAATAAATAAATAAATAAATAAATAAATAAATAAATAGAACATATTATCTGATTAGTGTTCGAGATGGGAAACATTAGAAAAATTAAAATTAAAGGGGGAGATCCGTGTGGCCATTATAAAATACAAATGCAAGACTAGGCTATAGTTGATACTCTTACAGGCCACTAATAAAAAACTTTAAAAATCACTGTAAAGAGGCAGATGAAACTATCAACCATATATTGAGTTGTTGCAAGAAAATTGCTCAGACTGATTACAAACAGTATCATAATGTAGTTGCTCAAATGGTCCACTGGAATTTGTGTCAGAACTATTATCTGCCTGTAGCAAAGAACTGGTGGGATCATAAGCCTGAAAAAGTGATTGAAAATGAGCATGCAAAATTACTTTGGGACTTCCGAATACAGACAGACAGGGTTTTGGAGTATCATACCCCGGATATTCTGATTGTGGAGAAGAAAAAGGTGTGGATCATTTGCTATACCAGGTGATAGTAGAGTCACCGAGAAACAACTTGAAAAAATTACTCAATATCAGGATATGAAAATTGAACTTCAGAGACTCTGGTGGTCCCAGTGGTAATCGGCACGCTGGGTTCCATAAAGAGCTAAGCAAGTATTTAGAAGAAATTGGAGTTGACAAAGTCACCATCAGTCAGCTGCAGAAAGTCACCTTACTGGGATCTGCTCACATAATTTGTCGATACATCACGTAGTCCTAAATGCTTTGGAAGCGTTTGACTTGTGATTTGTAATACAAAATCCAGCGTAGTTAGCTGTGTGATGATGATGATGATGATGATGATGATGATGATGATGATGATGATAATAATAATAATAATAATAATAATAATAATAATAATAATAATAATAATAATAATAATAATAATAATAATAATAATAATAGATTTTACCCTGCATGGAATGAGAAATACTAGATTTGTTGGTTCCAAAAAAGAAGAAATAGTAGAGAACACGGACTGTACATTGGCTATTGGAGCATACCAAAGAATTTCAGATCAGTCTGTTTTACACACAATGGCATAGCCTTTAACTATGTGGATCATAAAAAGCCATTTCTAAAAGAAATAGTGTGCCTCGACACTTGATTTTCTTGATGCATAACCTATACTCTGGACAAAGACAAAAAGTTACTGTTAGGACAGATTACAAAGAACAGAATGGTTTCCTATAGATAAAGGCTGTGGTCCTACCAGCGTTTTCTGCGTAGTTTCCCAGCGGTGAACTGTGTAGTAAAAGATAGTGCGCTAACCGGGAAGAGAAGTAAATTCTGGTCCCGGCCGACCACGCCCCTGGAACAGCAGTTTCAGCGAAGTTTCCTAAACCACCGCCAGGGGCTGTATTTAGAAACTTCGCTTGAAAATGCTTACTTATTTGCTTCTGTAACCATGAAAGGACCCTGAAAATACGCAGTAAAATCAATTGTTCCACTTTAACACCACGGAGGCTTGGAAAGTAGAGCCGGAAAGAAAATGCAAAGTAGACAGGTAGAGACTGAACCAGAATACTAAAATATGACGCAGAAGAGAGGACACTAACTGCACATTAAAAACCACGTGACCGCCCGGAAAAAAATATGCAGGAAATTTATATTCACAGAAAACTCTGGTAATACCGCGGCCATAGGTTGCAGACAAAAATATATTTATATATGTTCAGGCTGTACGCAGAACATATGCAGAAAGCTGAGCTAGATTCAGAGGAAAGTGGAGTGAAAAACAAAAATCATGATTATAATCGAACTACAAAATTTTAATGCTGACAATGAAGAAACTGAATTTTTTAAGGCGGAGATCTTGGTTCAGTTATCAGATCAAATGGAAACTAAAGTCAAGAAATCAGAAGAAAAAGCAAGTGTTAATTCAGAATACTGGAAGACTCGTGAGGGAGTTATACATCTCCAGAAAACATCTGTCTCCAAATCTAAATCAGACTGACTTCGCTGCGGCAAGCAATATGACCCATGCTTTGTGCACTCCATAAGTATATTTCACAATTGGCCGGGGTAATATGTTTTTGTACTCACCCCATCCTCAGATAGATGGAGCTCTGCTCATGACTTTCTAGATTCCACCAAGCTATTTATCCACCAGCCTTTCCAGTTCTGGTTGTGCTCCTATTTAGAAAGTTAGTACTTTTTAAACTTAGCAAGGTGGTAACATAAGAAGAAAAGTGATTGGTTATTTGGGGATTTTGGGATCTAAAGAGCGAAGTTCAAATAATGTGGCTTCCATTGGAGCCTTGTTTTGCCCCATATTCTATTCAACAGGTGCATGAAAGCACTGGGAGAGGCTGGCCAGAATTTTGGGGTTCAGTGACATAAAAGCTGCAGACAGACAGCTCGATCTCACCTTTCCATTGACATCCAAGGAAGCTGTTTTGGTTTTACATCAGTGTCTGTTGTCAGTAAAGGACTGGATAAGGGTGAATAATCCGAAGATTAATCCAGACAAAACAGTAAGAAATTCTTTAAAAATTTAGACAAGACAGAGGTGCTCCTGGTCTGTCAAAACACAGATCAGATCAGAGATTTGGATTGCAACCTGCACTAAATAGGGCTATGCTCCTTCTGAATACATAGGTTCCGAAGTTGGACATGCTACTGGATTTGTCCGTCATCCTGGATGCCCAGTTTTCAGGGGAGTGCTCTTGCAGAGCTAAAACCCATGTCCCAGCAGCACCCCTTCCTGGAAATGTCTTATCCATCCACTGGTACCCAGTCACATCCCATTTGGATCACTTTAGCACAGTGGTGTCTAAACTTCAGCCCTCCAGATGTTTTGGACCACAACTCCCACAGTCCTTTGTCATTGGCAATACAGGCTTGGAATTCTGAGAGTTGTGGTCCAAAACATCTGGAGGGCTGCAGCTTGGACACTCCTGCTCTAGCACACTGTACATGGGGTTGCCTTGGGAAAATGTTTAGAAACTTCAACAAACCCAAAATGCTGCAGCCAGATTTTTACCTAGGGTACTTTCACACAACTCCCCTGTTAAATACCTGAATTGGCTCCCAATCCGTTCCTGAGCGTGATTCAATATGCTGGTTTTGACCTAAACAACTTGGGTCCAGGCTACCTAAAAGACCACGTCTCCCTTTATTAGCCTACCCAAGTGTTAAAGTCATCAGGGATGGCCGTTCTTTTCATCCTGCTACCCTTACAGGGATGCTTAGTGAGGAAATGCGAGAGGGCCTTCTCTGTCAGTCCTCTCCCACAGGTCCTTTCTTTTCTTCTTCTTCTTTTCCTTCCTTCCACAAACAAGCAAAGACCTTTCTCTTCAGGCGGGCTGTTTTTCAGTAACTGCTGCTGAAGAGGCTCTTCTTAAAATGGGAGTGCTGTGGGTGTTTAAATGCACTTGCAGAAGAGTCTTAAACCAGTTTAATCTATTAGTTTTTCATTTGCTATCTATTTAATTATTTTTTAAAATATTGTAATAAATTATATATTTCTTAGCTTTTAATTTTTGAAGCCATGTGTGTAAATAAATAAATAAATAAATAAATAAATAAATAAATAAATAAATAAATAAATAAATAAATAAATGCTCTTCCCATTACTCATTCTCTGCTCCAGGAACTAGGAGAGTACAAATTGCAAACAATTGCCTTTGTCACATAAAAAGCCATTTTAGCAGTTCTAACTCCTATGAAGATTCCTATTTGCCCTAGTTCTCTTTTTGGATATGAAACTAAAAGCACCAGTAATATTTGTAAAGTAATCCTGATTGATAGATTTGAATTGTTTTTACCTTCCTGTTGTTGTTCTTGTTGTTCTTGTTGTTGTTGTTGCTGCTGCTGTTGTTGTTATTGTTGTTGTTGTTGTTCAGTCATGTCCGACTCATTGGGGCCCCATGGACCAGAGCACAGCACTCCCTTTCTTCCACTGCCTCCCAGAATCTGGTCAAATCCATGTTGGTTGCATCAATGACAACGTACAACCATTTTATCCTCTGACATCCCCTTTTCCTTTTGCCTTCAATTTTTCCCAACATTAGAGACTTTCCAAGGAGTCCTCTCTCCTCATGAGGTGGCCAAAGTACTGGAGCCTCAGCTTCAAAATCTATCCTTCCAGTGAACATTCAGGGTTGATTTCATTCAGGATGGATAGGTTTGATCTCCTTGTAGTCCAGGGGACTCTCAAGAGTCTATTCCAGCATCACAGCTCAAAATAATCGATACTGCAACAATCAGCCTTCTTTATAGTCCAACTCTCACTTTCATACATCATTACTGGAAAAACCATAGCTTTGACTATCTGGACCTTTGTGGGCGAAGTGATGTCTCTGCTCTTTAAGATGCTGCCTAGGTTTATCCTCGCTTTCCTCCCAAGAAGCGAAGTCTTTTAATTTCATTGCTGCAGTCACCATCTGCAGTGATCAAGGAGCACAAGAAAATAAACTCTATCATTGCCTCCATTTCTTCCCCTTCTAATAGCCAGGAGGTGATGGGACCGATGGACATCATCTTAGTTTTTTTGATGTTGCGATTCAGCCCATTTTTTCACTCTCCTCTTTCACCCTCATTAAGAGGTTCTTTAATTCCTCCTCACTCTCTGCTATTAGAGTAGTATCATCTGCATATCTGAGGTTGTTGATATTTCTTCCGGCAATCTTAATTCTGGCTTGTGATTCATCCAGATCTGCCTTTCTCATCATGTACTCTGCATATAAGTTAAATAGGCAAGGTGGCAGTATACAGCCTTGTCGTACTCCTTTCCCAATTCTAAACCAGTCAGTTGTTCCATATCCAGTTCTGACGGTTGCTGCTTGTCCCACATATAGATTTCTTAGGAGACAGATAAGGTGGTCAGGCACTCCCATTCCTTTAAGAACTTGCCAATAGTTTGTAGTGGTCCACACAGTCAAAGGCTTTGGCATAGTCAATGAAGCAAAAGTAAATGTTTTTCTGGAACTCTCTGGCTTTCTCCATAATCCAGCGCATGTTGGCAATTTGATATCTAGTTCCTCTGCCCCTTCGAAATCCAGCTTGCACTTCTGGGAGTTCTCTTTCTACATACTGCTGCAGCCGCCCTTGTAGAATATTGAGCCTAACCTTCCTAATGTGTGAAATGAGTGCAATTGTACAAGAGTTGGAGCATTCTTTGGCATTGCCCTTCTTTGGGTTTTCCAGTCCTCTGGCTACTGCTGAGTTTTCCAAATTTGCTGGCATATTGCATGTAGCACCTTTACATCATCCTTCCCATAAATTATTTTCAGATGTTACTCTTCATTTTTACATGTTTATCAAGCATTAAAATAAAAACACAAAATACAAGAAGAGAAACCAATGTAAAAGAAAGATAATCCAAAAATTCAAATAATCAATATAATTTTTAACAAAACCATTAAAACAGCAAGGAAAAATATTATAATTAGGTAGTCTAACTCATAAACTGCCAGAAAAAGTCAGCTGTTCTTCTACCTGGATTTTAACGCTGTATTCAGTGAAAATTGTCTCCCCTGACATCCCTCCCCCCTTTTTGAAAGGGTGTTTTTGTGGTACCATCTCTACATTTAATAAATATGGACTAGAAGACTTCTGTATCAAACTGGAAAAATACCCACTTTTAAAGTATTGGGATGTTTTCCCCAACAGTAGTCAGATGGAATATACAGAGAAGATGTTTATAATGGAGTCACATAAATCTCACAAAAAGTTTAGCCAACTCCGATCAGACATAAGTGGCCTGAAACAGTTTGGATTCATTCAAACAGCCTTTCATCTACAAGTACAATTAATGCTCACAAAATTCTGTAGAAAAGAGTGACTGATGAGGCAACATTGAAATACAGAAGTATAAATGCTCTAGTTGGATTAGAATCTCAATGAGAGGTGAAGAAGATAAGGGAAATCAGAAATATCATTTTAAAAGAAGTAGGTTCATGTGAAAAAGAAAATATATAAAACTCTCTTTAAATTATATGGCTTTATGTATCAGGACATAACAAAAATAATCTGGTCCTTAGCAAGTCTGACAATTAGATAAATGCAACCTCGATGAACAACAGCACATGATATGTTACACCATGCCATTATTTATTTATTTTTTAAAAAATAAAGACAAGATGGAGAAGCTATTTTTATTCCAAAATTTAGCATTATTTTCCTAACCGCCCAGAGTGGCCTCTGTTGCTAGACGGTGCAGTATAGAAATCTATTAATAAATAAATAAATAAATAAATAAATAAATAAATAAATAAATAAATAAATAAATCTTTTGTTCTTCAAAGTCAATAGAAACTGAACCTATTGGTTATCATTTTCAAACATACAAAAATGACACTTTAGGAACCTTCTTTGTGAATTCCTTCAGGGTCACTTCCATCTTGGATAGATATGTCCTAAGCACCTCTGATCTCACCTGATTTCGGAAGCTAAGCAGGATTGGCCCTGGTTAGTACTTGGATGGGAGACCACCAGGGAATCCCAGGTGCTGTAGGCGCCTGGAGTAGGAACTGGCAAGCCACTCCAGTATTCCTGCCAAGAAAAACTCCATGGACATGGGGTCACAAAGAGTTGGTCACGACTGTAATGACACAACACACAGTTGTCCAAGCAATCCTGTCCTCAGCATACACTGACAGAAGTAAGAAATTGCACTAGCTCTTTTATGCTCAGATGGAGAAAGAATGATATGAGGCAGTAAGTGGCCAAACAACCCTACATTCAAGATATATAGGCTGAGGAGAAGTGAGAAGTGTCAATAGTATTGCTATGTTGTCAACCCAAGGTGCTCTGTCCCATGAAAACACAGAGGTTACCTTCCTCCCATAACCTACACCCCTTCAGGCAAGTACCACCACCACCACCACCTCCTTACTTGTGAAAAAAACAGGTAAACATTACCCAAAAGTAAACTGGGTAAACTTTTTTTAATGAATAAACGAACAACGGAAAGACTTGTGTGGATCCATCTCACAGAGAATAAACATTTCCAGTGTTAATAGATTGCTCAAGCAAGAGATAAAATAGATCGCACAGAAGCTAAAAACCTTTTTAAATGTGAACCAGGCCACTCCAATTTCTCCTGTCTAGACAGTAAGAAGAAGCACAAGGCCTGGTCCCCAAAAAGCTACTATGTAAAAGACAGCCAAACATTGTGAGTAGAGATGGACACGAAATGAATTTTTCTTGTTTCATTATTCGTTATTCATTTCGTTACGTAACAAAATGAATAACGACCCTAGGGGAAAAAATTAACACGAAATGAAATGAACCGAGAAAAATTGGTTCGGTTAGGTTCATTACATTAATGGAGGGCAGAGATTTCTCCTACCTGGTGCTGGTCCAAAGGTCCTTTTGTGCCAAGCTGCATGAAGGGAGCACACACCTCATTGGTGCCATTGAGGGACACAGCGGGCTTGAGCCTCAGCCCAGCCCCGGGAGGGGAGATAAGCAGGCTACATTTAGGCGGCCAGAGCAGCGCAGCTTCGAAGCCACCCCCTTGCACCTCCCTCCTGTGGGCCGTTATCACGGGGCTGATCACGAGGGGAGAGAAGGAAGCTGCGTTTTGGTGGCCAGAGCAGCGTGGCTTCAAAGCTGCCGCTCCCTTGCACCTCCCTCCCACGGCCCATTATCCCAGGGCTGATCGGGAGGGGAGATAAGGAGGCCGCGCTTAGGCGGCAGAGCAGCGCGGCTCCGACGTTGCTCCCCCTCTTTATTCCTCCCACGCCCGTTTGTAGGCACCCCCCAGCTCCGACCGGGCCCCAGAGGCCACGCAGTGGGCGCTGGGGGAAAAAGCAGGTAAAATTGAATAACAAATTAATGAAACAATGAAATGATTTTTTGCAAAAATTCACAAAAAATGAAATGAAACAACCAAACTCCTTAACGAAACTAAACGAAACACAATTTTTTTTGATTCGTGCCCGTCTCTAATTGGGCATGAAGGGCTGATAGTTGTTATTTAACAAAGGAGAAAGGGCAACACATGACAGGCAGACAGACGGCCGCTGAGGGCACATACTAGCAGTACTGCAGCAGTGAATTTCCTCCACTACCGGTGTGCTGGACTAGATGACCTTTGCAATCTTTTCCAACTCTGGAATGCTGGTGGTGGCTCCCAATAGCCTTGAATCTGACATTTTAGAAATAAAACCAAAGGGCATGTTTAAAGATGAAACTTACTTTGCTGTTGTGGATATTTCCTATTTAATATTTCACTCCAGTATGTAATCATGCCCATATTGTTTAAGTTTGTTACCCTACACCAGTGATGGCGAACGTTTTAGAGACTGAGTGCCCAAACTGCAATTCAAAATCCACATTTTTTGCAAAGTGCCAATACAGCAATTTAAGCTGAATACAGGTGGCTGTGAAGGGGCGATGTTTGGTGCCCATAGAAACGGCTCCGAGTGCCACCTTTGGCACCTGTGCCATGGATTCACCAACACTGTCCTACACTCAGGATTCAGATGCATTCTGGAGTCTGATGAAGAGTTCAAGTGACCACCCAGTGTGTTTTACAATCATTTACCAAGATTGGTGAAGCATGACATCATGCAGGAAAATGAAATTTGCTTCTCCTTAATATATACAATATAATGCAGGACAAGAAAACCTCTGTGCATGTTTTAAAAGAGGAGCATAATAAACACATCAGCACCAAACGGTGAATCAAAACAAGTCTGTGACCTATTCAGGACAGCATGAAATAAATTCTAAGATGATATGATCCAAATAATATGATTTATATGATATGGTTACCAGAGTTTATTGAAAAGTATGTAACATCATTTTTGCCCATCAGGGCCTTTTTTAGTTTTGAACTGACTCACATCCCAGCCCACAAACTAAAGCAGAAAACTTGGATCTAAAACTAATCTGCATTTCTTTATTTTTAAAAGATATATTTTATTTTTAAAACTAACAAAGTAACAAGGACTATATTGTCAATGTGGTCCTGAGCTTCAGCCTGATGCTGGTGGTGCTCATTTAACTAAGTCTGAAGTCGTCCCCACAGTTGGCAAGCCTGCCTCAGAACTGCAGAAGGGACCAGTTCCTCCCTTGGTTCCTCTTCCTGCTCCTCAAGTGAGCCTTGCTGCTCCTCCTGCTGCAGACCCACCAGATGCTCAGTGGTAAGGTCAGTATTGTGTCCCTCCACCAGTTCAGTGACATTAGGCTCGGAGGCCTCCAGGCCCATGGTCCTCCCCAGGGAAACAATCTCCTCAACCACTGGTGGCTCCTGTGCACTGGATTCGGGACACAGCACACAGTCTGGCCACAGGTTTTGCCAAGCAGCACTGAGGTTCCTCTGGCTGCCCCCGTCCCACGCAATTTTGATGAGCTGCAGCCAGCTCACAATACCAAAATGGTGCTTCCAGTAATCAGTCAAGGTGATGCTTGACCCATCAGTCATGTCCAGGCAATGCTCCCAGGTGTACAGTTTTTTTAAAGCTGGCTATCAACTGCTGGTCCATGTGTTGGATGAGGGGTATGGTGTTCGGCAGAAGGAACATCACCTTGATGAAGCTGAATTCCTCCACTAAGTCTTCCTCAAGGCCAAGAGAATGTGCAGGGACATTGTCCACTAGCAGCAGGGCCTTGGGTGGCATGTTCTTGGCCCCCAGGTACTGCTTCCAAGCAGTACCAAAATCCTGATTCATCCAGTCCATGAACAGAATGTGTGTGTCCTAAGCCTTGGAGTTCGACCGTCAGAACACACTCAACCTCTCCTTGTTCACCTTGTGCTTTTTGAAAGCCCATGGGTTCTCTGAATGTACACAAGCAGAGGATTGTCCTTCAGATCCCCGCTGGCGTTGGCATAGAACAGGAGGGTGGAATGGTCCTTCATGGGCTTGTGGCGAGGCATTTTGGTCTCCTCCTGTGTAATGAAGGTCCTCTTCAGCATCCCCTTCCAAAAGAAGCCAGTCTCCATCACAATTGAAGACCTGCTGCAAAAGGTAGCTGTCTGCAGTCATGGTCTCCAAGAACTCTGTGGCAAAATCCTCAGCAGCAGGAAGATCTGAACTTGCAGCCTCTCCATGCTGGAGTACGCTACGGATGCCAGTTCGCACCTTGAACTTTTCAAACCACCCCCGGCTTGCCTTGAACTCTTCAGCTGAACTTCCCAGCTGCTGGGCAAGCAGGTTGAGGTGCAAAGCCTTGACACAGATGAATGCCTCAAGCACAGTGTCCCTCCTTCTCGCAAATCCACAGAAGCAGCAACTTCTCAACCTCCTCCATAACAGCTAGCCAGTGACACCCTTTGCTGCTTCTCAGCCCAGAATCTTGTCTCTGTTTTGAGGATGGTTCCAATACTGGAAACATTCTTCCCATGTTCCCTGGTGAAGTCTGTCACTCGCATGCCTTCCTCGTGTTTGCTGATGATGTCCTTCTTGACCTCCAAGAGGATCACCTCCTTCATATGCTTCCCAGCCTCTGTTGCCTTCTTTGGTGCCATGACACCAAAATCATTAGGAAGATTTTTAAAAGGTTTTACATACCCAGACTCTCAATGCTGCACTTCAAAAGCACCCAAGTTTAGCCCCACAAACAAAATGTAAAACATGCAAAGAAATCCCGAAACACATGAGCAACCAGGCCAGCACAAGACCCAAAATCCAAAGTGCATAAATTTTTAAAAAATCTAAAATATGCAGAGAAATCCCCAACCACATTAACAACCAGGCGAAACACTAAACTGCAAAGTGCATAAATTAAAAAAAATCTTAAAAGTTGCATGGAAAGACTCTAAACAGCACAACATAAATTAAAATCCAAACTGCAGGGGGGAAAAAGATTTAAATGAATGGGACCCCCCCACACACAAACACACACAAACACAGACAGAGAGCAGGAAAAAATGTAAAAGATCATACAGAGCAAACTACCAGGCATGGAACCCCACAAACACAGCCCCATGCAAAACAAAACAAAGAATAGCAGAACAATAATCAACCTACCTTTCCAGCAGTAGATAATTGCAGAAACAAGCATTCCAAAATTACCGCAAACACCTTCCAAAATGGCTGCAAATCTCTCTCTCTCTCTCTCTCTCTCTCTCTCTCAACCACCACTGCACACCTCCTTACTCCACACCACATGCAACCCACAGAGGTCCAGAAGCATGTTGTAGGTGTTTTAAACCCTCCCAGATGCAATGCGCCCTGAAAGAAACATTTTTCAAAAAAAAAGTCATAACTCAAAAAACAGGCTTTTTAAAAATAACTTGAATGTTTCCTATACCTGCAGATTTCTATTCGTAACCCAATTTTTTTGTAATTCGGGGTGTTCATAACCACTGAAGGTACCACTGAAACATTTCCACAACTGGCAAAGGGAGAATTGCAGCCATTTCTACCATTTGCAACCATCTGTGTGAATTGAGATTTTTGTCACTTTTGTATCTAAAAACAAAAAAACCAGAAATCGCTTAAATACAAGTGATGACATATGCATAGCTCTTTCAAAAACAGGAACATCACTTCCAAAATATTATTATGAATAGAAAACAACAATTTAGCCACTACACATTGAGATATTATATTAATTTTATGTCAACATACATATATGTATCTATTTTTGAAGTAAATAAATTATTTTTGCAATAAATATAATTTTCTAACAAATACATTAGAACACATTTTTCAAGAGGTGTTGATAATGTATTTTGAGATTCAATAGGATGCCGACCATTAAAAAGATTAAGAACTGCTGTGCTAGTGCCATATTGCATGAATTATATGCCAAACAAGTGGAGTTAGCTTTTAATGAAGGGCAATTTTTGGCTACAGGGGCATGGTGGCTCAGTGGGCTAGAGCGCTGAAACTGTCAGCTGCAAAGCCAGCAGCGTGGCAGTTTGAATCCTGGGTGCCACACAGTGGAGCAAACTCCCACTGTTAACCCAGCTCCTGCCAACCTAGCAGTTCCAAAGCATGTAAATGCAAGGAGATAAATAGGTACCGCCCGTAAAAAGTGGGAAGGTAAACAGTGTTCCGTGCGCTGAAATGCATTCAGTCATGCCAGCCACAGGGACAAGGACTTGCACAACACTGGCTCTTGGGCTTGAAAACAGAGATGAACGCCACCCCTAGAATCAGACACGACTAGCACACAGGTTGCAGGGGGAATCTTTACCTCAGTGGTGTCCAAAGTTCAGCCCTTCAGATGTCTTGGACCACAACTCCCACAGTCCTTTGTCACTGGCAAATACAGGCTTAGAATTCTGGGAGTTGTGGTCCAAAACATCTGGAGAGCCGAAGTTTGGACACTCCTGCTTTACCTTTACCTAATTCTTGGCTGCCTGAAACTTACCCCCACTGAAAATGTCTGTTTTGGCTGGCATTGCCCCTCCAGAGGTATGTGGAGAGGTACTAGCAAATAATGAATGAAATAACCAGACTCATCCACTTCATGAAAACCACCTCCCTATGGTTAAAATGGAAGAAAAGTTTTCTGTGTACCTCTCAAACTCTAAATATTAAAACAAAGAGACCAGGCCACATTTTAAAATGGCAGACTTTATTTTGAAGAATTGTCTCAGTCTTGTTTCTGACAGTCCATAATTTCTAGCTATATTATATAGAGGTTAGAAAAAAAACTCCAACATACCTGCAACACAGAATTGAAGTCATTCTGAGGAATCGTCTGGCAAATGTGTATCACCAAATTCTTGTCGGTGCTCTTTTATCCCTTGTACTGCCTTGACTCCCCACCCCACCCATCTTCCCCAGTGGTGCTTCTCCCCTATGACTTGCTGCTGCTATTGCTTCTACCAACAACATGAGCCTGGGTTAGTGCAGCTGCACTACCCATGGTGAGTCCTTAGCCTCCAAGCTCCTTTTCTTTCCTTCCTCTCCTCCAGGGGACTGCTTGGGGGCTGGACCAGCAGTAACAAAGGCAGTAGCGCTTCCTCTTGCTTGTCACCAAACCTGCCAGCATCAAGCAACCCCTGAAATGGTTGGGGCAGCAGGAAACCTACAAGGCACATTGTCCAGAATACCCTTGGACCTCCAGCTGGCCAGGACAATAGGGTTGCTTACTAGAGATGGGCATGAAACAAACGTTTAGTTCATTTAATTATTCATTTTTAATCTAACAAAACGAATAACAAAGCCCAGAGTGGATTTATAACAAAACGGAACAAACCAGGGAAAATGGTTCGGTTAGGTTTGTTTCGTTTTAATTGGGCGATGGAGATGTCTCCTACCTGGTGCTGGTCTGGAGGTCCTTCAGGGATGGCGACCAGTACAAAAAATTAAAAAGGAGCACCGACCAGGCCTCAGGGGTGGCCTGGTCGACACCCTAAAATCTTAAAAAACATATATTAAAAACCCAGTGCTGACTGGGCCCCAGGGGCCACACGGTTGGCACTGAAAGAAAAACAAAAACAAAAAGAGCCCCATGCTACAGATGTAGTGCAGGGCCAAACCCGGAAGTTTAAAAAAAATTAAATTAAAATTTAAAAAAGGAGTGCCGACCAGGCCCCAGGGGTAGCCTGGTCGGCACCCTAAAATCTTTTAAAATATATATTAAAAAACCCAGCATTGACCGGGCCCCAGGAGCCACACAGTCAGCGCTGAAAGAAACAACCACCACAACAAAAGCCGGCCACACTACAGCTGTAGCATGGCCAGAACCGGAAGTAAAATAAAAATAAAATAAAAATCTAAGAAGAAGAAGAAGAAGAAGAAGAAGAAGAAGAAGAAGAAGAAGAAGAAGAAGAAGAAGAAGAACCGACTGGGCCCCAGGGGTGGCCTGTTTGGCACCCTAAAATAGTTAAAAAATTAAAATAAAGAAAAAAAAACACCCACTTGGCCCAAGGGGCCGCACGGTGGGTGCTTGGGGGGGAAAAAGAGCCACTGCCACAGAGGCCAGGAGCTGCCGCTGCCGCTGCCACCACTGCTGCCACTGCTGCCGGTAAGAACCAAACCCAAACTGGTTTGGGGTTGTATAACTTTTTTAAAAAATTGTATGAACCCAAACCTGAACCAAACCAAGGGTGGGCCCGAACCAGACGAACACGAACCATGGGTTTTCTGGTTCATGCTCACCTCTATTGCTTACTCCTCTTTCAGCTTTGTCCCATTGTACCTTCCATCATTAGTGAGAAATGGCAAGATAACAATAGTCAAAGAGAATGCACAAACTTCTAAGCTCCCTGGACTTAACTTTTCCTGTCATGGAAGGGGGTGGTGGAGAATGTGTTTGTCATCACGTTATTGCTGCCTGGCTGCTAGATTCTTTTTTCCTGCTGACTGCAACTGTGTCAGGGATTTACTGTACAACTCCATTGGCTTCGCTAGCATGGATGCAGCAGTTAATTTTCCTGGGAATGATTTTGAACCCAGCTACATACAGCTTTATGGGAACTGCCATTACAATTGAATGATGGCAGTCTTTGTGAACTGGGCACTGTTGCTTGTGAGGCTCGTGGCTGCATGATTATTAGAAAATAACAGAATCAAAATTTTTGTGTTAGCACATCTTTCAACTGAGATCAATCAAGTTTTGATGTTCAATCAAAATGTTTATTGGCATTAAACTAAACATATAAATTCCAGATAATATAAAATAAGCACAACCAGATTACACCAAGGTTTTTCTTAAGGAGTCATCTTTACACGTCACAATAGCTAGGTATTTAGCTACATGCTCAGTCAGCTCATGATGTTTGTCAGCTAACAGAAGTCGGGTTAGGTTCCCAGAGGAACCTGAGAAGTTAGAAGTAACAGAATTCAATAATAGTTGGTGGGGCTGGTTGAATTTTCAGAATGTGTACGATTGAATCTGGTTCAACTAAACAGTGTTTACACCGTTGATTCTCAAAGGGAATACTGTGAAACCTGCCAGCTAGAACTGCAGAGGGGAAGATGTTGAATCTGGCTAACACAAATGCCCTGTGCCATAGTGGATTGGTAAGGTTGGAAAAATAGTTGATTCCAGATACAGAAAGAGGAAATAGCCCATATAAGTGGGGAGAACAAACTGGGTTTGTTCTCCACTGCCAAAGTTTGAAGCTCCATATCAAGGATTCTCTGACAGACAATACGGTAAAGTTGAATTTCTCCACAGTTAGTCTGAGAATCCAGGTTACTACCAATTGAAGCAAATTTGGAGCTAATAAGGGAGCTCCAAGCAGCAGTGCAAGAATCTCTTAATAGATCAGTCAGCAGAGATTTGGGGGGGGGGGGATGTTTGAAAGTGTAAGCAAAGCCAGAATTTAATAGTAGGTAGCCAAGCAAGGGTAGTTGGAAAATGAAGATGAAGTTCACTTAATAATAACGTTGCAGGTCTGATCCAAGGGTGTGGTGTGGGAAGGGCAAGGGGTGGGGTGCCCCAGGGACAGCAATTAGGGGTGCCAAATCGCCTACTGCCCCCATCCACCATTTCTGAGTCATCTCCGGCCCAGCTGCTTCACCGTGCTCCTCTCAGCCCAAGTGCCCACCAGGGGAGGTAACGCAGCCGCAGGAGATACAGAGGATTGCCCAGCTCAGTCTATCGAGTAACCGAGGAGGAGGGAGGAGGAGGTCGAGCAAGGTGGGGTGCTCTTCCTCTGGTTGCTTGTGCTCTGATGCACCGTGCAGAGGGAAGAACGCGGAGGGCGAAGTGGGGCGATGATGGAGGCGCCTCCGGAGCAGCCCGGCTGCCTGCAGTGGCACACATAGCATGGCCCCAGCTTCCCTTTCCTTCCTTCGGGTGAGCCAGCGCCGGGCGCAAGGAGCATCCCACAGCCAAAGCAGCCGCACACCCTGGTCCTCACTTCCAGTGCCGATGAAGCCCAGCCCACCTTGCCTCGCCCTTCCTCCTGTGCATGGGAGAAGAGCCACTGCTCCCACCGCTGAATGGCCACGTTCCCTAAAGGAGGGCACCCCAGTTCTGCTGCAGCCCACCAGGGCAGCACAGGGGGGGGGGTCAGTGGGGAAGGGGTGCCGGCCTTGCACCTCTATCTCTCTGGTACCATGTGGCAGAGCTCCGCTGCCTGCCTGCCTGCCTGCCTGGGCGGTGGGCTAAGAGTCACAGCGAGACCCCCCCATTCACGCCTGTGTGTGAGAGAGGGTGGGGGACCTGCGGCAGGAGGGATGGAGTTGGAAGACACCCGCACACTTCCCCTCTGCTGGCCAAAGGGCTTGGCAGGCGTCCCCTGAGGTCGGTCAGCCTGAGAGGGTCGGGGGTCCCTCAGTGGCCGGGATCTCCCCCAGGATCCTTTTCCCTCCAAAGTGGGGCTGCAGAGCCCCTTGTGGGGGGGGGGTGCAAAAATGACTTTTGCCCCTAGCTACACCTCTGGTCTGATCATATTTGGGACACCTAAGATCTTGTGTAGAAAGGAAGCAGCTACGCAATCTGTTTCATAATTAACTGCTGCAATCCATACAGGGGCCCCATAAAAAAGTTGATTAATAATTTTAGCCTGAAAAACCTGTAGTGCTACAGGAACATATTGTTGACCACTATGGAAATGAAAATGAGCTATTGCAGAGAGGTGATTCATAGATGAGGAGACTGCCACCTTACACTGGCAGGACCATATTAATTTACAGTGGTACCTCTACTTAAGAGTGGCTCTACTTAAGAGCAATTTGACTTAAGAGTGGAAAACCGTTGACGTTTTAACTACCGACCTACAAATTTTAAATGCAGTCTGCTCAATTTACAAATGTATTTTTTATTTTATTTTTATTTTTTCATTTTTTTAGATTTGGTACCTCTACTTAACAGCTGTTTGACTTAAGGGCATGCATTCAGAATGGATTAAATTCGTAAGTAGAGATACCACTATATAATGGTGGCAGTTGGTCTACAGCAGGCAGGTCCAAACTTCAGCCCTCCTGATGTTTTGGACCACAACTCCCAGAATTCTAAGCTGAGATTGCCAATGGCAAAGGACTGTGGGAGTTGTGGTCCAAGAGATCTTGAAGGCCAAAGTTTGGATATGCCTGGTCTACAGTATTTCCTCCTCATCAGTGGGGTTATTTTAAACTGTTTTAAACTGTACTGATGACTTATGGATTCAGTTCATTTCGATTCTGCACATGTTAATGTTGCTGTCAATTTGTGAAGGGCTCAGGGTTTTGGGTTCTGTGGCCACTTAATGGCTGCTGTGCTTTAAATTTTATTTTTAAAGGCATAGCAATACATTGGATCAGCTGCCACAAAAAAACAGAAAAACAAAAAGAAAAGGAATACATTGCTCAGAACAACCCTTCTGGGTGGGGAAAGAGAACTTTGCAGTGAAAAGGCTATTTCTTAATTGACAGCGAAAAAGAAAGATGTCAGGGGGGGGAAACCCAGGAACACATTGCTTAGATGGGAGACAGCATTTGCCTCCCCCCCCACCTCTGCTTCCCCTCTCCTTGCAGGTGGAGATTCACAGACAAAAGGCCATTTCCCACTTGGGACTTTTAAAGGCAAAAATCACCAGGCAGAAAACAAACCTGGGAATATACTTATCAGAAGGAGTCAGCCTTCCCACACCACCACCACCTACGTTCCCTGGGTGCCACCATACCTGCAGCACTGTTTCAGTACATTGGTAAAGTTTGGGGAGGGGACTATTTTTTTTATTAAGGGAGGGTCCTGTGCTACCGAGTGTAGTCTCCTAAAATTGTTCAGGCAGATGGAAATAAAATGATTCTTTTCACAACAATGTGAATATTCTAGGGATAGGCACAAAACGAAAAATGAAATGCTGTTTCATCATTTCATTACCTAACGAAATGAAACAAAACAAAACAATGAAGCAGCATTTTGTTACAGACGAAATGAAACGTTTATTTTTTCCCCGTTAAAACAAATCATTTTGTTTCCTCTGTAAAACAGCTCACCGCCATAGGTTAAAAAAAAAAAGCGCCGACCTGGCCTGCAGGCCAGTTGCTCAGCGCAAGGGTAAAAAAAAAGTGCTGACGGCCCGCGGGCCAGCTAGTCAGCGCTAGGGTAAACAAACAAAGAAACAAAAAAGCACCAACCCAGCCCGCAGGCCAGCTGGTTGGTGTGAGATTTAAATTCCCTCCCACCAGATAGTTGGTGGGCGGGGGGGAAAGTGACCATGGTGCCAACAGTGTAAAATAATAATAATAATAAAAGCAAAGCAAAACAAACAAAATACAAAACAGGAGAATTTATGAAAAACAAAACAAAACACCATTTCGTGCCCATCCCTAGAACATACCCTTACACATCACAATGAAGCAGCATTTGGTTAAAGATGAAATGAAACTGTCATTTTCCTGTTAAAACAAACCGTTTCGTTTCCTCTGTAAAACAGCTCGCCGCCACGGGTTTAAAAAATAAAGCACCAACCCAGCCCGCAAGGCAGCTGATTGGTGGGAAATTAAAAAATAAAAAATAAAAATATTTAAAAGCGCCTACCTGGCCCGTGGGCCAGCTAGTCGGCAGGATGTTAAAAATTTAAAAATAAAAAAAATATGTCAACCTGGTCAGCAAGAGATTTAAAAAACAACAATAAAAAACAATAAAAGCGCCAATCCGGCCCACGGGCCAGCTGGTCGGCAGAAGATTTTTAAAAAGATTTCAAAAATTAAAAGCGTGCCAACCCGCCCTGTGGGCCAGTTGGTCAGTGGGAGAAAAAAAACCATGGCCACACCCCCAAAAGTATAAAAAGTAAAAACACAAAATGAAACAAAAAACACAATGCTTTTTTAAAAAATTAATTTTGCAATAAACGAAACGAAATGGGAAGAAATGAAAAATGAAACGATTGCCATTCCAGCTATCGTACTGCCCTCCTGACCATTTTCTGAGGGCGCCTCCTGATCTATCAATGGCATCCCCCAGTACTGACTGGGTCAGGTTTAAAAGACTCCAGCCATTGACAGATTGGTAGGAGCCCTCAGAAAATGATGCGGAGGGCAGTTCTGAGAGCAGCACAATCGCTGGAACTGCCCTCCGCACCATTTTCTGAGGGCTCCTGCCATCTGTCAATGGCTGGACCCCTTAAAACCTGGCCCTTCGGTACCAGGGGATCCCCCTGTAGGCCAGTTTTAAAGGGGTACATCCGATAACAGCTCAGTAGTAGCCCTTTAAAAATGGCTCCCAGGGCCCTGGGCACCAAATCTGGTGCCTCTATGACCCAGGGGAGCCATTTCATTTCGTACAATTTTTTTTAAAAAAATCATAAGAAATGAGACAAAATGGGGTGAGCATGAAACGAAATGAAACAAAACATTATTTTTCTGTTCCATGCCCATCCCTAACCAGAACCTTGAAGAATGCATGATGTTCAACAAGGCTCAGAACAGAAAGAACTGCCAGGAATTGTGTCATTATATTTCATAATGGACATTTTGGAGCAGAGGAAAACAAAACTGGCAGGGGTTATTTTTAAAAGAAAACAGCTGCATAATCTGAATTTGCTTGGTTGTTCTCAAATATACTTTAACATGTAGCTGTTAGCTCTTTTCCTTTCCAAAATTTGACTGCCAGCTTCTTTTTGAAACTGGGAGCTGAAGAATAATGTTTTTCTTTCTTTCATTCATTGTCTTTTTTTTATTAACCAACAATAGGGTGCATTTAGCGCATGTTAAAAGTTTGTAGGACAAGCCAGCAATGCTGTGAGACTGAAAATAGTAGCCTTGTTGCCATGGCTCCGTTTGAAATGGGGCTGCTGTTCCTATAACATCTCTGGAAAATGTTCTCATGTACATGGATGCGCAGAAGATGCATTCTGCAATTTTAGGCCACACAAAGAGCAATATTATGAGTGGGGCATGATAAAGATCTTGTGGCAAGTTAGCTTTGCACCTCCCAAGCATGCATTCCTCCAACAGCAGTCGGCTTCTTTCGAGATATATTTTATACCCAGCCCAGACACAGTCCCAAGCGTCTTTTTCTGCCATTTTTCACCTAGGACCAAATCTGTTGATAAAGTATAGAACAGAAGCAACATCTATGTACGCAGCTCATAGGGCAATGTAGGCATGCCCCTGAACACGGCAACAAGGTTTGGGAATGGTTCTCTGCCTACTCTTGGGAATGTGCTTGTCTGTCTTTTCATTCTCCTTTCCAGGCAATCTCTCTCAGCTGTAATTTTCTCTAAGGCAGCACTTCCCTATTCTCTGAGACAACAATCATGAAGTATTTAAATTCCAATTGAGTAGTCCTGCAGGAGAGGATGCCTGCAGCCAGAGAAGCAAGAATAATAGGAGACTTGGCCGAGGGACATAAGTTCAACCCCCAACTCCTCCTCCCTAGGAAGGGATGCAGCAAACTTCTTTCTCTCCTTCTCATCACCCTAGAAATGTAAATCAAGAAGACAGATGGAGGAGGGGTTAAAGCTAGGGAAAAGAGATTGAGTTGTGCTACCATCTAAGACAGGCCTTGACTATACAAGAGGCCTATTGAATAGCTGTGAAATTTGGATTTGAACCATCAGAAAGCTATTGGAATTCACAGGGACTGGGCTGATTATCTTTTGCAGAGTCTGGTGCATGGACCAGACTGTTGATACATCAGATTGTTTCTCACACTTTTATTTATTTAATTTAAATAAAGGCATCTGGGAAGGCTGAAATAAAGGAATAGGCCCAGTCAACGGCTCATAGGATCATGGTAGTGACAGGATAACTGAGGCTGAGTGACTGAGACATTCTAGAACACATTCCATTGGTCTAGTTGGCCCTGTTGTTCCAGTAATGAAACGGTAATAGAATTATATTGGTTTGCCTATGGTTGTTAGATCATCTCTAAGCCATTCGTGCATCCCACCAAATGCTTTCCTTGGGAAGATCATCAGTGTTATAATTGTGCATTTTCTTGTTCAGTCTGTTGGATATTAGCACTGTCTAAAATGGAGGACTTTTTGGAAGTACTTTAAATGCATTTTGGGAATAGCAGTCAACAACCAGGATTAACAAAAAATATTTTAATTTTTTGCAGATTTATTATGTATGCTTTGTTTAATTTTTGAATTATTGTTACATAACAAAATATAAAATGATTTAAAGACTGTGTAAAAAAGAGAGGATGAAACAGAAACGTTTTCTAGTCACAGGTTTTTTCAACGTTTGGGAAAATGTAATATATTAATATAATTCATGAGTAGCCTATAATCTGTGCCAGTTATTTTTATCCAAAAAGACCAAGATAGATAGGCACTGTGAGAGTTCCATTCTGGTCATATTTCCCATCCGTAAAGCCCACAAATTAATTACCCTTTGATTAATCAAAGATAGTTTGATTGATGGCAATGGAGCAATTTTCCACCAAAATGCTTAAAAAATATTGACTTGATATAAATTCCCTCCTTAGCTTAATAATGCTTTAATTTTAATTTTGTTACTATAAGTGTTTAATAAATAGCAAGAGATCTTTTGGGGGAATAAACCTAATTCACTCACTTTAGTCTTTTTTTTTTTCAACTGGTCATGAGACCAGTAAACGTTGGAGCAGAATCAGTGAGATGGAGAAACACCAGAACAATATTGTAGACCTCAAACCCAATCAGTATTAGTCTTTCATTAAACATTTTTTGTAAAAATAAAAACCCACTGGAATGGAACATAGTGGCCTGGAATGGAAACATCTGAGCAAGATAACATAATCAAATTCATGGCACAAGTGTGACTAAATGAGACAGATACAGCAAACCACAATCATCCACAGGAACAACATTCCAGCACTACTTCAGAACAAGACCTTGATACTGTGAAAAACAGCCCAGAATGTTGACTCTTGAGCAGAACTGTCAGCTTAGCCCATCTAACACCTGATTTTTAAAAAAAACTTTTATTTTTTTTTTACCGATAATACTTGCACAGACTAACACAGCTACCTCTTCTACATAAGGCATAATACATAAAAGGCAACCTGTGACACCCCACAGAATTGTGACCCCCCCCCCTTGGAGGTGTTGATTCCCAGGCTGGGAAACACTGCAGTAAAAGTTTAGTTCCAAAAATGAAGCCAAACCATTACAATCATATCAACATTCATCTGAGAATCCAAGTAATATATATGTCTTTTCACTGTTGCAATAAATCCAGGCAACTTTAGCTCTTCTAATTCTACAGCTTTATCTACCTGCATTGCTTCTATTTTCCATATGCACTAGATTACTTCAGAGTTGTAAAATACAAAACCTTACACCTATGTGGAAAACTGTTGGCACAAATAGTTATAAAAATCCTTCCTTGCAGCTTATGAAAAGTTACAGGTGTAATTTCCATCCAAACAGTCTTACAAGTATGAGAAATTGAAGACATTCAAATACAAAGCTTAAATTGAATGAATAAATTAATTCAGGTAAAAATAAAGAAATTTATAACTCAAAACAGGTAAATATAAAACAGAAATACATCTATTAAAATATTAACATTCTTAAAAGCAAGATTATATAAAGGAAAAAGCATTGTCCTAACTTAAAAAGCATAGGGGAAATATTGTTAAAGATAAAAACGTGTCAGTTGTGTTACTTAGTTTCTAAGAATGTTAAAAACACAAAAAGAAAAAGAATACACTTTCTAAATTACTTACCTAGCCATATCAATTAAAGTCTCTAAAGGAAAATCCATGTTGACTGCTATCCTTTGATTTCTGTTGTCTAAATCAGTATAGAATTGTGATGTGATAAATATTTTGTTGATTGTGTGTGTCCTAGCTCTACATATTTACAACACATAACTATTTTTTCCTTTCTTTCTAACTACAGTATATCACAGAGGTGAGTACACCCCCTCAGCTTTTGTAAATATTTTAGTATATATTTTCATGTAACAACACTGAAGAAATGACACTTGGCTACAATGTAAAGCAGTGAGTATACAGCTTGTATAACAGTGTAAATATGCTGTCTTCTCAAAATAGTGCAACACACAACCAATAATGTCTAAACAGCTGGCAACAAAAGTGAGTACACCCCTAAGTGACAATGTCCAGATTGGGCACAAAGTGTCAATATTTTGTGTGGTCACCATTATTTTCTAGCACTAACTTAACCCTCTTGGACATGGAGTTCATCAGACCTTCATAGGTTGCCACTGGAGTTCTCTTACACTCCTCCATGATGACATCACAGAGCTGGTGGATGTTGGAGACCTTGCACACCTCCACCTTCCATTTCAGGATCCCCCACAGATGCTCAATAGAGTTTAAGTGTTGAGACGTGCTTGAACAGTCCATCACCTTTACCCTCAGCTTCTTTAGCAAGGCAGTGGTGATTTTGGAGATGTGTTTGGGGCCATACTGCTCAATGGACCAGTCTCCAAAGGGAGAGGATCATTCTCTGCTTCAGTATGTCACAGTACATGTTGACATTCATGGTTCCCTCAAAGAACTGTAGCTCCCCAGTGCTGGCAGCACTCATGCAGCACCAGACCATGACACTCCCATCACCATGCTTGACTGTAGGCAAAACACTCTTGTCTTGGTACTCCTCACCTGGTTGCCGCCACACACACTGGACACCATCTGAACCAAATAAGTTTATCTTGGTCTCACCAGACCACAGGACATGGGTCCAGAAATCCATGACCTTAGCCTGCTGTATGTGGGCTTTCTTGTGCATCATCTTTAGAAGAGGCCTCCTTCTGGGACGACAGCCCTGCAGACCAGTTTAATGAAGTGTGTGGTGTAGGGTCTGAGCACTGACAGGCTGACCCCTCCACCCCTTCAGCCTCTGCAGCAATGCTGGCAGCACTCATACATCTATTTCACAAAACCAATCCCTGGATATGTCACTGAGCATGGGCACTCAACTTTCTTGGTCAACCATGGTGAGGCCTCTTCTGAGTGAAACCTGTCCCGCTAAACCGCTGTATGGTCATAGCCACTGTGCTGCAGCTCAGTTTCAGGGTTTTGGCAATTTACTTATTGCCTAGGCCATCTTTATGTAGATCAACAATTCATTTTTTCAGATCCTCAGATAGTTCATTAACATGAGATGAGATGTGGAACTTCAAGTAACTAGTATGAGAGAGTGTGAGAGCAATTTTGTCTTTCTTTTATTCTCATTGTTCCACACTGTTTTAGCTGTGCTTGTTGTGTTTTAGCTGTTTTTATTGGAAACCGCCCTGAGTTTCTCTATGGAAAAAGGTTGCGGTATAAAAATGCACCTAATAAATAAATAAATAAATAAATAAATAACACCAAATGTGAGAGTGAGATAACACCTGCTGGTTTCATGACACCAGGGAGGGGAAACGGCTACTTGGGCCCAATTTGGACATTGTCACTTGGGGGGTTACTCACTTTTGTTGCCAGCAGTTTAGACATTAATGGCTGTGTATTGCAATATGTTGAGGGTACAGCACATTTACACTGTCATGCTGTATACTCACTGCTTTACAAGTGTCATTTCTTCAGTGTTGTCACATGAAAAGACATGCTAAAATATTTACAAAAGGACAGGGGGTGGTACTCACTTCTGTGATATACTGTATAAATATTACTTATCTGCTCACTCAGGTGTTACAATAGGAGGAAACTCCTGCAGTTCCAACCAGAATATAAAACCTCAAAGACTTTGCATTTACCATATTTTTCCATCTATAAGATGCTGCCATATATTAAACACCCCCACTTTTAACACCCCAGATTAATAAAATCAATAAATCTTCCTTGAGCTGTCCTCCACTTCACCCTCCACTGTTTCATTTCCTTTCCACGTTCTGAAGAGTCTTCTTTGCTTTACTTTTTGCAAGGATCAGAGCCTTCTTTTCAGAAGTGAAAGTCTCAGGGTTGAGCAGCCCCTTAAGAAATTTCTTTCCACACTGAAAAGAAGGCACCAATGCTTGCAAGAACAAAGCTGAGAGGAGGACAATCAAGCACTCCAAGAAAGAAAAGAAAACAGCTGGGGGTGGGTAACAGCTGTGGGTGGGGTGTAGGAGAACCCAAATTGACCTCACTATTTCAAGTCCTCTCTGGCAGTGCTTGATTGCCCTCCTCTCTGCTTTGTTTTTCCAAGAGTTGAAGCCTTCTTTTCAGTGTGGAAAGGCACTTCAGGTACTTAATGGGCTGCTCAACCCCCAAGCCTTTCCCCGCTGAAAAGAAGGCTCCAATCCTTGAAAAAGCAAAGCACAGAGGTGTCTTTAGGACATGGAGAGTAAACAAGGGCTGCCGGAAAGGAAGGGAAACAGCAAAGTCAGTTTGGGTTCTCCTCCACCCCACCCCTACCACTCGGGGAAGGCATACTTCTATGTATAGGACCCCCTTAATTTTTAGTGTCATGATTTAAGAAAAAAATAGTGTTGTATACACAGAAAAATGCAGTACTCAGTTTTGGGGGCAAAAATAAATTCTGTTGATCAACATTAATGTTTGGACTATTCTGCAACTTCAGGAAGTTCCTACAGAATGTTTCTGCTACGTTTGTAATAATGCGAAAACCTAAAACCAACATAAGTATTTATATTACAACAAGGATTTACATTTTCCAAAAGATGGTGCTATAAAGTTATAGAAGCAAAGATCCCTTTTTCATTTACTCAGCTTTATTTACTCTGATCTTATCTGCCAGTTTACCAATCATAAGCAAAACATTCATTCAGTTGCCAGGACTGTTTATAACTTGTTTACCTTGCTCTGCTCGAGATGACTAACTGTTATGCAATGACTATTTTTTTCAGGGCATTTTTCTTGCACCCCCTTTAACTGTCTAACTCATTTAAACAAACAAGGTTTCGAACCTTGACAGAACAGCCAAACAGAATTTACCTGTCCCATCCAAGTAGAAAGACATGATGCAAGCTGCCAGTGATGCACAACCCTTGGCAGCAACATCCTAGTACCTGTTCCAGGCAGAACATCAATGTTGAGAAGAAAATAGCCTGGCGACTTCCAAATAGGACAGCCCCCCCCCCAAAATTGCCCATCCCATTGTACTAGAGGGCTTAGATGCAACAAGCCACAAAATGCCCATCTATATTGTTGGGGAGAAAGCTTCGAAGAGCATTCACAGAGTAGGAGTATCAGGATCAAGTTAGAACTGATTCAAATTAAGTGCTATTTAAAATTCTTCCAGTGTTGGCATTATTATTATTACAAATAGTTTGGTGTCCTTCCTTACAGATAAAAATAAAAAGAGTAAAGAAATATTCACATAAATGCATTCCTTGTAACCAGAGATGGGCACTAACCTCAGTTTGGAAGTTAATGCTAGTTTGTACACATTCCGTTCCCCTGCCTCCCCAGCCGGATCCCCTACTCACCAACCACCACACAATCCTCTCCTCTTCCTCTTTGGCTGTTTAACCAAGCTCTTGACTGGAACATGAACTTCCCTGCCCCACCTCCTCAGCTGATGGCCCACTCAAGCCAGTTGGCAGGACAGGGAAGCTGTGCTCTCGCCAGGGCAGGGACTGGTCAAACGGGTGAAGAGAAGTGCACTCTGACTGGCGAGTTAGTCATTGGCTGGGGAGGTAGGGGAAGGGAATGGGCATCATTTGCGATGCCATGTATACAAACAGGCACAAACCACCAAACTAAGGTTCATGCCCAACTTCTACTTATTATATGTGCACTACAGAAAAACAAAAGGGATTTATGAACTTCAACATCTATTATTATGAGGCGAGCCAAGGAGGCTGCTTGGATTAATGCCCAGTGGATCTGAGGGAAACCCAGCAACATTTTTTTTTAATTATTAAAAGTTCCTTCCCCCAAAACGTTCCATGATGCAAAGGAGACCCCTAGGGAGCCCCAGAATCTACAAGGATGGCCACAGGAAAACTTTAATTTCTTTAAATTAAATGCTTCTGACAAATGAACCAGGTTATACCAGTGCAAAGTTACAACAAAGGAAAATTTTATTTATTTATTTAATATACTGTCCATCTGGCAGCCAAGGCCATTCTGGACTGTTTACAACAAACTCAAAAAGGTACAACAGTCATCTACACGAATTACACAAACAGCAAATCAATAAAACAAAATGTACTTAAATTTTTAAAAAATTAACATTCAACAAAGAAAAAAGTGTCCTTTTAATTTTTTAAGCATCCCCATATCAAAGAGCACTTTCCCTATGGTAAGTACCATTGTGACAATGCTTAAAGATCAGATAGGCCCCATATCTTTTAGTTGAGGGAAGGGGTGGCGTTTGCTCATAATTTCATTTATAAAGCAAATTACTATTTTATCTCTGATATGCAACACTGGTCTTGAGTATAGTCTCTTTTTTTCTCACCTCTTCTCAAACAGAGACTTGATTCTATTTTCAGTGTTGTATTTGTTTCTTTTAAAATATTTATAAACTTTGTTTTTCGCTTTAAAATATTGTCTTTTACTTATACAAGCTGCCATTTTTAAAGGAGAAAGATAAATATATTTTTAAATAAATAAATCATTTTTTCTTCTATTATATATTTTCCTGTGGTTAGAACTCTAGTCTGTTCATTAATCTAAACTGGCAAATTATGTTAGGAACAATTCCTCAAACCCAGGATTAAAAGGCATAGCTTTATGCTGTTTTACAAAGCTGTTTTTCAGGGGGCACTCTCACAACATTAATTAAATAAATTAAGCCCTGAATGTAAAAGGAAAAGGAAAAAGGGAGGGGATATGTGAGAAAAGTCCTCATTCAGAATGTGTCAAACACACACAGCAGCCTCTGTGTTTCATGTATATACACATTATTATACTACATATACTACAGGGCCCGAGATGATACAGTCATCCCCTCAAGTGAATTTTTACAGCTAACAGAAAATGCCAGGGGAGGGGAAAATAACACGATCAAGTTAAAAATATGGGAGGGGGAGCATGCTTTCCCCCTAAAACAAGATGTGGCTTCATACCTTATTTAAGAAATAACCAGAAAAAATTATGTTTTGTAAAAATAAAAGTGGCTGGCTGGCTGGTGGGTTGGTTCCTAACTCTTCTAGTCACAGCTGGTTTCTCTTGAAGAGGACTGTATGGCCTCCGAACTGTCAGAATCATGGTCCCTGGGTTGCAAGAGCTTACCCATTACTCTGGTAATCTGGAAATGTCAAGGCCAACTGTGGATCTGCCTTTTGAAAGGTTGTATCTGAAAATGCAGCCTGTGGTGTTTTTTTCCTTTATCCCTTTTCCAACACTTCTCAAGAGACCCAAATGTACATGTTCCTCTCACAGGCCATGCTAGCAGACACTTCAGTCCCAACTCAAAGGTGTTGCCAGCTGTAGTGGGGCTGGATTGAACAGAAGCCACTTGTATAGGCAACTCTGTCATTGTGCTGGCTGATCTCATAGATCTGTAGAAGAACCTGCCAACGGAGGTTCTCACTCACTAAATTTGCCTAGCATAATCGCCAAAGGGAGGCAGAGAAGAAGAGTAGAGAAGTAGATTGATTGCACTGGAGCCAGGACTCCACCAGCAAAGGGACATAAGCATCGTCGTGACAGTACAAAGTTAGAGGAAGATGAGAGTACTCCTGACTAGATATGGGCACGAAGCCCAAAACGAACCAAAAAAGTCTTTCAAATTCGCCACTTTGTTGTTTCAGATCATTTGGGGTTCATCCAAATTGGAGAATCTGAACTTTCTCTTGGCTCTTGGTCAACCATGGGCCTTATCACACGACCCCTAAGATCCGCTGGCCCCTTAAATTCGGACCAGAGATCTTGGGGGTTCGTTGCTCTTCCTTCCTCCCCACCACTCCGCACTTCCTTGCTTCTGTGTGCATGAGGGGAGGGAGGGGAAAAAGCCTTAAAAAGGGACAAAAGAATAAAGCCTTACCTCCGGTGCCGGTGGAAGTTGCTCCGAGCCCCGGTCACTTCCTGGTTCTTCTTAAAGGGGCGGGAGGCAAAAAAACAACAACAAAAAGAAGCGAGGAGAGCCCGGCACTCTCCGCATCAAAATTTTTCACTCTCCCAGAGCAGGTACTTGAAAGGTGCGCTGGGTCGCGCTTAGGTGGGCGGGGTCGCACTTAAGTTTCTGTTAGCTCCGGAGCTGATGGGGAAATATTTTTAAGCTCCGGAGCTGGGAGCCATTTGCAGCGGAGCTTAGGGGTCGTGTATAAATGCCCCATGATGACTCACAATGAACCACCATTTTGGCAGTTCATCTAAATCTGTAGTCCTACTCCTAACTCATTTATGGCACTCATAGTCTTGAATGCAGCACAGCATTTCCTGTGCTTCAGCCATTTTAGCTAGCTAAGTCTGCTTATTTTCTAGGGAACCAGATTATTCAGGGCTTCTAGGGTGTTTAGAAAAGGGGATTCAAAAGCAAGAGCAGGTAATACCTTTCTTAATCTATAATTTGGCTTCAACTAACTTCTCCTAATGGATGGACTAAATTTTAATCAATGTTCTCTGAGGGAGGCTTGCCACTTTCGGTATTACCAAATAGAAATCCTGAGTTCCAAAAGAAGGTGATGGACATTGGTGGTAAATGCACATTATTGAACAGGTCTTTCTTGAAGAAGTGGGAGGAGAACCCCAACCATCTGCTACCCAGGCAGACTTTGAAACCACATTCCCAATGGCATTGGACCCTTGTATTAGAACTCACCTTAACAAGTAGATCTGGCACAATTATCAGCCATGAATTCTGGGTACTTCTCCTCTCCCCCCCCCCCCGCAATTATTCACAAAATCTTGGTGCACAGCCTCAGGAAGATGGATTAACATTAAAAGCTAGGTGTGTGTTTGATTTTGTTAATGGTCTAGTAAAAGTGTCACCTGCTGCTGCACTGGTATTGTGTAAAGGCCACGTGGCATTTTCTAATGTGTTTGTGGAAGGGGGGGAATAAATGGTGTCAGTGTATTTGTAATGCTGTCTCAAAAATAAAGATATTGTGAATTCTACTTTGGCATAGAAGAGATTTTTTAGATGCTTCAAGACTTAAATGGTGGAAGACAATGCTAGACCTACATGATAAAAAAGAAAATCACTGATTAACCAGTTGCAATATTTTCACACTCAATGGCACATATTACCCAGTCCCTTCTGACTGTTTTTAAATATATACATATATTGCTATTAGCAAAGGCCAAGCCTCTTTTGGCTGCATCAAATGTCTGGTAGCTTGTTTTTATGTTCTAGAAAAAGATCCTGGGGTGTCCGGTTTTCTCTAGTGGCGTGTTTTTACATCAGCCCAGACTGTTTGTTTGTACTGCATGAACAAATAATCCGATCAGCAGTCTTACACTTCTGTTGATCTTAGTCTGGGCAATGATGAGAAGGTTAAAGACCTGGGTATTTGTACACAACACAAGGAGAGGGAGGAGGAATGTTGGCAGGAGGTGTTCTTAGAAGCAAGAAAGTTTAAATGGAGAGGAGCCTCCAAGCATTCAACAAGGCTTAGAACTGCCTCCAACACTTGCTTCCTGATATGAAGTATAAGCAAAAACTATCTTGCCACATTACCATTAGCTTTAAAATGCCTAGACTGCAATCTTCTATGCACACATATTTAGTCTTACTGGATATATTAGGGCTCCTTATCTAGAAGTAAATATATACAAGGACTGGGCAGGGAGAGTCAATATGGGAGGTGGCGGGCATTCAAAATCTGTTGTCATAATTTCTGAGTCATTCAAATTATACTGCTAGGCATATTTTATTCTTTTCTTTGTTGCTGCTGTTGTTATGTGCCCTCAAGTCAGAACCAGGGCCGGCGCTAGGGTTTTTCGCGCCCTAGGCGAGGGGCGGGGAGGCGGGGAGGTGGGGACAGGCCGCGGTGGTGGCGGCAGAGGGGGTGGGGCAGTGGCGGCGGCGGCAGCAGGGGGCGGCGGCGGCGGCGGCGGTGGGGGGTAGGGCGGCGGCAGCGGAGGCAGCAGGGGGGTCAGGCGGCGGCGGCGGCGGAGGCAGGGGGTTGGGCGGCGGTGGCGGGGGGTAGGGCGGCGGCAGGGGGGTCCGGCGGCGGCAGCGGCAGGGAGTTCTGGAGGCGGCCGCCGCGGCAGGGGGCAAACGGCTGGGCAGCACCCCTGTCCATTTTGGCACCCCCTGTCCATTTTGGCACCCTAGGCAACTGCCTACTTCGCTTTAATGGACGCGCCGGCCCTGATCAGAACCAACTTACAGAGCTTTCTAGATAGGGACAGCATTAGTTTTTCTTCAATCAACCAGCACTTAATGTGTCCTCCATAATTTCAAGTTTTTCAGCAAGTTCCTTTGAGATTCTTGGATATAGGTAATTGGGCTCTGAAGATCTGTACTCATTCAAAGTAATTAACCTTTCCTTAACTATATGTGTGCGTATCCCAAGTTGCATATCTGTCCCCACCCCCGAAGCCAGAAGCCAGATGAAATGCAGCTAGGATCTAGATAAAGCAGGGGTCCTCAAACTATGGCCCATGGGCCAGATATGGCGCACCAGGGTACCAAACCCAGCCCACTGACAACCACAGACCCCCTGGTGCTGCTGCCAAAGGGCAACCACCCCATGGGATCTTGTTCATAGTGGCATGATCGAGTTGCCAAGAGGAGCAGCAGGTGGATGGGAGTGAGGAGGAAGAGGTGTGGGTGGGTGGGCCCATCACCCCTTGGCCCACAGGGCTTCCCTGGGATGGGCAACATGGCCGGGATGGGACCCACTGCCACAGCTCCCAGTGCTGGCACATGAGTCTTCTGGGAATCCATGGCCATGGGCACGGGCATGGGCTGGTGAGTCACCCCCCTTCCGCCCATGCTACCAGGGGCACTGAGGTGGATTGTAGGTGTGGGTGGGGTGGCAGCGCCCCACAGGCCATGCCGGTCAGCGGGGCCACAGCAGTTGAGGGGGATAGGGAGGTGAAGCCACCAGTGAGGGAAACCTTAGATGGGAAGCTTCCCCAGCACTGTACACTGCTGCACCCACATACGAGCCAGTTGGTGAGGCAGATGTGGCCGCTCAGGCCCCTGTGGGACTCCTGGGGGTGGGAAGGGGCACTGCTGCCACACCGTTGCATGGGTCTGTTGGGTGGCCCAGGTAATGGTGCGACGGGGGGAGTCCACTGGTAGGCCCTCCCCTTACCCCTTTCGCTTCTGCATGTAGGTGTGGCAGGGTGTGTGGAATGGGCTGCTGGGGCCACTGTGCAGGCCCAGCAGGCTGAAAAAGTGGTGCTGGGCAAGGGGGGGCAAAGCAGGCCGGGCCCTCCCTCTCCCTACTCAGAGCCATGTAGAGAAGCCAAGGTATGTGGGGCATGGGCCGCCCAGCAACTGTGACACCACGTCTCCCCATCAGGGCCCCCCAGCCCCCAGAGTCACTGCCAGCAATGACCGGAGAAGCGAGAGAGAGAGAGAGAGAGAGAGAGAGAGAGAGAGAGAGAGAGAGAGAGAGAGAGAGAGAGAGAGAGAGAGAGAGAGAGAGAGATTTGGTGCTGGAGAGAAGATTACAAGTCCCGGAGACCAGGTAGCTCCCTAGATCAGTGCAACTGAGACCTCTGGTTGTGATTGTGATTGTGATTGTGATTGTGATTGTGATTGTGATTCTGTGTGTGTGTGTGTGTGTGTGTGTGTGTGTGTGTGTGTGTGTGTAGAAATCCACCGGGAGAGAAAGGGAACCATCGGAGGCATCCCCACTGCCATGGGGGAAGCGCCCGCACATGTAGCTCATGAGGGTGAGACAGAGGAAAGCCTGGGGGGGGGGCAAGGGAGGAGGGAGGGAGAGAGGGACACCCATTCTCACCCCTCCATTCAGATGATGCGTGTCCTGTAGGATGATGAAGCTGGAAGGGGAGGACGGAGGGAGGAGCATGCCTCAGGATTTTTATTTGTTTCCCTTATCATCCACTTCCTTGGATCATTTAAGCAGGATGGGGGAACTATTGGGGGGTTGACTGGCATTTGGAATACAGTAGGTAAAAATAATTAAAGAGGGAGAGAGAGAGAGAGAGAGAGAGAACTCATCTAAGGCGGACCTCGCTCAGTGTGCCCGGAGCCAGCACACTGCTTGGCCGGCCGGCTGGTGAGTTGGAAAAGCCACCTGTTCTCGAGGGGCTCCCAGCCATTGGAGAAGTGAAGGCAGGAAGGCTCCTAGAAAGGAGAAGTGGAGAGCCGGGAATGGAGGAAGGCATGTGTGTGTGTGTGTTAATCCTGTCTTCATTTTGCAAATGTGTGACTTCTGATTCCCTTTTCTGGTTCTACATTCCCCTGTCTATCACTGGGGCTCCAGCTATAGTCCGGCCCCTAACAGTGTCTGAGAGACAGTGAACGCCCCCCTGTTTAAAAAGTTTGGGGATCCCTGATCTAGTTAATCTGGTTGGTATAATCTTCCATACAGTCCTGGACAGATGCCACACCTCAGATTAGGCAAGGTGGTATGGGATGATCACCTTCCCTCATGTAATATGTGATTGGTCCACACTAGAGATGGGCACAACTTAGCGGTATTCCCGTTTCCATTTCCGTTACACGTATCCGTTACTCTACGGAAATGGTAACGGGGATTACTCCGCCAGAATTCGAGCTCGAACCGACGAACGAACAATTTGGTCTGATTTGTCGTGCTCGTTACTTGCATCGCGGCGATCGCGCAATGCCAAGCGGCACAGAAAAAAAGTTTTTAAAAGTTAAAAAAAAACCGATTCCCGGTCCAAAATGGCGACCGCAATATTTTTTTTGAAATCCTTGCCCAAAACCCCACCAAAGCACCACAGAAACATGCGAAAGTAACCTATTTTAAATGCTTGTTTTTTTACAGTACCAGCAGTGGGTTTGTCTTGCCAAAATACGTCTCCGTTGATTTTATTTTATTTTTTCTTAATTTATTTTTTTACACCTGCGCAACGATGGGCTGGCCATGGGACGGGACCATGCAAATTTTCGGAGCCATTCCACCAATCGCATGGACAGGTTTTGACTGACACTTCTGGATGTGCCAGAGGGCATAAAAAGCCGAGGCAGTTCCAGTCCGTCACAGTCTGGGCTTGGAGCTTGTGGAGGGTGGTCAGGGCTGGATTGCTGCGCTCAGTCTAGTTTCGATTTCGCGGTCGCGGTCTCGGTCTCGCTAGGCAGGGAGGGAATTGAATTGATTTTAATTCGCAAAACATAATAATTTCTTTTATTCCCTGTGTGGAATAGCAACGCAGTGTTTATTCTTTTTTGTTTTCTGCATTTTTGAGGAAGAGTTCCATTTTTTATTTGCTTATATTTGCTTCAAGGGGGAGGGAAGATTTGAGTGGGAGCGGTAGGGGAGGGGAGGTGCTGCGGATTTATTTTGAAAATATATTATTTTACACTACCATACCATTTCTTTTGTATCCCAATTTCCCACCAAGTTCACTTACTTGGCCAAGGTCCTTTTACCCTGCGCCTACAGCTTTTTTGCTGCTGTTGCGATTGGGGTTTTGGAAGGGAATCCAGCAACCCTATCCTACCCTAGTAGCAGCTTATAGTTTTATTCCATTTATTTTCTATTCTACAGTTTATTAGCAAGTGGCAAGCAACAGCCAAGGTCCAGTACTAGTGCTTAGAAGGGGAGGTTGGAGGCTGTGGATTAAATTATTTTAAAAATATTATACAGAGTACAGACTGAGTAGGCAGAGTCTCCCTCGCCAACCAGTGCACTCAAATTTCTCAAACACATTTGTTGGCAACAAGGCTAGGGCACCTTCCTCTGTAGAACATTTTACAATTTCATTTTACTTAACACTTATAGATATTCTTTCACTTGTCCAACACCTCATTCATTTTTTTGCAGTCCGGCACTCAAACAAACATTTGTTGAAGGGCAGGCACCCAGCCACCTCTATAGAACTTTTTCTTCAATTACATCTTTGAAGAAGTTACATTCATCTTAGTTACTGTGCATTATTTGTGAAAGTTGGGTGCTGCCAGATTTTGCAAACCCCTTGCTTCTATTAGCTTGGTTTTTGTGCAGTTGTAACTTACATCTGTGAAGAAGTTAAGTTACAGTTCTCCTAATTACACTTGCCCTGTGCATTGTGAAACTTGTTTGCCAGGATTGGCAAACCCCTTGCTTCTACTAGCTTGGTTTTTGTGCTGTTTTTGTGAGTCAACCTCACTCATTTACTCACCAGTTTGCCACCAGTCTACATACACAATTACATTTTTGAAGAAGTTACATTTCTCTTTGTTACACTTGCCCTGTGCTGTGCATTGAGAAACTTGTTTGCCAGGATTGGCAAACCCCTTGCTCCTATTTCCTTGTTTGTTGTGCTGCTGTAACTTGTGAGTCCATCTCACTCATTTACTTGCCACCACAGTCTACATACACAATCCAATTACAACTGTGAAGAAGTTACAGTTCTCCTAATTACAGTTGCCCTGTGCAGGGCATTGAGAGACTTGGGTGCCAGGATTGGCAAACCCCTTGCTCCTATTTCCTTGTTTGTTGTGCTGCTGTTGTGTGAGTCCATCTCACTCATTTACTTGCACAGTTCCTTGGTGCTTTTCTTTACTATCACATTATACATTCCCTGGCCTGAGCCACAAGAAGTGAGAAAAATGAGGAGGGGTCGCACAGCTAGAGGGCAGGGGAGGGGGACCCCTACTAAGATAAATAGGGGCACGTTTCTGAGGGAAGGGACAGGAAGTAGTGCAGAAAGTGATACTGGTGCAACTCCCTCCCCGAGTAGCAGTGCCAGTGGCACAAGCAGCACTGTGCCATCGTCTGTCACCGAGGGGAGCATGGATGAGGCGTACCAAATCCCATCTCCGTTACCTGACAGCCCCACCCTTAATCAGCAAGAAGACAAGGGCTCTGATTCTGAAATGGCATCAGAATCAGAATCGGGCTCCTTGTATCTAAACATGCCAGATTCTGAGGACCTGTTGGCAGGGACAGACTTAAGGCAGGCTCCAGGCAGTGACGGAAGGAGCAGCCCTCTTTCCACCCAGAGTACCACCAGTGAGAGCAGTAGTACTACTCTACTTTCCTGGCAGGGCAGAGGCCACACCAGCACCACAGCAGCGGCAGCGGCAGGCAATAACAGAGGGGGTGTTACTTTCTGTAAGCCACGAGGGTGTCTCTGGGAGCATTTTGAGAACAGCCCCCAAAACGCAAGGATGGCGGTGTGCAAGATATGCGGGGTGGTCTTGCACAGGGGGAATGACCCCAAACACCTCTCCTCAAGTGGGTTGCGCAGCCACCTGATGAGGAAGCACCCTTGGACTCTGCCTGGAACCCTGTCAGGCCCTTGCTCTTCAGGGAGGAAGAGAGGGGAAGAAGGGTTAGAGAAAGAAAAACACAGCTTCGCTAGTGAGAGTGGGAAGAGGCAGGCCACTCTGCAGGAAGTGGGGCTGTTGGGTGGGACTTTTGTCAGCCCGCGAAATAGGGCCAAAGCACAGGAGACCACCACTCGAGTGGTGGGTGAAATGGTGGCCATGAACGGGTTGCCCCTCTCCTTTGTGGAGTCATCAGGCTTCAGGCACCTGATGAAGCACGTGGCACCATGGTACGAGACTCCATCCCGGCGTACCTTCAGCAGGCGGGTGATTCCCTCCCTTTATGAGTCTGTCAGGGACAGGATCCGGGCCCTGCTGCAGGCAGCCAGAGGGAGGAAGATCCACTTCACTTCCGACCTCTGGACCGGTGGGCACCACGGATACCTCTCACTGACGGCTCATTGGTGGCAACCCAAGGAGGTCCTGGAGCTCCGGTCAGCCCATGAGCAGCTGCAGGGGGAGGCACAAGGGTATAGGGTGGTGCTTCTCCAGGCACAAAGCATGGAGGACAACGCCACAGGGATCAACATTGCTGACGTTCTCAAGACAGCAATGCGAGAGTGGGGATTGGGGACAGAGGGACAGGTCAATCGTGGAGTCATGGTTACAGACACGGGCCGTAACATGACCAACGCGGTTCTTGGGGCAGGGTTCCAGGGCATCGTGTGCGCAGCACACAAACTGCATCTAGTGGTGGGCGATGCCATTGGCCTGGGTGCACCAAAGGACTCCTGGAGTGAGGGGACCAGGGAGACCAGGGCCTTGCTGGACAAGTGTCGGAAGATCGTGGGGCACTTCGCTCGCAGCGTCAAGGCAGCCAGGATGATGCGTGAGAGGCAGGCGGAGACGGGCCGACCGGAGCACGTCCTGATCCAGGACGTGACCACCCGGTGGAACTCCACCCACGAAATGGTCAAGCGTCTGGTGGAGCAGAAGGAAGTGTGGAATACATCATGTCAACCACCCCAGTCCTGCATGAGGGGAGGGAATTGGACCTTGGTGCTACCGAGTGGCTCGCCCTCTCCCAGATGGCGGGTATCCTGCAGCCTTTTGAGGAGACCACCCACGTCCTCAGCAGCTACAACGCCAGCCTGGGCCACGTTCTCCCCCTGGTCAATGCCCTTCGCCAACGCCTAGAGACCAGTATCCGGGAAGAAGGCAATCTTCTCCCTAAGAGCAGGGCATTGGCAGACAGGCTGTTGACCGGCGTGGATACCCGCCTTGGCCCACTAAGAAGGGAAAATGTGTACCAGATGGCCTGCCTGTGCGACCCTCGCGTCAAGGGTTCCCTGGCGGCCAGCACTGCGAACTGAAATCCTGGAAGACGGAGCTATGCCGTCAAGTCAGGGCTCTCTCCGATGAGGGCCAGGCATTTCAGAGGGCGCACGGAACCCAGAGAGATGCTGAGGAGGAGTCCTCGCAAGGATCCACATCCCTCTGTACTCCAGGAGCGTTCACCCAGAGACCAGGTTCCGTTCCAGCAGCCAACTACCTGGCCTCTGCCCTAGCCATGGCAGTTTCCTCCTCAGTGGAGGCAAGGGAGGAAGAAGTAGCAGACCCCGCTCAGACCATGGTGAAGGAGTACATGGCCGAGCCCCTCCAACCCCTCAGCTCGGACCCACTGCACTACTGGGCCAGAAAGGCAGACCTCTGGCCCGCTCTTTCAACTCTGGCATTGGACCTCTTGTCTATCCCACCCACCAGTGTCCAGAGTGAGCGTGTCTTCTCCCACATGGGAGATGTCCTGAGGCCGCGCCGCTGTTGCCTGGACCCGGAGACGGTGGAAAGTTTGACTTTCATCCGCTTCAACCTTTCCACCTTGGGATTACCCCAACACTCCAAGAACTAAGTTGCTGCCTGTAACCTAACCTCCTGCCTGCAATCCTCCATGTCCGCCTGCAAGCCTGCCTGCCTCCCCTTGGCCCTACGAGCCTGCCTGCCTGCCTGCCTGCCTGCCTGCCTGCCTGGCCCTGTGACTACCTGCCGACTCCAGTGCCTAATGCCTGCAGAACTGCCTGCTTGACTGCCTGCCTGCCTGCCTGCCTACCTGTATTCTCTCACACACACAATTGAAGAGTACTATTAGTGGCCCAATTTTTCTAGCCCTGGCCTGTCTCCAAACCAGGCAGGGCCACTCAAAGTGTCATTGGAAAGGGTCTGTCTGTATTGGCCCAATGTTTCCCCTTTTGCCATGGCTGGTCTGAGAGAGACCCTAATACCTGCCTTCCTTGGTGCTTCACACCGTTCCCTGGGGTTTAGGCGCCAATCTGCTAACAAAGTGGTGAGGAAGCACTTTACAACAACCTACCTCAAAGACTGAGTATCAGGGGGCAAGCTCCCCTCCTTACAGCCTTAAAGAAATAGACCCACCCAGTTCTCCTGCTTCCACTCTGTCTCCTTGGTTGCCAAACCCGGTCTCCTGGGGTGGTGATAGAAACTCTGCCTGCCAAGGCGGAAACAATCCTCCCTACTGGCACTTTGGCTTAGTGCCTTCCCAATCCCTAGCCTTGGAGGATGGTATCCTCTAAGCATGCGCCTAGGCTACACACACATACCTGTAAGCCAGACTAGATGCTTCCCTGCCTGCCCGGCCCTCTGCCAACCTGCATGCCTGTCAGACTCCACCAGTCCCGGCTTTGAGCATGCCTTCAAGTTGCTTCTCATTCAACCTCCTCCAGTCTGCCCTTCTGGCCTCCCAGTCCCATACTTTGTCGTCTGGGCTGGTCTGTGAACCACTAAGAAGGGCTGTGGAAAGGGAAAGACAGGAGCTCCGCTTCTAGTGGGAAGAGGCAGGCCTCTCTGCAGGAAGTGTTGCCGCTGAGTGGGAGTTTTGTCCGCCTCCGCTACCGCTAATTTTCACTCTGAGCTGCAATGCATTGTGAAGGGAGGGACAAGGAAGCCTCCAGGCTTGGTGCTTGGTGGATACTCTGACGCACACTGACTGTGTGAGTCTGTAATTCACACAGACCTAGCTCTGTCTCCTCCGCCACTCTTTCCACTGGGTTGCCAGCTGTGGCTCACAAAGAAGGGAAACGTCCTTGTTGTGTGTGCGTACTCCTGTCCGAAAGTCCCCTGTGTGGATCTTGGTGCTGTGCTGTGTGACTCATTGTGCGCACACTCAGTGCTGATACATTTTATAATCATTTCTGCCCTAACCCCGGAACAAAGGCTGCCGGACAAGAAAAGTTACTGGTTGCAAATCTAGGTTGTGATTGATGATGATGATTGAGTTATGGGAACACTCTTCAGGAACAGCTGGTGGTGGGCTTAGGCTTAGGGTTAGGGTTGATGTTTAGGCCTCCGCTACTCTGTCCTCTGGGCTGCACCACACTGTGTCTCACTAAGAAGGGCTGGAGTGGAATGTACTTGCGCGTACCACAGTTCTGCACAATAATCGTTTGTTTCTTAGAAATAGAAGAGCCTTTCAGGAGGAAGTTCCAGGCTTGGCTCTTGGAGTTGTGGAACTGCTGTGATTCACTACGAAGGGCATGGAGATGGAATGCCGGCACGGCAGTTAGGAGCAGTCTACCAGCACACAGCTGGGAAAGAAAGTCAGAAAGCTTGGCTTGCTGTCCTTTTGGAAGCCTGTGTGGTCAAAGACTCAGACTCACTCTAGCTCTGTGTCTTCTCCCTGCCTGCCTGTCAGGCTCCCCCCACTTCCGGCTTAGAGGAGGCCTTCCAGCCACTTCTCCTTCACTGGTCCAGTTAGTGCTTCAAGTTCAGCCCTGTCACCACTGCCCTCAACTTGCCCATGCAGCAACCACGGCTGCACCTGCCTCTTGGCGGAAAACCACTTGAAGGCCAACTGTAACAGTGCATTCACTCATCAACTATTTTGTTTAGAAGAACTGGTGGACTCTGTCATCCCACATTGGGGGGGGGGGGTTCTTCACGCAGTCTAGGTTGGGAAATCCCTTGGCTGAGGGAGGGGCGATTCGGTGGTTCTCCTTCAACCCCCTCTAGTCTGGCCTTCTGGCCTCCCCTACCCTTCACTCTGGGTTGCACACACTGTGCCTCACAGAGAAGGGCATTGTGCTTGTGTGCTAGAAAACAGCCGTGGGGTGGGCCCGTGATTAGGCAGAACTCTGCCTTGCTCTCCTCAAGGTGGTTGCGCAGCCACCTCATGCGAAAGCACCCTTGGACTCTGCCTGGGACAGTGACAGGACTCTGCAGGAAGGAGTGCCGCAGTGTGGGAGTGTTGTCAGCCTCCGGACCGCCAATTAGTCTTCAGTGGGCTGCCATTGCCATACACTGTGGCTCACAAAGAAGGACAACTTACTGCCATGCTGGTGGCCCTCTGTCACCGTTATAAATAGGACAGTTTATCAGAAAGTTCAAGGCTTGGCTCTTAGAGTTGTGGGGAAGGGCATGCCACTGGGATGCAATGCACTGACTGTGGCTCTCTGTGAAGGGAGGGAGCAAGGAAGCCTCCAGGCTTGGTTCTTTGTGGGTACTCTGACTCACACAGACAGTGAGCCTGTGGTTCTCAGACCTACTGTCTTCCGTGGGCTGGGCTGAAAAGCTATGTCACTCACTGAGAACGGAACATGGATGGGCTGGGAGTTTACCAGGAAACCAGCACATAGCTGGGGAGGAAGACCCTCTGGCTTGCAGTCCTTTTTTCAGAGTGGTCTCAGGCCTCAGAGTCAGACACCATGTGGACTCTGCTTTTCCACTGGGCTGCCAACTGTGGCTCACGAAGAAGGGAAGCCTGCGTAGGCGTACATAACAGATTGTCGGAAAGGTGCAGCCTGGCCCTTGTTGGTGGATGGATACTTGGAGTCACTGACTGTGAGTCTGTGAGGGAAGGGCGACTGGGTTCCATTTGCTGCAACCCACTGTGGCTCACGAAGAAGGGCATTTTCCTGACGTCCTCCTCAGGCCATTCAGCTACGCTGGGGAGCTGGAGCTTCCTGGCAATGATCCTCCCCTACGGAGGCCCTGTGGCCTCAGACTCAGGCTATGTGGCCTCCTCCAGCCACTCTTTCCTCTTGGATGCAAAACACTGTGGCTCACTAAGAAGGGAAGAGTAGTTGTGTGCAGCACGCACTCCAGTAGTTTCTCTGACAGTTCCAGGCTTGGTTCTTGGAGTTGTGTTGGAGCTGGGATTCACTACGAAGGGCATGGTAGTAGTTTGCGGGGAGTTTCTAATTCACACAGACCTAGCTCTGTCTCCTCCGCCACTCTTTCCACTGGGCTGCCAGCTGTGGCTCATAAAGAAGGGGGGAAATGTACCAGTTGCGTGGTGGTGGCACCACCATTTATAAATAGAACAGTTATCCGAAAGTTCAAGGCTGGGCTTTTGGAGTTGTAGGAGCTGGGATTCACAACGAAGGCCATGGTCGTGGATTGCTGGCCCAGCATTCAATTACTCCAGCTTGTGGCCTCCGCCACTCTTTCCTCTGGGATGCAAGACATTGTGCCTCACAAGGAAGGGAAGAGGACTTGGGTGCCAGCACTCCATTAGTTTATTGCAAAGTTGCAGGCTTGGCTCTTGGAGTTGTGGGGGAACCAACTGTGATTCACAAAGAAGGGCATGGTAGTAGACTGCCGGGCCAGCAGTTAGCAAGTCTACCAGCACACAGCTGGGGACTTGGGGAGGAAGAGCCAGACTCAGAATGTGGCTTGCTGTCCTTTTTGCAGCCTGTGTGGTGCCAGACCAAACTCAAGGTGATTGGCCTCCTCCACCAGTCTTTCCTCTGGGCTGCAAGACGCCGTGTTTCACACTGAAGGGGGTTCCTGATTTGAACAGCGTTCGTACATACAGCACCACCAAGACTTAGTCAAAAAGTGACATGTGGTGGACGGTGGTGCATCGCAGGCAGTGTGGTGCCAGACCAAACTCAAGGTGATTGGCCTCCTCCTCCAGTCTTTCCTCTGGGCTGCAAGACGCCGTGTTTCACACAGAAGGGGGGTACTGATTTGAACAGCGTTCGTACTACGTACAGCACCAACCAAGAGTTTGTCAGAAAGTGCCATGTGGTGCATCGCAGGCAGTGTGGTGCCAGACCAGACTCAAGGTGATTGGCCTCCTCCGCAACTCAGTCCTCTGGGCTGCAAGACACTGTGACCCAAGGCCAGTGGCATTTAAATTCCTGTCATGCCATTCAGCTCTGTCCTTTTTATACTAGAGCTGGCAGTGAGCCTGCCACACTCTGGCTCTGTGCTGTGGTGCTCTCATACTCTGCCTTGTGGCCTGACCGGAGTGGCCGCCCTTACTCTGGCCTTATGGATGCGTTGACCAGAGATAGTCCTCCTCCTTGTATAGCCTAGTGGGCTGGGCTGTGGGCTGTAAAACTTAAGTCAGAGCAACCCAGAGCCCTATCCCATTCCCATCCCTACCAAAACTATTCCTGGCTGTAGCTACTAGCTAGGTACGTAGCTTAACCACCTCAGGCTCTAACTGCTAATGTTTTTGTTGACCATGACCAAAAGCAGGGTTGCATTAGCTTTGGCTTTATTGCTTGTCCTTTAAGTGTGTGTGACTTTGACTGTGAATGTGAAGTGAAGGCAGAAGGACCTTGGTGATGGGGGGCCAATTTGAGAGGAATAGAGTAGTAGACCCCTCATCCAGATTTGGGGAGGAACGGAATGTCTGTTTCTCCTGCTGCCTCTGAGAGAGGTGGAGGGGAGATGGGATGGATTAAAAACCAAACAACAAAAAAGTACAACAAACAGGCACGTCAGCCAGACCAAGTAGGGTGGCTGGCTGGTTCAGCATCAGCAGATTCAGCACAGCAGACCAAGAGAAAAAAAAGAAATGCAAATTTGTTTCTGCCCCACTTTGTTTGCTTAGGATGCACTAGCCTTGTTGTGCAGCAGCAAGTCCATCACCCAGGCAGGTTTAAACTGTATTTCGCCTGCTCATTTGCGGGACCCGTGCCCATCCGCCCGCGCGCCTGCGCCCCCCCCCGCACGCTAGCCACTCCCCCTGCCTCTGCCGCTGCCGCCGCCCACGCATGTACCCCCGCGCCACCGCCGCCCGCGCTGCGCCCGCAAGCCGCAAGTCTCGGTCGGACGGAAACGAAAAACGAAAAAATGAACTGACTAATTTTTGCGAAAAACGGAGACGACCCGAAACGGAACCGGCCCGACTAACGACAACTCGAAAAACATTTTTTTCAATTCGTGCCCATCTCTAGTCCACACCATGTTGCATTATGTATAAAAGTCTCAGGCAAACCAATGTTTAATTGGGACTGCCTTGGTGAGATCCCCACACTCTGTTATTTACTCTCTGTGTATATTCTGTGCTGTGTGTGTTGTTATTGTTTATTTTCTCTTGCCACGTGTACATATGTAAAATATAGTTTTTTACTAAGCTCTATTGTCTTATTTGTCTCCTAGCTTCATAATCACTAAGTGCATTTATTTTTCCACACCACTGCTAGTCTCTGCTAGTTTATTTTCACTGAACATAATTAATCCCTATCAGTCACAATTGGGCTATGTCTTCACAGTCAAATCTTCCTAATGTCAGCAGTGATGGTTGGAAACAAAAATAATTATTCAGCTGAGTTAGTTTTTTAGCAACCAAAGAGTAATTTGGTTTAAAATGTAAACTTAAACTGTGCCTTAATTGTTTAGAAATAAATTTGAATATAAACCGATGGGCCATTTATGTCAACTTATCATATTGAAGAAAGGCTTAAGAATCAAATTTAATGCCTGTGAAATTCACCCCATTGTAGTCTCCACTGGATCTCAATCTTAAAGCATCCCATCCTGGTCTGCTCAATTTGTTTGTTTGATTGATTGACTGATTGGTTTATTTATATACCATGACCATCTAGCAAAAACTCTGGGCAGTTTACAACATAAGCAAAATACTATAAAACACATTATACATCTTAAAATAAACAAACTGGACAATCAAAACCAACACAACATCAGTGAAAGTAAGGCAAGCAAGCACAATTTGATCAAAATAATTCAACAATTCAAAATAAAGTTCAAATGAAAAGACAAAGAACTGATAAAACTATCATAAGGCAGAATAGAAGAGTTGTGTTCTATTTATGTTAAGAAGTTGGAACTAAATGATCAGGGAAAGCCAACCTATAAAGCCAGGTTTTCACCATTTTTAAAAAGGCTTGTAGAGATGGCACCAGGTGAATCCTGGTTCCACAAGTGGAGTGCAACCACAGAAAAGGCCCAGTTTGTAGTTGCCACTTTCCAGGCCTCCCTCGGGGTCGGCACCTTCAGGTGGCCAGCCTGGCTCCCACGAGTGATCCAGGCAGTTCTTCTTGGGTGGAGCCATTCTGTCAATATGGCAGAGTTGGAAAAGCAAATGTCAGATCTGTTCCTCTCTATCTCCTAAATCACTTTTGAAAGGAGATGAGAAAGGAAAGGAGAAAGCCATGTATTCTACAGCCTTGGGTCTGACTTAGGCTCATGTGGGGTGAATGTCCCAGTGAATAAGATATGTGACTGGGAATTTATCACTGGATCAAGGTTACTGAAGATTTAGCCCACGCTGGAGATATTGTTATTGTTGCTAGTATCTTCACAAAAAGTTGCATTTTCTCAACAAGTCTGTGAAGATTCTCGGTCATCCAAGTGAGCTTATCTGGAAGTTGAGTCACGGCAACTGGACTTCTTTTCTTGAGAGATTGAAACATTTCACTGCTCATCCAAGCAGCTTCGTCAGTCTTTGTTTCAATCTCTCAAGAAAAGAAGTCCAGTTGCCATGACTCAAATTTCAGATTTTCTCAACAACGTTGAAATATTTTATGTATGTATTACATGGAAGCAATGTAGGTGATAAATTGGCAAGCTAAGTTTGCCTGGAATCATTCCAAAATTGAGCAGTTTATTTTACCTTGATATCCAGATGAATGTTGATACGATCAGGATTCAGGAATGATTAGCTGGTTCACACAGGAATTAACCCATTCAAGGGTAAGTACCAACTTTCAGGTCTACAGAGGGGCCTTATTTGTTTTCTGGAGGAAACGAAGACAAATCTAGGCACCACAGCTATTGCTACGCCATCACTTACTGATCGTAGTGCAGCATGTGCAAGTGATATCATCCTAGCCTCACCAATCATGGCAGGAGCCCAGCTGGCTTTTCCTGCCTCCCTATACAGCCAACCAACAACTTGTTAGCAGGGCAGGGAGCCTCTCTGACCCAGCCCTGCAGAAAAAATGGTTGTCTGCATGGAGAGGCGGGAGCCAGTCAAGCTCCTGTCACAATTGGTGCAGCTAGGACGATGTTGTTTTCTCCAGGAAATCCATGTGAAAGGCCCATCGCTAGTTGGAACACAGGATTCTCATTTTTCCTAGATGTCTATAAAGGTCTCTTAGGAAACTGTTCAAGCTTCTTACTTTCTGGCCAGACAAACTCATTACTATCACTGTACTGTTGTGGTTGTTCTTCACCCTTCCTCTCACAGTACTTATTCCTACACAGTGGCAGAGGTGGCAACATCATTCCAGCAAACAATACAGACCCCCTGGGAAGTGGGCATAGTTAGCCTTGGAAAGAAAAAAAATTAAGCTGGTGTGATAGCAATTTTCAAATAAAGGTTGCCAGGTGGAAGATGGATCAAGTTTGTTGTTTTGACTGTTCCAAAAGACACAAAACAGTAGATGCAAATTAGAAGAAAAAAAGAGAGATTCTGACTAAGGCACCTATCCCACGTCCCTTTAAATGCAGATTAAATTTGTAAATAAATCATGTCCAAAAATACCATCCCCGTGGCCACCGGGCTTTTTGAAAAAAAATGGTAATGCCCCCTTAAGCGAGCTTTCCAAGACTTACCGGAGAGGTAGGGAATTTTTTGCTTCGCTTACAAAAATCTACCTTTTACAGAGGCAGACATCATGGGACCCCGTAGATGCTTCGGTTTTCTTTCTTCTGTTTTTCTCATAGCACCAACCGCCTGTTCCTGGGAAGCTGGGGGTTTTTTTCCCCACCCTCCTAGCAACAGGAAGCTGGATCTGGTGCTTTTTGTTTTAACTTCCCCAAGCCCTAGCACCAGCCAGCTGCTCCTTTTAAAAAAAGTCCTAGCACCACCTGCTGGCCATGGGGCTGAACTGCACTTTTAAAAAAACAACTTTGTATGTGGGAACTGCTATCCCACATCTTCAGTCATGTGACAGGAGGAAGAGGAAAAGCCAGACCTTCAGAAGTTCAGGATCTTCCCCACATGAGGAAGCAGCCTAGATATTAAGAAAAACCTCTCGATATAAGAGCTGTTCAACAGTGGAATGGAGTATCTCAGGACCTGGTAGACTTTTGCTTGTTAGAGATTTTAAAACAGAGGTTGAAGGTTTTGGGATGATCCTTCAATTCCATAGTTCTATGCAAAAGGAATGTGTGAATAGTGCTCTTTGTATGGCTTTCTTCACTCCAACTGAAGGTAAATGAACTCTGTTGAGAAAACAGAGACAGGTTCCTACGATCACTGAGAAGAGTAATGATTAGAGATGGGCACGACTTAGCGGTATTCCCGTTTCCGTTTCCGTTACTCGGTTCCGTTACTCTACGGAAACGGTAACGGGAATTACTCCGCCAGACTTCGAGCTCGAACCGACGAACGAACAATTTTGGTCTGATTTGTCGTGCTCGTTCCTTGCATCGCGCGATTGCGCGATGCCACGCGGCACAGAAAAAAAGTTTTTAAAAGTTAAAAAAACCCGGTTCCCGGCCAAAAAGCAGGCGGAAAAATGCCTGCCGTGCCTCAGGGCACCTACCAGAGGGGTTGTTTCTGGAGGTCCCCGGCCTCCCCCCTCATCCCCCGTCCTGGGCTGCTCTGGTGGGACTCGCCGCAGGCTCGCAGCCAGCAAAAAGCCCAGTCTCGCCGCCGGCCGCCCGCAATTAAAGCGCAAGCAAGCGGCACGGACGGCACAGGAAAAAACTTTTAAACTCTCCCCCCACCCATTCCCGGGCCAAAAAAGCAGGCGGAAAAAAATGCCTGCTTGACTAAGGGCGCAGGGCACCTACCGGAGGGGTGGTTTCTGGAGGGGGGGTCCCGCCTCCCCCCCGTCCTGGGCAGCCGGACTCGAGTTGCCATTTCGCCATGCCATGCGGTGCGGGCGGGGGATCCAAAATGGGGCGGCAAACGCAATATTGTTTTTGAAATCGTGGTCCAAAAAACACACAAGCACAACAGAAACACGCGAAAATTTATAAACTGCCAGATTTTTCACAGTAGCAGTGGGTTTTTTCTTGCAACAAAATGTCTCTCCTCTCCTCCTCTGTCCTCCATTGATTTTATTTTATTTTATTTTATTTACACCTGCGCAATGATGGGCTGGCCGAGTGGCCAGCCATGTGGGAGTGGACAACCATGCAAATTTTTGGAGCCATCCCACCAGTCGCATGGCCACTTGGCCATGGAGACTTCTGGGATGTGCCAAAAAGCCCCCTAAAACCTGCCCTAGCCCTAACCCTAACCCTTGACTCCGTACCCATACGTCACAGACTGTCTTCTTAGTGGGTCAGAGAGGCACCCAGAGGTGCAACCCACTAGCCCACCGTAACCTTACCCGTCACTAGCCTAACCCTAGCCATTGCACTAAGCCACCTTAAAGCCAGATCTACTTGCTTGCATTGCACTACACGCAGCAAGTACAATTCCCTTCTGTGTGAGACATGGTGGTGCCAGAGCCTTGTGAAGGGCGGGCATGACGCTATCACTCTCACTGGTCTCACTGTCTGCACATTCTGTTATGCAATATCCATATGGCTATTGCATAGCATTTTGCAGCAGCAGCAGGTGAGGAAGGGAGACCCCCATGTAGAGGGGTCTCTCTTGGAGCCTGCTTCCCCTTCCTAGTGGCAGGAGGCACCCACGGGTGCCTCCAGGAGCCCACTTTCCCTTTATAGCGGGCCAGAGGAGGCACCCACCCCAGAGAGGTGCCTCCAGGAGCCCGCTCCCCCCCAAAACCAGTACTAACGACAACAAAAAAACGAAAAAACAAACCGACTAATTTTTGCGAATTTTCGCGAAAACCGGAAACGAGCCGAAACGGGACCGGCCCGACTAACGACAACTCGAAAAAAATTTTTTTTCAAGTCGTGCCCATCTCTAGTAATGATTACTACTACAGCTCCCACTCCAGAGCATAATCTGGGTGAAATTATATAGGGTAGGGGCAAACTACTTTTAATATTAAAACACATGAAAGGGCCTTCTCTGTTGCTGCTCCCACACATTGGAACTCCCTCCCACTGGGGCCAGGACTGCCCCATATCTTCTGTCTTTCTGGAAGCAGGCAAAGACCTTCCTCTTCAGGCAAGCTTTTCCTGAATGAGGGACTACCTACTGTGTGACTTTTATATGGATTGCCATGCATGGTTGCATTGACTGATTTCGTAAGAACACTAGTGTTTTCCATGTTGCTTTTCACCCCTCATAATGGGTTTTTCATTCTTCTTGCGTAGTCTTTGTAGCTCTAATGTTAACTTTTGATTTTTCTTAAATGCCTCTTCTAATTCCCTGTTCTTAACTTAAATATTAGAGATGGGCACAAATAAAAAAATGACGTTTCATTTCATTTTGTTGAGGGGACCAGTTCATTTCGTTTCGTTTTTCATGAAATTTTCTTAATAAATTTTGTTTTGTTGGTTTGGTTATTTGTTTTTGATTTTTACCCGCTTTGCGTGATTTAAATTTCCTCCACGCGCAGGCGTCCCCCAACGACCCGTGTGGTGCTTGTGCAACAGTGTGTCATGTTCATGTAGTGTGTGGTGCTTGTGTAACTAACTACTAGTTTGGTTGGGGGGAAGAGCAGGTTTAATCTTCCCCCCAGCCAGCTACAAAGTCCGCAGCTCGGCAGTTCAAATCCCAGGTGCCATGCAGCGGACTGAGCTCCCACTGTTAATCCCACCTCCTGCTAACCTAGCAGTTCGAAAGCATGTAAATGCAAGTAAATAAATAGGTACCGCTGTAAAAACCAGGAAGGTAAACAGTATTCCATGCGCAGAAATGTGTCCAGCAATGCCGGCCACATGGCCACGGACTTGCACAACAGTCTCTTTGGCTTAGAAACAGAGACGAGCGCCAGCCCTAGAGTCAGACATGACTAGCACGCATGTGCAGGGGGAACCTTTACCTTTTCCTAATGGTGCTTCCTGTGATGCAGGAGGCTCCTTTCAAGCTAGCTTGCCCAAATGGATTAAACCTCAGGTCTCCTTTGTACTCATATTTAGCTGGGAAGAGTTTGAAAGTGTCATGTGAAGGTGCTTTGGGCTGATTGGTCTCTCATAGTTCTGCCAGTGGCTTCCAGTTCTACACTATGGATTGAGCCGCACACTAATAAAAAACACTGCAACTAGTGTTTGGGATACATTGCAAAAACACTGGGTTTATTTTAAAAAATGCTAAAGAAAGTTCCTTCCATAGGTTTCCATAAATTGCATCTGTGGTCACACAAGCAAAGCTTGACACAGCCTTTTGCTGACCATGGTGTTTACTGTGCGTGTTTTAGGCCATGGCTTTTGTGCAGAATCTGAAGCCAGCCCTCGCCAACCACAGCTAAAATGCTGTAATTTGTGGAGAGACATTATGTGCTTTGGTATTCATAGTTGGACCAGAATTACAGACCCCTCTTTGTACAACCATGTCTTATGAAAATCTAATGGAAGGATTGCTTTTCTCTCTCTTTCATTTCATTTAAGTGTGTTATTTTCCTATCTGCCGTACACCACCACTTAGTTGTCTGCCATTAAAAAGAACATTTTTAAATAAATAAAAAAAGCAATCATAATAAAATGTGATTTTACACTTAACTCAATATTTACTCACTTCTTCCCATGCAAAAATAGTTAATTAATAAACAATAATAAATAAACAAGCTCTAGAAATAAACGGTTAGCATGTACAATATATCCTACTGAGTTCTCCTCCTCCTCCTCCTCCTCCTCCTCCTCCTCCTCCTCACCATGGGCCACCAAGTAAATTCTGATTTAGGGCAACCCTTCCCAGGCCTTTCCAGGCAGAGCGCTCAGAACTGGGTCACCTTTCCCTTCTTCTAGGGAAGCCTTGGGACTAAACCTCACTAAACGTGCATAGAAAATGCATGTATCTGTACTTATTTGAATGCCAATACTGGCCGAGTTATTTTCTCGGGACTTTGATTCAATTGCCGAAATCCAGTTGGTGCAACTACACGGCATGAATGGTGATGGTCTCATTATCTGACACCAACAGTGTGTTTATTTTAATTAAATTTCAGACATCCTATCCCCTTCTTTCTGGTTCCAAGCTTCCCTGGAAAATCCTTTGGAGACCAAGGGGGACGCTTTAAAACCAGAAGGTTGCCAAATGTGGTCCCAATCTGACAGCAGCAGCACCAGGGGCCATTCCCCATTTATAAAAGGTTCCTGTCAATACTGAGGCTTCTTCTAAAATATTTAGAACATTTTGTGTTCCCACTAAAGAAGTCTGATGTGGTTAAATGCAAAGCGGTTAATTTTTGTGTAGGGGTGAGTAGCCTCATGCAATCAGACATTGTAGTACAGCTAGATGGCTCCTTTTAGAACTCCAGGGGGTGCGTGCTAAATCCCAAATTGTAGCTCACAGCAGTCATGGCAGGACACTGCTGTTCATTATCTTTCCTAGAATAATGTGTTCAAGACAAGATTTTTTTAAAGTAAAATGAAATCCAAAACAATACATACTGAAATATAATAGCAGCTGCACTTCAATATTCATAATCAGAGAAACAGCCTGGTTTGTATGCATCATCTACCCTACCCTATGTATGTGTGGTTCAGGTAACGCTTAAAAGGAGCTACATCAGGCTACCAATCACAGCAGTGGAAGATGCAGAAAGTAGGGTGTGTGGTTCCCCCACCTCTTTTTTCTTAACTTTACTTTTTCAATATAAAATTATGAAAATGGAATTACAGTCATTGTTCTGCCCTTCTATCAGTTTTTTAAAACTCTAATTTTAAAAAGTCCTGTCTTGGAAGAGTCATCTTTGTGCAATTAATTGCCAAAAACCTTTGCTTCGTGTCCTAATATTTATTACCACTATTATGGATTATTTAGGGGGAAGGTGTTTTAAACATTGTAAATGTTTGTGGTACATCATAGGCATAGATACTGGGCCATGAGAACACCTCTTTTGATGTGGGGAGGGCCAGAACATGGTATAAACTTACGGTTTGCAAATATGGAACATTCTCCTATTTCGGTTTGCTGTGTATTTTCATTTCAGCCTGAAATAAGTATGGGAGGCTGAGGGGGGGGGGGGAATAAATGTAAGAAGAAGGAAAAACAAAACAAAACAATGGTTGGATGAGAAGATATGACTGGAAGAATTAAAGGGCAGCCTGCCGCCTTTGTGCTTTAAAAGAGAAATATCTTCAGGCTGTTGGCTGCAACAGAATGCTGACTTGCTCATTCTTCACCATTTGCTGATGTGGCCGTGCCATGGCTTCTGTTTGTGTTTCAACCTTTGGACGGTCCCTTACCAAGACAAATGACTGACCTCACCGTTGGGAAATGCAGCACTGCAAATACGCCCATTCTCTATCAGGGGCTGTGCTCTCCCAGGTGGGGTGGGGTGGGGTGGGGTGGGGAATCGGCAGCAGCACTCCATTATGTGGGTACGGACTTAGAGCACCTAATCCTGGCCAAACAAGAGGAGACAGACAAGACTGAGATATCGACCAGAGCGGCACAGCTAGGCTGGTTTATCAAACAGCGGCCTTTCTTTTGACATTGCTTTTTCAGCCACTAGCTCCTGCTCCTCAGGTGAGGCCGTTCTGACAGCATAGTATGCTAACCATTTTGTTTGCTAAACCGTAGCATCTTTTGTTCGAATGGGCTTTGATGCAAAAGGGGGAGCACTCCCTGTCTGTCGAAACAATAGAAAGAAATAAAAGAAAAATTGCTACCCAACAGGCTGCTCCAAGATACCGGCAAATTTGTCATACAAAAGAGGCTGTGGGAAAGTGCCATCGGGCAGTCTGAATTATTAAACGTGTGCTGTTAATGAATTGGTTGGTGGGAATCTTATGTTGGGCAGGTTGCTGAGACACCCCATACTTGTATTTGAAAGTGAACATTTAACACAGGGTACCCAGGATCCTATTATGTTTTAATACCAGCATAACGCAATGGGCACAAATCTTGGTAACCCATCGACACCTTGTCACTTGTCACTGATAGGCATTTGATGGACCAAGTCCATAAAGAGTGGTACCTTGTATAAAGGAATTAATTTGTTCCAAATGAAATTCTGTTAAGCGAATTTTCCTTTATAGAAATTTTCTGTAGGAATGCATTAAAAACGGAGTAATCCATAATAGCGACCATTTTTATGTTGTACAGATCCGCCCCATAAGCAATTATGTTAAGCAAATTTCCCCTATCTCTGGAATTTTTTATGTTGTATAGATTTTATGTTATACAACCCATTTGTTATATGAGGATCCACTGTAAAGGCGTTCATGCATGAAACAAAGAGGCCCTGCTTGTGATATGGCCATTTTCTCTTCTATGTGATTTTTCGTGCAATTGACTTATTTGGAAGGGAGCAGGGAGACAGAAACATGTGCGCATGTCTTGAACCACTGCTGTGAGAGCAGGTGTGGGCAAAGTTTGCCCATGGGCTACTTGTATTTTTTTTAAAATCAGATTTATTTGTATTCTGCCTTTTTCCCCACAGGAGACCCAGTGTGGCTCTATCAGGAATTATTCAAAATATATATAATATTTAAATGTGTTTGGCACAGAGCAGTGCAGCAGTAGCGTGCAGATAAAATGTCAGTATGGATATAAAGTATTGCAGAGTTAGGTTAACGGAAGACAATGACAATGGGTAGAGTAAAAACTCATATATTCATATATACATCAAAATATATATATACACAGCATAACATCCAAGCAATATATACAAGCAACAGAGTGTGGGGTTCTGTCTCTCACCATAGACAGACCCACCTAACATATGGCAAGCTAGTGCTTTTATACAGTTCAGCACCCATCAGATATGAGTCATCACTAATTACAATATGATGCAATCTGATGTTATAAATTCTTCCACCTGTGCTTCATCACGTAACATGCTTGTGATTACTTATCTCTTACACTTGTGGATTAACATCATGAGACTGCAGAATCTAACTGCCTCCATTTTACAACTCTCTTTCCACTATCTGTTAAATATACATAACATATATTTTATCAACTTTTACATATCTTGACACCCCTCCTATATTTAACAGATTTCAACACCTAGCCTTTTCTTAAAACATACATGTTTATCTTTACATAAAGGCTTTGTAAATATATCAGCATAATTGTCGACACTAGTACAGTATTCTAATACAATCAAATGTTGTTCTATGCAGTCCTTGACATTCTGGTAACAGATCCCAATGTGCTTGCTTCTGGATCCGACCTTCTGATTCTGTGTTAATTGGATACATGAAAAAGAATCATTATACACTTTGACTGGTATTTTAACATTTACATTTACATCCTTTAACAACTGCACCACCCAGGTTAACTCACAACACAAGTCACTCACAGCCCCATACTCTGCCTCAGTAGTAGAGCATGAAATGTACCTTTGTCTTCGGGCTTTCCATACAATTAATGAGTTTCCTAAGAAAATGGCATATCCAGACAATGACCTCTTTTCTGGACTTGAACCCCAGTCAGCATCTGCATAGCTAATTAAATCAAGATTATCACACATGGATATTTTCAACCTTTCATGCATTGTTCCTTTAAGGTATCTCAAAACACGCTTTATACCTTTCCAATGCTTCATCAATGGCTTTGCAGCATATTGGCTTAATTTGTTGATAGTTGCTGCAGTATCAGGCCTAGACCATGAACACAAATACATTAGTGAGCCCAATACAGATTGGTATAGTTCAACATTTCCAAAATCCCCATCATCTGGGTCTCTGTTGAAACCCACTTCCATAGGTGTAGAGACTATGTTGCAGTCTCCCATCTTACACTTCTGTATTAGCTGCTCTATCTTGTCACTTTGACACAGATAGAAATTACCTTCAGGATCGGTTGCGACATCCACCCCTAATTAATGTTGTATCTCACCAAGATGCTTCATTTTTACTTCTTTGCCTAATGAAGACATAAACCACTTCACATGTGAGATATCGGGCACCATTAAACATAAATCATCAAAAGTGTTCTGCTTATATACCGCCCCATACCACTACAAGTAGTCTCTGGGCGGTTTACAATTTTGATTACAGTGTGCAGGCTACACATTGCCCCCCCAGCAAGCTGGGTACTCATTTTACCGACCTCGGAAGGATGGAAGGCTGAGTGAACCTTGAGCCTGCTACCGGGGATTGAACCCAGGTCGTGAGCACAGTTTTACCTGCAGTACAGGCATTTAACCACTGCGCCACGAGGCTCAACAAAAATAATCAATATCAAAGAACCCTTTGTGTATAAGCAAGGATCTGCCCTACTTTAAGAAAAACCTATTTTAGTCAATTTCTCATGCAAATGTCTATTCCATGCCAGTCCTGATTGCCGGAGACCATACAAGGCTTTGTTCAACTTCAGAACAAGTTGTGGATTTTTAAGTTCATATCCAGGGACTTGTTTCATGTAGACCTCTTCCTTTAAACTTGCATTCAAATTTGCTGTCTCCACATCAAAATGATGCACTTGGCATTTTCTTGACGCTGCAATTGCCAAGACCATTCTAAATGTTTCAGCCTTCACTGTAGGGGCATAAACATCTGTGAAATTCACATATTTCTCTTGTGAGAACCCTTGTGCCACAAGCCTTGCTTTGCAGGTTATATTATTGTCACTTGACTTCTTAATTTTATATATCCACCTGCATCCAACAGTCTTTTGTCCCTCTGGTAACATCACTGGAGTAAATACCTTATGTTCCTTCAGAGATTCATACTCTTTTTCCATGGCCATCATCCACTGCTTCCTTTCTTCTCCGGGCATCTGCAGTACATCTTCATAACACTGTGGCTCATGGGATACAAAATTTACAACAAACCTTTCAGGTGGCACTCCAAAATTGGATCTTGTAGACTTTCTGAGCAACACTGGCTCTTCATCAACCTTTCCATCATGCAATGATGTCGACTCCCCTCCATCACTGGAATCTTCCTCAGCAGACTCAGTGTGGGGACAAATGCTTGGCAAAAACACTTCATTGTTTGCATGTAGATCTTCCCAGTTTCTCTGCTCACAAAACATTGCAGATCTGCTAATATAAACTTTTCCATGATTATCACAAAAATGCCAGGATTTTGCAGCAGGTTGAAAACCAATAAACATAAGTTTCCTTGACTTTGGGCTATTCTTGTGTCTGTATTTCTTTGGAACCAATACCCAGGCTTCAGAGCCAAATAAACGAAGATATTTGATTGTAGGTCTCTTACCATGTAGCAGAGTATAAGGAACTTCATTAACAGCTGAACTCCATACTCTATTAGACACATAATTTGCATATTTCATTGCCTCAGCCCAATAACCTCTGGGAAGTTTCGCATCAGCCAACATTGCATTCATTATGTTTTGAAGAATCCCATTCTTCCTTTCAGCCAGACCATGTTCGGCAGAAGCAGCAGGGTTAGTCAATCTGTGTTTCACCCCTCTTTTCTCCAAATAGTCAACAAACTGTTTAGATAAGAATTCACTTCCTCTATCACTCTGTACAGCAACAATCTTTTGCTTGTACTGACGTTCTGCCATTTGAAACCATTTCCTAAACACAGCACTCACTTCACTTTTGTGCTTCATTATGTAGACCCAAGAATATTGAGAAAAATCATCTGTTATTACTAGGCAGAATCTGGCACCACCAAATGAATTTGCCATGGGTCCAATTACATCAATATGTACCAGCTGTAGAGGATGATGTGACTTTCTCAAACTCTTTCTTGCTATGGGAGCAGACTTAATTTTTGTATATTTGCAAACATGGCAATCTAAATACTTGTCACAGCTTTGCACAGACCCATGTTCCACATGTTGCAGAGTTTTTCTAATGTTCTCAAAACCTAGATGCCCTAATCTTCTATGTTGCAGATGAATGCATTTGTCATGTAGAGGCTTATTTTCAACCATGTTCAAAGATTTCTCAGATGTGCTAATCACAAGCAAATTGTTTTGCAGCCGTCCAGTTGCAATTGTTTTCCCATTTTTACAATTTTGCAACTGCTCTCATTGAACTGTACATTAAATCCTTCCTTCACAAGCAAAGACACACTCAACAAATTATTTTTTAGAGACGGTATGTACAGGACCTTATCAAAAACACATTTGAGAGGTTTAAAAAATATTTTACCTTTTCCACAAATTTCCGCCTGAGTTCCGTCTGCCAAGGTTACAGTTCTAGAGTTAAACAAAGTTAGTTTTTCAAACAAACATTTCTTGTTTATACAATGAATGCTGGCCCCCGAATCTACAATAAATAATTCTTGCTTTGAGCACTCCTGTTCATTGTTATCATTAATTACAGACAGCTGGTGTCCTTCATTCTTCGAGCGTGTGCCGGAAACTCTTTTCTGCTTTTGCCGCTTGTTTACCTTGTCACAGAAACGCAAAATATGTTTGTCACTCCCACAATTGTAACATTTTCTTACTACCTGTATTGTGTCTCCATAAACTTGAACAGGCTTCTTATTTACTTTAGAATCAGCTCTCCTCTGTTTCTCCTGCTGCAGCCTTGACAGGATATATGAGACAGACAAATCATCACTTTTCAAAGCTTCCATCCCCATTACTAAATTGTCATACGATTCATCCAGACTTGACAAGATCACAAGGCATTTATACTCCTCATTGTGATTTATGCCCACTTCAGACAACTGCTGAAAAATATTATTTACTTTCCTTACATGGTCAGAAATACTTTCACCTGGGCTTTGCCTTGTCCGAAATAACTGATTCATTAGTGATATCTTGTTTCCAGCTGTGTCCTTGATGTGCGCAGTTCTCAAAGCTAACCACGCTTCATGAGCCGTTTTTGCTTCTTTCACATAAACAAACTGTGACTCCTCCAAAGATAACATTAAAATCGCCAAGGCTCGTGCATCCTCCTTGATACATTGCTCATCTGAGTCTTCTTCCAGCTCTTTTTCTACATACTGATACAGCTCATGGAAAATCAAAAAATGCTTCATACGCAGACACCAGTTCAGGTAATTACTGTCAGACAGCTTAACTATAGGCATTGAAGATAAGTTAATACTTGCCATCTTCGCTGATAGTGCCGGCTTCACTCCGCCGTTTTCTGCAACACTTGTTTCAGCTTCAGCAAATATTTCTTCAGCCTCCTCCGCTTTCATTCACAACACTCTGTTTTGCTTGGGTTATCTTATCAGCTGCTTTCTCCTGTTCGCTTCCAAGCCTCAGAGAGAGAGAAAAAACTTTGCAGCTCCGCTTTGTCTTCGTTCCAACTCCAAACTGTTTTTCCTCTGCAAAAACACAACTTTATGCAACACACACTTTATGTATACAGGTACAACAAAACCTATCAGGCAGCTGACCCAGCTGGGCCCATAACCCTATCAGGAATTATTCAAAATATATATAATATTTAAATGTGTTTGGCACAGAGCAGTACAGCAGTAGCGTGCAGATAAAATGTCAGTATTGATATAAAGTATTGCAGAGTTAGGTTAACAGAAGACAATGACAATGGGTAGAGTAAAAACTCATATATTCATATATACATCAATATATATATATACACAGCATAACATCCAAGCAATATATACAAGCAACAGAGTGTGGGGTTCTGTCTCTCACCATAGACAGACCCACCTAACATATGGCAAGCTAGTGCTTTTATACAGTTCAGCACCCATCAGATATGAGTCATCACTAATTACAATATGATGCAATCTGATGCAACCATGATGTTATAAATTCTTCCACCTGTGCTTCATCACGTAACATGCTTGTGATTACTTATCTCTTACACTTGTGGATTAACATAATGAGACTGCAGAATCTAACTGCCTCCATTTTACAACTCTCTTTCCACTATCTGTTAAATATACATAACATATATTTTATCAACTTTTACATATCTTGACAGGCTCACAATCAGTTTTTAAACTACCAGGATCCCAGATATGACCACAACTCCAATGGTCCTTAAGAGTTTAATTTTTAAAATCTTTGCTTCCCAACCTCTCCTTGTACCTTCCAGGAGGAATGGCAGGCATTTCTGCCGTGTTCAACAGGTGCCCACCATCTTTCCTTAAAGCCTCCCCCCCATTTGCAATTTTATTTCAAAAATGGCCACAAAGGGTTAGAAAGGCAATGTTTCAGTAAAATAACACTTTTAAGTGTGAGTGCATGTGTATATGTGGAAGGTAGGGTGTGGGAGCAGTTGTGGCACTCCAAAATGTTGGAAGGGTTGTGTGGGGGTCCATGAATGACAATTTAACCCTTCCTGCTGTTGAAGTGGGGGAAGGCAGGTAAGCTTGGAACTTCAAAGGTAGGCCCTGAACTCCAACTGCCCCTGGTCCAATTCTGTATTAATGTTCCTGGAGAGACCCCAGTGGTTACCAACAACAACAACAACAAAAGCTACTCCCTAAATATTTATAACTTGCTATTGGTTCAGTGGAATTCCATGGGCATTTGTGTTTAATCCTCCTTCTAGTGCAAAAACTTTAATGTTCACTGCAGCATAAAGCAAGAGCCCTCAAGCAATGCTTAGGCTGCAACTATCGAAACACCGCATCTCCCCATATCTGCCTGCCCAGGCATTAAAATAATCAGTGGATATATCCCTTGTTTTTAGCTCTTAAATACGGTTTTGCGATGTAAGCCACCTTGTGTCCTTTCAGGGAGAAAGGTGGGATAGAGATGTTTTAAATAAACAAATAAAATAAATAAATTACATTAGAAAGCCCAGTCTGAAGTATTCAACTTTGCTGCAATTTGATTTGCAGCCTGTATTCCATTTGAAATTACAATGAGTGCTCATATAAGGGGCTGTGGATTGATCTGGGAGTTCACTGTTCATACTGAGGTCGCCCCGCCTTTTGGTGGTTGGGGACCTCAACTTGCATGCCGAGGGGGAACTCTCTGGTGCGGCTCTGGAATTCATGGAATCCATGGCTTCCATGAACTTATCTCAGCATGTTTTATGCCCCACCCATAGAGCTGGCCACACCCTAGACCTGGTCTTTTCCTCCATGTCGCCGGATTCGTGTCTGGGGGTTGGGGACATCTTGCCCCTGCCCGTGTCATGGTCGGACCATTACCTGCTAAAATTTTCCCTGTCGATCGCCCCCCCACCCTGCGGGGAGCGCCCTTCTTACACCTGGGCTCGCCCCCGTAGGCTCCTGGACCCTACAAGGTTTATGGAGGTCTTCGGGGAGCTCTCTGGTGGTCTGGCAGACGATCCGGTTGATGCCCTGGTGGAAAGGTGGTATGTTGGTGCTGCCGGGGCGATAGACCGGATCGCCCCTAAGCGTCTCCTACGATGTCGAGGCCGCTCCTCCCCGTGGTTCACGGAGGAGCTGCGGTCGATGAAGCAAGAACGTAGGAGACTGGAGGTCATATGGAGGGCGAACCGGACGGAAGTAAATAGGGCTGCCCTTAAACAGCTGACTGGCCGCTATCTTCGCGCGATCAGGGACGCTAGAAGATCTTATGCCTCCCTGAGAATTGGGGAGGCCTCGAGCCGCCAGGCGGAGCTATTCCGGGTGGTTCGAGACCTCTCCAATCCCAGTCAGCTGCGGCCTCCTCCTAGTGATTTCACTAGTGAGCAATTTGCAGCCCATTTTAGATCAAAAATTGAGGCCATCCGTTCCGACTTGCCCCCCAGCTGCTCTAGTCCATCCTTTGGGTCTTCCAGTGCCTCACCCCTCCGTTCTCCCCTCCTGGACGGACGAGTTCGGGCCGGTCTCTTCAGCGGAGGCCTCCAGAGCTATGGCTCGTTGCCGGCCAGCGGCCACTCCCTTTGACCCTTGCCCAGCTTGGATTATAAAATCCGCCGAGGGGAACATGCCAGAGTGGTTTTCTTCCATCGCCACGGCCTCCTTTCGGGAGGGTTGTTTCCCTTCCCGCCTGAAGGAGACCGTGGTAAAACCCATTCTTAAGAAACCTGGCTTGGCGACGGACAATCTTTCCAACTTCCGTCCGATTGCCATTGTTCCCTTCCTGGGCAAGGTTGTCGAGGGGGTGGCTGCTGTCCGGCTCCAGTCATACCTGGAGTTAAATCATATCCTGGACCCCTTCCAGTCTGGATTCAGGCCTCTTCGCGGAACCGAGACCGCCCTGGTCGCTCTGCAGGATGACCTCCTCAGGGAGGCCGACAGGGGGAGTTCCTCCCTGCTCGTCCTCCTTGATCTCTCAGCAGCCTTTGATACCGTCGACCACGGTAACCTTCTGGCCCGACTCGCTGAGGCGGGAATTGGTGGTCAGGCCTTGGCCTGGCTCCGTTCCTTCCTTGGCGGCCGGACTCAGAGGGTACAGCTGGGGGATGTCTTGTCGGCTCCTTGGACTCTCCCTTGTGGGGTGCCCCAGGGGTCGGCAATCTCCCCCGTGCTGTTCAATGTTTACATGAGGCCACTGGGGGAGGTCATCAGGAGATATGGAGTTCGCTGTCATCAGTACGCTGATGACACGCAGCTCTATATCTCCTTTTCTACGTCTGCAGAGGAGGCGGTTCGCTCCCTCGATCTGTGCCTGGAGGCCGTACTGGAATGGACCAGAGATAACCGGCTCAAGCTTAATCCGGAGAAGACGGAGGTTCTGTTCTTCGGGGCGCCTTCGTCTCGGTACAATGGCCCCCTCCCTAGTCTGGGGGGTACTTCCCTCCAGCCTACAGACAGGGCCAGGAATCTGGGCGTGGTCCTGGATTCGGCCCTCTCCCTGGAAGCCCAGGTGATGGCCGTCTCCAGGGCCGCTTTTTTCCATCTCCGCAGGATCGCCCAGATCCGTCAGTACCTTGACGAGTCCTCCCTGAGGACAGTTGTGCAGGCCCTGGTGATCTCGAGGATCGACTATTGCAATGCCCTCTACGTGGGGTTGCCCTTGACCCTGGTCCGGAGGTTACAGCGGGTGCAAAATGCGGCGGCCAGGCTGGTGGTGGGTGCTCGTAGATTCGAGCACATCACCCCAGTCCTGGTCCGCCTGCATTGGCTCCCCGTTGTCTTCCGGATCAGGTTCAAGGTTCTGGTCTTGGTTTTCAAGGCCCTCCACGGCTTGGGACCAGGATACCTGGCGGAGCGCATCTCCCTGAGGGCATCCGGATCCAGACCCACGAGATCGTCGCAGGCGCGCTCCTTGAGAGTGGCCACACCCAGAGAGGCGCGGAAAATGCGTACGCGGAACCGCGCCTTCTCTGTGGTGGGGCCCTCGCTCTGGAACCATCTCCCTCCTGAGCTGCGCCTGCTGGAGTCCCTGCCCGCCTTTAAGAGGGCTTTGAAGACCTTCCTCTTCAAAGAATCATTTGGTGTCCTCATTAGTTAGTTTCTCTTTCTTTTCTTTGCTCTTACCGTCTGCCGCCATCTTGCCTTCCGCTGCCCTTGCTTGGTGGCCTTGTTATTTTTATCTTTTTAGCCTTTTTAGCTTTTTAGCTTCTTGCGCTGTTAGCCGCCCAGAGTTCCCGTTGGGAAGATGGAGCGGGATATAAGTATTTAAATAAATAAATAAATAAATAAATGATATGCGTACAACCCCATTCACTGTGCATACCAGTCTTCCTGCCACTCTGCTGTTCTCCTTTTAATTAAGTTGCAAGAACATGGTCATGTGAAATCAGAATGCCTTTTCACACGATTAAGACCTGGGCACAATTTGCCATTCAAAGCCTTTCCTTCTCTGCTAGGTCCTCCATTCCCCAAGCTGCTGGAAAGATAAAAACACCCTGACACGTCCGGACAAGTCATCTCCCTCTCCAAATCCCCATTTAAAGAGAAAAGCCCAGTTGTCAGTGTGGGACCACATGTAGAGGACATTTTCAAGTTTGTTCTGATTCTCATCTACAGCATGTAATGTTTCCACGCTAGGCTGACAAGTTGTCATTTCAATTGAATGCTACGAAGAATGTTTTTAAAAGGAAGAAGTCTACATAGTAAAGGAGAGGGGAAAGGGTGGAGAAGAAGGTGGGGTTAATGCATTTGGAGGCTGTGCTCCAGAAATTTAAGGTATGATGTGGACTTTTGCAGTGCACTTCCTCAAGATCATTAAACACTTGTGTATGATTATTAGCAATTATTTCAGCAACCAGAATCCAGTGTAGAGAACTCTGAATATATCCTTCAAGGTAACATGACAAGGAGGAGAGGGCATCCTCAATGTTTGATAATATTAGGGCACATTCTAATAAAGATGGCTAGTAACACTTAGAAACATGTTGCCTTCTACAAAGGGAATGGGAAGCCATAGCAGAGGATGGGTTGTTTAAAACATTATTTTGATGCAAAATAAATGAATTATTAACTGAAATCCTATTGCATATCTCTGTGTGCATAATGAAAATGATGTCATGATCAGTGGCACATTACTGCTGATTAAAGGCAGTTTCAGGATGCATATGACTCATACATAATGCAACAAAGGGCGTTTATACACGACACCTAAACTCCGGGGCAAATGGCTCCCAGCTCCGGAGCTTAAAAATGTTTACCCACCAGCTCCGGAGTTAACAGGAAATTAAGTGCGACCCCGCCCACTTTAGCGCGTCCCAGAGCAGCTTTCAGGTACCTGCTCTTCCCTCGGGAAAATTATTTGATCCGGTGTAAAGATAGTGAGTGTGGGGCTCTCCTTGCTTCTGTTTGTTGTTTTTTGGCTCCCGCTACTTTAAGAGCTACTTTTACAGAGACGAGAGGCAGAACGAGGTGAGCGGCATGCTTTTCTTTCTCTTTTTCTCCCTCTCCTCACGCAGCCAGCAACCAGGAAGTGTGGAGGGGGGTGGGGACAGAGGAAGAGCGACAAACCCCTAAGATCTCTGGTCCAAATTTAAGTGGCCAGCGGATCTTAGGGGTCGTGTAAAAAGGCCCAAAGTCTTCTGCATCCGAAAACCACTAAAGGGAGAATTTGCTGCTGATGTCATCCCCAGTTCATAGAGCTGTGCAACAGGACTTCAGCCATTATTTTGCTATTATGTACACTTAATGTTGAAACTTAATTTAAAAAAAATAAAACTCCACCTTAATTATATTTCACACATAAAAAGCAGTTTGCTGGAGATGCTTGTTGGCATTATAGTTATACAGTACATTCCCACAATTGCACCTCCCAAATGTTGCCACCCAAGTTCATTCAAGTTCAGATTGTGTTCACTTCCCCATCTTTCTAAGCAAGAAATTGCACACATGACATTTCTAAGGTATTTGGTTACTCAAGGTTGCCTGCACAAATTGTCTCAGAAAGAGCAACTGCATCTATTTGCATCACTGCCATGTCCCAGTACCGTGGCTTTCCATCAGCATAAATCTGCATCTCAAAGACTTGTAACTTGATATTTTGGATCTGCATTAATTTTTAAAATGTACCTGTTTTGACTTCCTTTATTCTAATATCAAACCAAAAAGTATATGAGTAGGGGAGCTATGCTATTGGCACATGGCAATGAAGAGACAGAATACATCAGTAAAAAGGTGAGGTGAGAAAGGGACATCTGTATAAGGGCACAGGAATTTGGGGTTGATGCAAGATGAGATGCAAGAAAATACAGTACTCCCCCATTTATCGCAGGAGTTAAGTGCCTGACCCACCAGTGACACAGGAAAATGCAGGAAATGCAGACGCCTCAGCAAGCTGAACTTGGGCTGCTCCTGCTGGTTTGTACTTCTACAGAGAGGTTTTTAACCCCCTCCTGACACGTCAGCAAACATAGCTGGGGTTACTGCTGGTGGTGTGCACTTCCAAAGAGAGCCTTTAACCCCCACAAACAGATATGGGACTGCTGCTGCTGGCGTGTGGTGCCAGGAGCCCAAGATCTGTTTGCTGCAGTGTCAGGTGGGAGTTAAAAACCTCTCTTTGGAAGTGCAAGCCAGCAGGAGCAGCCCAAGGTCTGTTTGCTGCAGTGTCAGGTGGGAGTTAAAAACCTCTCTTTGGAAGTGCAAGCCAGCAGGAGCAGCCCAAGGTCTGTTTGCTGAGGTGTCAGTAGAGGGTTAAAAACCGTTATTTGGAAGCCTGCTTCTCTTAAAGAAAAAGTCCACAATATACTGAGACCATAATATATGAACCGCATTGTGGCACAGGACTACTGTATGTGTATTCTGCAGCCATACAACTGGCAAAAACACATAGCAAAGGATAGCCCAGGCCACTTTCTCTACAAGAAAAAACTGAAGAATGATCAGCTCTTGTCGCCCCCAAAAGATTAGTGGTGTTCTGATTTAGGCAGGCATTTTCTGAAGTCTTATGATTCTACAATTGTTGATTGGAGAGACTTTAAGTGAATAAATACCATAAGTACATTCATACTACCAAAACTAGCAATTTAGGGTGGAGAATATTTTCAGTGCTTATATGGGCTGTTTATTTATTCATTCATTCATTCATTCATTTATTTGACTTTTATACCGCCCATCTAGTCCTAGGGCTACTCAGGGCAGTTTACCACATAAAATCTCAACATAATAATAACAACAGAGTTAAATAATGAAAATACAAACAACACAATGTAACAAACTATAACCAAATTATAACCCTTTTTAAAGGATTCGACAACTCCCTGGAGGCATTAGCTTGCTTGTCTGTTGGTTTTGAGTGCCATCATAATAAATCCAGCCGATGACAAATTTCCCCCCAGAGCTTTAGAGGCATAGAGTGCTCACAAGCAGTGTACCATTTCACTGAGACCCTGCAGTTTGCCCAAGACCATGTAGGCTGCCCTTCTCTTGGAAGGCACAATATGGAATCAAACATCTGACTCCTGGCTCTGCAGCTGGGTAGTGCAGCACACTCAGCTATGCAGACAGTCCATGGGAGCACTGCAGATAATTAATGAAGGGGCTGCTTAGCAATTAGCCACAATAGTTAACAAGAACCTCCATAATAAGGAGCAGCCTATTAAATGCCAGTAGAAAAAGTGATGAAGGGTCATCATCATTCTCTGCTTGGACATTACCAGGGGTGTCAGTTAAGTGCCGAGGAAACAGGTTTACCTAAGTCTGAGCTTATTTTCTTGGAGAAGACTTTAAAAAAAACCTTCATAATGAGGCAGGTGGGACTCTCTTTTCCAGCAAAGGAATACTGATCACACTTCTGGAAGCTTCCAGAAACATCAGTTTCTCTGCCCTTTTTAACATTTTTTCATAACTGGAAATTATTTTCTATCTACTTCAGTTTTGGAGTTTGCTTTTTTTTAATGTTGGGGCATTTTGGGCAATTTGTGAAGCCACTGGAGATTCTTGGGCCAAATATAAAACCATTGTCCACCTCCACAAAAGGTGCCCATCTTTGTTTTATCAGATGATTGAAAGTGATCCCATAAGGCAGTGCTTCTCAACCTGTGGGTCTCCAGATGTTCCTGGACTACAATTCCCAGAAACCAATTCCTGCACAGCGAGTGGTAGAGGCTTCTGGGAGTTGCAGTCCAGGAACATCTGGGGACCCACAGGTTGAGAACCACTGCCATAAGGAAACTGACCGCTGGACACAGCTGTCTTGTGTTTAATCTTGCCTTCCCTTGCTTTCAAGAGCAATGGCCATAACATCTAGCAGCCCTTTAAAAAAAAAAACTACAGTACAGTACTTGCTTTCCCCCTAAAGTTTACATCGTCCTTGACAGAGTTCTGGAGTCCTCGAAAGTTTGCTTCATTTTGTAACCTTTTCCCAATCCAACTACATATTTGTTTCAGTGGTTGGATCACAAAACAACTGCCCCCATTTTTTTTCCTTTAGAAAATGAGCAATATTTTTAATGGAACTTCTAGCACGTTTCATACAAATAATGAACTAACCTGCACCTTGTTTTTCCAAAAGCATAAATAAGAAGACAAACTGAGGAAAAAGGAAAAGAGCCTGAAACAAACATAGCTTTGCTTAAGAGGATCATAAATTACTCTGGCCAAGCGCTTTTACTTGGGAGCCCGACTGCCCTAGTTGCCCCCTTAGAGGGCACTGCAGGTGCTAGAAGCCCACCAAAGAATACTATTTTCAAGGTGCTTGTTTGATTTCTACATGTCAATATTTTGCAAAAATATAATTTTAGAAAGCAAGCATGCCCAGCATGTAAATAGCCCTTTAATTTAAATGTTACTGAAAAGTTTGGCTTTTTGATGGGAGGGAGGGGGAAATCCAAGGGGAACTCAGCTTCTTGATCCTCTTTTCATAAAGTACCTAAGAGAACAATGACTCAGTCTCTGGACTATTTAAAGAAGCTGCTTAAAAGCAAACCTAAGACAGAGCATCTACTGTAAATGAACAATGCTGTCATAATAAGGCAGCTTTATGAAAGAAGGGGCACAAGCCGAATTGTTTACTCGTGCTTTCAGCTTTAGTCCAATTGAAAAGACTTTGGGGAAAACAAACACTGTTGGGTTGAGTAAGTTCCACTTATTTTTCCACCCATACTGAGACAGTGTGGAAGGTAACGAATGGGAGGGAGACTGAAATTCACAGAACAAGCAGGTGCAAGCATCGCAGTATCATCTTTGGAAGGAAGTCCCCAAGTGTCCAGTCAGATCTACCTGTCCTGGTCTGGTCTTCTCCAAAGCAAGGGGGAGTTCTTTTTGCCAGTGCAGTTGTATGTGTGTTTACTGGAAACACACTGAAAGCCACTGGGTTGTGGGGGGAGGGGACAGGACAAGCTTATTCTCTAGTAGCTAGGTATAAGATTGAAAGCTGAGAAAAGCAATTCTTGGCACATGAATATAATATTTCCAATACCTGTATTAAGAAGGAGAGGGTTCCCCTTAATACTAGAAATATTGCTGCATTCATGTGTGCCCAGGAGCGGGTTCTCAGATCCAGCTGCTTGTCTTGATTAATTTTGGATACGATCTGGGACATAGTTTTTTATTGCCAGACACTGTCTGAGAAGAAAAGAAGGAAAGATCAGTCAGGACTCCCTACAGGAACAAACAAGATATGATGTGCCAGATGATACTACTCTGAATTATTTGTTACACTTGTTTACGAAGACATGAGGTAAGGCGACTCTGGGTTCATTTTACAATACCTGAAACCAAGCTACAGGTTCAGGCAAGAACCTAAAGCAATGCCTCAGCAACAAGTTGAGCTGCATCAGATGAAATACATTTCATCTGCTGCCAAGTCTTTGGTCAGCATTACAACACTGCTCTCAAGCAGTCTGATGACTCAGCTTATACTGTCACAGTTCAGAGAGGGTGAGATCCACCTCCACTAATAAAGTGAAAGGCTATTTTAGTAAGATCAGAAATAATTGCCCTGGGTGTCCAGACGGAGTGAAGAATTACATTTCTACAAGGAGGTATTGTAAAAAATACAGGTTGAATTTGTTTGTGTTAACAAAAACAACAGATGTCTCAGCATCTCCCTTTGCATGTTACCGTCAATAAAAGCCCTGCAGTGAAAGAGAATATTTCCACAGTCTGATTTAAATGCAAAAGTTGATTTCTATCCAGTTTTTATTAACATACATTCACGTAACACTTCTGCTAAATCAAATGCCATGTTCTTTAAAGTCAATGATCAATTACCTTCCAGGTTAGGATGTTGTCAACAAAGCCAGAAACAATATTTTGAGACCAAGGCCTTAACAGTTGTGTCTGTGATCAGATTCAGGACTGACATTGTTTGAACTCACAGACTGTGCTTCTACCAGTATCACCTACATTCCATGTTTTGACACGGTGCCTTGGTCACTGGTTCTAATCCTGAGCAAGATGCTTGGAACCAGCAGTACATTGGTGGTGTTTGCCTTTTGAAGCATCTGAGCCGTACAATAGCATGAGAAGAATTCTTCTGTGAACTGACCCATATCTGTTCATTGCTTACTCTATATTAGATTATATTAGGGTCAGATACTGGGCAGGCTTTCCAACAGAGGAACATGTTCATTTGCATGAAGCCATTCAACTGAATGGAGGCTACAGTCATACAGACATAGCCAAGAATAAATGCATATCATTGTTAAAATAAAAGTTTTGGGATGCACACTAAAAGAAAAAGCTCTGAGAAGTAAATTATATTAGAAGGTTAAGTAAATATGGTGAGATGGCAGTTTATTGACTAGAACTTGATAGAACTAAGTTACTGCTAAATAAGAAGGGCCAAAATCACATTACATAAATAACACCTGTGGAAGGAGGAGGATGTCACTGGCAAGGGAAGAGCTTCAGTAATTAAAGACTTCCTCCTTCTGCCCTGCAGCTTGTCAAACTAGCAAGTAATCTGCTACATTATGTGAAAGACATGGGGGCAGCAGGACAGAAGGAGAAAGTTTTAATTTCTGAAAATGTCTGCCACCAGATGACATCCCCATCTGAGGAATGTGAAACAGATTACTCACAATCTAGGAAGCAGATTATTCACAAATTGTAAGCAAGGTGCAGAAGGAGAACATCTTAAACTTTTGAATATTTCCCTACTGGTGACATCATCACCCCTACAAAAGCGGATTTGGGCCAGTAAATAAATAAACAAATAAATAAATAAACAGATATATCTGGTCCTAAAACTTTTCTCCATGCTCCTTAGGAAAATGAGCTGCGCAATAAAAAGCTCACATATGTATTTTAGATATATTTTATTCTTTGGCACCTAAAAGTACTACTAGATTCTTTCTTACTGCTATAGGAAAACTTAGATCATACTTCCCATCTTACGCTTCCAATCTTAGAGCAGTACAGAACTGGAACCATTGATCTAAAGAGGTGGTGACTGGAGGCATTCAAGAGAAATTTGGCCAACCACCTGGCAGATACCCTTTAATTTGTATTCCTGCATGGAGCAGGGGGTTGGACTCCATGGCCTTACAGACCCCTTCTGACTTCACTACTCTATGATTCTATGAATCAATGCTCCCTGGAGTCAGCATACTTCAAATTCTGCTGCTGAAATCTACTAGTAAGTCACAAATAAAGCAGACCCATTGAATCAGCGGGGCTTGGGTGAGTCACCTCCTCCATAAATTCCATTAATTCAATGGGTCTACTCTAGTTGCCAATGTCTACTGGATTCCAGCCAGTGAAGCCCTGTTGTAGTTCTGCAAGTGGATTTAAAGAACAGCCAAGGAAAACCACATTGAAGTGATGGCAGCACGAACGGTCTGGAGTGGGTCTCTTGGAGCTACGCATCAAGGTTTCTCTGAGGAGAAATGGCAAAAAGCTAAGCTGGAACCTAGCCAAAGGTTGGAAATGAGGCAATAGACGAAGAATAAATATTCTGTTCTGACTGCTGCTAAATGGTATTAATTTACAACAAGACTTGCTTGATAACAGCAATTAACAGAACTTCTTTAGTTTAAGAACTACAAGAAAGAGCATTTTAAAAGATATCTGAAGGGCAAAGACACATGTTTAGAACAGCCACATAAAACAGCAGCTTAAAGAGCAGAGGACAGTTGGTGCTCCATTCTGAAATATGTTTCCAGAATCTAATATTTCAAGCGCTGTGCTGTAACTGGAGAAGTCTTGTTTGAACAGACTTTTTACCTTCCTACCTTACCAGAGGCCTGCCTTGTCTTCTTTGCTGTTTGCTGTCAGACATACTGACTCCACTTAATAAATTCATTTAAAGCAGAGCTTTCTTAAGTAACCAAGTTAAGTACTGTACATCAATTAGTTGTTCAGCATCACGACACACACACATTTCTACCATTTTCTCTTGGCTCATGTAGTTAACAGTGAGGAGGCCAAGTCAGTAATTAGTGGGAAATAAAGAACTCATTGGCTACCTGGTCTTAAGGGTAGAATCACTGAGAATCAAACTTCCTTACCTCCAAATAGCAGCAATGGGTGTGAGTGTGTCCTTTACCTATAGTAATCAAGGCCTAAACTACACAGCACATTGAATAAACAATATACCATTTCAAGACTGTGCCTTTTTATATACCACTGAGTAAGTTGTGAAGCTTTGGCTTCGACTGGCATTTCTGGCTAAAACTGTGGGAACTCCATGGCTGCCAAAGAAGGGCCTCTTCCCTTCCTTTTTAAGCCTCCACATGGGAAGGGAGTACATAAAAACCAGTTTGGGGGAGAAAATTTGTATGGCTATAAACTGAATAGCAAGACACGCAAGAGTTACCTGAACCAGTCAGGAAGTGATAGACAGGTAAATAGCCAAATAGGCTTGTTTATAGGGATTCATTGCCCATTTCGCAACCATTGTGGTTCCACTGGCAGACTTGACCAAGGAAGGTGGATCTTTGTTTGTCAAAACCCCACCTCTAGCTCCAGAGCTGGGTCAGGGTTGGTGCTGTAGACCCCCCCCCATCAGGCGGCGAGGACGTCAAGGTGGTGACAGCATAGGACTCACGGCTGGCTAGATGATTTATCCCTCTACTGCTTCTGTTTTGTTTTGTCAACAGGCTTCAACGACTATGGTGTCTTTTGGAAGTTCCAACAAATATCGTATTGCCTTGCCAACAACTTCATCCTCTGGAAGGTAGAGGAAGTATCAGGATGATCAACTACCAGGATAATCCAGTCCTTTCAAGAGGGGAGAATTGATAGTGAAGTGAAAACAAAATCTTTTATTCCATTTAAAAGATTTTACTAAATACAAGCACAGATAACCAGTAATCAAACTAAGCATCCAGTTTGGGTCTCCATTACAAATTTAACACTCATATGTACATAAGTCACCACTAGAGATGGGCACAAAACGAATAATTTTTCATTTCCGTTTCTGTTTTTTCGTTTCGTTACGCAACAAAATGACAAACAAATTTTGTCTCTAAAATGAAACGACACGAACAGAAACACCGGAAATTTTGTCGTGCGTTTCGTTTCCGTTACTGCAATACATTGAACTGCTTTAAATGCTAAAAAAATCACAAAAATTGAAATAAATGGTAACGAAACAGTAACGAAACGAATGAAAATGAATTTCTTTCAGAAATTCGCGAAAAACCGAAATGAACCGAAACGGACCCTCCAAATGACAAACAAAATGCAATTTTTTTGATTCGTGCCCATCTCTAGTCACCACGCATTGAGTATATGCCTTTTGTTCAGTCAGTCATGAAGAAGAGGGGTGAAAAAAGATTGAAATTGGACTTAAAAGTAAAATGAGATCAGTGGTTCCTGAAAAAGATCTGAGAGTCAATTAATTTTTTAAATCATGAATAGCAATACATAGCCAGAGCTCTATTATGGATTAGAGATGGGTGTTTCATTTCATAAAGGGACTGGTTCCCAAACAAAACATGCCAGCACAGCTGGCACTCAGAATGTAGTCCCACCAACCAGAACAAAATAAACCACTGTCTTACCATGCTTTACCTCGCACTGGGCAAAAATCCAACCAGGAAGCAGCCTCCATCTTTCCCTGTCCCTGATGCTGGCCAATCAGGAGCGGTGCAAGGATATGCATCACCCCACCTTCCTGTCTGATTGACCAGTGCCAGGGAGAGGGAAAAATGATGCATTGGAGGCTGTTTCCTGGTTGGAATTTGGCACAGCATGAACTGCAGCAAGGTAAGTCAGTGGTTGGATTTTCACCCAGTGTGAGGCAGTGGCGTAGCAAGGTTTTGGGGCGCGTGGGGACAAATGTGTTTATGCGCCCCTCCGGCCCTCCCCAAACCCATCACATCCACCCAGCAAGGGGGGGCAATCCTGTGGGCATGGGGCAGGTGCATGGGGGCGTTTGTGCATGTGCACGCACGTGCAGTAGTGTGCATCTTACCTCTCTCGCAGTGGCCCAGAGCAAGGCGAGGAAGAGTTGGAGGAGAAAGAGGAGGAGGAGGAGGGTGCTGCAGCCACCACACTCACAGGTCTGCCTGCCTGCTTCCTTCGCCGTTCGCCTGGCATGCAGCGGCAGAGGAGGAGGCTGCAACAGAGTTGGGTCCCATCGCCAAGCCTAAGGACTACTGGCGGGAGGGTGCAGGGGTTCCTCCTCCTCTTCCTCCACCTCCAGGTGCCCCCATATTGCTTTGCCAGGGGCAGATGTACTCTTCTGCCCCCCCCCCCCCCCCAGATATGATCCTGGCATGAAGTAAAGCAAAGCAAGACAGTGGTTGATTTTGTTCTGGAGGGTGGACTCTGTTCTGAGCACCACCTGTGCTAGCGTGTTTCGTTTCGGAACCAGTCCCCTTCTGAAATGAAGCACCCATCTCTATTATGGATATTTTCTGCTAGAAAAGCTGATAATAAAATATGTTGGGTTGTCCCAAATCACCTTTTTGTTTATTAGGGAACTGGAAGGATTTGATTATGTGTGGCTTTTTATCTGAAAACACAACGTTGTAAAAAGCACATTGAATTTTTTAACTCCAGAGTTTGCCTCTTACTTTACTATGAAACAGTATCAAAGTTGGGTGGAAATTATTTGTTGTATTGAGCAAAAGGAAACCAGAAAATGCCTGTATGGACTTTAAGAAAATTTATTCCAATGAAATGAGGAAATACTACCGAGTAAGATCCCACATTCAGAAATATCAGAAAGAAAGATTGTCTATGATGGATGGTAGAATTTTATTGGTGAAATACTGAAGGTCCAATCATGATCATGAACAATATCCACAAGACTTCTAAAAAGGTTCCCACTGTGTGGAGAAGATGCAAAAATGCTAATTGGTTGTAACACATATTTTGCCTCTCTTCTTCCACAATGGAAACAGTGTTTAGTCTAGTGCAAGTAAAATAAAGCTTTCAGTTTAAACTGAAGTGAGGTTTTTCCATAGGAATGCATTGGCAATCAATTAATCCATTCCAAAGGTCAGGAAAAAAGCAACAAATAAAAGTGAACACACACACACACACACACACACACACACACACACACACACACACACACACACACACACACACACACACACACCACCACCACCACCACCACCACCATGCAGAATGCACAGAACAGGCATGGAAGGAGTGAAAGATCAGCTCCCTACTTTTCCACCACTTGAGAAATGCATCAAAAAAGATTGAAAAGTCCACAATGGCTCCAAAACTTGCTGGGGGGAAAAACACTTCCAACTACTCCCACACCTCCACAAACTACGGGGCACAATGTATCTGGGTACACTTTTTTTCCACAATACCTAATGGGGAAAATGTAATCCGGGGCATTCCATTGAAAGTTTTCTTAACTCGAGGCATCCCCATTTCCAAGAATTTCTTTTTGTAACCCGAGTTTTTCATAGCCCAAAGCATTTGTAACCTGAGGTACCACTGTAATTTAGCATTTACAGTGGTGCCTTGTATAAAGGAATTAATTCGTTCCAAATGAAATTATGGTAAGCAAATTTTCCTTTATACAAATTCCCATAGGAATGCATTGAAAACAGACTGATCCCATTTTATGTTATACGGATTTTCCCCATAGGCAATTATGTTAAGCAAATTTCCCCTATCTCTGGAATTTTTTATGTTGTACAAATTTTATGTTATACAAGCTGTTTGTTATACAAGGGTCCACTGTATTTGCAAATATAGATGGAGCAGAAGCAGAAGCGATCAATTGCTGAAAAACTACATCAGACAGACATATCACTGCATCCCGTATTGGGGGGTGGGGCAGAAGGTTCATGCATATTTGAATGCTCTTTGCTTACAGCCCTGCAGACTAAGTGCTCAGCTGGCATCTCTAATCTGCCCTTTAGTGCTAGTCACAGAAATGCAGATTAGATCTATAGGTGGTCCACTTTTGTTCCACTCAGACACCAGCAGGATCCACGTTCTGTCCATAGATTGCTGTCCAAGAACATCTGTAGTGGTTCTGTCCTCATTCACTTTCTCTTTGCACCACTTTATGGTTGCTTGATCACGTTTGATTGATTATACCTTCATTTTAGGAGTTTATTTACTTAATGGGTTGGGAGAAGGATTCTGGTTTGGTGAAGAAAGGAAAACATTCAGTTTAGTAGAGCCATTGGAATAAATTCATAGGGAGACTACTGTAGAACTCAGTTTCAACAGTCTGAATACAGAAAACATACTGATGAGGGTCTATAGTTCTGCAGTGAACCTCCTCCTCTCTCAGGGCTTGTTACATTGCTGTACTTAGAGCTCAACACAAGGCCTGTGTGTTTAGGACTGCATGGGCTCTTGTACTTCAGTGTTTCCTTGTACTGTTATCAAGCAAACTGTATTTACGAGGAAGTGCATTCAAGTTCATCTAAACAAGCTGGCTGGTAGCAGGTCAGAAGCTGGGTGCAAACTTATGGCACCAGTAAGAAAGAGCATCTTGTGAAGTGTGCATTGGGTGGGGGTATGTTCTTTTCACTTGGATACGGTGGAAGTGGGTTATGGGAATAAGGAACAAAATAGCCAGTCTTCCAAATCTGCCATAATCATAACAGACACCGGAACTAACTAAGCAGTTGCTGAGAGAGAGAGAGCACGCACACATTTATTTATTTATTTATTTATTTATTTATTTATTTATTTATTTATTTATTTATTTATTTATGATATTTTTATATCATGCCAGAAGGCTACTCTGGGCAGGTTACAGCATAAGAAAAATGCAAGTTATAAACAACAAACATTAAAAATATGAAATACAAAACTCATCTGAAATTATATAAAACATAAGCAAAAAATAACTATAATCAAATATAATTATTGACAAGGATAACATTAAACTACCAAAAAATAAAAATAAAAATAAATCAAGTCACCATGCAATTCTAATCATATGACTGAGGGTATACATACACATAATATACATTAAATGTAGCAAATGAAATAAAAGAGGTTGCTGATGCAGGGTAGACACAGCAACAAATTCCAAACAAACAAAAAGGTTGGCTTTGTGATATTTCTCAGCTAGAGCACTCTAAACCTGACTTCAACATTAGAAGAGCAGTTTTGGCTCGACTTAATATACATTCAAGGGGGAAAACCTTCCCAGTTTAACACCAGAGTTATTGGTTCCTGTGTCATAATGCCAAGAAACTGAAAGCTGTGCTTTGACAGATGTATCACACAGTCATGAATTATATTGCGTTACAGCACAATCCATATCCCAATAAGAAATGCCTGAATACCTGGATGGACATCACCAAGCCCAACTGCGAACACCTTCCTGCAATCAGAAGGTAAGACATTTGGCTTCAGTCGGCTTCCTACTGTTTACTTTAAAATCTACCCAAACTTCTCTGACCTGGGGGTTTGGCACATTTTTGGGTGCCTCTTTTCTTAGCCAGAAATCAACGATGTGTTTCAATCGGACACAGGCAACCCTTTGTCTAATTGGATTGGGAGAGACCTTCCAATCCATACTACCAGAGGTGAAACCCAAAACCTACATCTCCAACTTGAATTTGTGGACCCTGTTTTGAAAGTGGATGTTACCAAGGAGATTGGCATGCACATCTGGCCAAAATTTTCATAACTCGGGATCATTTCTTTGCCACACATTCTGCTCTGTGGTCCTTAGTTTAATGAAGATTCATATGGGATAAAATCACTAGGGGCGTTTATACACGACCCCTAAGCTCCGCTGCAAATGGCTGCAAGCTCTGGAGCTTAAAAATGTTTCTCCACCAGCTCCGGAGTTTGCAGACAATTAAGTGCGACCCCGCCCACTTTAGCGCGACCCAGCGCACTTTTCTTGTACCTTCTCTTTGGAGGTGAAAAATCTTTGATGCGGTGCAAGGATTGTGAGTGCGGGGCTCTCCTCGCTTCTGTTTGCTGCTTTTTGGCTCCCGCCCCTTTAAGAGCTACTTTTACAGAGACGAGGGGGTTGGACTTGATGGCCTTACAGAGACGAGAGGCAGAACGAGGTGAGCGGCATGCTTTTCTTTTTCTTTTTCTCCCTCCCTCATGCAGCCAGCAACCAGGAAGTGCGGAGGGGGGTGGGGACAGAGGAAGAGCGACGAACCCCTAAGATCTCTGGTCCGAATTTAAGTGGCCAGCGGATCTTAGGGGTCATGTAAAAAGGCCCTAGCTTGTGATAGCAGAACCACACAGTTTTCTACTTCATTTGATACTCAGAAGAGTCAGAGAACCATCTATAGCCAAGACAAGGATCCATAGCATCACCTACATTATACGGCAAGCTGAGGAGAACATCTCCACCCAACCACTAGATAATCCAGTTAATTTGGCTATAACTGGTGCAGCTATTATGTAGACTAAATTTGATTCCAAATTCTCTTATGTGGGTCTTAGCTGCATGTATTACAAGCCAAAGTGGAACCTTATGTTTTAGTATAGGGCAGTGGAAGGCACACTCTTGTTTAAGTGATGTGCAAGCCATTGTCTAACATAGTTGTGTGAGAGAGTTTAATCTGCATAATCAATGACAAAATCTGAAAACTACAGTATACCTGTGACAGTATACCTCTGACATGAGTCTGCAGCCCCCATTATTTCTGCATCATCCAAAGTTCTGTGGTGCTCAGCTTGGTGAAGACCAACAAGGAATCAAAAGCTAGCTTATGGTTGTAATTTTTTTAGTGGTCTAATAAGACATCATCCAGCTTTGCCAGATGAACCAGAGCCACTGAATAATGTATATATAAGTTTTCTTTAGTTTAATAGCCTAGCTTCTTATTTTATCTATTAGTCTGATCTTTAGCATCTGTGCTACCATTGCTCTTTGACATTGGGGAGTTTCCATGATCCCACCAGTGGAATCCAGGTCTGTGGGGAATTCCCATAGATAGAAAACACCAATCAGAAACTGGTTATTTGTCTAGCGCTAGGCCTGCTGTCCTTGTTTATAAATGCTTACAAATGTTTATCTTTTTTAGGCTTGGCTTTGTATGTGGAACTAGCACTGAATTGAAATAGGAAACTGGAAAGTTAGAATTGGCATATTCTAGTTTATCTTCTCTTCAATATCCAGAAAAGATTGGGAGACTGTAACAGTGGCAATAAAGAAATTTATAATTCATTCAGGGCCAGTGCTAGGTTTTTTTGCACCCTAGGCGAGGGGGGGGCGGGGCAGGGGCGGGGCAGTGGGGGTGTGTGGCAGCAGGCAGGGGGCCAGTGGCGGTGGGGGGCGGCAGGGGGCGGGGGATGGGGGGACGGCGACGGGCACGGGGCGAATGGCGACGGGCACAGGGTAGGCGGCGATGGGCATGGCGGGCGGGGGGCGGGGGCAGGGGGCGGGGGTGGTGACCAGTGGTGGGGAGGCAGCGGGGGGTCAGCAGGCTGGCCAGCACCCTCTGTCCATTTTGGTGCCCTAGGCAACTGCCTAGTTCGCCTTAATGGACGCACCGGCCCTGAATTCATTAAATCTCATATTATCTTATTAAGCTTACATTTCTCTGTACTGAGGAGATGTGTGTCAAGAAAGAGCCTTTCTTGTAAATTACAAGACCTCTTGAAGTAACTACTTCCCTAGCTAACCACAAACAGACTCAGCTGTTAGGTAACCTGTGTTCCCACAGACTCACTATATTGGAAACTTACTGGTTTCTGCTGATTCTTTCTTAAGACTTAGACAAGAATGAATTTCACATGGACAAGTCTCTTCTGCTTTTTATAAACTGGAAATCAACAGCCCTACAGCAGGCTTAATACTAGGGATTGGAATATATCACTTGTGTAACAAATAAAGTAACTGTTTTTTCTTAACCTTACGTGTCTTTACGTGTCTGACAAAGTATAAAGGTGTTCTGTTTTGCCTTAGAAGGTGTCCTTCTCTCCTCAGAGAAGCACCTCAATGCATTGATTCAATTATTGCAATAAATTCTTGAAGGAACCCGGTGTCAGCCTATCTGTCAATCTGTCTTGAAGCCTGCAAAGGCTTTACCCATTGCAATCTAGAATTGTTTGTGGGATGACAAGACACAGCATAAGCCAGCTGTACTTTGTTCTGCTTCCATTTTGTAAGCACACGCCCTCACTAGAGACTCCAGTGGCAGCCATGCTGGCATGGAGATTCTGCAATATAGCCTGTGGATGTCACTGAACTAAATCAGGTCATGAACAGAGACCAGTAAATGGATGCTAAATCCTGATAAGAGTTTTCTATGGCTTCTGACTTTCAGATTTAGGACCACCAGCCAGTTCTGAAGAGGAGAATCAGATTCATCCTAGGAATGCTTTCCTTTCTGTGTTTTATTTATCAAAAGCAAACAAGAGCTTTTTAAATGGCCAAAGAAGAGGTGTCAAAGGAAAGACATTCAAAATTGGGGTAAAAGAGAGACATTATATCAAGTCATGAAGAAGTGTCGTCTGCTGTTCTTAACATGAAAAACGTTCCATAGAGTGGTGTGAGAACATGGACGAAAGTATCGAGAGGCCTGTTCTTACGGATGCAATTGATTAATGGGAACAAAACTGAGTAAGTTTTATTTCGTGTCTGATGTTTTGTTTTGTTTTAATTTGTATTGGGGTTCCATATTATTTTATTTATTTATTTATTTATTTATTTATTTATTTATTTATTTATTTACCCCAAAAAATTAGCCACCCCACTACCAGGTGGTCTCTGAGTTAGTCTTTCTGTACAGTTTACTTTTAAAACTATAGTGGTGATTGCAAGGAAATTAGGAATGGTAGGATATATTAACTGCACAGTTTGTCCTGCGTTAGAATTCTTTATCTATGGAATGTAAGAAGTTAGCCATAACAATCCTTTCAGCACAGAGAAGCACAGCTACCATTGGACAGTTAACAACATGTGCCATCTTGAAGCTTCTTGAACAAGAAGAAGAGAGAAGGGGAACCATTTATATATTTGCTTTGGGAAGATGATGCCTGATTCAGTTAGTTAGTATTAGGTCTATTTAGCTTAAGTGGAATGGCTAAATGCAACCGGTTAGAGAGAATAACCTAGTCCTTTTATTTATTTTTTAGAAAAATAAATTCATATCTTGATAGTTTTTTTTAACATTTTCCTGAATCTTTTTCCAGTATTACTTTTGTTTTGTAACTTAGTGTAGAATTAAAGTTCCATATAAATATATCTTGCCTTGCATAGATCATTCTTAAAAACCCAATGGAACTTATTCTTGCCTTTTTGGGATTTTTGTTTTGTCTTGGGAAATGTTTGCCTAAGAGAGAAAGAAACTTCCTTGACTGGAGTCTAAATTGCCTGCTACGGCCTATGGGTGCAAAATAGGTTTTGATGCAGTGACAATTAGTAACTACAGTGCACATCTTGGTAACTGTAACTAATGGCCTGAAAAATAACATTTTAGTTCTGCCTGTGACATATGTTAGGTGGACAAGCAGGCAGTAGCCCAAGTGCTTTTCATTTACACCATTTCCTAGCCCCTTTTCTCTGTAAAAGGAATTAGAGATGGGCATGACCAGGAAAAATTACGTTTCGAGTTGTCGCGTATCGGAGCCGGCCCGTTTCGGCTCGTTTCCGTTTGTCGTGAAATTTTTCAAAAATTTGTCGTTTCGTTTGTCGGTTTTTCGTCTGTCGTTAGTACTGGTTTTTTGGGGGGGCGGGCTCCTGGAGGCACCTCTCTGGGGTGGGTGCCTCCTCTGGCCCGCCATGAAGGGAAAGCGGGCTCCTGGAGGCACCTCTCTGGGGTGGGTGCCTCCTCTGGCCCGCTACAAAATGGCATGCATAGCCAATTGGATATGCATACCATTAAGTTGCAGTAGCAGGCAGAGGCACCTCTCTTTTGGGTGCCTCTGTGACTCACTGCCTGCCGGCATACGGTGCACTTGGGCTGGGGAACGAAGTGAGAGAGGACCCCTACGGGCGCCCTGTGAATCACTAAGAAGGGAAGTGTACTTGCTGTAGTGCAATGCGAGTACACATCTGGCTTACTGGTTAGGGGTTAGCGCAAGGGCTAGGCTTAGGGTTACGGGTAAGGTTAGGGTGAGTTACTGGGCTGCACCCCTGGGTGCCTCTCTGACCCACTAAGAAGGACAGTGTACTGGCGTATGGGTTAGGGTTAGGGTTCGGGTTCAGGTTCGGGCTAGGGTTAGTGGCTTTTTATGCCTGACTGGCACATCCCAGAAGTCTCGGTCAAAACCTGGCCAAGTGGCCATGCAATTGGTGGAATGGCTCCAAAAATTTGCATGGTCCACTCCCATGGACAGCCCATCATTGCACAGGTGTAAAAAAATAAAAATAAAAATAAAATAAAATAAAATCAATGGAGACATTTTGTTGCAAGAAAAACCCACTGCTGCTACTGAAAAAATTCAGGCAGTTTTAAAATAGCTATTTTCGCATGTTTCTGTGGTGCTTTGGTGTGTTTTTGGACCACGCGATTTCAAAATAAATATTGCGGTCGCCCCATTTTGGATCCCCCGCCCGCACCGCATGGCATGGCAATTCGGCGAGACAACGAGGATGCCCCCCACCAGAGCAGCCCAGGACAGGAGGGGGGGAGGCTGGGGACCCCCCCCCCAGAAACCACCCCTCTGGTAGGTGCCCTCACTCAGGCAGGCATATTTTCGCCTGCTTTTTTGGCTGGGAATAAGGGTTTTTTTATTTTTAAAACTTTTTTTCTGTGCCGCGCCGCTTGGCGAGTTGGCGTGGCAACTCGATGAGGATGCGCACTTTGCGCAGCCCAGGAGAGGAGGGGGGAGGCCGGGGACCCCCCCCCCCCAGAAACCACCCCTCTGGTAGGTGCCCTCAGGCAGGCATATTTTCGCCTGCTTTTTTGGCCGGGAATCGGGGTTTTTTTATTTTTAAAACTTTTTTCCTGTGCCGCTTGGCATCACGCGATCGCTGCAATGCCAGGAACGACAACGACAAATCAGACCCAATTTTTCTTTAGTCGGTTCGAGTTCGAGTTCTGGCAGAGTAATTGTCGTTCTTCGTTCCATTACGTAACGGAAACGAGAAATGGAAACGGAAACGAGAATTTCGCCAAGTCGTGCCCATGTCTAAAAGGAATGGACAGTGCTGAACTCATCTTCAGTTACTATGGGGGCTCAACGTGATAGCTATACTTTATCATCTACCAACAGCAAAATATACATAATATTTGGGCTTAATTAGATATTTTAAGAAGTGAAACTCTATAGACCTGTAATCTATTCCAATAACCATTCTTATGCCATAGTACCCATCTTTCTGTATGGTATCTCAGAACCTTAGAAGTATTAGACTGATAAAATAAATAAATAAAATCCATCTAGTAGTCTGTGGGCTGCTGAGAATCCCAGACAGTATCTAACAAACTATATTAGATACCGATTGCCTGACCAAGAGTTTCAAAGTGACTTGCAGTGCAACTTTTTTCTTCTGTCTTCTATGTTCAGTTCCTGGCCATTCATCTTTTGCTATCTTCCATCAGACTCATTGCATTCGGTCTTCTGATTTACTGCACCAATGTCTGCCAGCGCACCAGAGGTATTAATACTGCTACTATGCCTGCTACTGGATGTGGTGTCCCAAATTCATGGGGCTTCCCCCCCCACACACACACACACACAATTCGACATAAGTGGTTGAAGTGGGCCAGTTAGCAAAGCAATAAAAGGGGTTTGTGCCAGTGGCACCTTTCTTTTTGTTTTTATTTTCCTCTTTGACGTATGTTGTTGAGTCATATAATGTTAACCCAGTTTTTAGACTGGAACTTTATGAAAGAAGCAATGGAGAATCTTGTTGTCTAGGTGAACAAAGTTGATAAATGTGAGTCGTGATGTCACATTTTCTAGCAGCACAGAAAGGATTAATTGAGAGAGTGGGAACTGTAATATTAATCACTTGACTCAACAGTGAATGGTTGTTCAGCCCTCCTTGTAGTTGCTGGTAACATAACAGAGCCTAATGGAACGTGAATATAAAGGTGCTGCTGTAGTTCACCCCTTACTTACAGAACTGAAGTCTACATTTTGGGAGCACTTAAGTATGAAAGAGTCTAGTGACTGGTTTATTAAAAAGAGATGGGGTTTCATTGAGGAAACAGACATAAAGCTTCCTCTGTCACTGCCTTCAGCCCACAGTTTTTCACTCAAACTTTTAGCCAGATTAGACAACCAGTTCTCCCCTTATATATTTACAAAATTGGAAGCAGTACAAGTGCTTTCAGGATCCAGCACATGCAGCATTGTGCTTTTACCACAGTCTCTGCATGATGCAAAACTGTGGCTTTGACTTCTGTCTCCCAGTTTTTTTCACTTTTTATGGTCTTCTGGAAGACCAAATGAAAGAAGACAGAAAAACTTTCCAATGATTTAGTAACTTTAAAAACAGTCTTCTTGAATAGTGATGTCATGGTCAAATGTATAACAATCAAACAATGACCTCAGAGCACTATAAAACTTTCTAACATTCTTTGATAGTTTGAGTCTCTGAGGGTTCATCATCACCATTGATATTTATCCCTTTTAAGGGTTAGTTCCAGTGTGAGATTAGATAACCTTAACAAGCATATCAACGTTCATCTGGGTATCAAGTTACAAAATGGTTCATTATTTAAATACTCCATTTCTAGAGAATCAGAACAAGATATTATTTCATAATTTAAAGTGATTGTTATTTTATGCCAGTGATGTGGCTTTGTCAGCATATATTATACAGTGGTACCTCTGATAACGAATTTAATTCATTCCCAGAGGCAATTTGTTATCTGAAAAAAATTGTTATCTGAAACATAGTTTCCCATTGCAATGAATGGGAAACCGATTAATCTGTTCCAGAGGTCCGAAAAAAGGCTAAAAAGCTGTTTTTTCCCCAGACCTCTTTATAAAGTGCACTTTAAAGGCATGCAGTGCTGGAACACAAACCCCCAGAACTAGCTCCCTACCTTTCCAAGTTTGAAAGGTCCAAATTCATCAGCAAAAAAATGTCCAGAATGGCTCCAAAACACCATTAAGAAACGCTGTAACTCTTCCCACCCCTCCACAAACTGTGGGGGGTGCAATGCATCCTGGGTACACTTTTTTGCAAGGCATTTTGAAACATTTGTTATCCGAGGCAGCCCATAGGGAACATTTGTTATCTGAGGCAGCCCTATACCTGGAAATTTCCGTTTGTTATCCAAAACATTTGTTATCCGAGGCATGACTGTACTATGAACGTTTCTTCCTCTGAATCTAACCCAGGCTTCAGTATTATGGGTTCTGCTTATAGATCAAACTGAAAGGTAGATATACTCTTCTTTGATACCTTTGCCAAGCAGTAATTCCTTCATATTGAGTCCTAGCAGTAGGGTCTTGTCCGGACTACAAGCATATACTGTGGCACAGCTATTTCTTTTACAATTCATAACTTCATACATTATAGTAAGAGATGTACCTAAATATTTTGTACCTAGGTATCAGAGGTAGAGATGGCTCTTTTGTTTTGGAAGGGGACTGGTTCCAAAATGAAACATGCCAGCACAGCTGGCACTCAGAACCCAGTCCCACCCTCTGGAACAAAATCAACCACTGTCTTACCATGCTGTAGCTCATGCTGGGCAAAATTCCAACCAAGAAGCAGCCTCCAGTGCATCAGCTTTCACTCTCCCTAACACTGACCAATCAGACAGGGAGGCAGGATTATTGATGCTCTTGCATACCTCCTGATTGGCCAGCACCAGGGAGAAGGAAAGATGACGCATTGGAGGCTGTTTCCTGGTTGGCATTTCAGTGTGAACTACAGCAAGGTAAGACAGTGGTTGATTTTTGTTCCGGAGGGTGGGAGTGGGTTCTGGGTGCCAGCTGTGCTGGCATGTTTCATTTCGGAACCTGTCCCCTTCCAAAACAAAACACCCATCTCTAATCAGGAGATGATATCTAAATATGATATACTTAAATATTCTGAGGATACCGTAGAGAGAGAAGGCAGAAGTGGGGACACATATTTTTTGCCTTATAGCCCAAACCACCATAAAAAGTTTTTGACAGATGATCCCTCTTTAAATGCCACAATTTCATTGCATCAACCCTGCATCTTTTCCTAATTATGCCATGAAAATAAACACCCTATACAGGAAAAGCCTTTCTTAGCAACAAATGTGTTATGTTTGTGCTTTGCAGATGATTTCAACAATGTTTTCACTGTTGAAATATGTGATATTATTGTTCAGACAGATCTGTAACACAGACCTCTTGTGTTTAATATTTTATTCCTCCCGCCTCATGATTCAGGTTGGTTTGTTGAAATAAGAACTAAACATCATGACATTAACAAAATGTCTTCTCGGTGACATTGCCACCCAGCAAGAGGCTTTGTATAAAGTAGTTTGCACCATATAAGGTGATGGAACAAGAGGCACCACAAAACATAATGTCATGGATACAACAATGAAACGTTATATAGAATAACGTCTTTGAATACAATGGGCAAAAATAAAATTCTACAAATAAAAATGTTCAATATTTGTCAACCCTGGCTGGGCAGCAGACTGAAAATCAAACGCCGTCTTTCAAATGTGTTGAAACATAAATTATAAATTAAACAGAACATATTATATACCACATTGCCTCACATTTTATTGCTTATATGTCTTTAAAGGGAGTTTTCCACGTCAAACAGAATTACTCTAAATATTGCAGTTTGAGTATATTTTTTAAATCTATGTACAAGGGGGAGAAAAAAATGCAAGTTGAAATGAAACAGAAGCATTCATTGCCATGTTTCAAGAAAATTAGAAATGCCACAATTGAAATAGGAGACAAATAAAAGAGCCGCTCCTGCCATTGCTGAGTCAGTGACATTTCTGTTGCTGAAGATGATGGAGCACATCGTCAACTCAAAATACTATCTTGAATTGCTTCTCTGTCTTCACCCCTTTTACACTGAATCTATAGGGCACCACCATCACATATGCATTCCCATGTTTCTCTGGATTCCTTTGTCTCTTTTGGAGCAGGGAGGGCTCAGTCCTGAGGAGAATCAGATGTTCTGGAGTCTCTTCTTTGGAGGTTTTTAGGCAGAGGCTGGATGGCCATCTGGTGGGAGTCCTGTGATGAGGGTTCCTGCATGGCAGGGGGTTGGACTGGATGGCCCTTGAGGTGTCTTCCAACTCTATGATTCTGTGATTCTACAACTCAACAGGCCAGAGTTCTACAGGGAAGTGGAGAGGCACAGCAGGAAGCATTTCAAGTCAAGTCAAGTGTTCTGCTTATATACCGCCCCATACCACTACAAGTAGTCTCTGGGCGGTTTACAATTTTAATTACAGGGTGCAGGCTACACATTGCCCCCCCCAGCAAGCTGGGTACTCATTTTACCAACCTCGGAAGGATGGAAGGCTGAGTGAGCCTTGAGCCTGCTACCAGGGATTGAACCCAGGTCATGAGCACAGTTTTACCTGCAGTACAGGCATTTAACCACAGCGCCACAAGGCCTAGGGCGACATGCTCCCCTGCCCTGGCTGATGAGAGACAAGACCTCCCTTCTCTTCCATTTAGGAGTATTGACAGTAGCAAGCGTAACACAAGCTCTGGCATTTATACGCTCCTTCCCAACCAGATGGCACCAGTCAAGGGGGTGGGAAGAGAGATGGAAGGAAAGCAGCTGCCTCACGGCCCAAAAGTAAGAGGTGGGGGTGGCTTAGTACTTCAAAGAAGCTAAGGCCCAATTGGTCAAGGTTCTGCAGGAGAACAGGAGGGACACAGAAGTTTCCCTGGCCAACATCCCCCCCCCCGTGGCAGATGATTCACAGGACCCCACTTCTCCTCTACAGTCAGGAACACTGGCAGTAAATCCTATGGTACTTCACAGCTAAGATGGAGAAAGGACTGGGTGGAACTTTCTCTGTATTTGGAAGAACCTTTGTTGTTGTATGTTGTTAAGACATCTCCAATGTATGGCAGCTCTGTGAATTAAAGATCTCCAGCCTTGCTCAGAACTTGCAGACTGAGAGACGCAGCTATCTTTATTGATTTAATCCTTCTTTTCCCTCTGCCCTCCACTTCCCCTAGGATTAGTGACTTTTCCCAATGGTCTTATCTTCTCACGATATTCCCAAAAGAGCATAGTGCCAATTTATTCCATTAAACTTTTAATGAGAATAAAGGCTTGATATGATTTAGAACCTGCTTGTCATTCTGTGATCTAGGGTTCCCCCCAAAGTTGTTCTCCGATATTATATTTCGAATAAATCCACTTTTTTAACTTTGTTGTCCATTTTTCACTTTCATACATAGTAATTGAGAATACAGTATCATGGTTTGAATAATCTTGGCCTCTGTATCTAGTGATCCACCTTTACACTTGGAGAACTTTTCTGGTTCCTTTATAGCTGCCCTTTGGGTCTCAATTTTCTTCTGATTTCATGGCTGCAGTCTATATGGTAACTGATGATTGAACTTGTTCAGACTTTTTGGGAATTGGCTTTAGTTATTTTAAATGTGCAACAGAAGCTCAACTAATTCGAGTCAGAGTTTAGGTTACAAACCTCATGGTGCAGTAGTTAAACTGCAATACTGCAGCCAAAACTCAGCTCACAATCTGGGTTTAATCCTAGATATCTGACTCAAAGGACACTCAGCCTTGAGCCAGCTACCTCGAGAATTTTGATTTCTTCATTGTCAGCACTAAGGTTATTTTAATTTTTCGGTGGTATTTTTTCTCTCCTTGATGTTTAAATGCAATCCTATCATCTTGGTTTTGGATTTTGGCTTATTACCCATTTCAAACCATTGTTCGTTTCTGCCAATAATATGGTGTGACTTCTGTATTATTATGTGTCCTCAAGTTGCATCTGACTTTTGGCAATCTTAGTAGGGTTTCATGGTACAGTATGAGGGAGGTATTTAAGTGGCTTTACCACGGCTGTGCAAAGTATTGTGAAGAGCAGGGTTAAAAACAGAGAGAGAGGAGAAGTAACAGCACTTAGAAAAATGACCCCTATGCAAAGAAAATAAATCAGCTGCAACATTAACACCAGCTGAAGCAATAAGGAATGAAGCAAATCATCATCAGTACAAAATAAAACAACCTTCCTGACATGGGAGAAATAAACTGACAATAGATTGCTGGACAGGTTATGCCTCATCTGCTTGGAAATTTATGAAATGATCTAAATATTGGCAATATCAGTACAACTAGGGTTCTTTTTCCGGGTGTGATCAGGTTCTGTTCATGTATCTTCCATCAGTTTCACTCCTCCTCCATCAGATTCTAATCCAGTTTTCCCTTGAATACGTTCTGCATATACTATAGATTAAATAGATACAGAAGTAAAACCCTTGTTCGCACCTCTTGCCAATGGGAAACTGTTTTGTTTCTTCACATTCTGGCCTAACAATAAATACTGTTTGCTCAGAGCAAGGTTAAGCATCACAGGACAATCAAATATTGTGACTAGAGATGGGCACAAAATGAACTTTTGGTTTGTTTTGTTATTCACTATTCATTTTGTTATGTAACGAGATGAATAATGAACTGCCCCCTCTAAGAGAAACAAAATGAAACGAAACTGAAATTTCCATTTCGTTTAGCTTCGTTTCGTTTGCTGGTGTCTCCTACCTGGGTCCTGGAGTGGTCCTCTTCGTAGTCTGGTCCTCCTGGCTGTAGATAGAAGGCATCCGGGGGGTTGGGGAGAAGCCGACCGTGGTCAGCAGTAAAAAAACACACAATTAAAATAAAATAAAATAAAATAAAATAAAATAAAATAAAATAAAATAAAATAAAAGATTCAGCGCATGGGACCAGGTACCGGCCCGCAAGCACCAGCACCGGAACCGGCCCATGGGCTTTCCCCCCCTCAAAAACCACCCCCAAGAAACCCAATCCGGTGTGCGGGCCCAGTACCGGCACACAAGCACCGGCCCCTGCCCACAGGTCGCCGAACTGGCCTGTGGGATGTCCCCCCCCAAAAAACCTCATCCAGCGCGTGGGCCCGGTACCGGCCCGCAAGCACCGGACCCGGCATGCGGATCACAAAACCGCCCGTGGGCTGCAGAACCAGCCCGTGGCTGGCGAAAGTATTTTTAAAAGCTGACCGGCTCACACTACAGCTGTAGTGCGGGCCATGTGGTTGGCAGTAAAAATAAAAATAAAATAAAATAAAATAAAATAAAATAAAATAAAATAAAATAAAAGGAGCACCAGCCCGCCCCCAAGGGTGCCCAGGTCAGTACTCTAAAATGAAAAAATAAAAAAATAAAAAATAAAACAGCGTGATCGGGCCCCAGGGGCCATGCAGTTGGCGCTTGAAAAAATTTTTTTTAAAGGAATGCTGACCTGGCCCCAGGAGTGGCCTGGCTGGTGATCTTAAATAAAGAAAAAAAATTAAAAAATAAAAGAAGCGCTGACGGGGCCCCAGGGGGCGCATGGTCAGCAAATGAAAAAAAATCAATAAAACCAAATTTTAAAAAAGGAGTGCCGACCTGGCCCCAGGGGTAGCTGGGTCAGCGCCCTAAATAAAGAAAAAAACAAAATAAATAAAAGAAGCGCCAACGGGGTCCCAGGGACCGCACAGTGGGCGCTTGAAATTTTTTTTTTAAAATAAAATTAAAAAAAAATTAAATTAAAATAAAATAAAACAAAATAAAATAAAGGAGCAACAACCTGGCCCCAGGGGTGGCTGGTTGGTGCTCTAAAATAAAGATACAAAATAAAAAAATATATAAGAAGCACCGACCCGGTGCCAGGGGCTGCGCGGTCGGCGCTTTAAAAAAAACCCAAAGTGCTGGCCCTAAGCTGGGGACTTTTAACCCCCCCCCAAAAAAAACCCACAAATTAAAAAAGGAATGCTGACAAATAACGAATCAAAATGAACGAAATGAATATTTTTTTAAAAATCATTAAAAACCAAACCAAACGAAACTTAAACTGAAACGAATCAAAACAAATTGCCATTTTTTCAGTTCATGCCCATCTCTAATTGTGACATGTGGGCTTCTTTTACAACAGGAAGAGCGAATTGCTTTTAATTAATTGCTGTAACTGCTCTAACATAGAGCAGGAAGAGCCATTAGTTAAATGCAATTAGCTTGTCCTGTTCTATAGGAAACTGGCATGCGACCGTATCTGATATTTTGCACAGAATATATCAGATATTCTCTCTCTCTCTCTCTCTCTCTCTCTCTCTCTCTCTCTCTCTCTCTGTGTGTGTGTGTGTGTGTGTGTGTGTGTGTGTGTGTGTTGTGTCATTATAATCGTGACCGACTCTTTGTGACCTCATGTCCATGGAGTTTTCTTGGCAGGAATACTGGAGTGGTTTGCCAGTTCCTACTCCAGGTGCCTACAGCACCTGGTATTCCCTGGTGATCTCCCATCCAAGTACTAACCAGGGCCGACCCTGCTTAGCTTCCAAAATCAGGCGAGATCTGAGGTTCTTGGGGCATCTCAGAAAACTAAGTCAGAGTTTCCATGTTGAAAAGGAATGCTTGTGAAGTTTTCTGCCTCAGGTGCCAAGTGATCTTGACTGGTCATGCATATTGACATGCATGGGATGCCATTTTGTGCTATGCCTGCGGCAGCAAAATACCAACTCAAAATGTGTCCATTACCACTGTTTAGACTGAAAGTGAGGGCTAATTAGAGTTCATGGATTTGTCTGACAAATGTTAGTGTTCACTTTATGGTTCTCAAAGAAGTAGCTGTGTTGGTCTGTTTCAACATGTACACCAAAACCAGAAACCTGATCAAAAATCTTGCTACACTTTTAAGAAAAACAAATTCATTGCACCGTGAGCTTTTGAGCATTACAAACCACTTTCTCAAATTACACGTTTAAACAATGGATTTTCTCCTGAATGAGCAAGTCAACCTACTGGACTGGGGTCTGGGGTGGTATTCGGGATAGTGTGACAAATATATGTTGGGAAGGTCAATGACATTGTGGGGGGATGCCATGGGGGCGGCTCCCCCTGGGGCACAATGTTTTAGAAGGCAGAGTCTGGTGACTCCTGGACGTGCCCTGCCTGCCTGCTTCCTTGCCTCCCTTCCTCACTGGTTCAGCTGTAGCTTAAGAGCCCATAACCAAGGAGCACTGCCTGGGCATGGTGGGGGGGGCAGCAGAGGCCCTGGGCCCTCACCCCTGATGCCTGCTCAGACCACCACCTGCTCTGGGACTGGCCCTGCACCAGCAAGTGGTGCCTAGTCTGCAACGACCGCCTGAGCCAAAGCAGCTGCATGTTCCTCTCTGCTGCTAGGTCAGAAAGCAGCTGCCCAGCGTGTGTGAGGTAGGGAGGGTTTCAGGGGGTCCCAACCCCTGAGGCTGGCCTGAAGAGCCACCCCTGGGTGCCATGGGTGGATGGCCAGAAGAGGTGAGAATTTGCTGCTACTTCACGCTTCTCCACCCCACCCCATGCATTGTTCTTCACCTCCTCACCTGCAGAGGCTCCAGCGTGGTAGCTGGTGGGACACTGTTGAGAAGCCAGCCTCCTCAATGGCTTACACCTGCTGCCTGCATGCCCCTCTTCAGGTGCTGGCAACCCGTGCTGTGCCACTGGGCACCTGTGCTGCACCACATGGTGATATCATACTTTAATTTATTTTACTTTATTTGAAATTTGTATACCGACCAGCTTGTACAAAACAACTCAAAGTGGTTAACAAGAGAACTAGATACAATAGACAAATAAAATGTATACAAATGAATGGAAACAGGACCCCACACCTACCCACACAGGGTAGGGATGGAGAGGGGATGGAGAGAGAGAGAGGGGGGGGAGACAGAGAGAGAGAGAGAGTATGTTGGGTCTCTCCTCCATGACATAGGGAAACAAAAATGTTTTCACTAGTGAACAGAACCTGCTCACCTCTGGCATATGGTATGCTCCCAGTGTACAGGACAGTGTTGGCAAACCTATGGCATGGGTGCCAAAGATGGCACTCGGAGCCCTTTCTGTGGGCACCTGACATCACCCCTTCACAGCCACCTGTATTCAGATTAAATTGATGTATTGGCACTTTGTGAAAAATTAGTGGGTTCTGAATTGCAATTTGGGCACTCGGTCTCTAAAAGGTTCACCATCACTGGTATAGGACATCTGCAACCTACATAGCTACGCTTCGAACACCTCAAGCCTGTAGAACATTTATGCTTGCAAGATTTAATGTTCTACCCTCAGCTTTACTTCAGGGAAGTTTCAGGGAACCCCACACCAATAATTATTCTGCCCTTGTGGAGCTGAGGTCCCTAAATTTCTATCACACACCCTTTCACATTGTATTTTCTACAAACAAATCAAGAAGACTCTGATCCATCCTCTGATCCACAGATTTCAAGGTTGTTCAGATATGTGGCTGGTTTTGTACTGCCTCTCGGACCAGAATTCTTGTATAACTCAGGTTGCTAAAAAAGAAAAATTAGCTGCAATCCATGGAAGGGCTGTGCTGCTAGCGGACGACTGATCTATGAATATGTTCTCTGTGACCCAAGTCTACGCTTCTGTCATTCCTTTTTCTCTCTCTCCTCTGAAAGGGTCATATGAGCACAATAAACTAGACATGGGCACGACTCGGCAAAACTGTCATTTCCGTTTTCGGTTATCATTTCCGTTAAGTAACGGAAACGGTAACAATAATTAAGCCATCAGAACTCGAACTCAAACCGAAAAAAGAAAAATTTGGTCGGGTTTTTTGTTTCCGTTTGTGGCATCGCAGCGATCGCGTGATGCGAAGCACAGAAAAAGTTTTTTAAAGTTTTTTTAAAAAACCCGACTCCCGTCCAAAAAAGCCTGCCTGCCTGAGGTTTTGCCACCTACCAGAGGGGTGGTTTCTGGGGGGTCCCCGGCCTTTCCCCCCTCTTCTCCTGTCCTGGGCTGCTTGCACCAGGCTGGGGGGGGGGGTCATCCTCGTCGTCTGTCTCGCTGCATGCCATGCAGTGGGGGGGGGGGAATCCAAAATGGCGACCACAATTTTTCTTTTGAAATCGTGGTCAAAAAACACACCAAATTACCACAGAAACATGTGAAATTTATTTATTATAAATGCCTGAATTTTAATAGTAGCAGCAGTGGGTTTTTTATAGCAATAAAACGTCATATTGATTTTATTTTATTTTATTTTATTTTTTATTTTTTTAGACCTGCCCATTTGGGCTGGGCATGGGATGGGACCATGCAAATTTTTTGAACCATTCCACCAATGGCATCGCCAGGTTTTTGACTGACACTTCTGGATGTCTCGGAGGGCATAAAAAGCCGAGGCACCTTCCAGAAATCGCAGTCGGGTGTATGGATGTGGTTGAGGGAGGAGGGCTGGCTGCTGGTGCTGGTGTGATCTGATCGAGATTGAGGAGGGAGGCTGGAGGCTTTAGGATTTAAGTTAGGCAGGCAGGGAGGGAATTGAATTTAGAAAATAATTTCTTTGATTTCCTGCAGCTTTGGGCCTTTTTACACGACCCCTAAGATCCGCTGGCTACTTAAATTCGGACCAGAGATCTTAGGGGTTCGTCGCTCTTCCTCTGTCCCCATCCCCCTCCGCACTTCCTGGTTGCTGGCTGCCTGAGGGGAGGGAGAAAAAAGAAAGAAAAGAATGCCAGCTTACCTCCGTTCTGTTCCCGGCAGCATTCAGATCTCTGAAAGGGGGGGCAGAAAAACAACAAACAGAAGCCAGGAGAGCCCCGCACTCACTATCCTTACACCGGATCAAATATTTTTCACATCCAAAAAGCAGGTACCTGAAAGCTGCGCTGGGACGCGCTAAAGTGGGCGGGGTTGCACTTAATTTCCTGTTAACTCCGGAGCTGGTGGGTAAACATTTTTAATCTCCGGAGCTGGGACCCATTTGCCCCGGAGTTTAGGGGTCGTGTATAAACGCCCTTTGTCTGCTGAAGGGAATAGCAGTTTATTCTTTATTTCTTTTCTGGCAGTTTGAGGATTTTTTTCTGATATTGGATAAAGGGGGAGGTTCGACTGGGAGTGGGAGGTGTGGATTTATTTTAAATATATATTATATACTACCATTTATTTTCTATTTCCCCAACTTCAATTTGCTTGCACACACACACATTTGGGGTGCAAGCCAAGAACAGAACCTCTATCCTAAGTGATATCCTAACTGCCCACTCGCCCGTCCGCCCGCACCACCACCCGCCTGCAGCCCGCGCCGCCGCCCGCCCACTCGCCCGCCCGCGGCCACCACCCGCCCATGCCCCCCACCACCACCGCCCGCCTGCACCTCCCCCCCACCGCCACCGCTGCCCCCGCCCGCCACCTAGGGTGCAAAAACACCCTCCTAGCGCCGGCCCTGATTGCGGGATGCCCCTATGCTCTGGGAAGTCAAATCGCGCTAAATCGCGGTGGAAACGACAAATGACAAACGGAAACGACAAATTTTTGAAAAATTTTGCGACAAGTGGAAACAACCCGAAACGGACCCATTCCGACAAACGAAAACTCGAAACATCATTTTTTCTGGTCGTGCCCATGTCTACAATAAACTATTGATTGGTTGGTTGGTTGGTTGGTTGGTTGGTTGGTTGGTTGGTTGGTTGGTTGGTTGGTTGATAGATAGATAGATAGATATTGCATCTCTCTAACTCCATTTTCATCTCACTCCAAAAACCTACTGTCTTCAAATAGTGCTTTTTTTGTTCATGTTCTGCTTCTAGGTATGTGAGTACAGAACAATCAAGACATCTCCAATTTCTTTATTAATTCATGCATAAACTGGAAGAAGTTCAGAGGAGGGCAACAAGGATGATCAGGGGACTGGAAACCAAGCTCAAAGAGGAAAGACGAAAAGATCTGGGCATGTCTAGCCTTGAGATATCTGGTTTGACCACATTAAGAAATGCCTTAGATACTGTGAGGATGAAAATAAAACGACTACGTTGAGGACCAGTGAGCCGTCTGAAGGAGTGAAGCAGGATAAAGAAGAAAAGAATAATAAAGAGAAAGATGTTACAGGGGTGTCTCATGTAGGAGAGAGAGAAGGAAAAGATGAAGAGATTAGGACGGAGGAAATATGTTGGGCATTGGATGATGTAGAAGATGAGTGGTTAGAGCAAGAGACAAAGGAAGCGCGTGACGACGGGAGTCGGGGGGCGCGAGATACGGGAGGGAAGGTAGTGGAAGGAGAAAAGCGGTTGGTGACAGTTGGCACTCAGACCGAGGAGGTGGTAGGAGGGAAGGAGGCAGACAGGGCAAGATCACGCAAAGATGAAGAATTTGTGTGGTCTGTTAGTGTGAAACCGTTAAGGTGGCCCGAGACGTCTGAGCGATATCAAAGAGAATGGAAGAGAGAGAGGGGAACTGGCCCTGTAGCCCAATGGGCCAGGCATCCTTGTTGCGGGACCCAATGCTGGGGTCGGGGGACGAGGACACCAACACCTTTTTAGAACATGCCAAGTTAGATTATAATCCTGTTAACATTATTTATGAGGAACCTGTGTTAGCTGAAGATGTTAAGAAACCGTTGACGCCGTTGTTGATTGTTATAAGTGAAAGAACCTACAGTGACTGTCAAACTGTAAGCAATAAAAACCCATTCAATTTTTTGGATAAACCGGAGTCTCAGTTGATTTATGAAACGGAACCGCGGATATTACAAACCGAACCCTCACAAAATGGCGCCCAACGTGGGGCGGTTCCGAGTCCAGGTTCGAGAATATCTACTGATCATAATGAAGGTGTCAATCAACAAAACAAACTGCTGGAAATGATAGCCGAACAGAACCGACTATTGATGACACAGGTCCTCAGAAGTAATCACCATCAAGAGACAGCTAATTCAAGCTCGAGTGGTGAAGGAAGGAATGTATGGGTCTCGAACCCTGCTCCAGTCCGTTTACAGAAAATGTCCAAAGAAGACGACGTAGAGGCATATCTAAATACCTTTGAACGAGTCGCCAGAGCCGCGCGGTGGCCGGTGGATCAGTGGGCGTTGATTTTAACTCCGTGTTTAACTGGGACATTGCAAGAAATAATAGACGCTTTGGAACCTGACAAAGCCACTGACTACAAGAAAGTGAAGAATGCCATTCTGCTAACTCTCAATTTGACACCTGAAGCATATAGAAAGAAATTTAGATCTTTGGTATTCAAAAATAACATACACCCTAGGACCTTAGCCCAACGGCTGAAGGCAACGGCAATCAAATGGTTGCGTCCTGCGGACAATTCCAAAGAACAAATCATAGAATCCATAGTGATAGAGCAGCTTCTTAGCTCTATGTCCAATTCTACGTCGGCATGGGTGAAAAGAAATCGGCCATCGTCATTGGAGGACGTCGTGCATATATTAGAGGGCCTCGAGATTGCGGAGGAGAAGATATCGTCACGCGAGACTTCGGGAAGTGAGAAGATGCCGAGCAACGCGAGAAGTAATCAGAAAATGGCGACTGGCGGAGCAAACTCACCACGCGGAATAATAAACTGGGAAGGAAAGATGTTTACACGCAGCGGACGGGGACTACAAAGACTGAATTTTCAAGCCCGAAATGAGGGCAACAAACCTGTATGTTTTAATTGCGGGTCATCACAACATTTCCGACGGGATTGCCCGAAAGCTGATTGTTCATGGGGGGTCGAAGCGGCAGAAAAGCCGAAGGACTGGATGGAGGTTTTTAAACAATGGGAAATTGTAGCCTATGTTAATGGGGAATGCAAAAATGCATTTTTAGATACCGGATGTGCTAAGACTTTAGTAAGATCTTTGAATGGGGTTGAACGGAATGGTAATGTATGTGTTAAATGTATACATGGTGACTCAAAAGCTTACGAAACTGCTTGGGCAGATGTAAAAATTAATGGCATTCAGCAAAGAATGCATATAGGGGTTGTCCCTACGTTAGCCCGGGAAATGCTTATAGGACGAGATTGGCTAGCTATTAATGATCTTGTACGAATACAGGAGGGGATGCAAGGCGAGATACATGCTGAGGATCAGGCTACGCAGGAAGAAATGACTCAAGCATCAAGAGAGAGGGTGAGATTTTTACAACAAAATGACCATAGTCTAGAAGATATTAAACGAAGGGTGACTGACCTTAACTTCATAGATCGAGGAAGTGATGGTTATATTATGAAAGATGGGTTGTTATATCATAGAGATAAAAATGATAATGATAGAATAATTGTACCTTTTAAGTGGAGAGGAGAAATCTTGCGTATGGCTCACGATATTCCAATGTCGGGACATTTGGCTATGGAAAAAATGATACAACGAATTGGCCTTAGATTCTGGTGGCCAGGTATGAGATCTGATGTTGAAAAATTCTGTCGGTCATGTAGGCAATGTCAGCTGACACAGAAGAAACCCCCGCCAGGTGCAGAATTGATACCTATGCCTATCATTGACCAACCTTTTGATAGGATTGCTTTAGATATTATTGGTCCTCTTCCTAAATCTTCAGGGGGACATTTGTATGTCCTGGTAATAATTGACTACACTACCCGATATCCTGAAGCCATCCCCCTTAGAACTACTTCTGCTAAAATATTGGCTCAAGAACTGTTGAAGGTATTTTCTAGACTAGGATTCCCTCGTGAAGTCTTGACAGACCAAGGAAGTAATTTTATGAGTGTCATATTTAAACATATGTGGAAGGTCTTAGATGTGAAACCTTTGAAGACAACTGTTTATCACCCTCAAACTAACGGTCTTGTTGAGAGATTTAACAAGACTCTAAAGAGTATGTTGAGGAAGGTCGTTATGGATAACCCAAAAAAGTGGCATTTGTTAATTGACCCTTTGATGTTCGCCGTTCGGGAAGTGCCACAGTCTTCTACAGGGTTTTCACCCTTTGAGTTATTGTATGGGAGGACACCCAGGGGAGTATTAGATTTGATTAAAGAGAAATGGGAGGAAGGGGAGGACAAGGCTGGAACTTCTATTCAATATGTGTTAGAAATGAGAGAACGTTTGAAGAATATACAAGGTGTGGTTAAAAGAAATTTGAGCAAAATCCAAGGGGCCCAAAAAAGGAGATATGATCAGAAGGTCAGGAAAAGAAGTTTTAAGGAAGGGCAAAAAGTATTATTACTTTTACCTATTGAAGGGAGTAAGTTGTTGGCAAAATGGCAGGGTCCCTATGTTGTAAGTAGAAGAATAAATGAGGTAGACTATGAGCTGGAAATACCTGATAAAGTCAAAGGAAGAGGCGTTTATCATGTTAATTTGTTAAAGGAATGGAAAGAACGGGAGGCATTTATAGCGGATATTGACGGCGACGATTTAGGGCCAGAATGGAACAATGATAAAGCGGAAGAGAGTCATGTAAAGATTTGCCAAGATTTATCTGAACATCAAAAAGAACAGGTTATATTATTAGAAAAAGAATACAATGATACCTTTTCTAATAAGCCCGAATCTACCAATCTTTGCGAACATCAGATTCACATCATAGGGAATCAAATTATGAGAGATCAAGGGCGCAAATGGCCTAGACATTTAATTCCTGTAATTGAAGATGAGGTTAAGAAGATGTTAGATTTGGGAGTGATCGAACCTTCAAATAGTCCGTGGAGGAGTTAATCTGTCGTTGTCCCGAAATCTGACGGGACAGTTAGGTTTTGTATTGATTTTAGAAGACTAAATTCAGTATCCAAATTTGATGCTTATCCAATGCTGCGGATTGATGATCTGTTAGACAGGTTAGGAGAAGCCACTTTCCTTAGCTCCTTAGATTTGACCAAGGGGTATTGGCAAGTCCCATTAAGGAAGGAAGATAAGGAAAAAACCGCGTTCGGAACTCCAATTGGTCTTTATCAATTTACAAAAATGCCTTTTGGCCTCCATGGGGCGTCTGCTACGTTCCAGAGGTTGATGGATAAAGTTCTAGAACCTGTAAAAGATTTTGCCGTGGCATATATCGACGATGTAATAATATATAGTAATTCTTGGGAGGAACATCTGAAACACTTGAGAGCTGTGCTAAATGAGTTAAGGAGGGCTAATTTAAAAGTGAATCCCTCTAAATGTAAGATAGCTCAATTAAAAGTATTTTTTTAGGATTCAAAGTGGGACAAGGGAAAATTTACCCGTTAGAAGATAAGGTGGAAAAAGTGTCAGATTGGTATAGACCGCGAACAAAGCGCGAGGTCCAACAGTTTTTAGGCTTAGCTGGATATTACAGGCAATTTATTCCTCATTTTGCCAAAATTGCTGCTCCTTTGACTGATCTGACTCAAAAGAAATTACCTAAATGGGTTAAGTGGGGAGAGAAGGAGCAGGGTGCATTTGAGGAACTCAAGAAGAGATTGTGTACCTGTCCTGTTAGAGCTGTTCCCGATTTTTCTATCCCTTTTATTGTGCAAACGGATGCCTCTGACAGAGGTTTGGGAGCCGTATTGGCTCAAGAGAAGAACGGGGAAGAACATCCCATATTATTCTTAAGTAGAAAGCTCAATAAACGTGAGCAAAAATATTCGACAATAGAGAAGGAAGCGTTGGCCGTTAAATGGGCTTTTCAATCATTAAAATATTATTTATTAGGTTCACCATTTATATTAATCACTGATCACGCTCCTTTATTATGGTTACATAGGATGAAAGATGTGAGTCCTAGATTAACTCGTTGGTATTTGAGTATGCAACCGTTTTCATTCGAGGTTAAATATAAGAAGGGGAAAGATCACGTTAACGCAGATTATTTTTCTCGACAGGGGCCATGGGTGATGGAGCATGAACCCCAGACGGCTCACTTGGAAGGGGGGGTGTTCTGTGAGGATGAAAATAAAACGACTACGTTGAGGACCAGTGAGCCGTCTGAAGGAGTGAAGCAGGATAAAGAAGAATAATAAAGAGAAAGATGTTACAGGGGTGTCTCATGTAGGAGAGAGAGAAGGAAAAGATGAAGAGATTAGGACGGAGGAAATATGTTGGGCATTGGATGATGTAGAAGATGAGTGGTTAGAGCAAGAGACAAAGGAAGCGCGTGACGACGGGAGTCGGGGGGCGCGAGATACGGGAGGGAAGGTAGTGGAAGGAGAAAAGCGGTTGGTGACAGTTGGCACTCAGACCGAGGAGGTGGTAGGAGGGAAGGAGGCAGACAGGGCAAGATCACGCAAAGATGAAGAATTTGTGTGGTCTGTTAGTGTGAAACCGTTAAGGTGGCCCGAGACGTCTGAGCGATATCAAAGAGAATGGAAGAGAGAGAGGGGAACTGGCCCCGTAGCCCAATGGGCCAGGCATCCTTGTTGCGGGACCCAATGCTGGGGTCGGGGGACGAGGACACCAACACCTTTTTAGAACATGCCAAGTTAGATTATAATCCTGTTAACATTATTTATGAGGAACCTGTGTTAGCTGAAGATGTTAAGAAACCGTTGACGCCGTTGTTGATTGTTATAAGTGAAAGAACCTACAGTGACTGTCAAACTGTAAGCAATAAAAACCCATTCAATTTTTTGGATAAACCGGAATCTCAGTTGATTTATGAAACGGAACCGCGGATATTACAAACCGAACCCTCACAGATACATCTTGCTTGGATTACTGTAAAACTCTCTACATGGGGCTGCCTTTGAAAAACAGTTTAGAAAGGGCGTTTATATACGACCCCTAAACTCCGGGGCAAATGGCTCCCAGCTCCGGAGCTTAAAAATGTTTCCCCACCAGCTCCGGAGTTTACAGGAAATTAGGTGCGACCACGCCCACTTTAGCGCGTCCCAGCGCACCTTTCAAGTACCTGCTCTTTGGAGGTGAAAATTCCTTGATGCGGTGTAACAATAGTGAGTGCGGGGCTCTCCTCCCTTCTGTTTGTTGTTTTTTTGGCTCCCGCCCCTTTAAGAGCTACTTTACAGAGACTGGAATGTTGCCGGCAAGAGCGAGAGGCAGAACGGAGGTGAGCGGCATGCTTTTCTTTCTCTTTTTCTCCCTCCCCTCACGCAGCCAGCAGCCAGGAAGTGCAGAGGGGTGGGGACACAGGAAGAGCGACGAACCCCTAAGATTTCTGGTCCAAATTTAAGTGGCCAGCGGATCTTAGGGGTCGTGTGAAAAGGCCCAAACTCAGCTTAGATGGCTCAAAATACAGCTGATTCAGGCCAGTTATAGAGAGTATGCTGCAACAACTGCACTGGCTTGCAGCTGGTTTAGAGACGCAATTCAAAAAGTGCTGATTAACGCCTTAGGTCCTACAGGTTTGTGTCTAGGCCAGTGGAAGGACCATGATCTCCTCTTATGAGCCTCCTTGGCCCTTAAGAACATGGCCCCATTGCTATCATAGGCATTTTGATAGGCGCACAAAAGATGGACTTCGCTATGGCAGACTTTTAACAGCAATGACAAATTCCCTGGATGCTGGTTTTTTGTTTTTCCAGGTTTACATTTGAAGATTTAAATGTTTTAATTACTTAACAGACTTTGAATTATTATCATAGCTTAGTTGCTTTTTCATATACAGTAGTATCCCGACTTAAGAGCAGCTCAACTTAAGAGCAATTCGACTTAAGAGTGGAAAACTGTTGGCATTTTAACTGCTGCCTTACAAATTTTAGATATGGTCCACTCGACTTACAATTTTTTTTCTTATTTTTTTTCATTTTTCAACTTTTTTTTCCCCATTTTTTTAGATAGGTACCCTGATTTAAGAGTACTTAAGAGACTTAAGAGCATGCATTCAGAACAGATTAAATTCGAAAGTTGAGGTACCACTGTATATATTTCACTGTGTTTTTAATATTACATGTTTTAACATTGTGAGCTGGCTTGTGTCCCCTCAGGCTGAAAAAAGCGGCCTACAAATTGAAATAAATAAATAAATAAATAAATAAATATCCTTGAAATAAGATGATTGAAAATGACTGAGGACCGATCTGATAGCATTGTTCAAATATTTGAAAGGCTGTCATACAGAGGAGGAGCAGAATCTCTTCTTAATCGTCCCACAAATCTGTGCATTTAATAATGGACACAACTTACAGGAAGTCAGATTCTAACCCTAACCCAAGAAAAACTTCCTCACTGCTTTAGCAGTATGACAATATAGCCTTCAAGCGTTGGTAAGCTCTCCAACACTAGAAGCATTTAAGAAGTATAAGACAGCTGTCTGTCAGATATATTTTACTTTGGAGTCCTACAATGAGCAGGGACTTGATGGCTTTTTAAGTCCCCTCCAACTCCATTTTTCTATGATTGTATGATTTACTTAACTTATCTCATCCCATCAGCATAAACCTGTTATCAGGGCAACTACAATAAAACTGAAATACAGTGGTACTGTACTTCGTTTTACGAATGCCTCAATTAATGTAATTTTCAGTTTTTACAAGTGAAAATTCGTGTAAAATAATGCTTCAGTTTGTGATTTTATTTCACAATATGAAGCAAGTTTCCCCAGGATGCATTGCATTCCTGTGGGAAACCGTGTTTCAGTTTATGAATTTTTTTTCCAATAGAAAACATCCATGAAACTACATTAAATTAGTAAACCGAGGTACCACTATACCATGTAAATAAAATAAAATAAAATACCAAATTGAATAAGACATGTTTGCATTCTTTCTTTCTAAGGAGAAGGAAGCTAGGTAATATCAATTGAAAAAAATCCTTCCTGGGGGAAGTTGAATCTGTATATAACAATAGTACCAGGCCTTCGAAAAGTAATAGGTTTATATATTTATTTTGGCTATAACTGGAAGAGTTCCCTGCTAGTGGTCATGCTGAATGGAGAATGTAGGACACTGGGATGCAAAAATATAACCTTTAATTCTGAAATGTACTATTTGACTCTCAAGTGGTTCGAGCTAAATGAATATTGAACTTATTTCTCGCCAATGCTTAGGTCATTTCAAAAACAGACTGTTTTAAATGAGATTTTCTCCTAGCAGGTTAATGTTTGTGGTTAGAGCTAAAGTAATTTCCCAGGAATTAGCCCTGTTAGGTTATTTCAGCATGTTGGCAAAATTAAATGGAGGGGGGAGAGAAATGAGTGGAAGCAATATACTATGACACTTTAAAGACTAACAGATTTGGTTCAGAATGAAATAAGTTTGTTAGTCTCTAAACTGCCCCAACCCCCAAAAATCTGCTCTCTCGCTTTCTCCCCCCCCCTTTTCTCCCCCCACCACCTATAGAACTGAAATAATCAGTCCATGTGACCTTCAGGTAGCATGAAGACCCAGCACTTGAATACATGATGTTAGGGTTTGTGTAAGAAAAAAGGTGGGGTGATATATGACCCATGTTTCTTTGTTTGAAGAATGGGGGTGACTTAAGAAGCAGCTTTTTACAACTGCCCATGTTGCCTCTAACAAGACTCCTGCCCTGGCTGCAACATCACCTAGCCATGGACTTTAAGAACAGCATCTAACCAAGGACTTTAAAAGTAACCTCCTGGTAAAGCACATCTTTTCCCATGTCTGAACTTCTGGGACCTGCTTTGAAGAAGGGTGATTTACACTCGAAAGCTTGCAATGTTCCTTTTTTATTTTTAAGAGTAGCCTATAAAAGTATCGCCTGTAACTTATTTTTGCAAGTGTAAGAAAAACTATGCATAGATCTTAATCTGTACATGAGGTAGTAAGTGATGAATGCATGGGAAGGCTACAGTATTCTTTTCCATGCTTTTTGCAGGAGCAAACTGCATTGCCCTCCCCTTTCTCACCGCTTCCAATACATGTGCATTGTCAAGAGATTAAGTGGCATCGGGAGGCAAGATTTAGCGTGAGGAAAACAACAGCGGCTTTAATTGATAGTTCAGAAAAACACCCCATGGAATAGTGTTAATAACAGCATCTGCACACTGGGGACTCTTCGCCCAGGCCAAGATAATAGACCTGTCCGCAAAGGGCTGAGCCCCAGCTGAGAAGGCGGGACACCCAGTGAAGGAGCTGTAATTTGTATTTTGTCAACAAAAGCTGCTTAATCCTCCAGAAAGGCATCCTTCAGAGAAGAAATCCTTTGTCCAGAGACTTGCAATGGGGAACAGAGAATTGGGGTGGGGGTGGGGGATTACTGTCCACATGTAATTTATGGTTGAAAGGGTCATTGATAGCAAACACACTGTTCGGTGGGCTAGACCCAAGACTCTGCCTGATTCTAACTGTCTCATCACATTTCCTCTGTGGGTAATTGAATAGTAATGATTTGAGGTAAATGTGGCCATAGCTACTCAACCATCAGGTTTAACCAGACCTCCAGGTCCAGATTAATGTTGATGCTTGAATAAGTGCCATGAAATTGAATGGCAAAAACAGTGAAAGTGCCATCATCCACCATTCTGAGGGAACTTTGGTTCTCTTCCTTGTACTCTATCACAGAAGCAGATGAAATATTTGGCTGGAAAAAAATCTACTTTTGTAATTTGTGGTTTGTACATGGTGTATTGGTGATTAATTTAAGCATCATGCAAAAACTGGCATTACAGTTTCCCAGATCTGATAATATGTCTAAAAAATGTATTGGATCGAAATTTGGTTCAAAATAACTGGAGAACAATTTACCAAAATGAAAAGTAAAATATCTATCTTGTATTATTAAATGTATGATGTACAAACAGTAGCTGAAATCCTTCATAACTTAATGCTTGATGCCATCAGCTACACGTTTGAAGTGGCTTTTAACTCATATTTTAAAACACAATTTTTTTACAAGAAATCCTTCCTTGTGCTAAGATCTATACTTCAATGGTGTCTTTAACAAGCCAAATAAAAAGGCACCAGAAATGTGCAGACTCTTGAGATGACCCACTATTTCATCATGCAAATATAACATGGCAATAGAATGATGCTAGATTTCCCCTGGGAAAGAACAGAGGCACCACAAATTCTCCCACTGCTTCAGCCAGGAAGCAAAGGGACATGTCCATCACTGTCACTGCCAACGTGGAGTGGAAAATGACATGCCCTCGAGAGACCCTTGCCACCACGCCTTTCTCCACGCCACTCCTAGAGAAGGAATCATGGCAGAGAAACTTAGGGCCTTTTTACACGACCCCTAAGATCCGCTGGTCCCTTAAATTCGGACCAGAGATCTTGAGGGTTCGTTGCTGTTCCTCCGTCCCCACCCGCTCCGCACTTCTTTGTTCTGTCTGCGTGAGGGGAGGGAGGGGAAAAAAGCCTTAGACAGGGACAAAAGAACCCTAAAGCCTTACCTCCCGTGCCGGGGGAAGTTGCTCCGACCTCCTTTTACTTCCTGGTTCCTCTTTAAGGGGCGGAGGCAAAAGAAAAACAACAGAAAGAAGCGAGGAGAGCTCAGGCACTCTCCGCATCAAATATTTTTCACCATCAAAGAGCAGGTACAAGAAAAGTGTGTTGGGTCGCGCTTAGGTGGGCGTGGTCGCACTTAATTGTCTGCAAACTCCGGAGCTGGTGGGTGAACATTTTTAAGGTCCAGAGCTTGCAGCCATTTGCGGCGGAGCTTAGGGGTCGTATATAAACGCCCTTACTTGACGTGGTTTGTCTTTCAAAACTGCTGACTCTGGGGATGCCTCTTAAAGTAAAGTTGGATGGAGGCAGGCCCAGTGAAACTGAGACTCAAGTGATTTCTCTGGTCATTCCATCCATCTGCCTTGGCTCCACATCGACCCTTCATTTTAAAAAGATACAATTGGATACCTTGGAAAGACTGATTGGTCATCAGCAGGTCCCTAATTTGGAGAAAACTATTAAAAAGTTGGCAGGGTGTACTCCCTAGCTCTTTCAGTTTTTTCAAACTTGGAATATGTCACTGTTGTGCGAAGGAAATAAAGAAAGCTGACATCAGATACAGTGTTTGAGGTGATAATAAAGGGAAAGTATGTGGCTTGGATAGTGATAAGTTAGATTTAATTGTTACTAGATCTGGATCATACCCCTTTACATGGGAAAAGAACTTGCAACAGAATGTTGGTTTGAGAAACTGTGAATAGATTTGTGGAAATGTTAATGGAAAATTAATTTCAAAGAGTTTACGACAGACATTTACAAAATATTATTTCAACAGTATATCTGTATCAGACTTTATAAGTTAACAGCTATGTACAATATAGAAAACAATATACTGTATCTAGAAAACATTGTTGGATAAAAGCTGGAGATATAACTCATGGCGGGAAGATAATAAAATGAGAAAGAAAGAAGTGGAACATGCCCTTTTGCTTTTTATGAATGGCTATGGAAGTGTATATTATTGTTAATTTGTTATTGTTTTTAATAGTAAGGTTTTAAAAATGCATGAATACTAGACTCTAAATGAAGCCATTTCCCACTCTGAACTGCAAATGCACTGTTCAGCAATGGAATGTGCTGCCCGGAGGTTGGTGGAGTCTTCTTCTTTGGAGGTTTTTAAGCAGAGGTTGGATGGTCATCTGTCGGAAGTACTTTGATGGGGGTTCCTGCATGGCAGGGAGTTGGACTGGATGGCCCTTTTCTGGGTGGTGAAGACCACAGAAGACTGTGAAGAGCTCCAGAAGGATCTCTCCAAATTGGGAGAATGGGCTGCAAAATGGCAAATGTGTTTCACTGTAGGAAAATTTAAAGTAATGCATAAGGGGGCAAAAAAAATCAAAACTTCAAAAATCAAAATCATGGGTTCTTACTTCTTAGCTATCCGTGATGGATCAGGAATGATGGTGGACAGCTCAATGAAAGTGTCTACCCATTGTGCGGCAGCAGTGAAGAAGGCTAGGGATTATCAAAAATAGGACTGAAAATAAAACAGCCAACATTATAATGCCATTGTACAAAATGATAGTAAGGCCGCACCTGGAGTATTGTGCACAGTTCTGGCCACCACATCACAAAAAAGACATAGTGGAACTGGAGAAGGTTCCGAAGAGAGTAACTAAAATGATTACTGGGCTGGGGGGGGGGCTCCCTTATGAGGAAAGGCTAAAACACTTGGGGCTCTTTAGTCTGGAAAAAAGGCACCTGAGGGGGGATATGAATGAGAAGTATAAAATTATGCAAGGCATGAGTAAAGTGGATAGAGGAATGCTCTTTTCCCTCTCACAAAATACCAGAACAAGGGAACATCCACTCAAATTGATGGTTGAGAGAATGAGGACAAAAGAAAACACTTCTTTACCCAGTGTGCTGTTAGTCAGTAGAACTCCCTGCCACAGGGTATGATGATGGCTAGAGATGGGCACGACCAGGAAAAATGACATTTTGAGTTGTCGTGTGTCGGAGCCGGCCCGTTTCGGCTCGTTTCCATTTGTCGCGAAATTTTTCAAGAATTTGTCGTTTCATTTGTCGTTTGTCGTTAGTACTGGTTTGGGGGGGTAGGGTAGCGGGCTCCTGGAGGCACCTCTCTGGGGTGGGTGCCTCCTCTGGCCCGCTACGAAGGGAAGGCATTTAGCAGGCTCCTGGAGGCACCTCTCTGGGATGGATGCCTCCTCTGGCCCCCTACAAAGGGAGAAGGAAGGGTACATGACCGTGTAGCCATTGCATACCAAGTGGCACTGGCAGAGGCACCTCTCTTTCGGGTGCCTCTAGCTCACTAAGAAGGACAGCATACTGGCATACAGAGTTTTTTGGAACTTTGGACTGTGAGCGAGGTGAGAGAATGCCTCTGCTGCACGCCCTCTGACTCACTAAGAAGGACAGTGTACTTGCGTGTAGTGCAATGCGAGTACAGATCTGGCTTAGGGTTGGGGTTAGGGCAAGGGCTAGGCTTAGGGTTATTACGGGTAAGGTTAGGGTGAGTTAGTGGGCTGCACCTCTGGGTGCCTCTGACCCACTAAGAAGGACAGTGTACTGGCGTATGGGTTAGGGTTAGGGTTAGGATTAGTGCTAGGGTTATAGTGGGCTTTTTATGCCCGACTGGCACATCCCAGAAGTCTCAGTCAAAACCTGGCCAAGTGGCCATGCGATTGGTGGAATGGCTCCAAAAATTTGCATGGTCCCATCCCGTGGCCAGCCCATCATTGCACAGGTGTAAAAATATAAAAATAAAAATAAAATAAAATAAAATCAGTGGGATTGGAGACAGACGTTTATTGCAAGAAAAACCCACTGCTGCTACTGTAAAAATTCAGGCAGTTAAAATACCTAATTTTCACATGTTTCTGTGTGGTGCTTTGGTGGGTTTTTGGACCACGATTTCAAAAAAAATATTGCGGTCGCCATTTTGGATCCCCCCGCACCGCATGGCATGGCAAGACGACGAGGATGCCCCCCACCAGAGCAGCCCAGGACAGGAGAGGGGGGGAGGCCGGAGACCCCCCCCCCAGAAACCACCCCTCTGGTAGGTGCCCTCACTCAGACAGGCATATTTTCGCCTGCTTTTTTGGCCGGGAATCGGGTTTTTTTTAAAAAAAACTTTTTTTCTGTGCCGCTTGGCATCGCGCGATCGCCGCGATGCCATGAACGACAACGACAAATTAGACCCAATTTTTCTTTTATCGGTTCGAGTTCGAGTTCTGACGGCTTAATTGTTGTTACCGTTTCCGTTGCGTAACGGAAACAAGGAACGGAAACGAGAATTTTGCCAAGTCGTGCCCATGTCTAATGATGGCATCTGGCTTAGATGCCTTCAAAAGGGGATTGGACAGATTCCTGGAGGAAAAGTCCATCACAGGTTACAAGCCATGATGGGGATGTGTAACCTCCAGGCTTAAAAAAAAAAAACCTAGGGTACTTCAAAGGCCAGATGCAGTGGTGTCAGGAGGCAGATATCTAGTCTCTTGTGCTCCCAGAGGCATTTGGCGGGGCCACTCTGAGATACAGGAAGCTGGACTAGATGGGCCTTTGGCCTGATCCAGCACAGCTCTTCTTATGTTTTTATGTTCTTATGTCTGTTCCAACTCTATGATTCTATGAAAATTCCCTTGTGCACCTGCCCCATGATTACCCCCTCCCTGCTAGAGAGGGCAGATTCCCCATTCTGCTGTATTGTCCAGCTTCAGAGTCGAAAGAATCCAATCCCCCTCTGTTCCAGATGGAAGGCTGAATGTTTCTCTCTAGACCCACTCAGATCTTGCAGAGCTTCCCTCAGCAGCAGCAGCTGTGTAAGAGAGCTCTGTACTACCTGAGGCGAATGCTGCGGCAGGTGACTACCTTGATAAAGAATGTGGGAAATGCTCTGACTCTGGGATGGTCAGATTCACATTATTTTTTTCTATTGAAGACATGGTGTACAAGTCAAGGCAAATCAGCCTGAGTTCCACCACACCACACCTCAATCTACAGTTCTTTCCTCTGCCATTGGGGCTTCTTCTTCTTTCTTCTTTCTTCTTCTTCTTCTTCTTCTTCTTCTTCTTCTTCTTCTTCTTCTTCTTCTTCTTCTTCTTCTTCTTCTTCTTCTGCTGCTGCTGCTGCTGCTGCTGCTGCTGCTGCTGCTGCTTCTGCTTCTGCTTATGCCTATGCTGTTTATGCTTATGCTTCTTCTGCTTCTTCTGCTTCTTCTAATCAAATACATTTTTATTACTTAAGATGATGTGATTGCTTGAGTAAATGCAAGGGGGTTTCCAGTTTGAATCCATAGCCCCCAGCTGTGGTATCAGTGAGAGAGCCAGGCCAGGAGGGAAACTAGCTTCATTTTGAATAATTGCCTCCCCAAATCTGGTGCCTGAGTCTGCTTGTTTTTCTCTTCTTCATTTTCAAGGCTTGCTCCCTCCGTACTAGAATCGCTGAGTAACCAAAGGGGAATAAAAATAAGAGTATCTAGGGCAGATATGAAAGGCCTGGCTCACTTACATGGGACCAGACTGTTGATAACATGACCAGATTCAAACTGGTCACCAATCAGCTTTAAAGATACAAATCAGCACTTTTGAACAGAATGTGGCAATGAAAAGTATTCAGTGGAGGTGAAGCAAGAGTAACCTAAACCCTTAAGCCCATTGTAACCACCTCACCTGTGGTTTCTGGCAATCAAGCCTTAGTGACTTTTTCACCTATCTGACTCAAGAAGAAGAAAAAGACATTAGCGTAAGGTTAGATAAGCCTCTTAGAACCTCCCCAAGCTTGCTTAACCAAGATGTTATATTTATTATTTAAGCCACACAAAGAATGCAACATTGCTGGGAAAGGGATTAAAAATGAAACATTGTTTCTAAGCTTAGCACATTCCCTAGAAATGCCACAAAGGGCAAATTACATATTTTATACCTAGGAAATTCTTAACAAGGCATAGCTGCTGGAGATCTAAATCTGTATGCCTGCCTCTCTCTGCCTCACCACGGAGCATACAATGGTTTTCACTGAACACAGCCTTCAAACTAGAACCTCTCTGTAACAATTTGGCTGTTATATTTACTGTATAGCAAAAATATGTCCCAAATAGTAAATGAGGCTAAAGTAATATTTCCCTTGAGGGTTTTTACATATGTGTCACCCTAACCACGACAAAAAAAAGAACTTAGTCATAAAGCTCCAATTCTGCCTGTTATTTGAGAATGCATCTTCAAGTTTGTCTTATCAGGCAATCATTTGGTAATATATGCATATCAGAAAGCATATATTATATTATTGCATATTATGTGCGTATCAGAAAAGATATATTATTGTCTGCTCTTCAGGAGCTTGTCTACTCAAGCACTCTGTCCCCTGCAGAAACACAAGTTTCAGCAGAACGTGTTTAATTTAGATAACTTATTGCAGTATTTTCCCAACACTATGGGGGCATGGTGGCTCAGTGGACTAAGGCTTCCGAAAACTGTCAGCTGCAAAGTTGGCAGCTCGGCGGTTCAAATCCCGGGTGCCACGCAGCGGAGCGAGTTCCTGCTGTTCACCCCAGCTCCTGCCAACCTAGCAGTTCAAAAGCATGTAAATGCAAGTAGATAAATAGGTATCGCCATAAAAAGTGGGAAGGTAAAACAGTGTTTCCTTGCAGCCACGCCGGCCACATGGCCATGGACTTGCACAACACTGGCTCTTCAGCTTGAATACGGAGATGAGCACCACCCCTAGAGTCGGACATGACTAGCACGCATGTGCGGGGGGATCCTTTACCTTTACCTTTTACCCAACACTACAGTATGCAATAACATATGGTAGAAAAATACTCTACTGGAAGACGGATGGAAAACATATGCCTCCAGATGTTCCTGGACTGCTTCTTCCTAGCCACCACAGCCAATGGTGAGGGGTGTTGTGAATGACTGTAAAACAACATCTGGAAGGCCACACATTTCACAACCCCACCAAAAAAAGTAACCTGTGTCAGTCCATTCCTCTCAGAGCCAGCCTGGGCCATTCCCAAAGTTCAGATATAAATCTATCCCTATTGCTATGTATCTGGCTGGACAGCCATATGGTGCAAGGACTGGGTGACCTGGACAGCCCTAGCAAGGTGTTCCTAACACATTTTGCTTCCTGAGGGCCAAGGACAAGATGGTACAGCATTTCCCACACAGAGAGACATGGACAGACACACACACTCCACGTTCCTTGTACAAACCTGATGGGACTGGCAACTGATCCTACCTGTAAGGGCACAAACAGTCTGTGGTGCATGTTGCATGCACAACTCTCTCTCTCTTTCCAGAAAGGGAGAAAGGCTAAGAGCTCAGGAAGAATAATGAAAAGCTGCCGTTCCCTCACCAGGATCTGCTGTAAGAAGCACTTGCCTCACCCAGCTTTATGTGTAGGTGTGTTTTTTAAAATGCAATTTTGCACAAGAGTGTTTGTAACTTTAGTTTTTGCATAATCATTGGTTGGGTTGCAGAGTTTTTCCACTAGTACTTGTTGACTGATGAACCATATCATAGGTGGCGGACAGGTCAGCAAAAGCCATCCCCATGATCTTCCTGGTTTCAAAGCTGTCTTCAGTGTCTTCTATAAACATGGGGTTTGTACTGTACAGTTCTTCTTAGGTCTTAAGTGAGCCTGTTGTGAGGTGAGGAGTGGTGTCACTAATTCCATCAGACAGTAAAGAATAATTATTTCCACAACTTTATAAGGATGACAAATAGTGAGATCAGCCTGGAGGGTTTTTTTGGTCTGTGGCTTTTTCACCAGGTTTCAAAATAGCAACCACAAATTTTCAGAATCCTGAGGGAGTCACGTTGTGAACTAGACCTTTGGCAGAAGCAGTTTGTGGATGGAGGGGAAAGATGGGGGAAGGACCAGCCAAAAGCTGCTTATACTTAGCTGTGACTTGTTTCCTCAACAGCTGTGGCCACAAATGTTTGTTGGTTAATTATAGGGACAACACATGTCCCACTTGCTTTTACCCATGTCAGGCACAGGCAACTTCCAAATATCCAAAGGCCAAAAGGACTCACCTCTGGATCTAGAAAGGTTGTACCCAATGCTGTGGCCTGCACATTTCAAAACTATTTTAAGAACATAACATAAGAACATAAGAACATAAGAAGAGCCATGCTGGATCAGCCAAAAGCCCATCTAGTCCAGCTTCCTGTATCTCACAGTGTCCCCACCAGATGCATCTGGGACCGCACAAGACTAGATATCTGTCTCCTGATACCACTCCCCTGCATCTGGTCCTTGAAGTACCCTGTTTTCAACCCTGGAGATTACACGTCTTCATCATGGTTTGTAACCTATGATGGACTTCTCCTCCAGGAATCTGTCCAATCCCCTTTTGAAGGCATCCAGGGAGAAGAGCGTCCCTCTATCCGCTTTACTCATGCCCTGCATTATTTGGTACATCTCAATCATATCCCCCCTCAGGCGCCTTTTTTCCAGACTAAAGAGCCCCAAATGTTTTAGCCTTTCCTCATAAGGCTTCTTTTAAAAGATGTGTTCTTACCTGGAAATTTTTATTTATACTGTACTTTCTAGTGGCCATTTTAAAAGAGGCAGGGAGGGCTGAATGCTGACAGCCTACCAGAGCAAAACGGCCTCCTTTGTGATTCCCCCAGAAAACACAATGGGGACATTTTCAGCATTCTTAACAAGTCAGATTTGTGTGGTTGGGGTAACGGTTGCCCCCAAGGTGTTTAATTTGCCCACCTCTTTTTTATATGGCCATGTTTTCATATTCACAATTGCCTGGATAATTTTAGCAGTGTAAATAAACCCTCAAAAGCACTGTGCTCTGAAATAGTTGGGCCTTGTTTATAGTTATCACTCTGTATGAAGTTTTCCCTTTTGCCTCATAAGTAGCTAATTACTCTATGTCCCTATGTTATTACTAAATAGAGCATCAGTATTTTTTATTTATAAAAACAGTTGGACACATACCAGAAAAACCAGAGTAGTAAGGTAAGAGTGTTATCTCAAGAAAATTAGTGTAATATCAACAAAAATGACACTGAACATACCAGATCTGGAGCTTTTATTTTCTCAGCCTCGTTGGTTTTGTTGTCTTAGACTGAGGACGTAAACATACCTCGTTGGAAGAAATAATTAACTATACGTTTGGGAAGCCTCATAATACTTGTAATCACATTCTTACTAGATACAAGTGCAATGAGAACAACCTGTGTGTGCGCGCGTCTTTTATGAGAAAGGGTTAATAATGATTAATTATTAAATATAAGTTAGTCAAAATGTTTGATATACGTATATTTAAAGCAAATTGGAAACACATAGGAAAAGATTTTCCAATAATGTAGAGCATTTTATCCTAAAAGGATGAAAAACCATGGGAATGCCAATAACGCTTTAAAATGTTCAGTGCGTCTCTATGCAAGTGTACAGAACCAGTCACGTCGTGAAGCAGAGCAAAGTGGCTACCACAGTGAATGGAAAGCGCTGGTCTTAGCTCATAGTTGCACTGCTTAATTCTCATTGGTGTCAACACAATTCAAGGCGTTTTTGTGCAGAACTGTGGCCTTTCTTTTTAATGTTGAGATTAATGGCTAGAGTAGAACAGAAAGACCTCTCCCCCCACCTTTATCACCAGCCAGAAAGAACTGAATAAAAACAAAAGGAAAATTGTAATGCAGAAAAAAATGCTTTGTATGAGCTTTGGGCTGAGTGAAATTCCACCACAGATCACATGAAGTTGTGGACAGATTATTGAGGGTTTCAGACATGCTTTGCCACATGATCTCCGTACCATGCAGGACTGGTACAGCTGTGAGGGGAAATGAAATAAATTTTGGCTTCCTGCTAAGTGTTATGAAAGTGACTTCTTAGAAAACATTAGTACGAGTATGTCAGCTCTCCCACTTTATTTTCTACACAAGACTAGCAAAGAATTTCTAAGGATAATGGATTGAATAGTTCTGTGGAACAGTTCACTAATGGAAATGCAGAAGATTAAACCTACAGTATGATTCTTAGAAAATAACATTTTTTCTCTTTTTTTCTTTTTCTCTCTTAACTTTTTTTGTATAAAAAATGGGATTTTGGCTTTAGAATCTTAAAGAAGCAGCCACATGACCCCTGGAAATTTGGATCAAAGGGCAATTGTGCATAAACCTATATATGCAACAAAGAGTGTCTTCTGCTTAGAGAAATTTGTTATTTTGCAGCCAGTTTTCCTATGGATTGGAAGCAGGTTCCAAGTAATTCGTCATCCAAATAGTAGAAGAAGCCTCAAACTGCCAGTAGTTGCTGCACGGCCTAATCTATAGTATGTTAAAATCTCATCTGAGGTTTACTTTTTTTTAATCTGTACCACATTACTACGGTGACATCTATGACATCTCTTAGAATCTCTGATAACTGTATACTTCAAGGAAAACAGAAAAAATCCCATTTATTATGGTTACAACCCCGTTGGTCACATGGGTTCAGGTAGCACCAGTCCTCCATGAAGGTTGCCAACTTGCCATTGCTTGCAAGTTTCTGCGTTTGATCCCACCTCCTTCCTTAATCCGGATCCAGCACTCATGGATTGAATGGCAAGACCCTGCTGGTTGTAACCAGAAGGCCTCAAGGACCCTCTGTCCTTGTATCTTGGGCCAGGATGGCATTTCCGGGCAGATGTTTGGCCCAACACCACCTTGGAGTAGCATAAGACAATGCATGCCCATTATGCAGTGGACCTAGTAGTTATATTCACTCTTTCAGTCTATAGCTGTGGTGGTGAACCTTCGGTACTCTGGATGTTTTGGACCACAAATCCCAGAATCCCAAGCCTAGACTGCCAATGACAAAGGACTGTGGGAGTTGTGGTCCAAAACATCTGGAGTGCTGAAGGTTCACCACCACTGGTCTATAGTATTACTGCAAACATAAGTACCCACATTTGGAAAGAATGTAATAGGTTTAATATATTGGCTGTCATTTGTTTTAAACATTGGTCAACAACTGGTCAACAGTGATAGCTTTGCTCCATAATTTAACAAGAAGTTGTGACAGTAAAAAAAATATTGCCCTAATGTCCTCAAGCCCTTCCTCACAATTATTTGCACGTTCACTAAATGCTGAAGGATGGAGCAGCAGCAGCAGCTACTTCCCACAGATCATGTGCTGCTGACTCCTGAAGAAGTCTCATTCAGGCATACACAAAGGGACATGAAGGAGCACCAAATCCAATTCTTTCTAATGTAGGAATCCACAGCCAAAGTATTCCTGATACGCAGTCCCCTGTGTTTAAGACCATCTAACCAGAGTGAGTCCATGACCCCCTCGGTCACCTCGCCTGGTCGAGTTTGGGCCTGTGTCACCAGCGGAGGCCTCCAGGACAATGGCCTACTGTCGGCCGGCAGCCTCCCCTTTTAACCCTTGCCCAGCATGGCTCATTAAATCTGCCAGAGGGAACATGCCGGAGTGGGCCTCTTCCATCCCTCCCACCTGAAGAAGACGGTGGTGAAGCCCACTTTGAAGAAGCCCGGCCTGGCTTCGAACGATCTTGCCAGCTATCGTCCGATTGCCATTGTTCCCTTCCTGGGCAAGGTTGTTGAGAGGGTGGATGCTGTTTGGCTCCAGTCATACCTGGAGGAAAATCATATCCTTGATCTGTTCTAGTTCGAGTTCAGGCCGTTTCGCGGGACCGATACTGCCCTTGTCGCTCTGAAGGATGACCTCCTCATGGAGGCCAACAGGGGTGTTCCACCCTGTTGGTCCTCCTTGACCTGTCAGCGGCCTTTGATAGCGTCGACCATGTTAACCTGCTGGTCTGGCTCACCGAGGCAGGAGGCGGGGGCTCAGCGCTTTGCTGGCTCCGTTCCTTCTTCTGTGGCCGGACCCAGCGGGTTCAGCTGGGGGATGAATTGTCGGCTCCTTGGACACTCCCATGTGGGGTGCCCCAGGGGTCGGCAATCTCCCCTATGCTGTTCAATATTTATATGAGGCTGCAGGCGGAGGTCATCAGGAGATTTAGAGTTCAGTGTCATCAGTACACTGATGATCCGCAGCTCTATCTCTCCTTTACCACGTCTGCAGTGGAGGCAGTTCGCTCCCTTGATCTGTGCCTGGAAGCGGTCCTGGAATGGACAAGGATAAACAGGCTCAAACCTAACCCGGAGAAGACCGAGGTTCTGTTCTTCGGGGCGCCCTCATCTAGGTGTTTCCCTCCAGCCTATGGACAGGGCCAGGAATCTGGGCATGGTCCTGGATTCAGCTTGGAAGCCCAGGTGATGGCGGTCTCCTGGGCCGCATTTTTCCAACTCCACAGGATCGCCCAGATCCTTCCATATCTCAACGAGTCCTCCCTGAGAACGGTTGTGCAGGCCCTCGTGATTGCGAGGATCGACTACTACAATACATTCTACGTGGGGTTGCCCTTGACCCTTATCTGGAGACTCCAGTGGGTACAAAATGTGGCAGCCAGACTCGTGGTGGGTGCCCATAAATACGATCACATCACCCCAGTTCTGGCGCACCTGCCTTGGCTGCCCGTTGCTCTCCAGATAAGGTTCAAGGTCCTGGTTTTGGTTTTAAAAACCCTCCACGGCTTGGGACCTGAAAACCTGGCAGAGCGTATCTCCCAGAGGTCAATTGAGACCAGGTCCACTCGATTGTTGCGGGCGTGCTAACTCAGGGTGGCCACTCCAAGGGAGGCATGGAAGTCGGTAACTTGCAGTTGCCAGGACCCTGCCTGTCACAGAACCTGACTCTGAGGGGTTAAATGGTGAAGAGCTGCTGGAGGAGCCTTGCAGCTCAAGTCAGCAGGCAGCTGGGCCTGATGTCTCAGCTGAAAACATATCTTCTCCCCCTAGAAGGGCTATGAGCAGGATTCTGCAAAGACGTGCTACCAGGAGAGCTAGGGAAAGGGTCTTTGATGCTAGACAGGGAATCAGGTCGGGAAGCCCTGAGTACTAGCAGGAGCCTTTCCAGAAGTAAGGGTGTGTTCCCTGTTTTGGGATAAAGCTGGTAAGCTCACCTTGAGCTCTCTGTGGGAGCAACGCGTCATTTGAACTTGCAACCACGTTCCTGTCTGTGACCTTGGCTCTGTTTCCTGATTTCGGACTGGGTTCCTGGACCACGGCTTGATCTGTTCCCTTGGGTTTGGCATCTGGTTTCCGTGAGACATTCTGGTTTTGACTTGGACTGTTAATTGCTGGGAGTTGGAGTCTGTTATTGTTGGCAAAGGACTTGAACTTGCCTGGCTTTCCACTAAAGATCTTGGCAAAGAACTGAACCCTGTTGTGTGTGTGCTCTGTGTGCGGGGCTTGACAGCAGTTGCACCTTCTCGGTTGTTGGCCCCTCCCTATGGAACCATCTTCCGAGTGAGCTGCGCCTTGTGCAGTCCCTGCCCGCCTTCAAAAAGGCTTTAAAAACTATGCTCTTCAAGGAGGCATATGGTGACCTTATCTGTGTTTAGGGTTTTTTGTTTTTGGTTTTGTTTTTGGTTTTGTCCGCTGCTCCCTGCCGGGGGTTCTCCTTTTTGCTTATACAGTGGTACCTTGTATAAAGGAATTAATCCGTCCCAAATGAAATTATGTTAAGCAAATTTTCCTTTATACAAATTCCCACTCCCAAATGGGAGTGATCCCATTTTTATGTTGTACGGATTCTCCCCATAGGCAATTATGTTAACCAAATTTCCCCTATCTCCGGAATTTTTTATGTTGTACAAATTTTATGTTATACAAGATGTTTGTTATACAAGGGTCCACTGTATTGTTGTTTTATCTATGTTTTTGATATTGCTGTTTTATTCGATATTTTTAATCTGTAAACCGCCCTGAGTTCCATTATGGAAAAAGGAGCGGTATAAAAGTGTATCAAGTAAATAAATAATAATAATAAATAAATAAATAAAAATAACCTTCAATCTTTTTTGTACATATTGTAGTGTCATCATCAAAGCAAAAGTAAATGCATGCTGCTTATATACTGCCCTATAGCACTTACAGCACTTGGGGGGAGGTTACAATTTAATTATGCAGGCTATACTTTGCCTCCCTACCCCCAGCATGCTGAGTACTCATTTTACCAACCTCAGAAGAACAGAAAGCTGAGTCAACTTTGAGCCATCTACCTTTAACTGAACAAGGTTCTTCATCCTGCATTGTATATCTGATTTCCCTGCCTAAATATAATACTTAATATTTTCCCCATTGGAATTCATTCTGCTTGTTCCAGTCTAGTTCTCCAATCTATTAAGGCTGTTGTAGCAATTTTGCACTGTGTACAGTATTGTACTGGCCTGCAATTGATTGACAATTGCATATTGGATGCCCCCCAGGAGTGGTAGTTATGATTGATATTGATAATGGAACTTTGAGCTGATCGGTCTGTATTGCTCCTGGCTGTAGAGATTCTTTCTCATATAGGACAGAGTCAAATAGTGTTGTTAGCATTTGAGAATTAGTCAGAATGAAGAGTGAAAATGAGTGTGGTTTGTTTTTAGAAGCTGTGCATAATAACATCATCTGATTAGTACTTTTGTCAAAGCAAGTATCTGTCTGTCTATCTATGTAGCTGAACAGATAATGTTTAAATTCCAAAGAAGTAAAGTTTTATTATAAGAGTGAAGAAGCAGATACCTTGAAACAATATTCCTGTATTTTAATTTTACCTGCTCGCTGAAGCTTTTTATTCCTTTGCTTGTTTTTTTTAAATAAAACTATGTTTGGTTTAGAGTTTCTGCTTATTATTAAACAGATAAACAGTTGTGAGATCTTGCATCCATGAATAGTACTGGTTGATGCTAGTTTATGTAGTGTCACCACCAAAGTAAACTTTAAAGACGTGTTTCACCTAAAATGTTCTTTTATATATACTGGGCTTACCATACTGCATCTTATTACACTAAGGTACAGGTTTTAGAAAATGTATCCTGAAATTTTGCCAAAAATCGTGTGGGAATCTCCTGCTGAAATCAAGATAGTCTGACAAACATTGTTTTTGAAGAAGCTGTGGTGGCCTCCACTCATTACAGTAGTCTTTCTCAAGCTCTTTTTCTCTTTGTTTTGATTCTACTCCTGGCACATGACTTCATATTGTTTTTTATTCTGCAAGTTACTCCCTGTGTCTAAAGAATTGTGTGAAACTGCATGGGACATATTGGTGACATGATTCATTATTTCCACACCGCCTCTAATTCTGGATCCTGCTCCAAGGAATATGGCATATAAATCTGCTTATTAGTCTGCATTAAATATATCAAAGGTTGGGTGTTCTTCTTCCCATATCTGTAAGCTTTACCTCTCTCAATTGTTGAGCATGTCTCTGTGGTCTCCTGAAAGACCCTCATTTCCTATAGACCCTCCAGAACTTCCTCCAGTAGTAAACAAATATCAAAATATTGATCCCTTAGCTATAATATGTATGCTCATTGAGCCAACCACCATACACTGACTAATCATCCAGGCTCTATCAGGCTGTAGAAGATTCCATGTCACACTTCCTCGGTGCCTAAATAATCTGTGGAAGCTTTGGGTGTTTATACACGACCCCTAAGCTCCGCTGCAAATGGCTCCCAGCTCCGGAGCTTAAAAATGTTTCCCTACCAGCTCTGGAGCTAACAGAAAATTAAGGGCGACCCCGCCCACCTAAGCACGACCCAGCGCACCTTTCAAGTACCTGCTCTGGGAGAGTGAAAAATTTTGATGCGGAGAGTGCCGGGCTCTCCTTGCTTCTTTTTGTTGTTGTTGTTGTTTTGCCTCCCGCCCCTTTAAGAGGAACCAGGAAGTGACGGGGGGTCGGAGCAACTTTCACCGGCACTCCGGAGGTAAGAGTGCATTCTTTTCTCCCTTTTTTTCTCCCTCCCCTCACGCAGACAGAACAAGGAAGTGCGGAGGAGGTGGGAACGCAGGGAGAGCAACAAACTCTCAAGATCTCTGGTCCGAATTTAAGGGACCAGCGGATCTTAGGGGTCGTGTAAAAAGGCCCTTTGTCTGCATTTCAATGTAGTTTATGAGATAACAGTTAATCAATCTTAACTAAGTGTGTCTGACTTCTGCCAACTTTGAAAGAGTGCCTCAAGTATTCTCAAATATGTTTTGAAGGCTTGCTTACACTGTCATCCTATGGACCTCTATTCAGAGCTAAGACATATTTATTGTGTTCAATGAGACTTATTCTCAGCTAAATTATATCTCTTTCAATGACATGCCCAGTGAAACCACACATTCCTTCTGATGGCATCTGCATGTTTTAAAAGGCACCCTAAGACCGCTGAGACCACAGTGTGAAATTCTTCTGCAGCTTTTACTGTTGCCCCAAAACCCAAGAAATTTGTTCACAGCAACACAAAAGATGTTTAAGGTTTTGTTCTGGGCTTCTTTTTTTTAACCATAGCCCAAAATGAACCTTCAAGCAAAGACAATGAAGATGTCAGGCTACCCTGCAGAAAAGACTAGCATGTCTTATCATGTTTGGGCATGAACAGCAAAATGTCTTTATTACAACCAATGGAAACCCTGGAGTGCTCGGCCTAGCCACTCTGTTAGGCTATGGAGCCTGCCTTAAATCCTAATGAGTCACAATAAGTAGATTATAAAATGCCTTTTGTCTTGCGGAGCAGCAGCTTTACTTTGGAGTGCATCACAAAGGTGTGTCCCTCTGAGGCCTTTGTGAAAGACCTGATGGTTTGTTCTGAGGCTGAGGCATGAGGGGAGGCAATGGGGCAGGCAGCATGAAGCAGCCCATATACTAGATTCAACTGGGTAGTCTCTCTAACCATTGTGCTGTGAGGTATAAAGTTGTCAGGGAGTGCTCTATATAAATGTCCTGTCTTTGCTTCTTTCCCACTTGCTCAGCTCTAAACCTTTTGCACTCCAGAGAAAGTGCTACACCTGATGCTTTATCATACCCTGAAACTAGAGATGGGCACGGAACGAACATTTTTTCGTTTCCGTTACCGTTTGTCATTTCCGTTATGTAACGAAACGACAAACGAAAATTGTGATGAAAATGAAACAAAACGAACAGAACCACGAAAATTGTGATCGTTACGTTTCGTTTCCGTTAATGGCGATGTGCAATGAAATGAGCTGTTTTAAATGTTAAAAAAACGCCCTGGACATCCATAAAAATGCAGCGATAATTATTTATATTGTCTGATAATACCTAGCAGGGAGGTTGAGGTCCTTAAAACATTTGTTTTTGTCTTCTCCCATTGCGATGTATTTTCCTTTTCCCTTTAAAATGGATGTCGCCACCAGCCACAAAATGGAAGCAAGCCATGTGATGTGGGATCATGTTCAACCAATAGCATGCCCAGGTTGCAGACTGGGCGGGCAGGTCTGGCAGCCACAGAGGGCATAAAAAGCTCTGGCAGCCCCTGTCCTCCTTGCAGTCTCTGGTGGGAGTTAGGGTGGGATTGCTGTCTCTGTGACTCTAGCTTCAGTCCTGCAGCCTCCCTCTGTGCGTGCGTGCTGCGTACCTCTCTGTGAGTACCCTCCCCTGCCCTGCAGTGCAGTCACTCTGTGGCTGCCTTGCACCCTGGGCAACGCCCGCCGCTGCCTTTGCAGCCTCCCTGCATACCTAGTCTATACTGTGTCTCTGCCAACATCAATTTTTTTAGTGTTTTCCCTCTGGTCTGGGGTGTTCGGGGATGCCTGCGCACGGAAATGCTTTAAAAATCATGCATAAAGCGGGTAGAAACGACAAACGAAAAACGGTAATGAAATTTTTCAAAAAATTCCCGACAAACGGAAACGAACCAAAACAGACGTCTCAACAACAAACGAAAAACCGAAATGCCATTTTTCTGTTTCGTGCCCATCTCTACCTGAAACACTTCTGAGCAGAATAAATAAATACAGAGAGGTTTGATTCACATGAATCAGAGGCATTAAGCAGTCTTTGCTTGAAAGCAAGGTTCTCCCTCCCTCACCCCTGTGTGTGTGTCTGTGTGTTTGTGTGTCTCTGTGTGTGTGTTGCTCACTCAACCACAAACCAGCAGAACACTGGTATATAGTTAGTCAAAAAGACTACTCCTGTACCAGAAACAAAATACTGTAAAAGCCTCAGTGGATGACTGACAATACTCTTGAATTTATTAAAGATAGAAATTAGATGTAAAGTAAAACATGACATAAATAGGGTCTTATTCCTAAATGCAACATTTCAGCAACTCATATTAAGTACAAAATGAATTAATATAATAATTATTTTAAATAAATAAAATAGTGCAGGCAAAAAGGAACAAGAAGTTTCTTCCACAAGATCTAGGAAATCCAAGGGAGACTTAAACGAAGATTAGCGATGTAGAAAGATTGGGAAGGGAGATGATATATATTTCATCAGGATAAAATAAAGAAGAAACAATACACTGAATAACTAATCAGAAAAGATCCATAAATGACAGATTAATTCAAAGAAGAAACTTTTAATGAATAACTTGCATTTTCAAACTGTGAAGTGAATACTGCTCTCACAGCAAACACTGGGAATAGATGGAGTAGCTGAGTTATTAAAATCCTAACAAGAATATCCCAAGAAAGGTGGAAAACAGAACAGCGGCTCACAGACTGGGAATGTTCAATACACATTCCAAATCTCAAAAAAGGAGAAGCCAAAGATTACACTAACTGTAGGACTGTTGCATTTGTTTCCCCTGTAAACAAAGACACGCTCAAGATTTTACAAAAAATAAATCACGGGTGTTTCAATGGGCCTACTGTGGTGTAGCGCACAATGATTACCAACAGGATTTCAGGCAATGAATAAATTGAAATTGTTAGACATTTTCTTTGCCTTAAATCAAATGGAGATGGCAGCAAAGAAATCAGAAAACTGAGACCCAGAAGGACACCTATGAAGAAACAGGAAAATATCCTAAAGGGACATGGTAGACCACTGAAAGTTACGTCCATCCATATTATAGTATTCCTGATTGCAATGGACAGATATGAAAGCTTGATAGTGGGGAAAGCCAACAAGAAAAAAATCTCTCATTTGATGTGTGATATTAGTGGAGAGCTTTATGGACACCATGGATCACAAGAAAGATATATATTCAGGATTTGAAAACTAAAAGGCTGTAGGAAAAGAGGAAGATGGGTTGACATAATCAAGGTATGTATGTATGTATGTATGTATGTATGTATGTATGTATGTATGTATGTATGTACTGAGCTTTTATACCACCCATCTAGCAAAATTGCTACTCTGTGCAGTGTACAGGCTAACAAGAGACCAAAACAGTAAATAATATGCAATAAAAATAAACAAGAAGTTTAAAGAAGTGGGAATTAATGCAAAGATAAAGCATACATTAGAGCTTCAAGAAGAAATTCAAGCCAGCGCTTTTCATTTGCAGAGATATTGACAAGTCTATGGGCCTAAATCCCAAGTCCAAGTCCAAAAGTCCAAGTCCTTGTTAGCAGTCCTAAGTCGCAAGCCCCAAGTCTGAGTTTCTATTAAAAACAAGCTCCTTTCCCTAGAAAAAACGGAGGGGTGGGCAGGCTCTGAGCTATGAGTCAAGTCTGCTTTGTTAAAAACAAAAACTGAGTCAAGACGCTGATGTGACTTAAGTCCAACTTGACATTGAGTCCCTCAACTCAAGTCCTGTTAGTTTGTAAGACTTCAGTTGGCCTTTTAAGCACAGGGCAAGGCAGGATATTTGGATAGGCATTAATTGGATAGAGATGGCACATCATAACAACAATTTCATAAAAAACATCTGCCACAATGTAGCCAGTTACTCTTGCAGCAGGGTTGAGTTAAGCAGGTCAACTACAGAATGTATTTTAAGTTTGTGAGGGGAAGTGTGAACTTGGTGGTTTTGCATGTGCAAATAGTTCACATTTTAATCCACTCTTCAGTGGCTTTAAGTCTGGCTCAGTCAATCATATCTATAATCATTGCTAACAGGAAAGTCATTGTATGAAAAGAAAGCTAGAATCCTTTTTTTGGGGGGGGGGTCACTATAGCTAATGACATCTTTCTTTTTTCTTCCACTATTTGTAGTATTGTGTGTTTGATATTTGTTTTTATTTACTGTTGTTGTTAACTGCCCAGAGTTCTTTTGGAAAGATGGGCAGTAAATAAATAAATAAATAAATAAATAAATAAATAAATAAATAAAAATAAGATAACCAAGTCATATTTTCTCCACTTTCAAATATACATCTATAATTAAAATATGTAAATAATGATTCCGTTTGCCTAGGAATATTGGGCCACCTGAATTTTTTGCATTTTCCAACATTTCCCTGTGGCCAAGTGCTAGCTTCCTCACACTGAGATCTGCACTAGAGAGCAGTCTGCCATTTTTTCTCTCAGATGGAAACAAGCTAGCTTGTTTCAATAGGTTGTTGAATAAATGTAAATATCTGCAGTCACAGGAACAAACAGGAGGGGAGATTAGGAGTGAGGAGTTTGTTTGAGTGGCTGAACCATCTGTCCCAGTCTTGAGAAAAGGGCAATTTCCCATTTGCAGTGCATGCCAATTAAGAACATGATTGGCTCAGCTGTCACCTCAGTAGAAGGAGATCACTCAAGCACAATTGAATGCATCTCCTTCCTCGGTGTATGAAAGCCTATGTTGTCCGAGCTGCAAATTTCAGACATACCAAGAAGAGTCTTACCTATGCTTTCCACTGTCCAGCTCATCCCCAGACTTAATTAAGATGGGTTCTGAACTGTTTGCTCAAGTGTTTGTGTGCTGTAATACTCTTCAAATTACTCATTTGTATCAATAGACTGCATTTATTTTCCATGTGTGCGTAGGAGGAGTCAAGCTAGAAAACACACCTTTGATTAGCTTGGGCTCTCACAAAGTCTTCATTCAAACCGAATTCCTGCTCTTGGAAGAACGCATTTTGTGAGAATAAAACACATCAATGGCAAACTTGTATTTTGGCAAGAAGGCAGAGGCAGCATCCCAGCACCCAGTTTGAGATGGGTCTTCCAGCAAGATCAGGCTAGAATCCTTTGTACATATGGGTGAAAAGTGCTGGATCCTGGAAGTCTTGGAACCTCAGAATTATAAGAGACTATGGGCCTTTTTACACGACCCCTAAACTCCGCCGCAAATGGCTCCCAGCTCTGGAGCTTAAAATTGTTTACCCACCAGCTCTGGAGTTTACTGAAAATTAAGTGCGACCACGCCCACCTAAGCAGGTCCCAGCACACTTTTCATGTACCTGCTCTCCAAGCATGAAAAGTCTTGATGCGGATGTGCCGGGCTCTCCTCGCTTCTTTTTGTTGTTGTTTTTTGCCTCCCGCCCCTTTAAGAGAAGGAACCAGGAAGTGACAGAGTTTTCTTTGAAGTTATCAGAACCTTTAAAACACACAAAGTTTCAATTTGATAAATTACAGAAAATGACGAAGAGCTTTGCCTGGAGTGCTGATGAATGATAGGGAAGTTTCAATTGCTTCTTGTCAAATGCACAGGATTGAGGGCAGTTTAAAAAAATTAGGGTGGCCGCAGTCAAGGTTCTTTTGCTTCACTTGCATCCTTGAGATTAAACTTCTCATAAACAGATGAAGCAAGAAACTCACAAAACCTTGGCCTGTATTCCAAAGAAAAGCTTATTTACAGAATTCAACAGAAATAATGCTGGAGCAACAGAGAGTTGTTTACAGCTTTGCTCTTTGCTAAAAGCTTCGTAATGCAGCCAACTGCTGACAGATTACTTGAAAACTTGCTTGCATAAACATCATCCAGTCAATTATGTTTGCTTTTCAAACTTTTGTTCCCAATATAACTTATTATTAAATATCCTCTTTCATTAGCAGATGTTGTCTGGAAGACTTGCATGTCTCCAAAACATAAATACAGGATTTCTTCTCTCTCTCTCTCTCTCTCTCTCTCTCTCTCTCTCTCTCTCTCTCTCTCTCTCTCTCTCTCTCTCTCTCTCTCCCCTCAAAGGGTGATTCATGTATTCAAACCTTCAACTTTTGACCTGAAATAGACACCACAACTGGCTGAATTATGAACTGAGAATAAACTAACCTGTGAATGCATCCCCTCTTCCAGTAGAGCTTTTACTGCATTCTGCACCACCCTCTTTTATGGAAACCATGGTTATAGTAGATGGTGTGAAGAGTTTTGATGGACAGTCTCCTCCTCATGTCTTTCACCTTTCATTGGTAAGGACAGACAGAAGGATGAAGGAAGGCAAGTGTAATGCATTCCTCTCCTCATGTGCTTATTTTGGATAGGGAATGCCTGAATAGAGCCAATGCTGGCGCTATGAAAATATGACAAGGCCAGCTTTCAAATTATTACTGAAAAAGAAACAAGTGGCATATACATGCCTTGGTTTGAAGTGGAGTGTGTCACTGTAGCTAGAAACTAGAAAAGATTATCAAGTGTAAAAGGTACAGTATAGCACTGGAGACCTATTGTACTCTCAATTACTACTATGTATAGATCTCAACAGTGAAGAAAGCCAACAAGAAAAGCACTGATTTGTTTAGCACAGGAAGAGTGCTTTGCGAATAGCCTGAGCCATCAAAAGGGTAAACAAATGGATCCAAGTAGATCAAATCAATACTGAATTCTCTCTAGAAGTGAACTCTACAAGCAGAGGATGTCATACTTTGGACACATCATAAGAAGGCAGGACTCACTGGAAAACTCAGTCATGCTATGGAAAGTTTAAAAAAGGAAAAGAAGAAAAGTCAAATGAGTTTGCAAGAGATACGCAGGGCTGTTGATTATAGGTCATGTTGGAGGCCACTAATTCGGAGGTGACTTGACAGCACAGAACATCAACAAAAATACTGTCCAGGAGACTGTAATGTGGTTGTGCAGAACCACAAAAAGTTATTCAGCTCAGTGGAGGCCAGGAACAGATGCAACATGCTGAATGGCCTGTTTTAAATTTCTTAAAGGTTTAACAAAAATGTAAAGCAAGCAAAATAACACAACAGAAATGGGGTTAGAAAAGCAAAATGAAGGGAAAATCTGTTTTTACAAACATTTTCTATTTATTTATACTCTTCATCGGCACAATAACTTGGCACACTCCAGCCTGTTACATCAGAAAGATTGCCTTCCAGGCGAAAGAGAGACCTTGATCACAAACTGCACACATAAAACAAGATATTCAGCTCAACCTCTGTGAGAGAGAGATAGGAAAGGGAACATGAGGCCATCAGAGATATCTTAATGGTACTAAGAACCACCCTGTATCAAATTTATGATTTCATATTGATTACAACCCCTTCAATGGATCACTGCCTTGTTGTTGCAAAGGGGCTTGAGTAACTCAGAGAAGCCATGAGCCAAAGGTCATAGTGGAGAGTTTGATGAAATGTGGTCTACCTGGAGTAGGAACCAGTATCCCTGCCAAGAAAACTCCATGGACAGAAACAAAAAGCTAAAATATATGACACTGGAAGATGAGCCCCTCAGGTCAGAAGGCGTCCAACATGCTACTTAGAAAGAGTGGGGAACAAGTACAAGTAGCTCCAGAACTAATGAAGCGGCTGGGCCAAAGCCAAAAGGATGCTCAGCTGCAGACATTTCTGGAAGGGAAAGGAAAGCTCAATGCTGCAAAGAAATATACTGCATAGGAACCTGGAATGTGAGATCTATGAACCAGGGTGAGCTGGATGTGGTCAAACGTGAGATGGCAAGAATAAACATTGACATCTTGGGCATCAGCGAACTTAAATGGACGGGAATGGGTGAATTCAGTTCAGATTACTATCACATCCACTACTGTGGGCAAGAATCCCATAGAAGAAATGGAGTAGCCCTCATAGTCAACAAAAAAGTGGGAAAAGCTGTGCTGGGATACAACCTCAAAAATGAGGTTGGTACAATGCTAAGGCAGCCCTTTCAACATCACAGTAATCCAAGCTTATGCACCAACTACCAATGCTGAAGAGTTGAAGACTGACAAATTCTATGAAGACTTACAACTCCTTCTAGAACTGACACCAAAGAAAGATGTTCTTCTCATCATAGATAGGGGATTGGAATGCTAAAGTAGGGAGTCAAGTGTTAAAAGGAATAACTGGCAAGTTTGGCCTTAAATTTCCAAACAAATCAGGGCAAAGGCTAATAGAATTTTTGTCAAGAGAACAAGTTGGTCATCGCAAACACTATTTTCCAACAACACAAAAGGCGACTCTACACATGAACATCACCAGATGGACAATACCGGAATCAGATTGATTATGTTCTCTGCAGCCAAAGATGGAGCAGCTTTATACAGACAACAAAAACGAGACTTGGTGCTGACTGCAGCTCAGATCATCAGCTTCTTATTTTAAAATTCAAACTTAAACTGAAGAAAATAGGGAAGACCACTGGGCCAGTCAGGTATAATCTAAGTCAAATCCCTTATGAAAACACAGTGGAAGTGAAGAATAGATTTAAGGAACTAGATTTGGTGGATAGAACACCTGATGAACTATGGATGGAGGCTTGTAACATTGTACAGGAGGCTGAAAAGAAAACTATTCCAAAGAAAAGAAAATGCAAGAAAGCAAAGTGGTTGTCCAATGAGGCCCTACAAATAGCGGAGGAGAGAAGGGACGCAAAATGCAAGGGAGAAAGGGAAAGATACAGAAAACTGAATGCAGACTTCCAAAGAATAGAAAGGAGAGTTAGGACAGCCTTCTTGAATGAGTAGTGCAAAGAAATAGAGGAAAACAATAGAAAAGGAAAAATGAGAGATATATTCAAGAAAATTGGAGATATTAAAAGGACATTTCGTGCAGAGATGGATATGATAAAGGACAAGATATCTTCTAACAGAAGCAGAAGATATCAAGAAGATATGGCAAGAATACACAGAGGAATTATATCAGAAAGATATGGATGTCTCTGATAACCAAGATAGTGTAGTTGCTGACCTCGAGCCGACATCCTGGAAAGTGAAGTCAAGTGGGCCTTAGAAAGCATTGCAAACAGCAAGGCCAGTGGAGGTGATGGCATTCCAGATGAACTATTTAAAATTTTAAATGAGAATGCTGTATAGGTGCTGCATACGATATGCCAGCAAATTTGGAAAACTTAGCAGTGGCCAGAGGACTGGAAAAGATCGGTCTACATCCCAATCCCAAAGGAGGGCAATGCCAAAGAATGCTCCAAGTATTGTACAATTGCACTCATTTCACACACTAGCAATGTTATGCTCAAAATTCTACAAGGGGGGCTGCAGCAGTATGTGGACAGAGAACTCCCAGAAGAGCAAGTTGGATTTTGAAGGGGCGGAGGAACTAGAGATCAAATTGCCAACATGCACTGGATTATGGAGAAAGCTGGAGAGTTCCAGAAACACATCTACTTCTGCTTCATTGACTATGCCAAAGCCTTTGACTGTGTGAACCACAACAAACTATGACAAGTTCTTAAAGGAATGGGAGTGCCTGACCACCTTATCTGTCTCCTGAGAAATCTATATGTGGGACAAGCAACAAACGTCTGAACTGGATATGGAACAACTGATTAGTTTAAAATTGAGAAAGGAGTACAACAAGACTGTATACTGTCACCTTGCCTATTTAATTTATATGCAGAACACATCATGAAAAAGGCAGGACTGGATGAATCACAAGCCGAAATTAAGATTGCCGGATGAAATATCAGCAACCTCTGATATGCAGATGATACTACTCTGAGAGCAGAAAGTAAGGAGGAATTAAAGAACTTCTTAATGAGGGTGTAAAAATGATCTGAAGTTCAACATCAAAAAAACTAAGATGATGGCCACCAGTCCCATCACCTCTTGGCAAATAGAAGGGGAAGAAATGGAGGCAATGATAGAGTTTGTTTTCTTGGGCTCCTTGATCACTGCAGATGGTGACTGCAGCAATGAAATTAAAAGACATCTGCTTCTTGGGAGGAAAGCGATGGCAAAACTAGGCAGCATCTTAAAAAGCAGAGATATCACTTTGCCCGCAAAGGCCAGGATAGTCAAAGCTATGGTTTTTCCAGTGGTGATGTATGGAAGTGAGAGCTGGACTATAAAGAAGGCTGATATCTGCAGAATTAACACTTTTGAACTGTAGTGCTGGAGGAGACTCTTGAGAGTCCCCTGGACTGCAAGGAGATCAGACTTACCTATCCTGAAAGAAATCAACCCTGAATGTTCACTGGAAGGACAGATTTTGAAGTTGAGCCTCCAGTACTTTGATCACCCCATGAGGAGAGAGGACTCCTTGGGAAAGTCCCTGATGTTGGGAAAGATGGAAGGCAAAAGGAAAAGGGGATGGGCAGAGAATGAGATGGTTGGACGGTGTCATCAATGCCACCAACATGGATTTGACCAAACTCCGGGAGGCACAGGAGGGCCTGGCGTGCTCTGGTCCATGGGGTCATGAAGAGTCAAACACGACTTAACGACTGAACAACAACAACACTGATTACAATCTGCCACAAGTACAATTCCTGGTACAAGTGCTGGCTAATGTTTGAAAGGAACCCTAGCTTCATGCTGAGTTTAACTAAAGCAAAGGGACTGTAAAATAGCAATATTACTGAGAAAAGTAAGGATTTTGTAGAAATAGCAATTAAAATACTCCTTACAAGACTTCCTACATCTACTGTATGTACTGCTCTGCTCTACACTTAGCATGGGACTGCATTGGATAGAAGCAGCTGTTACAGAACTGGAAGAATACAAGGGCTGTGTGTTGTGGAGTTCCATAATTTCCTTGATAATTTGAGCACTGTAATAGTTTCTTGCAAAGTATACTGAGTTTCACACGTCTTGCCTAGTAGATCATTGTTTTGGACTATGATAATGGCCGCTGCCTCTCTGCTACAGTACCAAAAGAAACTCCACTGTCCCTTTACCCAACATTTTCCTGTTATTCACTGGCTCTTTTACACCAGCTGTTGCTTGGTACGGGGAAGAGCGAGTTGAAACACAGAGAGGCCAGTTAGGCATTATACCTGTAACCATGGGTTGCAGAGCTGTGGGTATAGAGCTGTACATTGCACCCCAACATTACTCAGATATTCTTGAGTTCCTCAGACCACGTTCCCAATAACAGGAACATACCCATGCTTGTAGGCTTCTTTCCAGATCTCTGCATTAAACGTGCTCATAACGAATACCCTAAAACTGATGAAATTGGTGGTGTTTGTGACAAAACCAGAGGATATCTTGCTCTAAATTCTTCCACAGATTTTATTCAGTGCAAAGCGTCTTCTGCAGACTCGGGTGAGTGATGCATTTGTTCCATGGGAATGAACCGATGTTGCTGTCACTAACATGGGAATTAACTCACCAATGCACAGTTGTAATCATGCCTTTCAGAATCTGGATTATAGAGCTAGCAATGTCATTTTCCAGCATATCTTCAAGAACCATTCCTAGATTTTTAGAAAGTAAATGTTATACTTAGGACAGGAGACCAAATTTTCAGTCCTTCGTTGGGGGCCACACAGCCATAACCCTTTTCTTTTAGACATAGCACACACAATGAACCTCCTCATCATATCTTCAATATAACTATCCTAAAGCTGAAAAGAGTAGGAGTATTCAGGACTAACCCTCCCACTCTTGAACTACGCAGAGTCTTTTGGCCCTTTAGACCAGGGGTCCTCAAACTTTTTAAACAGGGGGCCGGTTCACTGTCCCTCAAACACTGTTGGGGGCCAGAATATAGTTTGAAAAAATATGAACTAATTCCTATGCACACTGCACATAGATAGATAGATAGATAGATAGATAGATAGATAGATAGATAGATAGATAGATAGATAGATAGATAGATAGATAGTAGAGATGGGCACGACTTGAAAAAAAATTTTTTCGAGTTGTCGTTAGTCGGGCCAGTCCCATTTCGGGTCGTTTCCGGTTTTCGCGAAAATTCGCAAAAATTAGTCGGTTCGTTTTTTCATTTTTTCGTTGTCGTTAGTACTGGTTTTTTTTGGGGGGGAGCGGGCTCCTGGAGGCACCTCTGTGGGGTGGGTGCCTCCTCTGGCCCGCTATAAAGGGAAAGTGGGCTCCTGGAGGCACCCGTGGGTGCCTCCTGCCACTAGGAAGGGGAAGCAGGCTCCAAGAGACCCCTCTACATGGGGGTCTCCCTTCCTCACCTGCTGCTGCTGCTGCTGCAAAATGCTATGCAATAGCCATATGGATATTGCATAACATAATGTGCAGACGTGAGACCAGTGTGAGAGTGATAGGGTCATGCCCGCCCTTCACAAGGCTCTGGCACCACCATGTCTCACACAGAAGGGAATTGTACTTGCTGCGTGTAGTGCAATGCAAGCAAGTAGATCTGGCTTTAAGGTGGCTTAGTGCAAGAGCTAGGGTTAGGCTAGTGACGGGTAAGGTTACAGTGGGCTAGTGGGTTGCACCTCTGGGTGCCTCTCTGACCCACTAAGAAGACAGTCTGTGACGTATGGGTACAGAGTCAAGGGTTAGGGTTAGGGCTAGGGCAGGTTTTAGGGGGCTTTTTGGCACATCCCAGAAGTCTCCATGGCCAAGTGGCCATGCGACTGGTGGGATGGCTCCAAAAATTTGCATGGTTGTCCACTCCCACATGGCTGGCCACTTGGCCAGCCCATCATTGCGCAGGTGTAAATAAAATAAAATAAAATAAAATCAATGGAGGACAGAGGAGGAGAGGAGAGACATTTTGTTGCAAGAAAAAACCCACTGCTACTGTGAAAAATCTGGCAGTTTATAAATTTTCGCGTGTTTCTGTTGTGCTTGTGTGTTTTTGGACCACGATTTCAAAAACAATATTGCGTTTGCCGCCCCATTTTGGATCCCCCGCCCGCACCGCATGGCATGGCGATGGCGACTCGCGAGTCCAGCTGCCCAGGACGGGGGGGAGGCGGGACCCCCCCCTCCAGAAACCACCCCTCCGGTAGGTGCCCTGCGCCCTTAGTCAAGCAGGCATTTTTCCGCCTGCTTTTTTGGCCCGGGAACGGGTGGGGGGAGAGTTTAAAAGTTTTTTCCTGTGCCGTCCGTGCCGCTTGCTTGCACTTTAATTGCGGCGGCCGGCGGCGAGACTGGGCTTTTTGCTGGCTGCGAGCCTGCGGCGAGTCCCACAGAGCAGCCCACTAGGACGGGGGATGGGGGGGGGAGGCTGGGGACCTCCAGAAACAACCCCTCTGGTAGGTGCCCTGAGGCACGGCAGGCATTTTTCCGCCTGCTTTTTTGGCCCGGGAATGGGTGGGGGGATAGTTTAAAAGTTTTTCCCCCCCACCCCCCCCCCCCCCCCCCCCCCCCCCCCCCCCCCCCCCCCCCCCCCCCCCCCCCCCCCCCCCCCCCCCCCCCCCCCCCCCCCCCCCCCCCCCCCCCCCCCCCCCCCCCCCCCCCCCCCCCCCCCCCCCCCCCCCCCCCCCCCCCCCCCCCCCCCCCCCCCCCCCCCCCCCCCCCCCCCCCCCCCCCCCCCCCCCCCCCCCCCCCCCCCCCCCCCCCCCCCCCCCCCCCCCCCCCCCCCCCCCCCCCCCCCCCCCCCCCCCCCCCCCCCCCCCCCCCCCCCCCCCCCCCCCCCCCCCCCCCCCCCCCCCCCCCCCCCCCCCCCCCACCCCCCCCCCCCCCCCCCCCCCCCCCCCCCCCCCCCCCCCCCCCCCCCCCCCCCCCCCCCCCCCCCCCCCCCCCCCCCCCCCCCCCCCCCCCCCCCCCCCCCCCCCCCCCCCCCCCCCCCCCCCCCCCCCCCCCCCCCCCCCCCCACCCCCCCCCCACACACCACACACCACACACCCACACAACCAAAAAAAAAACCCCAACCCCCCCCCCCACACAAAAAAAACCCACCCCCCCCCCCACACAAAAAACCACACCACCCCCCCCCCCCCCCCAAAAACAAAAACCAAAAAAAAAAAAACCCCCCCCCCCCATCCTGTGCCGTCCGTGCCGCTTGCTTGCGCTTTAATTGCGGGCGGCCGGCGGCGAGACTGGGCATTTTGGTGGCTGCGAGCCTGCGGCGAGTCCCACCAGAGCAGCCGAGGACGGGGGATGAGGGGGGAGGCCGGGGACCTCCAGAAACAACCCCTCTGGTAGGTGCCCTGAGGCACGGCAGGCATTTTCCCGCCTGCTTTTTGGCCGGGAACCGGGTTTTTTTAGCTTTTAAAAACTTTTTTTCTGTGCCGCGTGTGGCATCGCGCGATCTCGCGATGCAAGGAACGAGCACGACAAATCAGACCAAAATTGTTCGTTCGTCGGTTCGAGCTCGAAGTCTGGGGGAGTAATTCCCGTTACCGTTTCCGTAGAGTAACGGAACCGAGTAACGGAAACGGAAACGGAAATACCGCTAAGTCGTGCCCATCTCTAATAGATAGATAGATAGATAGATAGATAGATAGATAGATAGATAGATAGATAGTAGAGATGGGCACGAAATGAATTTTTAATTATTTTCATTATTTGTTATTTATTATTTGTTTCATTACCTAACAAAACGAATAACGAACTGACTCATCAAAGAAAAACAAAATGAAACGAAACAGAAATTTCCACTTCGTTTGTTTTGTTTTTTGTTTTCCAATAGGAATTCATTGAAGCAATGCATTCCTACGGGAAAGGTTTCCCTTGCAATTGGTGTGGGGAAACCGTGGGCTTTTTCCCACCAGAAGCCAGCTCCACCAATCAGCTGTAGCACTGGCTTTGGCAGGAAAAGGATTTTGAAAGCCAGCCCTTTCCTCCACCATTTTCTGAGGGCTCCTGCCTAACTGTCAATGGCTGGACCCTTTTAAACCTGGCCCAGTCGGTACCAGCGGCTCCCCCTGGTACCGATTCGGCCACGTTAAAAGAGGTCCAGCGACTGACAGCCCAGCAGGAGCCTTCAGAAAACGGGTCGAGAGGGAAGTTGCTGCGATCTCGCTGCCCTCCCGACCTGTTTTCTGGGGGCTCCTGCCGAGCTGTCAATTGCTGGACCCCTTTAAACCCAGTCCATTTGGTACCAGGGGGTCGGGAATGAAGTTGCAGTGATTACGCTGCCCTTCCCACCTGTTTTCTGAGGGCTCCTGCCAAGCTGTCAATCGCTGGACCCCTTTAAACCTGGTCCAGTTGGTATCAGGGGGTCCCCCTGGTACCGACTGGGCTGGGCTTAAAGCAGTCCAGTGACTGACAGCCCGGCAGGAGTCCTGTGAAAATGCTAGGGAGGGCTGTTCCAGAGATCAAGCTGCTTAGTAGCATACAAATGCTTTTGCCACTAAACCTTACAATTGTTTCCCCATATAATCCTACACTAGAATGATACACGAGCAACACCAAAACTTAATACACAACTACATGTAGCGCTGAATGAGACTGGCAAATGCCACTGAACTGCTGTGGCCCACTTTCTTTTTTTAGAGAAAGGGACACCATCACCCTGTTGCACAGATTTATGCTGAGTTGGAATTGGTGGCAATATTTTGCAAGAGTTTCAGGGATTTTATGTTAAAATTTAAATGCCAAATATATTTCAGTTGTGATCATTAGCTGTTAAGATACATGCTTCATGGCCTCTATTTTACAAAATATATGGTTATTTTTTTTTAATGAAGATCGCTCTTTTGCATACTTTTAAAGTGCCTTTTGAGTGTCTAGACTCCAGTTGCTATCCTTATTCTCCATTAGCTAAGGTTGATGGGAACTGTAGTCTAACAATATCATAACGAGCACATTCCTCATTTCCACTTTAAGCAGTTCAGAAAATAATGTTTTACAAGTTCAAAAATGAAAAACATAGAAGACATATACACCATGGGCAATGCAGATCATAACCAGTAAGGTCATGCAGCTCATTTGTCAACTATGGCACATACTCATACCACACCACTTAACTATGATAGAAAGTGCTGTTTTTTATATAATGACCCCATATCCTGTTCAACACTGTAAAAGTCTGATGCTCCACTGAAGTAGGTTGAGTAGAATGGATAAAGAAGGTTCTTGCTTGTAAATGTAATTTTTCTAGAAATCCTACACTTGTTTTGTTAGCTTGATTTTCCCATATCAAAAGTGCTACTATAAGAACACACATCTTCCTGAGCCTCTGGAAAATATAAAGTAGGCTGAGCTAGAGCTTGGAAGCAATGTGCTGTAGTGTTGTGACATATTATTTTCAGGGGTAACAATTCCTGATTGCTACTTTTGAAAAGGTGAAGCTTAATGAGTAACATTCACTTATTGCACTTATCATTTTAGGGATTTGGGCAACTGAGTATTTACAACTGCTTGAGTGCAATGGCTTAACTCAAAAGCAGCAAATAGCCACTATTTACGTAACTTATCTCCAATTCCTAGGAGTGTATCAGTTGCATGAGGTGACATCTGATGAGGAACTTGGATCAGAGACTTGTCCATTAGCTGGTAGTTACTGCTCTAAGTTATGCAACAGCAGCTATGCAGGAATAAAACCTGAATTAGATTATTGAAATAATATTATAAATGAACTAACATAATATTCTACTTGCATAGTAGCAGTGTATTAAGCTTTCTATAATGAACAATATGAATGAAAAGGGAAGTAGTTTTTAAACTCACATCCCAAGTTGTGAACTGAACACCTATAGTTATTACAGTCACCCCCCGCCATTTCGCGGTTCAGTTTTTTTTTATTATTATTATTTATTTTTTCCGAGCATTCATCAGCTGGGCCCCTTTAAAATGGTCCAGTTGCCACCAGGGGTTCTCCCCAGTGCCAACTGGGCCATTTTTAAAGGGATCTAGCCGCTGACAGCTCCATGACAGTTCTGAAAATGGTCAGAACGCCAGTTTGGAGCTCTCCTGCTGGTGTCCCGACCATTTTCAGAGAGCTCCTGTTGAGCTGTCATCTGCTGGGGCCCTTTAAAAATGGCCCAGTCAGCACTGGGGAGAACCCCTGGTGGCGACTGGGCCATTTTTAAAGGGGCCCAGCCGATGACAGGGAAGAAGGGTCTCTTTAAAGGGATCTTCCCCGCAGCGGATGACACCGCTGCCATCCGCTGCAGGGGAAAATGTCAAAAGAGACCCCACTTCTTGCCTCCACATGCGGAGACGGGAAGCGGGGTCTCTTTAAAGGGATCTTCCCCACAGTGGATGAGAGCGCCTGCTTGGTGCTGCCATCCGCTGTGGGGGGAAATGTCAAAAGAAACCCTGCTCCTTGCCTCCTTCATCTCAGCTGAAAGGTGCTGGCTAGGGGAGCTCTTTCCCCCACCCTACAGTGGCTTGGGGGGGGGGAGATTAAGCCCCTCTTTTCCCCAGCCAAAGTTGCACAAGCACCACACACACACACACACACACACACACACACACACTATACAAAAAACAAATAACAAATCAACAAATCAACGAAATGAATTTTTTTTTAAAAAAAATTAAAACGAAATGAAACGTACTGAACCCTAAAATGAAATGAACCAAAAGGAATCACCCTTTTTTGGTTCATGCCGATCTCTAAGAAAGAGAGAGAGAGAGAGAGAGAGATCGTTTGGGAAATAAGAGGTACAATTCAGCTCTCCCAGCATTTTGCTGGTGGAAGGATAGGCCACTTATCGCGAGGTTGGTCCTCAAAGAGGATTGTATTGATCCAAGGTAACCCATTGAGGCATTGACTCCAGGTTTCCTAAGCCCCAGTACAACTCTATAACCATTACACCATGCCAGCTCTTCTAAGGTGTGCTATGCAGATGCATCAGTGGTGCTTTGGCAAGGGATTAGAGCTCTATGAGAAGAAAGTTTGTTGAAAGTCCCATATATGCATGCAAACATACATACATGTATGTCATTTACTTAATTGTTATTTCCTTAGTTCCGTAATTGTTGTGCATCTATTTAATTTTTAAAATATTTCTTTATTTCCTTGTTTACTTAATTGCTGTTTCTGGAAACTGTACTGAACCACTTCTAGGAATGCTCCCTTGTGTTCCTCTTTCTCCAGAAGATACTTGTTTTTCTTTCCCCTTTTAAGTTTTCTTAGTTAATTTGCCTGAGGGATACAAGCTTACATTTTAAGATTAAAATACTGTGACAGTTTTAAATATCAGCATTCTTGGAATATCTGACTTACACAGTTCAGCTTCCAAATACCTTTTCTAGAGATGGGCACAAAACAAAAACAAAAAATTTGTTTCATTTGGCTCTGGCCACAGTGACCCATGCCCTAGTGACATCCCAGCTAGACTACTGTAATGCGCTCTATGTGGGGCTACCGATTAAAAGTCCCAGGAAACTTCAACAGGTCCAAAATGCAGCAGCCATATTGCTGACTGGGGCGGGGTAAAGAGATCACATTACACCCCTATTAAAGCAGCTCCACTGGCTGTCAATAAGCTGTCAGGGAAAATTCAAGGTGCTGACTTTGACCAGCAAAGCACTGTATAACCTGAGTCCTAGCTACCTCAAAGATCGAATCTCACACAGTATGAACCAACTCTGGTGTTAAGGTCATCGTTAAGGTCATCGTTTTGCTCCTCCGCCACTTGTCTTTCTGCTACTGATTTTTATTCCTTATGTTTTAACTGATCCTGTTGCTTTATTATGATGTAATATTTAACTTGGTTTATTGTCTGTTTCTTGTTGTGAACCGCCAGGAGTTCCGTTCAGAAGACGGGCGGTATATAAGTTCTAAAATAAATAAATAAAATCAGGAGAGGCCCTTCTCTTCATCCTGCCACCCTCACAGGTTCATCTCCTGGGAACCCATGAAAGGGCCTTTTCAGATGCTGCTCCCAGACTCTGGAACTCCCTCGCGCTAGAGGCCAGGACTGCCTCATCTCTGTTGTGTTCCCGGAAACAAAGACCTTTCTCTTCAAGCATACTTTCCCTGAATGATGATCTACCTATTATGTGTCTTTTATATGACTCTACAGGATCACATAGACTTTGTGTTTATAACCACTTATAATTTTATATGATTACATTGACACTATGTTTTCAATGTTAGTTTCCAGTACTCTTAACTTTACATGGAACTTTACTCTCCTTTTAACTGCTCACATTCTCTTGTAGCTTTAATGTAACGTTGTCTATTAATGCTGTAAGACATCCCTTAATTCCCTGTTCTCAATACTTGAACATGTCTTAATTGTACGGAACTGTATATTATTCCTCATTACTGGAAGCCGCCTTGGGTCCTTTTCCAAGGAGAAAGGTGGAGTAAAAATACTCTAAAATAAAATAAAATAAAATAAAATAAAATAAAATAAAATAAAATAAATAAATAAATAACAAAGAAAGGAACAAGAAGGGGAAAACTCTGGAGGCAGGTTCAGCGCACGCCCAGTGTTAAGTAGAAGCCTGCAAGGCTCTCTTTTCTCACAATTAGACATGGGCACAACTTGGCGAAATTCTCGTTTCCGTTTCCGTTCCTCGTTTCCGTTACGCAACGGAAATGGTAATGACAATTACTCCGCCAGAACTCGAACTCGAACCGAAAAAAGAAAAATTGGGTCTGATTTGTCATTGTCGTTCCTGGCATCGCAGCGATCGCGCAATGCCAAGCGACACAGAAAAAAGTTTTAAAAATAAAAAAACCCTGATTCCTGGCCAAAAAAGCAGGCGAAAATATGCCTGCCTGAGTGAGGGCACCTACCAGAGAGGTGGTTTCTGGGGGGGGTCCCCGGCCACCCCCCCTCTCCTGTCCTGGGCTGCTCTGGTGGGGGACATCCTCGTCGTCTCACCAACTCGCCATGCCATGCGGTGCAGGCGGGGGATCCAAAATGGGGTGACCGCAATATTTATTTTGAAATCGTGGTCCAAAAACACACCAAAGCACCACAGAAACATGCGAAAACAGCTATTTTAAAACTGCCTGAATTTTTACAGTAGCAGCAGTGGGTATTTCTTGCAACAAAACGTCTCCATTTATTTTATTTTTATTTTTATTTTTATTTTTTTACACCTGCGCAATGATGGGCTGGCCATGGGAGTGGACCATGCAAATTTTTGGAGCCATTCCACCAATGGCATGGCCACTTGGCCAGGTTTTGACCGAGACTTCTGGGATGTGCCAGTCGGGCATAAAAAGCCCACTAACCCTAGCCCTAATCCTAACCCTAACCCTAACCCATACGCCAGTACACTGTCCTTCTTAGTGGGTCAGAGAGGCACCCAGAGGTGCAGCCCACTAACTCACCCTAACCTTACCCGTAACCCTAAGCCTAGCCCTTGCGCTAACCCTAACCCTAAGCCAGATCTGTGTACTCGCATTGCACTACACGCAAGTACACTTCCCTTCTTAGTGAGCCAGAGGGCGCCCATAAGGGGTCCTCTCTCACTTTGTTCCCAGCCCAAGTGCATCGTACACCAGTATGCCAGTGTGCTGTCCTTCTTAGTGAGTCACAGTAGAGGCACCCAAAAGAAAGAGAGGTGCCTCTGCCTGCCACTGCAACTTGGTATGCATATCCAATTGGCTATGCGTACCCTTTTGTAGCGGGCCAGAGGAGGCACCCACCCCAGAGAGGTGCCTCCAGGAGCCCGCTTTCCCTTCATAGCGGGCCAGAGGAGGCACCCACCCCAGAGAGGTGCCTCCAGGAGCCCGCTTTCCCTTCATAGCGGGCCAGAGGAGGCACCCACCCCAGAGAGGTGCCTCCAGGAGCCCGCTTTCCCTTTGTAGCGGGCCAGAGGAGGCACCCACCCCAGAGAGGTGCCTCCAGGAGCCCGCTACCCCCCCCCAAACCAGTACTAACGACAGACGAAAAAACGACAAACGAAATGACAAATTTTTGAGAAATTTTGCGACAAACGGAAACGAGCCGAAACGGGCCGGCTCCAACACACGACAACTCGAAACGTCATTTTTCCTGTTCGTGCCCATCTCTACTCACAATGTATTCTCAGTACCTGCACCCTGGTTTCTGAAACAATGAGACTAAATGGTTCCATTTTCATTGCACAAGAGAGGAGCCTGAACTCTTTGTAAAGTTTTATTTATAATAGCACGGCATAGGTAGATGCAAACAACCACTCATAATACAGTCAGGAAATCAGCACACAGCAATGCATTCCTTCCTTCCTTCCTTCCTTCCTTCCTTCCTTCCTTCCTTTCTCTTTCTTTCTTTCTTTCTTTCTTTCCTTCTTTCTTCCTTCCTTCCTTCCTTCCTTCCTTCCTTTCTTTCTGTAGGATTTCCAGTCACACTATTTTGCCCTAATTGTAGCTTGTTTTTCAGTCCTTTTAGGGACACTGTTAGGTGTCCCCCATCCCTGATGGTAAATGGTGTGGGGTGTGAGGGCAAAGCGAAACTACTCCAAAGATTAGATTCCCTGCAAAAACTGTTTCTCCCATCCAGTGAGAGCATCCTAGCCTTGGAGGCCTTTGGGCTGCTGTTCATTACCAAAGCCCTCCCTCTTTTGGGTTCAGAAGCAGAGAAGATTCCTGCTTTTGGGGGGCGGGGGGGACTGACAAATTACATTCATAAACAGCAGCACATTTCTCTTGGTATCTGAGGGTGGCCTCTTAAGAATCAGTCCAGATCAATCTACTCAGAGAGTCCTCAGGAATGAAGACGTTTGCAAGGATGACTCACAGAGCTCATGGTGTTTGTATTTGAACAGCAGGGGTGGGGGCTGGAACTAGATTAGGGCAAAAATGCTAGCAGGGGAGGGAGCAGTGCACATTTTTCTCCCCTTTTCTTGCTCCAAATTGCCTCAGTTCCCGGAGCAGCTATTAGCTTGGCTGGCGCACCCAGGGACACACATACACACACACACACACACACACACCAGGATCCTGGGCTCTGCCCGCTTTCCTCCCACTGCCCAGCCAGGGCTCATGGCAGCTTGGACAGTGGGGATGGTTGAATCAGGCACATATCTTTCAAATCAAATTTGCTTTTGCCTCCCTCATTTTTTTTCTAAACAGAGAAAAGTATGATCCAGTTCTTCAAACAAGGGAAATGAATTGATGAGCCTGATCCTGACATCACCTTCTCTTGTAGTATGAGAGAAATCTGAGTACAATATTCTTTTGTCCTTTATGTTTCTGAAGTCCTACTGCAGAGGCGGGGAACCTTTGGCCCTCCAGATGTTTCGGATGACATCTCCCACAGTTCTTTGTCATTGGTAATCTGGGCCTTACATGCTGGGAGTTATGGTCCAAATCATCTGGAGGGCTGAAGTTTCCCCACCCCTGTTCTATCCTCTCCAAAGCCAAGCCTTTTAATGAAATAAGACTAATGAGGCTTTCTTGAGGCACAGTATAACACATATAAAGGTACTTTACTCACTTAAATCCAGTGAATACAGTGGAAAATTGTGAAAGTTAAACTAGATAGAAGAAAAGGCATTAAAAAGAAGCCTATGTGACTTGAGAACAAAGATGCAGCTTCACCTCTTGCATCTTGCAAGGTAACAGGTAATGGTGGCCTCCAAATGTGTACAGAGGAGAAAGGAGGAGTTTCCATAGCTTTGTGGGGGGGGGGGAATAAGCCCCTCTGATTAGTGAGCATGTAAAAAAACAAGCAAGCAAGCAAGTAGTTAGTTTGTAAAATAGGCCCCTCCTCCCATGTGTTAAAAATTGCCTCAAGATTGTTAATTAGCCAATAGAGCTGCAGTCCAAGAACACCTGGGTTACTAAAAGTCAAGAACTGCTCATCTATAGGATCACAGCCTTGTCATGGTTTTCATTTCCCCTGGGAGCAAGTCTTTTGTAAAAACAAAGGGGTCTTAATTACATAGTGAAGACCAAGTCATTTTTGCTTACCCTCCCTCCCGGCAAAAGAGTCTAGTTAATATGATCTACTGATTTTGATTTATGCTGCCCTGCCTTCAGCTCATTCATAGTATTAGATGTCAAATCTCATTACCAGGAACAAAACTGCATAAGAACATAAGAGCCCTGCTGGATCAGGACAAAAGCTCATCTAGTCCAACTTCCTGTATCTCACAGTGGCACCACCAAATACCTCTGGGAGCAAGAGACAACTAGATGCCTGTCTCCTGATACCACTCCCCTGTGTCTGGCACTTTGAGGTACCTTCCTTTTAAGCCAGGAGATGACACTTATCTCCATCATGGCTTGTAACCTGCAATGGACTTTCCCGCTCAAAATCAATCCTTTTAAAGGCATCTACACCAGATGCCAGATGCCTAGATGCCCTAAGCATATCCGATCCAATTTCGGAAGCTAAGCAGGGTCGGTCCTGGTTAGTACTTGAATGGGAGACCGACCACCAAGGAATACCAGGTGCTGTAGGCGCCTGGAGTAGGAACTGGCAAGCCACTCCAGTATTCCTGCCAAGAAAACTCCATGGACATGGAGTCACAAAGAGTCGGTCACGACTGTAACGACACAACACACACACACACACCAGATGTCATCACCACATCCTGTAGCAAGGTGTTCCAGGGGCTAACAACAAGCTGGGTAAATAAATATTTCTCTTCTGTCTGATCTTACTCTCCCAACACTCAATTTAAGGGGATAAACCCTGGTTCTGGTGTTGTATGAGAGGGAAAAGAGCTTCCTTGTATCCACTTTATCCATCCCCTGCATAATTTTGTACATCTCAGTCATGTCCCTCCTCAGGAGCCTTTTCTGAAAATATTTATTTGTTGTACTTTTATATCACCCATTTGGCAACAAGCCACTCTAGGCGGTTTACAACAAATATTAACAAAAACAAGAAGAGAATTAAAATAAGCAAAAAACAACAACAACCCCACCTATATTGAAATGTGAATTACAATTTCATTACTAAAGAAGCCCCAAACGCTGTAGCCTTTCCTCATAAGGGAGGTGCCCCAGCCCAGTTTCCTTTTAGCTGCTCTCTTCTGCACCTTTTCTGCAACAATACAACTGAGCATATGCCTTGCTCTCTGTGAACGTTCTGTAACTTCCTTAACCGGCACCAGGAAATACAGTTTATGTGGGTCACCGAAGTTTCATGCTTAGAAATTAATTTAATGTTAAACACAGCACTACCAAGAGAAATCCCTTTTAACCTAGGGTAATGCGGTCTGGAGATGCCGGTAGGTCCTGAATTTATAGCTAGCCCGTAATCTGGGAGTTTTCAGAAAGGCATTTCGAGAAGCATAGGAGGTGCGGTTGGGGAGGGGTGTAACGTTCTCGAAACTCCAGCCCAGCTTCTACAGCCCGATCGTCGAACTGGAGGAACCACATCATCCAGAAGGTGTGTCCCCACGAGCATCAGGGCCCACGAGGGCGAGGGCGGCGGCGGCGGCGGCGGCGGCGAGGAGGGGAAGGGGAGCGCCAATGTCTGCAGCAGAAGCGACCAGCAGCGGATGAGATTGGCGACAGAGAAGCGAGCCACGTGCTCGAAAGGCTGGCGCGGGACACCCCGGCGAGAGGGACTGTGTGTGTGTGTGTGTGTGTGTGTGTGTGTGTGTGTGTGTGTGTGTGTGTGTGTGTGTGTGTGTGTGTGTGTGTGTGTGTGTGTGTGTGTGTGTGTGTGTGTGTGTGTGTGTGCGCGCGCGCGTTAAATGTCTTACTCAACCCAAGCTGGGCGTCTGCCAACACTGTTCCCAAGAGAAAAAAGTCTTGTTTGGAAAGCTTTTGAAGGCAACTTTCAGCCAGAGCTGAATTTCACACCCAAGCCGGTCTGTTCGGCTAAAACCGAACCCAACACGCGGGCATAACAGATGACGATTGATGACGACGATGATGTGAGGTCAGGTCAACTCTGACTTAAGTTGACCTTCTTCTCCCAGGTGGAGAATACTCAGAGGTGGTTTGCCCTTCCCTTCTCTTCTCAGGGATAGCGCCGAGATTGTGCCGCTCGCCCGAGACCACACAGGCTGGCCGCTGCTCCCAGGAGGAGGCGCAGTGGCGGATCCCACCCCGAACTTTTGGCTGCGCCCACTAGGCTCTCCAGCCAGCTACCCCGGCATAAAGGGAGGGGCGGGCGACAGGACGTGGTGCCTCTTCGGCGCGGAAGCGAGCCTGCCCGTGGTCTCGCGCAAAGCGGCGGCCTCCCTCCGCGGCGCCGAGGTCGCCTTTCCCAACCCACGCCTCCTCCGCCTCCTCTCCCGCGCCGCCCGTCCAGGGGAGGGAGGGAAGGTGGAAGGGGCGCCCTCTTGTCTCTTTCGGGCTGCATCTGCCGGCCATCCCGGGCGGGAGGAGGAGGAGGAGGTCGCCCGTCGGCCCCACCCCTCCCTCCCTCCCTCCCTCCCTCCAAGCGAGGCGGGGCCGCCAGCGAGGCGAGCCGGCGGTGGTCTCCGCACAGAAGCGCTCCAGCCGCGGCGCCCAGAAGCAGCCTCGCCCCAGGTAGGTGCCGCGAACCGGGTGCCTCCCCCCCCCCCGCGCGTCCTTGGAGGTGCAGCCCCTGCCTAGGAGCGACCCTGGACTGGCATCACTCCAGACCCCGCAGAACTCGGGGTGGGCGGTGGTGTCTGGGGGAGTCCCTGGCGAGGAAGGGAAGGGAGCCCGCGGGACCTGCGCCGACTCCCAGGGACGGAGAGAGAGAAGGAGCGCGCCCGCGCGCAAGCCTTAGCCGGGAAGACTGCGGGAGGCTTCGGAGGCTAAGACCGTCCTCCGCCCTCCCTGGCTGGCGGAGGGAGGACCCACCGCGCGTGGGCAACTTTGCCCAGTTGCCATGAGAGCAACACCGAGCCCGGGATGGATTCACCAGAGTCGACCGACGGCAACCGGTAGAAATCTCAAGCGGTGCCCCAAACGTATTGGAACGGGCGGCGGGCGGGCGGGGGATCGCTCCTAAAGCGCACCTCATTTGAACCTGATTAAAGTCAAAGGCGGCGAAAGACGCTTGCTTTTCAAGCGTCATCTTTGGAAACGCGAAGTAACATTACTTGGGGCCTTTTCACACGACCCCTAAGATCCGCTGGTCCCTTAAATTCGGACCAAAGGTCTTAGGGGTTCGTTGCTCTTCCTTCCTCCCCACCAGAGAAAGAGGGGGGGAAATGCAGCTCACCTGGAGGAGCTTCCCGGAGCTCCTTTTCTCTTCCGTTTCTCTTCCGTTTCTCTTCTGCTTGCTTTTTTTCCTCCCACCTCTTCTCTTAAAGGGGCAGGAGGCAAAAAAAAAACACAAGCAGAAGCCAGGAGAGCCCCGGACCTGGGGATTTTCACCCACCTCAAGCAGGTACAAGAAAGTGCAGCTGGGTCGCGCTTAGGTGGGCGGGGTCGCACTTAATTGTCTGCAAAGTCCAGAGCTGGTGGGAAAACACTTGTAAGGTCCGGACCTTGCAGCCATTTCCTGCGGAGCTTAGGGGTCGTGTATAAAGGCCCTTGCTCCCGTAAAGGGAAGTCGATCTTGGCTGGTGGCCTCCGTGGCGCTGGTCTGCTGTTGGCAACCCTGGGCAGGTGTGTGTCTTCTAAGGGGATGGCGATCAGGATTGTCTCTGTCCTTGGTCCCTTCTAGGTCTCAGCCGCCACACTCTGCGGGAAGGCAGGAGGAGACCCCAGCTGGAAGAGGCAGCATGCATCTGGAGGATGGCTGACGCCGGCCACAACAGCGAGGCAACCCCTACCCAAAGCTGGCTTTCCCAGAGCGAGAGAAGAGGAATGATTGCCTTGTGGGGAACTTTGTCTTGCTTTTTCCTTTTGGCCACCGTCAGCAGCCTGCCAGCGCCCAGCGTGCCTGCTTCAGACCCTGAAGAGCCACCAGGTAAGGAAGCTTATGAAGACAGGAAGGCTGTGTCTGGAACCCACCTTGGGTTGGGTCTCCTGCAAAGCTCATCCTCTGCAGTTATTTGGGGCTGTCTTAAGACATATGCACATGGCTGGCACTCAGGCAGGCAGACCTGATGGTAGAGTCGAGGCAGCAGGTTAGACTGTTCCTGTTCAGTGGTATGTGCAGCTCTAGTTACCCACGCCGTGTGCTTTGTTCCTCTGCTAACTTCAGATTTTACCTGTTTCCATAGCTAAAACCCTGTGGTGCCTTTAGTGTTGATTAAGGTGCTGTGACAATGCATGCAGATATAATTCTGGGGTGATGAAAGACCTTATTGACCAGGTGCATGAGTATTTTCAATAGGCCTTTAGGTCTGTTCTTGATGGTGTGTGCCATGTAACATGGAGCAAGCTTTGGATGCCTGAAATATCTCTTACCTCTCCCATCAGAAAAGTTGGTTTCAGCTTTTAACTTTGCCCTTGCACGTTCTGTGGAGGCCCTCACGTTTTCCTTTGCCACAGCAACAGACGTGGCAGTCAGCCCCCTCCCCACCTTTCATTAGTTCAACAATATGATGGAGTACACGTTCTCCATCAGTTCAGTAGAAATAACATTGCTGATATTCCTCATTGCTCTGGCCTTCTGTAAAGGGGTTGCGGTGCAGTGGTTTTTGCAGTAGTCTCAAAAAAGGAGCTGGGGATGCAGCTTCAGGAACAAACTCCTTTGAACATTTTGACATCAATAGTTGTTAGTCCTTGTAGTTCTTTCAGGACTCCTGTTCTGGTTTTTGTTGGGTAAAAATTCCTCTGGAAGTTCTCTCCTCTGGAATTTTTTCTCTTGAAAAGTGTAGGGTGCTGTCTCATTCTGTTCCAAAGGACAAAACCACTTCTCTTTTCTCCTGAGTGAGTCTGCAGTATCCCTTCGCTCTGCTTCCCACGGAAGGCTTACAGATTGCTGCCAGATCCACCAGATTGCTGCTCATCAGAGTTAGCCCCCTCCAATAACGAGGAGAACTGTCCATTGGCATCCCAGCAATATGCAAATGCTGTGTAAATATATTTAGTTGCTTATGGCTGCATATAAAAACATGTGTCATCTAACCTGGAAATAGAAAAAAGGTCTGTGTATAAAAAGTATTTTTGTACCTTTGAAACACAAAAAATCATACCCGCTAATGCAAGGCCATTTTCTAATCTCATGTGCAGTATGTGTGTGATGTTTTGCACTGTGGTATCTTTCACTCTGTGGTATTACTTGAAAGCACATGGGAAGGACAAAAGGGAGTTTGGGCCCTTAGAGACATAAAAATAAGACATTTATGCTAAATATACTAAGTACCCAACTATCTCCAATTGTTGTGATATAAGTTTTTAAGGTGCAAATTCTTTTCAGAATGTTATTTTAACTACGAAAATTAACTAGCATCTTTGGTCGGGGGGGGGGGAGTCTGTAATATGCACAAATATAATAGTTCATCTTTCACAAAAAGGCTGTTTGAAAAAGGTCCATATACAAGATTGGTTTTGCTCTGATATTCCTTAGTCACATTTCTGTAGTCGCATTTCTCTCGAACTAAGCCCTGCTGAAAATAGCGAGTCTTGCTTTTTTTTTTAGGCATAGAGTTACAGTGCAATAGTACCAGTATTATTTTTATATAAGAATATGTGTAGTGAATGACATAACCTCTTTCTTTTGCAAAACTTATATCTGTGTCACGTTTCCACTGCTTGGAAAATAGATGAAACATAGTTACCCAGAAAAATGACAGGTGGGATGAATGTGTTTCATGGCAACTCACAGTGGGTGAATGCTATTTCTGTATCCTTTCTGGTTAAAATGGCAAATCATTCAGTTCTATGGTTTTGCTATCAGGAAGTTTAATACTAGATTTTCTGTGGCTGGATTTTTTTAGCAGCTTCATCAAAGCAGATAAAGTTTATTTGTCAGGTGACACAAGTAGTGTGGGTTGATGACAACCCAGGAATTCATACGTATGAACAGATATTTTTAAATATATATCTATATATAGTACTGGATTGTCTTTGTCTCTTCTAATGACCCCCAGTTTTAAAGAGATGTTCAGGCTAGAGCATTTCTGCTGAAATTTATAGACAGGGTTCTGTTCAACAAAGGTATGACAGTTTTATAAGAATCTCACATTTACAGGAGCAATGCTGTATAAATATTTGGGAGCAGATTTTATTGAACAGAGTGGAACTTATAAATGTGTCTGTTCCCCAACTCACTTGTGCTATTTCTGATTTTGGAAACAGAGAAGCACTTACATTGACTTCAGGTATAAGGGAATAGCTCTTTAGATTAAGTACATTTTTTTTCAGACAGAAGGGCCAAGTGATGGTGTCTTAGAATAAACAAACAGAATCGACAAAGATGCTGCCGACAATGGTACTTTTCTGTTCTTTTCATTTCCAGGAGAGTATAGGTGCATGGCTATATAAACTCAGCACAAAGAACTTGTACCTTGACACAAACTAAGAGAAACATAGGTGTGTTGATGGTTTTTTAAGTGTATACTTAAATATAAACATATAAATATATCCAGGACAGGTACTGTATGAGGCAGAAATTGCTGTGGCACAATTTTGTGCCATGCAAAGTATACACAAGGCAATAAACTTAGATTTGCTGCAGTGTGAGATGTAGAATGACCCCCCAGCTGAGAGAAACTCCTATACTCAGATCCACTGTGTACTCAGGACTTGCTAGAATAAGTATAAGTGGTTTCGAAGAAATGTGTTTAAGATAGGGGATATAGTGGTGCAATTCACTGAACATCGGTTTGCATAGCCCCAGCAGAGTAAATTACAACAGATGAGAAAAGCAGGAAGGTCAATACAGAAGAAAACAAATGTAAAATAAGATTTGCATGGGTTAACAATCGTTTAGCAACATGAGCAAGAATTTGCTGTACTAACCAGGTTCTTACAACTTTTTTGTTGTTGTGTATGTGTTTTTTGGCAGAGAAGAGTTGCTGGTGTACTTCTTAGAGGATAGATTGTAGTGTTCATCTGGCCATTCCGTAATTTTGAATGAAACGGAGATATAAAAGTTATCTGTGAGAAAAAAGGGCTATTGAACGATTTGCGCATGGAAGGCAAGTTCAGTGCCAAGCACAACACAAATACTTACTTTAAAATCTGTCAATTGCACAGTCACAAGCAGACACTTTCTCCTGGTCAAATGGGCCATGGGGATATGGTTCATTACTGAGGCTTGTTGTTCAGCAGTTTTTTACGTTCAACCGCCCAAGACCTTAATTTTTTTTCCATAAAGGGGCTTGGACGCATTTTTCCCTAGTGATCTAATTCTCCACACGGGGCTGTGAAAGTTGTAACAGCTACTGCCTTGTGTGCTTCTTGCTCAGCTACATAAAACAAGCATTGAAAGGAGACATTCTGAAGGTATGTGTATGTTTGCTCATGAATACTAGCTGTTAGTGGAGGTGGTGCAAATTCTAACATCTCTACCGGGAGGTGTTCTGCTGTTCACAGGAAGAAGGCAGATGGTGGGCCTTGTTCCTGAATAGAATCCAAACTGAAAATACTGAGGGCCTCATCTGGGCTGAATTTCTCTCCTTTTCTTCTTCTCAGGACTGCTCCAAGAACAATGTCATTTTTTTTTATGAATGAAAGTGGAGAGGCAAGACAGAATTGACTGTGTATGTCATTCACTAGCAAAGGCAGAGATGATTAGGGAGGTCAGTGAACTCCTTTGCAGCCTTGAACATGTGGTCACTCTATTCAGCAGCCACAGAATAGATGTTGGGATAAAAAAAAAAAGGTCCTGTGATTTGCATTTGTATTCAGATAAAGATATTACTTTGTACGATCAGTGAATGTCAAGTAGTACTGTGCTGTTTGACAGCAGACGGACAGAAATAGCACGGACACGTTTGGGAAGGCAGTGAGGTGTTATATCCTACCTATTCTTAAACCTCTTATATAAACAGATTCTGTGGCCCTGTAATGAATTAGAGTCCCCGCCCTCCTATTAAGTTTGTGGAGGAGCTTGGGACAGATTTGTGGTTGATTTGCAGATAACAGTGTCTTTAATACATGTAGGACCACATTGTGGGAAAGTGTGGATAAGCAATTTGTGCCTTGTCGTTGTTTCATTTGAACTGCTTTTACCTCACCCTTCAGGCCACAGGCTGTCAAAGTGAATTGGAATAGCAAGGTAAAAAGCAATAGAATAGAAACACGAATGCACACACAATGCAATAAACACACAAGTACACATACACACAACCTGCAGAGCAGCTCAAAGTAGTAGTTAAGATATTGGTGGTAAATTAATACTTTAAAAAAATAGAACTGTAGGCATAGCAAAGGGAAAGTAAAGCACCGATAAATAAGCTAGAGGTGACTTAGACATGAAATCAGCCAGGGAAAAGCAATGCAGACACTAGTTAGTATTTATTTATTTATTATTTATTTATTATTCACACTTGTATACCGCCCTATTCCCACAAAGGGGACTCAGGGCGGTTCACAACATTAAAATGAGAACAAATAGTACTGCATGTTCAGAATGTTGGAGTGGCCCTTGGATGACAAGACCCAAAAGTACTCATGATAATAAATTATTTTTACATTGCCGTTCATGGGACAAATGCTGAAACATTTGATGCTCCCACATTAACCAGGTGACGTAGTACTGTACACATTTCCCACACTGACACTGAATTTGCTGGGTTGCCACAGTAAACTTGTTGGAGTTAAAAGAAGCCGTACAAGATAGAAAGGCATGGAGAGCATCGATCCACAAAGTGACCAAGAGACGAACACGACTAAATAGACAGATGACAGAAGAAACTACAGTAATACCTCAGTTTACTAGTGCCCCAGTTTATGAGGGTTTTACAAGACAAGCAGAGATTTCAGAAAACTATTGTTCCAGTTTATGAGCTCTGTCTTGTAAAACGAGCACTGGGGCACCAAGTGGCGGCGAGGAGCCAATGGCCGCCAGCACCATGATGTCTCTGAAGCCTCTAACCCAGGGATGGCGGACCTATGGCATGCGTGCCAAAGGTGGCACACAGAGAGCTTTCGCCTGGCATGCCGCCATCCCTGCCACCACCACTGATGACCCCGCCCCCGCTGCCACCCCTGTCCCCCCACTGCCACCAACCCTGCCGGTGCCGTCCCCATCCCCGCCCTCGCCTCCGCCTCTGCCATCCCTGCCCTGCACTGCCACCGATGACCCCGACCCTGCCTCCTCCGCCATCACCGCCGCCATCCCTGCCCCCCGCTGCTGCCGATGACCGACCCCACCACTGCCCCCATTGCCCTTGCTGCCCTTGCCCCCCACCCCTGCCGTCCAGCTGCCGCCAATCCTGATCCCTCCGCTGCTGCCGCCATCCTCATCTCCATTGCCCTTGCTGCCCCTGACTCCGCCTCCACCACCATCACCACCGCCATCCCTGCCTCCCGCCGCCGATGACCCTGACCCCACCGCCCCATCCCTGCCCTTGCTGCCCTTGCCCCCACCCCTGCTCCCCGCTGGCGGCCGATCCCGACTCCCCACCGCTGGCACTTGGGGTCAAAAAGGTTTGCCATCCCTGCTCTAGCCTTTGCAATGGGCCTGTGCCCAGCCTCTGGCTGCCGGCTCCTGGTTGCTGTGACCACCAGCTTCCAGCCACCAGGGGTGCTAGCTCTGCTTCTCCAACCATAAATCATATACAGTGGTACCTTGTATAAAGGAATTAATTCGTTCCAAATGAAAATATGTTAAGCAAATTTTCCTTTATACAAATTCCCATAGGAATGCATTGAAAATGGAGTAATCCCATTTTTATGTTGTACGGATTTTCCCCATAGGTGATTATGTTAAGCAAATTTCCCCTATCTCCGGAATTTTTTATGTTGTACAGATTTTATGTTATACAAGCTGTTTGTTATACAAGGGTCCACTGTACATTATTGCATAGTACATCTCTTGGTAAAACTTGAATCTATCACATGGTGATTTGATCTCAATCAGAATTCTATCTGGACCATCGTGTAACTCCCAGAATTCTTTAGCCTGAGGACTTCTAGGAATTGTATTCCAAAATCAGAATCAGTCAAGATCTAACTACAATTTCTCTGGTAGAAGACAAATTCCAATCATGGGTGCTGGGTGTACCTTGTTTATCTAGGTACGACTGTACAAAAGCTAAATGCAATGTATGTGAGTCATGCAACAGTGCTTTAGTAAGCAAACTATCTTGGTAGTAACTTCACGGACTACGACAACCTATATTAGTACATTTTTATAATAAGAAAAGCAAAAACATGCTGTAAGCTGGTCTGTGGCCTTTTAGAATCTGGGCTGCGCAGCACCACATTAATAAGGGTATGAAGGCAAGATTCCCTCTAAAGTGTACACCAATCAGGTGCACATGCTTCTCCCCCTCCATGCGTGGCTTTTTCTCCCCTCCCCCCCCCCCCAGTCACAACTATTTTTGTCTGGGTCGCTATGGAACCATTGCAGGGTGTGGGGAATTGTGCTTGCATGCACAAGAAAAGACCATGTGCAGCACGAAAATGGTCCCTGGTGCCTAGAAGGTTGGGGACCTCTGCTGGAATATAATTCGTTTTTAATGTTTGAATACAAGTTAGGTGTAAAGATGACACAAATCACTTGCTTTATAGCAGGATTGCTGTATTGTTGTAACTGTGAGTCTGACATTTTTGTAACAAGCCTTTATTTTTGCAATAACATTCTTTAAAAGCTACAGTATTTAATTTGTTGAGGGTTTATTTTATTGTGCTTGTAGCAGTGACACTGCTGGTGTGGCTGACCTTGTAGAGAGTGTAGTAGAGCACTTGAGTTGTTTGATTTCTGTGGGAAGGGATGGCATCAGTTTCAGTGATGCTTACATCTCCTGTAGGACTGTGAAAGGAGTCGGGATGTTAGAGGGAAGGTGGCTGAAACAAAGGATCAGAGCAAGTAGGGGAAGTGAGAAAAAGTAGAAATGAATTACATTGGGTTGATGAAAAATTGTACGTTTTCAGGCCCCCTCAGATCTTGGGTACTGCTAAGGAGAGCACTCATAAGTGAGTTTTGAACATAGTGAGGAGTGCAGGAGGTTATTATCTGCTAACTGTTTTAGCTACAGAACAGCTCCCTGTTTTTAGAGAGTATTCAAGGCTTCTTCCCACTTGTTTCTTCCACTCCAAACAAGCAGAGGGAGGTGCAGAATCACAAATACCCATATATACTCGAGTATAAGTTGACCCGGGTATAAGTTGAGGCCCCTAATTTAACCCCCCAAAACTGGGGAAATGTATTGACTCGAGTATAAGTCTAGGGTGGGAAATGCAGCAGGGCCTGGCAGCTCCTCCTTTGTGAGCTGGGGGAGTGGTGTGTGATGTTTAAAATGATTATTAGCCACTGATGCAAGTGCTTGGGTCAGTGGCTAAAAGTTATTTTAAACATTGTGCACCGCTCCCCTGTGATGCAGAAGGAGGTCATGAGAAGCGGCACACAATGTTTAAAATGACTTTTAGCCACCGATCCAAGCACTTGCCTCAGTGGCTAAAAGTATTGACCCGCATATAAGTCGAGGGCCCCTTTTTTCAGCCCAAAATTAGGGCTGAAAAACTAGGCTTATATTCGAGTATATACAGTACTTCCCTGTTCATCAAGGAGGGGAAAGGGCTTCCACAGCAGATGGGGAAAACCAAGCCATGACCCAGGTTCCCGAGAGGGAGGACAAGGCTATGCATTTTCAGCTATACGCATATAGTCTCTCTCTCTCATATTTTTGCTGAATGTGTGGAGAGAGACTCCACCCTCCACCCAGCCTGCCCAGAGTAAATGTGGAGGGAATAAGTAAATAGGGCTCAGCTTGTTCCCCTGCTGCTCTTTTGTCCAGACTCCAGAGGACAACTTTTCAATAAATTGAGGATAGGCCTTTAAACAGCTGTTAGCTACGATAACCAAACAGAACCTCTGAGCTGGGTGAATATACATTGCGATTTCATTGGGAAGGGGCAAAGAAAAGATGAGGCTGTTCCCTTCAACCCCCCCCCCCTTTATGGGCCTTCTAACTGGCCACTCTGGTTGTCTCCATGCAGCGTATTGCGAGTGAGTGAGAGAAATAGAAGATTAACAAAAAAAACCACCCTTTACTCAGCCTTTCTCTTTGGTGCTTCCTGCATATGTGTAGGTCTTCAGTAAATTGTTTCCCTGTACTATCTTGGGTGTTTTGCTCCAACTCTTTATATCATATAATAAAGCAGGGTGTCAGAGGCCTGCATGGATCCAGGGACTAGGTTTCTTCCCCTGGCATCTTTAGGAGGGATTGCTTACCTTATTTTCAAAAATGCCAAAATAGGGCAGGGGAACAGGAAGTTTCCAGAAGCTCGTTTCTGCACTGGAAATATACTATATCAAGGTATTGAATGGTGCTTGCTACCCCAACCACCGATTTGAAAAGCAAATTGCTACTCCTAAGGTCTTTCAGAATGGGAATTTGTTTGTTTTCTACAACAGGAATATAGCTTTGGCTAGGGAGTTGGGAGACTGGTATGTTTGCCACGTGTGACCCATCAGCCACATTTCCCCTACCTTCTGCTGTAAAGGCTTAACATTTGGGGAGATGACCAATCCCTGGGTACAATCTCCTCTGTGCTCTGAAGATTAATGAAAGATGAATCCTGTATGAGTGACTCTGAAAAGTTGTTGTGTAGGGCAATCAGATCTCTTACGATATGTGCCCATGCTGAGCCATTGTTGGTACACAGCAGGTTGCTTGGCTGCAGTAGTTCAAACGCCCTTAACAACTTGCCATCATATGTCTCTTGTTTGCCTTTTATTATATTCATTCTGCAAACAAGCCTCTGACAGCCAATGGCTTCTTCTGATATGCAAGGGTATATTTGTTCAAATAACCTCCTTTTTCAAATAAAAAAAATCAATGGCAGTGACTACTAGCTAAAGCTGATGTCCCACCTATTAGAAAAAGCAGCTCTAACGTGTGATTAGTTTAAGAACATGTAAAGATCTAAGTTATACGAAGATTGTGTTAGCTTCATGAAGATCTTTTTAAAGCCATGGCTGATTGAGGGCTGCTCCTTTTGAACCTCTTCAGAAATCCTATGATTTGCAAGGAATACAGGAGAGGGCAGATTTACTTCAAATGAATGCATGAAGTGGTATTGGAAACATAACCACTGGCCACATCATTCCTGCCTCAACAGGGCACCATGGCAACTAAGAAAGAAAAATGATTCGTAAATGAGCACAGGAACGAACCACTACACCACTAGGATAAACGAAAAGAAGACCCGTTGAAAATGAAGTAACATTCAGTTTTCTTGTTATGAAGCAAAATGCAGTCGCTTCTCGCAAAACAACAGTCCAAATTTTGTTGCTTTTCTCCAGATGCCAATTGCATCTTGTCATATCCTTCATATCATTGGGCAAGACTTGGGTGCTGTTTTTCTTCTTCTGGCAAGGCAATTTGTGTTCATTTTCCATACTGAAATATTCACTTACGAACTTTTTCTAATCTTCATGTTTTGTATACATTTTAGCACATCCTTTAAACTATACACATTATAGCATATGTAATAAATGCAGGTTTAAGATACAGTATTCCTTGGTTTCTGAGGAAAAATATGACTTGCTCCACAATGAATCGCCGGAGATGCTAAGCAAGCTGTCCTAGTGAATATTTGAAAACCGCTGATAGTTTTTCCCCATCCATGCTTAAAAGAAAGTGATAAGGAAGGAGACTTGGTTTTAAATAGCACTTACACTTTTAACCTACACATTGCCTTGGCCTCATGCTTGCCTTTAGTGTAGGACTGGTTGTTCCTTTGGTACGTAAACTCTTAAAATGTCCTCGTCCTAGTGAGAGCTGCCCATTAGATTGTGAAGCACATAGGGTAGCCTTGTAGCTAGATGGCCAATATAACAATCCAATAAATAAATAAATATCTTTAAATTGTGAAAGGATGCATTTAATATGACCTTGAGAATGGGGAAGCACGGTAATGCCCATCCTTAGAATCTAAACTTCTAGAAATGGGGCCTTTTGCCCTTGTGGACCATAATAGCTTGGACTATAATGCACCCTGTTTGGTAAACAAACCCTTTCAGGGAATGCTGTGTATGACAGCAGCAGTAGAATTTTGTGTGGTTTTACCATAGCGAAGTTCCATTGGTACTATTGTAGATGACTTAAGGAAAGAGAGTGTTTGTAAACCGAACCTCTTGCTTAGTTCTCCGTTGTGAAACAGACTTGTCTTTTTAAAAACTAAACACAGTTCTTATGGATCAAAATACTCGTGGGTTGCTGTGACTCATATATATATTATATAGAAGGAAAGTGTAAAACAATGCAGAGTTAAATGTATTTGCTTGCTTGCTTTTCTTTCCTTTTTAAAAAATCTACTTCTCTTTCTCACTTTCATGGCTAAGGTATTTGCAAAAGAGTTACAGTACTGAGAACATTTTGAAACCAGAAGGATAGTTAAATACTGTATAGTTTTCAACAGTTGGGGATTTACATGCTATGCATAACCTCTTGCTTCTACGCCCCTAAAACTAAACCAAACTTTTATGATTTACTGTACTTGATTCAATGTAGGTTCATAAAGAAGTACCTGAAATCTCTTATGAGGGTGGGTAAAGTACCGCCTTCTATATGTTTTTGAATTGTAGCTTTCCTCAGCCCTAGCCAGGAAAGACAAAAGTGGGGGATGCTGGGAGCAATATCCAAGCAACAATAGGGGAAGGCTGCCCTTTGCCCTAAGCTGAAGGTTTTATTGTTCTACTCTTCTGCACTTACGAAGAGGTGTAGGTGGAGTTCCTGGGCATTTTGTATTACTCGAGCACCTGTTCACCTATGTGTAGTATTTTATTGTGTCTATTTGTTGTTTTATGATTCCAGCACCCTGTTAAATTTTTCTCCATAGTGTAGTTCGAATTGTGCTTTATTCTTCCCTCCCACCTGGGAAGATGCACTCCTTTGTTTATTATGCAGAGTAGACTGTAGGAAGGTGCAGGTATGAGACAAGGAAGGCTTTATTCCATGAATTTAATGTTCATTATGAATGTCCCTTGTAATCTTTATCTTCAGTTACCAGGAAGGCTCTGTGATATCAAACGCAAACAAGAAATCTGAGATATGAGAAGAGCAAAGCCTTAGGTAAACTTGGTAGTTAAATTTGAGACCTAATCTGATTAAACCTGCCCTTGTTTTTCCCTTTGGTTGCAAGGATGAATTTAGACTAATTGTGTGGTATAGAGCTCTGTGCAGTATAAAGTTTCCCAAAAGCCCCTCCAGAATCAAGAGGTAAACTGGTTTGGTAAATAGTGTGCACCAGTGGTTTTCAACCTGTGAGTCCCCAGATGTTCCTGGACTGCAACTCTCGGAAGTCTTCATCACTAGCTGAGCTGGCCAGGATTTCTGGGAGTTGCAGTTCAGGAACATTTGGGGACCCGCAGGTTGAGAACCACTGGTGTATACCATAGTGGACCACACTATGGGAGTGGGTGGCATGATCCAGGTAGCTGCCATGACAGTTGGAGCTAGCCGTGGGCTCCTATATGCTGCAGAGCCAAGCATGTGTCCCTGCTCCATTAGCTACTATGGGGGAACATCAGTAGAGGTATGTATCGGGCAGACCAGAGAGGGGATATTTTTCCATCTGGTCCACCTGGGTAAAATGTAAAATCATTGCTACAACAAGAGAATCGGTTTAGGTTGACTTTGGCCCATCCATCATCTGCTTTTGGCATAATAGGGTTACTCACTATTATAGGGCCAAAATTTTCTTTGGTCACACATATGGTGTTCTCTATTGTTTCTCGTAAGGAGCCTCGTGGCGCAGTGGTTAAATGCCTGTACTTCAGGTAAAACTGTGCTCACGAGCTGGGGTTCAATCCCAGGTAGCAGGCTCAAGGTTCACTCAGCCTTCCATCCTTCCGAGGTCGGTAAAATGAGTACCCAGCTTGCTGGGGGGGCAATGTGTAGCCTGCACACTGTAATTAAATTTGTAAACCGCCCAGAGACTACTTAAAGTGGTATGGGCGGTATATAAGCAGAACACTTTGCTTTGCTTTAACTTTCCTTGCCACAATTTGATTGGGTGACAAGGGCATGAGGCAAGATCATGGGACAGGGAGGGAGAAACTGTGTCTGTCCAGGCCTCCCCAGTGGACGTCCCCTGATGCAATCTTGGCTATGAAGACTGTACAGCTGTGCCTAGCTTAAGGGCGACAACACTGATTTCATTCCCTGGTGACAGGAGAAGTCAGACAGTGGTTTGTGTCCACTTGGTTTCTTGGAGTCCTGTCATAAGCCAGTGGCTCCCCTCAGCAGAGAGACGAAGGGAGGAACGTGGGTAGCAGATGGGTTGGTTGATGTTTGAATCTGCCCTCCATGCTGGGCTGGTGCTTCTAGCAGCTGTAACCTAATATAGTTGTGGTCATGTTCATACTGTCTGATGTTTGCTTTATTGTGAGCATAATGCTTGCACAACACGCCTCCATGGCTCCTTTTGGTCTGCAGTCACACCCTGTCTAAGACACAACAAACAGACAGGACAGGACACATGTACACACATGCACAGAAAGAGAGGTTGGCCGTGGATGTTTTCTGACTTCAGTCATTTTTCATTCCTGACGACCGTAAGTTTGTCACGATGACTCTGTATCATCTTCTTCATTGAATTAATGTCAGGATAAAATGGGATCATTTGTTCATGGAAGAAAGGCCAGCTACAGAGTGGGTAAGATAAAGAAACCCATATGTGTGAAAAGAACAATTTTTCCTCATATTACCAGAAATTCAAAGTACTGTACCTTTGGTTTATTTTATGGTGCTTTCTTGTACGCACTGGCTGTCTCCCTTAGGGAAATGTATCCAATACGAACCATGGGAAAGGAGTTAAGTGAAGAGACACTAATTGTTATAACTCATCCCCAAACATTCTAATCGATGAATGTCATAATCTTGCTTCCCATTTGCCTAATCTGTTTTCATTCACCTTCAGTATGATTAGCAATTCAAAGTGCAGCCCTAGCATACCTATTCCGAAGTAAACATCAGCAAGTCCAGTGAAATGTGCCTGGATAGATCAGTGAATTAAGTATCTGGCTGTGGAACCAGATACTCACTGTCTTCAGGGAAAAGAGCCAGCCTGTGTGGCCTTGGACAAGCTACACCGTCGCAGCACAGCCCCAGAAGCAAGGAATAATAGTAAACCACTTCTGTGTATTCTCTACCTAGAAAACTCTGGAAATTGCCATTGTAAGTCAGAATTAAGTTGACAACACACAATTATTAATTATTATAAATGTACATAAAATATCAGCTATACAACAGCTATGTTTGCTTAGAAAAATGTCTCACTGTATTGAGCTTGGGTGCATGGAATGGCAGCATAAGTATCAGCACTCAGCCCCATCTGTACTGTGATACTCCCTTAATCTCTGGTTTGAGGATATTACACAGATTGGCAACCATGAATGCACTGGCATCAGCAAAAATAACACAGAAAGAGGGTAGCAGTTTTGTATGTTTCTCTCACATAAAAATGAAACATATGAAAGTTGTTCTCTGCTAGGTTTAAGAAGGGCTAGGGTTTTTTGTTTGTTTGTTTGTTTGTTTGTTTGTTTCTCTTTTTAAAAAATGGGATTTAGTCCTGGCATGTGGTTAATGTGGCTACTATAATTCTGCTGCCTCAACTAGAAAGCTGTTTCTTGGAAGATATTGCTACCAAAATAGGGATGGGGATTATCATTGTTTTCCAAGGAGATGTTCTCAGGACAGTTGGATTTCCATCCAGTCCTAGAAAATAACACCGATTATGTTCCACATTTAGGCTTGCATTTGAGAAAAGGAAGAACTTCACTTCCACACATCCTCTGGGCAGAAATCCTGGGGGCAGTAGATCTTCTGGGTTATGGACTCGGGAGCAGATCAATGCATGGAAATAGTCATGCCAGCTGCTGCAAAGCATACCTGCCAGTCTGGGGCATCAGGCTTCCTTCCTCTTGGGACTGGGTGGGTGGGTGGGTTTACATTTCCAAATTTTTCATGAATGGGTCTAGAGCTGGTAGCCAACTTTGACAGAACCAAGAGACATTTTCCCAGATCCTCTGGCAGTCTGAGAGCTGCAGTCCTAAAGCATGTGGATGAAGAGGGGGCAGTGTGGCCAAGAAGCTAATTTCCATGTTTAAATGTTTTTGATTTTTAAAAGAAAAATACTGGCCATAATTGAAGGCAGGTTTTTTTTAATCAATCAACTTTGGAACAACAACAACAACAACAACAACAACAACAACAACAACAACAACAACAACAACAACAACTCTTAGCAGTGCTCGGTAGGTTGGATACCTGGCTGTGAAAACAACATCAATGAAACTGTCAGGCATTCATTAGAAGTGGATAAACTAAGGAGGAAAATCCTCAGAATGCCAGCAGTAATCTTATAGCTTGTTTTACTCTCTTATTTGGATAAAACCCAATGCATTTTGGCTCTCTATTCTTTCCAGAGCCTTCTTCGGGAGCTAAAATAAATAATTAAAACACATTTTAAGTAAATGAAGCACATCAATCATGTGAAAATACACCCCATTCTTTTTTTTTTTTGCAGTATTATATATATGAAAATAAATCACAGAAAAACATACACTAAAACCCAACTACTTGCATTTTCAAGGAAAGAGAATTGGTTGAGAATAAAAGGAGTTGCAGGATCAGCTTACTCATTATTATTATGATTATTTGTTGTTATTATTGGTCAGGCAACCAATTATATCCCACACTTACAAACCTTGAGGAAGTGCCTCTAAATTCATTACTGAGTTTGCTTACAGACCAGATTTAGCTGCTGTGTTTGTCACAGAGTAACAAAGAGGGGAGAAAGACATAGCTTTTAGGTACATTGTTAAAGGATTGATCAGATACAGGGTAATTATTTCAGGCAAATGAACAGATAATCCACGGTGCCCATGAATGACCAGGATTTAGTGAATGCTGCTTCATCTGGTTTATTACTACAGTATATAGAAATCACAAAGATGTTAGATACCTGTATAATTGGAAGTAAACGATAGAAAAGCCTTACAGTATTTTCTCTCCTAAACAAGACAGGAAACTGTTACAGGCCATGAACTGTTAATATTAAAAACTAGAAGAAAGCTGACCAAGAACACTGATGCCAGAAATATAATTTAAATAGCATTCCTGTATAATTTAACACAGTTTAAAGAATGGAAGTCAGCTGACTGTGAATCAAAAGAAATGTGGATTGAAACCAGAGATATTATCTGGGAAGAATGCAAAAGGAATTATTCCTGTGGTCCAAAAAAAATGTTGCTGGATGACTGATGAAAACTTTAAAATCATTAACGACACATGAGAAGCAGAAGTAAAACATAACAGAAATAGAATCCAAAATGCTGAGTAGCACCTACAGACAAAGAGAGCTATGACTAGGAAAACTGCAATGAAACAGAAGAGGGTAAGAAAAGAGGATAGATCATAGTAGGACTCTTAATAACAAAACCGTTTGAAGTCCTTTAATTCACAGAGTCACCGTAAGTCAGAAGTGACTTGAGGACACACAACAAGCAGAGAAATACTGTGATTCAAAGGGAAGAGGGTGCATGTTGAAGGGAAGTGTTTAAAAGGTGAGATGCTGCAAAGGCACAGTCAAAAAGACAACTGCAAGTAAGAAAACTGGGAAATAACTAAAGTAACTGGGTTTGCTGCGTAAGGAGATTTGAGAGGAGAGAAGATTTTAAAGTGGCATGAATAGGAAAGGAAGGAGGGACAGATCACCAAGGAGCACCCCCTACAGGTAGTTAGTATTTGTAGGGAGTCAGTCCGGAGGGCTAAAGCTCAAGATTTGGAGGAAAGGCTAAAAATAATTTTTAAAAAAACAAGATTTTTAAAAAAAATTATGCTCTGAACAAGGGGAGTAAGGAAGCAGTTGGTCCTCGGTGTAGAAAGGATGGAGAAATGCAAACAAGTAGCTGAGAAGCTGTAACTTCAAACACCTACATGGATCTTATTTTTCCCCCTGCAGTGCTACAAATGAGAAACAATGCTGTGGGTATATATAGTGCAGTAATGGCAAACCTTTTAGAGACTGAGTGCCCAAATTGCAATTCAAAACCCACTATTTTTTTGCAAAGTGCAAATACAGTAATTTAACCTGTATACAGGTGGTTATGAAGGGGTGATGTCGGGTGCCCACAGAAAGGGCTCCGAGTGCCACCTTTGGCACCCGTGCCATGGGTTCGCCATCACTGATATAGTGCATCTTGATTAAGGCATTTAGAACAGTCTGCCATGATGTTCATGTGGCCTGAGGTAAAATACTGATCAGGCAATGCTACTGTTTGGTGGAGTGATGCCTAGATACCCTGAGCACATCCAATCTCACCTGATTTCGGAAGCTAAGCAGGGTCAGCCCTGGCTAGTACTTGGATGGGTGACCACCAGGGAATACCAGATGCTGTAGGCACTTGGAGTAGGAACTGGCAAACCACTCCAGTATTCCTGCCAAGAAAACTCCATGTACATAGGGTCACAAAGAGTTGGTCATGACTGTAACAACACAACAATAACTGTTAGGTGGGTTTATTGCTGGTTGACAGACCCTAGCATGAGGATACTCCTCAGTGGTTCCTTGTCATTCTGAAAATGATAAATTGGGTCCCATATGTGACAGCACCATTATAAATGATTTGAGTAAAGGTGTAGAAATGATGCTCATCAGATTTGCAGATGACACCAAAGTAAAAGGGATAATTAATAATGCAGGATTCAACCAGGATTCAAGATGATCTTAACAGGTTGGAGAAATCAACCAAAACAAACAAAATACACATTGCCCGGTGGGGGGGGGGGATGAAGTTCTACGTTTAGGTAAAATAAATCAGCTGCACAGATACACAGCGAGTGACAACTGGCCCGACAGAAGTACATGGGTAGTTCATAGTTTGTACTACATAGTAGTTCATAGACCACACAGTGAAAATTGTAACAATATGTGCAGCAATGACAATAAATAGAATGAGAGAGTAAATAGAATTTTATACTGTCATTTTGATTATGATGTATGGCAACCCTTCACAAGATGTAACATGCTTGGAGTTTAGCATTCTCTGCATCTGAAGGTGCTCTGGGTCCATGTAGATTGCCCAAGGCTACATAGGTTGGCTGTTCTCTACCTTGAAAAACCTAGGTTTCTTCCAACTTGATGGCAATAACAACATTAGTGATCCCCTTTACTCTGGGGAAGCCTGGGAGCATTGAGATGGATTGGGGGAACCTCCAATATTGGAAAATTGCTGCCATATTGTTGGTGGGAGTGGGGTTTCAGTCCCAACTCCCTTATCCTGAACTTCCCAAAGGCTTTCCCAGGACAAAAGGAGTTGCTAGGGACCCTCCAAACATGGAAGGGATTAGTAAAAAGTTTTAAATTATTTTAAAATAATGATCGCTTGCTGATGACATCTTTTTTGTGAGGTGTCACTTTGCGTCAATGTTTATATCCAGGAAAGTTGCAATATCATTCTCTTCTACATTGTTTGGGCCTCACGGAAAACTGTGTCCAATTCTGGGCACCACATTTTAAGAAAGTATTATACATGCCAGGATGCATTCAGAGGAAATTGCCTAAGTTGGTGCAAGAACTGAAGACCAAGCCTTGTGAAGAATGGTTGAGGGAAATTGGTATATTTAGCTTAGAGAAGAGACAACTGAGAACTGGTGTAACAGCGATCTTAAAATTATTGAAGAGGAGTTGTATAGAAAACTGAGCATACTTGTTTTCTTAGGTCCAGAAAACAAATTGGAAGGAAAAGGGTTTGACTAAAGCTGCAATATGAGCTGCCTCAGAAGCTGGTGGACTCTCCTTCATCAGAGGCTTTAAAATCAAAGTTGGATAGCTGTTGGTCAAGGGTGATGTAGCTGTGGATGTCTCCCTTCATGAGACGGTTGAACTCAATGACACTTGGGCGTACTCTTCTATATTTTTAGATCTATGAGTTGCGCTTGTTGAAGCCTTCAAAAGTCTTTCCAGAGTGTTGCAACTTAATATTGGCTTTGTTGATACTGGCCATGTACAGTTATTGCTGCAGAGATGTGGCTGCGGCTTTGAATTAGGTAGTTATTTTAATCTCTCATGAGACACTTTTCAACGTATTAAAAACATCTGCTACACACAAATAATTCATGGTGGTGACAGGCCAGCTGGGACTGAATGGTCCACTCCGTGGCCACCCTATCCTTGTGGCTGAGACAGTCATATAGGATGGGGTACAACTTGCTTGACGGTTGTACATGTGCATTGGATCTTGGGGTCTTACCAGACTGCAAGCTAAACTAGAGATGTAAAATTTCTGGAAATGTTGAAGCTCAGGCAAAAAAAAAACCCCAATTTTTCCGTGTTTTCCCCCCAGAAAAAAATGGAAATTTTCAGAAAAATTGAAAAGAATGCTACATTAGAGCTCCCCATCCTGTTTTACAGCTTGAAAGTCATTCCATTACTTTAAGAACATAAAATATGACTATGGACAGTGTGACTTGGCATAAAATTATCAGAACTAGCATATTAAAATATACATAGTGTATCTAAACAATTATTACAAACAGAATTTACTTTTTAAGTAATATTTATTTGTAATTGTCAGTAACAAATGGAGTAATAGTCACCTGAACTATTTACTAGTTTGTGTGGAACAAAAAACCTCTATAAAAATGTTTAAAAATCCAGAATTAATAATTCATAATTCCTCTCCACAGTACAGTGTGTGTGTGTGTGTGTTGCGTCGTTACAGTCGTGACCGACCCTTCGTGACCCCATGTCCATGGAGTTTTCTTGGCAGTACTAAATAAAAATAAAATAAAAACCTCATTCTTGTAAAAAGAATTGAAGAGGGGGGAAATATACAGAAGGAAGTGGGACTAAGTTTCAATGAATGGGTGTGAAATTTAATCAGATTCATTTTTGTTGCTCTGTATTTTCTTCCAGTGCTTTGAGGCCTAGTGAAGAGGACAGAACAGAACCAAACATACCCGCCCACATACAAAAACAAAAGTGAAACCTTTTTTTTCTTGTGACAATAGCAGCACCTCCTAACCTAAAGGAAGAAATGCACCTTGTTCTTGCATTGGGTAGTTCAGTTTGTAACCTAGGACTTTCTTGTCCTCAGTGCACAGAAATTAGAATAATTTTATACTATGCATATTTTTTTAGAAATGCTTTGGAAAATATTAGAACACCCTGTTTTAAAATATTTTGTTCATCGTGTTAAAATAAAACATTCCATAATCATTTATCTTTTTTCAATTTTTCCAGTTTTTCAGGAAAAAAACTAAAAGGCTTCAGGGAAAAAAAGAAAAAAAGTTTTTCCCCTGAATTTTTTGTATTTTTTCCAGGCCTTCACATCTCTAAGCTAAACACAAGCGAAGAATTTGGTGCTGTAGGGAGAAAAGCTAACATAGTTATAATTTGCATCATCCAACGTATAATGTTCAGATCAAGTGGTGTAGTCATTCAATTCTACATTGATTTCATCGGGTATTACCTGGAATACTGTGTCCAGCTTTGATCACAATAGTTTAAGAAGGAGAGCAAGGAAATGGGGCATGTCCAGAGGAGGACAAGCAAAGTGGAAGAATGTCTGTAAGCAATATACACTACTTCTCTTCATTTGAGCTTTCTAAATAGGATTTGGAAGGCCATTGGACTTGATAACCCTTAGGGCACTTTGTAGCTCCAGTTTGCAGTTCTTAGCAGGAGGTGCCAGTAAACATTCTACAGAGTAAAGAACAACAAGAAAAATTAAATAGAGACTCATCTCTGGTTTTGAAGAAAGAAAATGCAGGAATTCTGTTGTTCTTTTACCTCCAGGTAATGCACGGAAGAAACATTTCACTGTTACATAGCCAATGAAAGAATGTATAGGAGGGTACAGAAAAGTAATAAGATCTGAACCTTGTTTTTGCTCTGGAGATTCATACTGACCAAAATGTTGGCCTGTTCTAGATTGTACAAAAGTGGAAAGAGGTGGGTTCCAAAGCACATAAATTTGTCAGATGTGGGTTTTGTTTTTTTCAATACAAGAAAAGACAGGATCGGGAACTCATATAACACAAGTCATCTTAAGTTTTAATTTCCAAAATAAATTATTATAAACATGATTGGTTGTTACTCTGAAGTAGCGAAAGGTGGCAAAGGAAAACACCAGGATTGATTATAAAAACTTTTAACTAAGTTCTTGAATATCCGTACTAGGACTTAGCTGCAGGCTTTGAACAATTTCCGACTACCGGTTCTACAATGCCCATGCATACCCTTCCTAAGATCAACAAGTTCCTAGGACGGATGCCATGGGTTGGCTCTCCATAAATGGATCACTGTTCAGTCTACTTCTGAATATCAGGGAATACTGAAAACATGAAGCCTCTCAAACAGAATGTTGGCCTCCTTTTCAAAGCATTACTTGTTAGTGGCTTCTAGCACTACAGTGTGCAGGGTTACCATTTCCCCTTAACATTAGAAGGAGTGGATTTGAATTTGATGCACACTGGTTTGGCCATTCCAGATAGCTGGTTACCTTGCAGAAAAAAATCTAAAACTTGAAATAACAGCTAAGATGGTGATGAGAAGATGTTGTGACCTGTATGCTTGAATTCTGTGCTTGGCGGGAAAGCTCAGAGTGACAGTCACTGCCATACGAGCAGTGTTCTAGCATTGGATATTGGGATCCTGTTTGCATTGACCTCTCTGTGTTAACACTTGGTTGTGCAATTTGAAAGTTGAACAGTGCAACACAGAAAGTGTTGATAATTCACTTGTAGTAGCATAACAAAGTTATGGCTGAGCTCTTCCCTTGCGGTCTCCTTCCTTAGAGGAAACAGTCCAATAGAATCCTAACAAGGAGTTTGAAAATCCAGTCACAATTTGCATAGAAAAAGAAGGCTATGGCCTTTTAGCAAAAGAGGCAACACTCTGTGCCTTCAGCCAATATACTGTACAAAGAACTCCCGGTACATTGTGTACTCTCAGATGCGAGTTCCCCAAACGTCCTCAAAATAAGCAAAGCTGCAGGGGTGGAAACAAGAGTTGTGGAGTTGGCGCTTTGAAAAACTGCCCAACTGTGTGTTTTATTCTGCCTTGTATGTCTTGAAAAGGCTGTGGTTTAGAATGTTAATCTTTCTCGCACATAATGACTAGCACTGCATTGTTACAATTGGCAGACTAGTTGCTTGCCTTGCAAAGTGCAAGAAAAACTGTCTGGAATGAGAAAGAAGATCCTCTGATTAGTATAACTGTTTGAATGTCAAAGTAAGTAGAGTTGCTTTCTTCTTGTAGAATTTGTGTGCGGCATCGTCTTACTTGAGTCATCGTTCTGATCATGTCAGATTCATGCAACAGTATTTGCAGATTGGGTTGCCACCCTCATTTACCCAAGAGTGAGATTCTTCTCACAAGGTTGTGTTGTCTTTTGGGGGAGAAATGGGTGTGACTTGGTAGATGCTGTGACTTGACATGAAAAGCAGCAGAAGGGAAAGGGGTTAAGTATAGGACCACAGAGCATCTCCTAGCATTAATCCTTGGCCATTCCAAGAAGGGCTGAAGATGACTCCTGAGTGAAACAACTCAGGAAAAACTGCTGACAAAATGACACCCCAACTCTTCTAGATCAATGCTGTCATCAGTTTGGAAACATTTTGGTTTCCCTATGTTGTTGGACTTTTGTTCCCATTGGCACCACTGTGGACCATCTTATTGGAAATGGATGGATGGTTGGGGGAAATGAGTGAAAGGTCACCTGGTGTCTACCCTGCCATAGACCATCCAATGCTTCAGGGACTAGTCATTTATTCTTGTCTTGTGCCATCAAGTCACATCTGTTTCATGGTGACCCTTACAGACTTGACTAGATATGTGAGATATTTAAGGAATGATTCTGCTTCTGCCACTCCCTGATCAGTTTCCAGGCTAAGTGGGGATTTGGGCCCAGGTCTTCTGCATTGTCAAGGGGGCGTGGTGGCTCAGTGGACTAAGGCACCAAAACTGTAGACTGCAAAGTCGGCAGCTCGGTGGTTCAAATCCCAGGTGCCACGCAGTGGAGCGAGCTCCCACTGTTCACCCCAGCTCCTGCCAACCTAGCAGTTCGAAAGCATGTAAATGCAAGTAGATAAATAGGTACCGCCGCAAAAAGCGGGAAGGTAAAAACAGTGTTTCCTTGCAGCCATGCCGGCCACATGTCCATGGACTTGCACAACACTGGCTCTTCCGGCTTGAATACGGAGATGAGCACCGCCCCTAGAGTCGGACACGACTAGCACACATGTGCAGGGGGAACCTTTACCTTTACCTTCTGCATTGTAGTCCATCACCCCATCCAATGTATCGTGCTGGAATGTATTATTAATCAACAACAACAAATAAACAACAAGGATTGATTTTAATAATCTGGATGTTGTTTTTATTACTAATGTTCTTATAACTATGTTATAAGTTCTTTTTCTAGCAATACCTTAATTTACTTGCCTTTTAAATTATCTGAAAAATATATTTCTGTTATTTGAATCAAAGGTGGCACTGATAGACAATCCCCCCCCACCCCCAGTAATGCAGGATGCTGCAGAACAACAACAAATAAACAACAATGATTAATTTTAATAGTCTGGTTGTTGTGGTTCTGGATAAGCAACAAAGAAAAAAACATCTTATAGAAAATGGAGTTCCAATCCACAAGCAGACGCAAAATACAGAAAGTACCAAACATTAAAACAAGAAATTAAAAGAATATGGAAGCAAAATTAAGTCATTGTCCTCCCCATACAAATCTTACTAGCTTGAGTCATTTTAAAATTGTTGGTTACCAGTTTTTGAAAAAATTGCTGATAACTGCTAATTTGCTTCCTGAAATTAAAAGCAGCAGCAGCAACTACAACAAACAACAACTCACCAGCGATTCTGCAAAACATTTTTCACTTCTCCCTTAAAATAATTGTTTAGGATTCACCTTCCACTTTTTAGCCAAGACCCTTTGATCTGCCTCTCCATGCATAATATAATAAGAGTAATTTGAACAAGAATTAGGGATTTGAAAGAGTGCACCAGTCAGCTCAACAATCCACAACCATTTCTGCTAGGAGGGGGCAGTCCACACAAAATGTTGTACATTTTGAGTAGATTCTTCAATTAGGACCACACATTGAACAAAATGATTGAAAGTAATATGGGCTTTCTCTGTACCAAATTTGCAGAACGATGGAGAAGTACCTTCAAAGAATCTGATTTCTGGTTTTTAAAAACATTCCTATCATTACACCCCACAATACTTTTTATTGGCCCTTAGCAAGCTTGATAGTTATGTTTCTAAATGCCAGCCATTGCAGCCATAAAAGAGTATGATTCCTGTTACAAGCTTTTCTTTATTTGATTTTGATTTGTCTTTCTGTGTAAAAGATACTGGACCTTGAAAATGCTTGTGTTTTAGAGAAATATGTTTATAACGTGTGCTCCATTTTTTCACTGAACTACTTCATACCTATTTCCCCTACCTCTTGCCAGTCCTTCTAGAAATTGAGTTTCACTGTGGTGACTAGAGCTTGCTTCTGGGGAAGGTGGTAGGCACAGACGCCAGCCACCCTTACTGTAGACATAAGTGAACAAATAAACATACACACAGAGAGAAGCCATGTGGTGAGGAGAGTGATAAAGATGATGGAAATGAACAAACTGTTTTCCCTGTCGCACAATACTAGAACTAGGGGGCACTTCATGAAACTTTTGGGTACTAGTGCTAGATCTCAAACAAATAAGAGAAAGTCCTTTTTCACCCAGAGGATCACTGGTCTATGGAACGCCCTGCCAGAAGAAGTGGTGACAGCTGTCAGCCTTGATTGACAGCTTTAAGAAAGGATTAGACAAGTTCATGGAGAAGAGGGGTATCAGTGGCTATCATTATGGATGCCTAAGGACAACCTCCGGGTTGGAGAGATAGGCAGGATATCTCTCAATGCCATTTGCAGGGAATCTTATGCAGGTGAAGACATCTGCTTGGGAATACCCTGAATCAAATGGTGAGCCGCTGTGTGAGACAGAATGCTGGACTGGATGGGCTGTGGTCTGTTCCAGCAAGACTGTTCTTATGTAAACTAGGCAGAGAGAAAGAGAGATATCACAGAAAGACAATAAGAGAGAGAAGTCCACACAGAAAAAGAGAGCGGTGAAAAAATCTATTGAGAGACAAAAAAGTAAGATGAGTCACAGACAAAGAAAATGAGGAGCCACAGAGAAAATGAATATTAAATACATATTCCTTGGCTTTTCCTTCTGCTAGTACCACAATGAACAAATGAGGGTGGTAGAGGAAATTGCGGCTTTTAGGTATTTTTGCTCTCAAAGGATCAGACATACAGTAGATCGAGGGATCTTGTGACAAGCAAGCTGGATACCCAGCTTGGCAGTTGTAGTAGCACAGATATCCATGTGGAATATGATAAGAGAAGAGGAAGAAGCTCCGTCATCTGTTGCTCAGACTAACCTCCTGGGTTGCTGCAAAGAGAACATGGAGGGGGGAGGGTTATGCTTCCCCTTTGGCGCTCACTGAAGGAGAGGCGGTATATACTTAGCAACCCTGGTATGGGAGCCTGCCGGTGGGGTGTAGAGGATAGAATGCTCTGCCAGGACTCAGGAGACCAGCTATGGGGATTTACTGAAAGGTAGCAAGGGCAAGCCAGTCCGCAAACATTTCATGTAAACTCCAAGAAACCCCCTTCAATCTCCACCAGTTGAAAGGGACTTAAGGCACATAAAACCAAAATAGGGCTAGGATGGCCCTCTTTCCTTGAGGGTAAACTCCAGTGTGTTTTGGAAGCAGTTCCCCACTTGTGCTTAGGATTGGGATGGCAAACCCCCTGTGTTCTCTCCCCTTTGTGGGTGAGGTGCTCACTTTAGAACTATAGCGTCCCAACCATTACCCAGAACTATATTTTAGCCAGTGAAAACTTCTTCTGTTTTTCTCCCCAACGTAGCCTCCTGGGTTTTAATCCCATGGAGGAGGAGATGTGGATGAATTTGAAACAACGGGGAAGCTCTAAACATGAGGTTCCTCTTCCCTGTCATTTGCAATGGGATGGTAAAGATTTCCATCCATCTTGTAGGAGTTGTGCAAAGGACTAAGGAAACCCTCAAGCTCTCTTACATCTAGAGCTAGTGTGGGTCCAGGAAGTGTAAATAATTTATCAAGTAGAAGGGGAAGGGGAAACAACCCTCCAAATCAGAAAGGGAGAAAGGCAGATTTACCGGTACTGTATCTCCTTTTCCTCTTCTTAACTTTCTCTTTCTTTTCCTTTCATCCTCCTGCCTCCCTTACCCCACTTTCTCCCTCTTTCAAAAGATTTGGAAGGGGGAGCCATGTTAGTCTGTGCAAACATACCAGGAAAATCCTGGTTTGCTTGGCCATGTATGTCTGAAGTAGACTTGATCCACAAAAGCTTGCATTAAAATATAATACAGTAGTTAGTTTATAAGGTGCTACGTGTTTTTGTCTTTTGTTTTGTTTTGTTTCTTTGGATTTTGCTTGGTGTATTCCAAAAGATTGCAAGCAACACTGGTTTCTATTTCATATGGTTTTTTAATTCCCCAGTTCTTTTATCTCTGTTCTGCTTCTTGCCCTCTTCTTGTATTCCAGCAGAGTCAACCTCCAAACACTATCAAGCACCTGTTCCACCACAAATGTCAAACCAGGTGTCCAGCTGTCTTTTCAGAAGGTGTCTCAAGGTCTTTTTCAAATGGTGCTTGGCCCTTTAAAGCAGGGGTCCTCAAAGTTTTCAAACAGCGGGCCGGTCCGCTACCCCCCAGACACCACTGGGGGCGGGAACACAGCCCCCCCCAAAAGGCTGACATTTTAAATTGCCCCGCTTGGCTGCATCTGGTGCCTCGATCATCTGGGCGGCGGGTGGGGGGGAGCGGGAGACCTTGCCGTGGCCCTCCCACTTTGAACTGTCCCACTAGCTAGCATGCTGATCATCTGGGCGGTGGGTGGAGGGAGTGGGGGAAGCAACATAGCCCACCTCAGCAATAGAAGCAGCTGCGGAGGCTGGCTTGCTTGCAAATCCTGGGGTAGGTGGGGGGTCTGCAATTGATCCTGGGGGCCGGATTCAGGACCCTGGGGGGCCACATCCGGCCCCCAGGCCTTAGGTTGAGGACCCCTGCTTTAAAGAAAAGCAGAAGTAAAGTGTGCTGCTTATATGCTCCCCCATTGTGCTTAAAGCTCTCTCAGAAGTTTTCAGTTTAATTCTGTAGGCTACAGATAACCCCCCCCCCAAATCCCAGCAAAATGGGTACTTAATTTACTGACCTCAGAAGGATGAAAGAATAAGTCACCCTTGAACCAGCAATCTGAGTTAGGGGTTGAACTCAGATTGTGAGCAGAATTTTCACTAAAGGACTGCAGTTGAACCACTGTGTCATGTGGCTCCTTTAAGGGGAAGCCAAACCAAAGGCCAAGATCTCCTTCACTCTGTTCATTCAATTAAGTATGTACAGTAGACATGGGCACGACTTGGTGAAATTCTCGTTTCCGTTTCCATTCCTCGTTTCCGTTACGCAACGGAAACGGTAACGACACTTAAGCCGTCAGAACTCGAACTCGAACCGAAAAAAGAAAAATTGGGTCTGATTTGTTGTCGTTCCTGGCATCGCGCGGCGATCGCGCGATGCCAAGTGCAAGCGGCACAGAAAAAAAGTTTTAAAAGGAAAAAAACCCGATTCCCGGCCAAAAAAGCAGCCAAAAATATTCCTGCCTGAGGGCACCTACCAGAGGGGTGGTTTCTGAGGGGGGTTCCCACTCCAGCCTTCCCCCCCTCCCCGTCCTGGGCTGCTGGTACCAGGCTGGGAGGGGGCATCCTCGGCGGCGTCTCCATTTGCTATGCGGTGCGGGGGGATCCAAAATGGCGACCGCAATATTTTTTTTAAATCGTGGTCCAAAAACCCACCAAAGCACCACAGAAAACATGCGAAAATTAGCTATTTTATATGCCTGATTTTTATAGTAGCAGCAGTGGGTTTTTCTTGCAACAAAACGTCTCCATTGATTTTATTTTATTTTATATTTATTTTTATTTTTTTACACGTGCGCAATGATGGGCTGGCCATGGGATGGGACCATGCAAATTTTTGGACCCATTACACCAATCGCATGGCCAGGTTTTGACTGACACTACTGGATGTGCCAGAGGGTATAAAAAGGCGAGGCACTCCGAGAAGACTCGCAGTCCGGGTTTGGATGTGGGTGTGGAGAGAGGGCTGTAGCTGGCTGCTGTGCTAGACTAGTTTCGATTTCACGGAGCCTTTAGATTTCAGTTAGGCAGGCAGGGAGGGAATAATTGATTCAATTGAATTTTTAGGAAATATTTCATTCCCTGTCTGCTGTGGGGAATAGCAACGCAGTTTATTCCTTTATGCTCCTGCAGTTTGTCAGGATTTTTTTCTGATATTGGTTTAGGTTTGACTGGGGGGTGTGTGGATTTATTTTAAATATATATATTGAATATACTACCATTCCATATTTATTTTCTATTTTACCAAGTTCATTTTTATTTAATTGCTAGCAGTTTTCTTTATTCTCTCCTCTCCTTTTTGTGTGTGAGAGAGAGGATTTATTTCATTTAGTGCTTCAAGTTCAAAGGGGAGGTTTTTGGGAGGCTTGGTGTGGATTTATTTTAAAAATATATTGAATATACTACCATTTATTTTCTATTTTCAATAGTTCATTTTCATTTGCTTGGTGTCTGGCAACAAGTTCCTTTACCCTGCCTCCAGCACAGTGCTGTGGGTTCTGGGAATAGCAAGCCTAGCAGTTTTCTTTATTCTCTCCTCTCCTTTTTGTGAGAGAGAGAGGATTTATTTCATTTAGTGCTTCAAGTTCAAAGGGGAGGTTTTTGGGAGGCAAGGTGTGGATTTATTTTAAAAATATATACTAGCCTAGTATATTTTAGATTTCCCCAACCAGTGCACTCAAACACATTTGTTGGCATTGGCAAGCCAAGGGCACCTCTGAGGGAGAATATTTTACATTTTAGAAATACATTACAATATTATTTGTGTACTTTACTTTTACTTACATTGTTTGTTTGCTAAACTTTTTGTGAGGACACTGCAGTTAAACAACACAGGCCCATTCTGATATCAGACAGCCACCTTATTAACAGACTTGGGGCTCCATCCATCCTACTCCAACACTGTTTACTTTGTTTGTTTATCATTGTGCAATACATTAATTTACAAGCCACACCTTTTGCGTGTGCATTGCCCTCTGAGTCTGAGATCTGCCTTTCTAACAGACTTGGGGTTCCAGCTTCAGTTTACTCTGGCCTTGTGGACGCCCTTACTCTGGCCTTGTGTGTGGAGTGGATGTGGACACCCATAGTCCTCCTTGTATACTGCCTAGTGCCTATTCCTAGTGGGATCTGGGCTGTAGTGTAAAACTTTCTGCCTAATCCAAGCTGTGTGCCCGTACGCCAGCACACTGTCTTCCTTAAGAGCAACCCAGAGCCCAATCCCTCCCTACTACCTAATCTATTCCAAGTGCAACCCTAACCCTAACCCTAACCCTCAGACTCACTCTAACCACTACCGCTAGATGACCAGGGTTGCATTGGCTAATGGCTATTGCAGATGCAGACCTTGGAGATGGGGGAGCACTGAGAGGAGTAGACCCTCATCCAGATTTGGGGAGGAACGGAATGTCTGTGTCTCTCTCTCCTGCTGCCTCTGAGAGGTGGAGGGGAGATGGGATGGATAAAAGCTTCAAAACAAAACAACAAAAAAGTACGGCAGCCAGACCAAGTACTGTACTAGGGTGGCCGGCCGGTTCATGACCAAGTCCAAGAGAAAAAAAAGAAATATGCATTCTGCCCACTTTGTTTGCTTTGATAGGATGCATGCAGTCTTGTGCAATGTGCAGCAGCAATCACCCAGTTTAAAGTGTTTTCCGCCTGCTCTGGGTCATTGCGGGACCCGCCGCCGCCGCCCGTGCGCCCGCGTGCATGCCCGCCCCTCCCCCCTGCCGCTGTCGCCGCCTGCCCATGCCCCACCGCCACCGCCGCCCGCCTGCCCCTCCCCGCCCCCGCACCCCGCCCGCCGCCTAGGGCGCAAAAACACCTAGCGCGCCGGCCCATATTGCGCGGGGACGCCAATGGGACGTCCGGGACTGGGACATCAAATCGCGCTAAATCGCGGTGGAAACGACAAACGACACGACGAAACAACAAATTTTTGAAAAATTTCGCGACAAACGGAAACGACCCAAAACGGACCCGTCCCGAAAAATGACAACTCGAAAAAAAATTCATGGTCGTGCCCATCTCTAATGTACAGTACTGGTAAAGTAAGGGCAGAGAAGTGCTTAAGAATTCATCTTTCTTCCTGGCTAGTTCTTTTACTGAACATGATCAACAATTATAAGTTTTTGGTCTAGCTGTTTGAAAATGCCAACTTAACAAATAGACATTTCAACAAGAACAGGATAGATACTGTGGTAGAATTCGCCAGCCCTGACCAGTGCTTTATGTTTGGGGATAGCGGAGGCAGTAACTGATGAAAAAAAAGGAGTCAGCTTCTGGGATTTTCCCCTTGCTTTGTGAATGGTTGTGAGCACAAGAGGGTGTGCTGTAGACCAGTGGTTCCCAACCTTGGGTCACCAGATGTTCTTGGACTGCAACTCCCAGAGGCTTTCAGTACTAGCTGTGCTGCCAGGATTTCAGCAGACCCAGTGGGAACCGCTGTTGTAGACCGTCTTGACTGCTTCCATTAAGCCTGTCAACATCCAGGCTGCCCTTGGCTATATAGAGCTCAGCATCCTTTTCACTATTGGCAGCAAAGGCACAATATTGTGCAGCAATATGTCCTGATGTTTTGGAATTGTGCATACTGGAGTGCAATACTTTGAAGAGTTGCCATGTGAATGGGGTTAGGGGATGAAAATAATTCTTAAAAATAAATGAAGACCTTTAAAGAGATTTGTGCAAACACCCCCAGATTTGGCACAGAGCAAAACCAGACTGTCTGCTACTACTGTGGGAAATGTGGTGCTAATTGGAAACCCTGTTTGAAAGATATAATCTTTTATTTGGGCCGCCCCCTCCCCTCTCTTAGTTTTGACTTACGGAATGTTGACTGACTCAGCTGTACAAATAGTATACCTGAGAGGTTAAAGGGTGTGTTTGCTTCTCCCCTTGTACGTGCTGCACCTGTCACACTTTTGCTGCACCATTTCATTAAGCCCGAAAGAGCTCTTCAAACTGGGACTGAAGCCCTCTCCAGGCAGCTGTGGCTAGATAATTCAGTAAAAAAAATTGACATAAGTCCAGTTATCACAAATTGACATAAGTCCAGTTATCACAAAGAACGTTCAGTAAAGACAGCATGGTATCTTCCCTCCCCAGTATTTTATTGGTGGGGGGGGGCTTTTAATCAAAGGAAATAACATAGGACCTTAACACATGCAGGCTAGCCAGATTTCTTACCAAAGGAAATGTTGTATAAATATTTATCTGATTACCTCTTCCTAACATATAGAATATGGGACCCCACTTACCTCCCCCCCCTTGCTCTGTAGTTTGATATGTTTCCCTTAAGTAATAGTTTCAGGTTTAGCTTGTTTCTGAGAAGCATAAAACAAATCTTACACACAAACACCAGTGAAATGTATTTCAGTGGTGTGGAAAGCTGTTATGCCTCATAGTTAACATTCTGCATTATCACTGAAGAAGATAATTCCTTGAGTAGTGTCTACCAATCCAAAAGGGCATGGAGGCAGGGGATTAGTTGTCAGATGGTAAGAGGAACTGACATGTGAAAAAATCATGACTAAAGGCTATTTGTTTGATCAGGGATAGCTCACGGCTCAAGGCTGTCATCCCAAAGCAGTTAATAGTCTGGTTGCTTACACATCTGAGGAGTGCTTCTATCTGTTGACTCTACACGCTCATTGTTTGGTGTACTCTGTGTTTGCAGTGAATTCCGCAAACAAGAGAACCGCCACACTATTCTGCCAACAGAACTGAGTGAAAGCAAAGCCTGTGGGTACAAGGGGATTTATCAGCACCTTATCAGATTTCCTGATGTACAGTATTTCAAACATTGCATAGTTTTATCTCAGGGGAGGCTGCTCGGCCTTAATCAGTAATGAAACTGTCGAAACCAGAATCCCAGTACAGCTCAGCTTCTGGCAATGCTGTTACAAAGTAGGTTGTGAGTGTTTGAAATTCAGGCAGTGATCTATTGCCAGGAGAGCCGCTTTCGACAACTTTCTCAGATCACCTCGCTCAAAAAACATTACCATTATGTCAAGTGCCTTTTAGTCTCCATTAATGGCTGTGGTAAATCTAAAGGGTATATTCATAATACCCTTTAATAATGTTATTACTTTAGGGCTGGTTACATTCATGTATAATGATCAACCCTTGGTGTTAAAAAATAAGTTCAGATGTTCTGTTATGTTCAGTGAGAGTTCTCAATAAATCCCCTTTGGCTTTCAATCTCTTGAGTAACAGCAGCTTTAGATGGGACTGTATGGAGCAGAGACCATGTACGGTTCTGTAATCTGCTTAGCCATTGCCTCACTCAGAGGCAGTGTGCTGCCCAAGTGGTTAAGCTGGCCAGAAATGTTCTTGTGACAGGAAGCGAAATAGGGGGAAAGAATCACTGCAGGGTTCTTAAGATAGCTGAAACAGAGGGTCAAGTCATTTCATTCTCCTTAAAATAAAATACTTGATTAAAATAAGAAAAAAATGAATTAGTATCATTAAATAAACAGTATGATCACTAAATAATGATGACATTGAATTCCAAACAGGCTGATGATCTTATACAATGAACTCCTATGCTAGGCAGATGTTAAGCAGTAGAGGAATCAGAATTGAAACACTGTTTAAGAGGCTTAGTCTGAACAGGAATGCCTTAATACCTCTGTTGTTCACCCTGCTAGTAGTAGGAGCAGAATTACTTCCAACCCTGTATGTACAACACTGGATGTCCAGTTATCACAAAGAACGTTCAGTAAAGACAGCATGGTATCTTCCCTCCCCAGTATTTTATTGGTGGGGGGGGGCTTTTAATCAAAGGAAATAACATAGGACCTTAACACATGCAGGCTAGCCAGATTTCTTACCAAAGGAAGGATTTAAAAAATCCTGCATTTCTGCTAAAGAACAGTGTTGTCATTCTCTGTAACACAACTCCATCAGGATATCATCTCCTTAATTAGATTTGCCAGTACAGGAATATGCAGGCTGGGGAAACTTAGTTTCTAAAAGTTATAAAAATTCTGTTCTGAGTGGGGGGGAAATAACTCCCAGCAGTGCATGAAAAGTTATATTGATTTTCTTTCAAGACAGTGCAGAGTAAATCCACCCTGAATCTAGGACATGTGTAGTTGGAATGACAATTAATGTGAAGTGAACATAGTCTCAGCTGGACGGTGGTTTTTGAATAGATTGTCTGGCTCTACTTCCCCACCCCCCACCTGCAGCTCTTTCCTGGTTTGGCCCTACTTATTGGCTCTGGAGTGCGGTGGCTTCCGTTTATAATTAGCCAGAAGTGTTAAGACTTATTTCATTGTGTCCATTCAGTGTGTTGTCATGTTGTTTTCCCCTCTTTTTAAAAAAATAGTGGAGCAAGGGAACCATAGGGTCCTGCACCTCTGACTTGTATTGGCTGTCAGCGGTCTAACTTACGTAAAGATTTTATCTGAGAGTTGACTTGCGCATGAAAAAGGAGTGAGGAAATAATGAAAAATTGAGAGCCTAGATACAATATGCAGTGTTAAGCGAAGCAGTCTTGTAAAAGAGGTACCGTAATGTTGCATCCTTGTTCCCAGTTACAATTGCTGGCTTAAAGCATATACTGTAATGTAAAAATCAACGCCAGTCCATTTATTAGAACAGCATTACTGGGACAAGAGCAAATGGTATGGACCTTCCATGCACGTTGTGACTGATTGTGAGGCTTGTATTTTAAGGCAGTGATCTCAGTTTTCAGGTACCTGGCTTTAAAGAGCTTGAGAAACATAAAGCAGTTCTGGTCTTATTTGATTACAGATTTTCTCCATTAATTCAGCACATCCTTCATTCAATAGCCTTTGCAGATGTGGATATTAGAATTTACTATTTGTTCTAAATACTATTCTGTGGGGTAGATAATATTCATGTTTTATCATATTTGAGATTGTACGTTGTTTGGGGTCAGCAAGGGAGGACAACAGGCAGCCATTAGCTATTTAAGTACTGTACAGTGATACTTTGTATAAAGGAATTAATTAATTCCATAGGAATGCAGTGAAAACAGAGTAATCCCTAATCGCGACCATTTTTATGTTGTATGGATTTGCCCTATAGACAGTTCTGTTAAGCAAATTTCCCCTATCTCTGGAATTTTTTAGGTTGTACAGATTTTATGTTATACAAACTGTTTGTTATATGAAGGTCCACTGTATTTGCTCCTGTATTTAATGCTGTTTAATAATGCAGTACTTTAGATGCCATGGTCGGCAACACATGTTGGAAGCAAGAAAGGCAAACCTTTGTGTCTTTTGTTTTGTATTGTTTTCTTGGAAAGACTAACATGGCTACCCTGTCTGAAACTTTTACATAAGATGCAGTATATTCAGATAGATAGTTCTTTATTCTGATCAGTCCAAAGGCCCATGGTTTTTGGTTTTTCCAAAAGATTAGTTATGAGTTAATATTGAGGGTTATGTTCTTTTAAAAGACACAGAAAAATGAAGGGATGACTAGGGAAGAGGAAAGGGGTGTAGGGGTGAAACAAATGCGGGAATCAGTTGCTTATGTTATATACTTTTAGTTTTAGTTAGATAACCATGAAGCTGTCCTGTTCTGGTGGAGCTGATTGTTTCATCTAGTTCAGTGCTGGCGAACCTTTGGCACTCCAGATGTTTTGGACCACAACTCCCACAGTCCGTTGTCATTGGAAATACAGGCTCGGAATTCTGGGAGTTGTGGTACAAAACATCTGGAGCGCCAAAGGTTCACCACCACTGATCTAGTCTAACATGGTCTTCTCTGGATGGCAGCAGCTTTCCAGGATCTGAGGAAGGGGCCTTTCCTAGCTGAACTCAGCTAAATGCTTTCAACTCTTGCAAATGCCAGGAAAAACAACTTCTCCCCCTGACTTCTTGGAGTCTTCTAAGTTATCTTTGGTTGTGTATGAGGAAATGAGTTGGTTTCCAAGTCAGCAGCCATTGCTTCCTGTTAGAGATGGGCACGACTCAGCAAAATTTTCGTTTTCTTTTTCATTTTGTTTCGCAACAAAAACGAAAATGAAAAAAAAAATTCGGAACCAAAACGACAACGGTAACTAAACGAAATTTTGCTGTGTTTTTCGTTTTCGTTACGGCAGACACATTGCATTGAAAAGAATGCTAACGAAACGTAATTTTTTCGTTTTCGTTTTCATTTTTTTCATTTCATAACGAAAACGAAAATGAAAAATGTGCAAAAAAAACCCCCGAAAAACGAAAACGGACCAAAACGAACCCTAAACGAAAAACGAAAAATTATTTTTTTGAGTCGTGCCCATCTCTACTTCCTGTATGAAAGCTCTGTCATGAGGCATCCTTCTTAGGGGGGAAAAGGTAAGAGTCTGTCACTGTTCAGTTGCATTTGCTATGTTTACTTTCTAGGCCATGCTACTCCATGGTCTTGTAAGAAGTTTAGAAACTTGCAAAGCATGGCTTGTCTGGGGCAGACACAGATCATGTAACAACCAGAGCCAAGGGTTGTAATTCGTCCTCTTTTTCATGTAAACATTTCCAGAAAATCTCATTGTATGAGTTACTTCCCTTCCTAAAATCCCAAAAAGGAAACAACTCGCTCTGTAGAGTAATCCAGATTTGAAGATGGCAAAACAGCATTTTAAATGGAATAAATGGGTTTATTATGGAGTTTGTATTTTAGATCAGTTGATAGGGCAAGGTCATCACCACCACAACCACCACAATTTTCAGGACTGCAGTCTACATATCAATTACCTTCTGACACAGTTTGCCAGGATTTATAGATACAAATACAGCCCTGCTCTGTATCCATAACCAAGCCATTGTCTTTCAGTGCCTCAGTTATTCCTGCTATACTGGAATTATTAATTGTATCTTCCGAGGAACTGAAATCAACAGCTGTAGTTCATACAGGTTAGATAGACCGTAATCAATGTTATGTTATTGAAATTGGAATGAAGGAACAAAGTGATGGAATGTCCTGTCCAGTGGTAATTTTTCAAGCCTCAAAAGCTAATGTTATCTCTAGGTTTAAAATTATGTTTGATTGACTCATTAAAAATTAACATTTTGAGCCTATCGGACACTGCTATGAATATTTAGAAAATATTTGACCATTTCAGCTAAATGTTTTGCATGTGGAATAGATAATGCTTTCCTGCAGTGTACAGTGATGACTTTTTGTTGGTTGAATGTATCACATGGTATTAATTTGAAAAGTCTTTGATATTTTATTTAAAACATATGTACTTTTAAACTAAGTGTCTCCAACTTTGAACCTGTTTGATTTGGTCCTGTGTGCCTCTACTGTGGCTAAGAGTCAAACTACAAGGCTGGCAAGATAATATTCACCATTCTGGTTTTGGTCATCAGAAAGTCTTGCTATTTACTCTGAGGACAGACGTGCCTTCTACTGATGCCAACTATAAACAAAAAATTGGGGCATAAAGTCAGTTTATAGTACTGCCCAGGCGTAGCACGGACCCATTGATCTTCACACAGCCAGGGAGGCTTGCAATGCAAGCAGTGGGGGCGATCCACCTCTGCTACTTGCCTTCCAAACTGCCTGGCTGGGCAAACATGCATCCACCCCAGGAGCTCCTTGGGGGAGATGCATGTTCCTGCAGCCCAGGTGCCTTCAAAGGGAAGTGCTTACCTCCAAGTAAGCGCTTACTCAGCGCTTCCCTTCCCAGGCACTGGGACTTCTCCCTCAATCAAGGGCAGCTGAAAGCTGTTCTCTGCTCCCCTCAGCTGATTTTGACCGGTGGGACCTGTCAAAGCCAGCTGTCTGGCAGGAAAGCAGAAAGCAGCCTTCGGCTGACCTTCATTGAGGAAGGTTGAGACAGCCTTCCCATAGGAATGCATTTGCCAAAAAGAGTATGGTTTTGTTTAATCCATTACCTCTGGAACAGATTAATTGATTTTCAATGCATTCCTATGGGAAACTGCTGTTCAACTTACGAATATGCCTTTGGAACAGATTAAAAACATAAGTCGAGGTGCCATTGCAAATTCATACATAAATCCTTACTATTGTCTTATATTTTGAATATGTAAGAATTTGAGGGCATATTTCCAATATACTTTTCTTTCTCAGATTATTTTAGGAGTGAAACTGCCGTCTTTGAAGAATTGGTGGTTGGAATTGGTGATAGCCTTGAGCTCCCGTGTAATACTCCAGCTTCCTCTGTGTCTGCCTTCTGGTATAAAGATGGTTTAGAGCTATTACCCACAAACCGGTCTCAGATTGGCCAAAAACTGTTGAAGATTATCAATGTGTCATATGCTGACTCTGGGCTGTACAGCTGTAAACCAAGGCACTCGGCTGAAATACTCAGGAACTTCACAGTACGAGTGATAGGTGAGTGAACAATGTTCTGTTATCTCTCCAGTGTTCACCTAAAACAACAAATTTGTCAGTACTTACTTGATGCCCCCAAGTCAAAATGTGTTTTGACAGGTTTTCTTTTAGTCTTAAACTGGCCTGAATCAGAACTCGGAGATCAATGTATTCTTGACCATATATAATGCTGTTCAGTACATTTTGTCTTCCAAATGAATAACAAAGAAACTAAACAGTTTTGCTCTGGAATGCTTGCTGTAAAACAAATCTGTTGTGGGTTTATCGTGGTACAGGTGAATAATTTCTCTGTTCTTGTGCACCAGTTGCAGCTAATTTTCCCATGCTCATTGAAACACGTTGAGATGCCCCATTGAAAAAAGGATCAGTCATATGAGATCATTTGCTTCTACATGAGAGAGAGTGAACCAGGGCTTTTATTCTGCCAACACAAGTATTTACCAAAAAGAGTATGGTTTTGTTTAAGAAACACATTACGGTATATTTCATATTTTAAAAAATGGATGGGAGTGAGAATCTGAATGGTGGCTTAACTAATTTAATTAGTTAATTGTTTTAAATTGTTGTAGTTTAATTACATTTTAATCTGTAATTTGTGTTTTTTAGTATTACTCATTTTAACATTGCGACCACCTTGGGGCCTCTCAATGCGGGAAAAGTGAACCTACAGATTAAACTTACTTACTTATTTACTTATTTACTTACTTACTTAAAGAAGGAAGGAAGGAAAGTTACCCCACAAAATACAATATAAGTGGTCAAAATATTCGGCTGATTTTTTTTTTTACAGCAAAGTTTCACCATGTGAAAAAATGCACAAAAATGTGTGTAATCTTGGATACCATGGAAAAAACTTTTGAAATTATTTTGCTGTCACCTGCAAGAATTCACTAAGCAAAAATGTGCTTACTTCTTGTAGACCATTGGAAACAGAAACATATTTTCTTCTCCAATCATAAGATTAAGTATCACTTTACCCCGAAAACTCACCCCTGCCTTTGGGAGGGAAAGACACAGTTAGGAAGAGGAATACCACTCTGCATCTGAGTAGTTCCATGTAGACATGGCCATTTTGTTTTGGAAGGGATCTGGTTCCGAAACAAAATACGACAGAACAGCTGCCATTCAATACCTTCCAGAACGAAATCAACCAGTCTCTTACCTTGTTTTGGGTAGCGCGGGGCTAAACTCCAATGAGGAAGCAGCCTCGGACGCATCATCTTTCACTCTCCCTGATGCTTGCCAATCAGACAGGGAGGCAGGATGATGCATTTCCCTGTACAGCTCCTGATTGGCCAATGCCAGGGAGAAGAAAAGGTGATGTTTGGAGGCTTCTTCCTTGTTTTAGTTTAGCCCCGCACAACCCCAGTGCAAGGTAAGGGATTGGTTGATTTTGCTCCTCCGGTTCTGAACGCCATCTGGGCTCCTGTGTTTCGTTTCAGAAGCTGACCACATCCAAAATGAAAAGTCCATCTCTAGTTCCATGCCTATGTCATCTTTGCAAAGATATAATTTATGCCTCATGCATTAGCAATTCTTTCATCCCACAGTGTTTCTGCAGCAGTCATGTCTGTCTTGTAATGTTTGCAGAAAAGATATGTGTAGAGATAATACATAATCAGAGACCTCAAACAGGTGAGGTCTCTGCAAGCTTTTCTTCTTTCTTTTTGTATAGGAAACAAGCGAATGGTGAGACAAAGTTCAGTTCTTACACCCAATGGGCAGCACAGATTTTTTTTGTTTGCTCTATCCTTTTCCTTTTTCTTCTGCTTGCACCCAGTACAGGGAACAATTCCTTTAAATACAGAGAAGGAGTACTGTATTTTATGTTAGAACTGGTCATTCAGAAATAGGCTGCTATAACCTATACAAAGAAGAGAGAACAATGGAGAATTTCTCTGCCATAGAGAGAAATATGGATATGAGTGATGAGTGGTATTGTTGAGTGGTTGGCCCCTTGGAGGGTTCCTGGTACCAGTCAGCTGTGGTACTTACTCAAGTTCCAGGAAGCTATTTGGCCTTTCTGGCAGCTTTCTGCTGCATGTCTCTCTAGTGCGTATCACAACAGGTAGAAAAAGGTGATCCGCTGCTGGGAGTGGGCAAAGCTGAAATCTGGTTGCTGGTTCCATACTGTTGCAATACAGTAGTCCCCTGCCACATCGCACCCTAAATATTATGGTTCTGCTGTATCACAGGATCTGCCACCCCCTCCTCTTTGGTAACAGCTGCCCTCGTGGAGGCCTCCCAACCAGGGTCTGGATGTTTCCACTGCGACCGCTGCTGGGGCTGAAGCCCTCTGCTGAGAGGCATGGGCTGAGGCATGGAAGATGAGAAGCAGCCATAGCCACAAACAGCCACCATCGGCCTTTTCCCTTGCCCACCTGCTTGCTCACTTGCTGGCCGGCTCCTTCCCTCGCCCTTCCTTCATTCCCAGCCAAAAAGCGGTCGATTGAGCAGGCAGGCAAAGGAAAAGTCAGATGGTGGTGGTGTGGTTGAGAATGGACCCCTTTTGCCTCAACCTTAGCTGGAGCGATGGCGGTGACTTCTCCATTTTCCCTCCTTCCATTGCCCTTCCTTTGCTGAAACAAAAGGAGTCCATTTTCAGCCATGCCACCCCATCTGCCTTTCCACTTGCCCACCTTCTTGCTTGCTCGCTCACTGGCCGTCTCCTTCCTTCTTTCCCAGCCATGCCACCATGCCGGAAAGCTGTCAAGCAAGTAGGCAACTGAAGCGAAAGGCGGGATGAGAATGGACCCCTTTTGACTGAGCCTTAGTTGGGGCGGCAGTGGCGGCAGCTTCTCCTCCATTTTCCCTCCTTCCCTCATCCTTCTTTCGCTTCAGCCGGCTGAGGGGAAAGGGTCCATTCTCACCACCCCTGCCTGCTTTTCCCTTTGCCCGCCTGCTCACTTGACAGATTTTCAGCCTGGCAGCACGGCTGGGAATAGACCCTTTCCTTCAGCTAGCTGAGGCAAAAGAACAAAGGGAGAGGGAAGGACTGCCTCCGCACCCTGCCGCGGCCACAGAGGAGGCCTCCAGAGCCGACCTGATATGCAGACACCATCACCATGACGGCATCCGCATATTGCGGATTTTCATTTATTGTGGGTGGTTAAGGAACATAAAATTAAGGGGTATCGTATACATGGAAGTAAGCCCTTCCGAGGGTGGGGTAGGGGAGAAGCCAAAACGACCTTGCTGCTTCCTTGATGTGTTCTGAAGACTCCTCTCTGCTGTGTTTCTGCAAGGATTGGAGCTTTTGTTTTTGCAGGCAAATATTGGGGGTGGAGCAACCCATTAAGAAGTTCATTTTCAGCCAAAAAAGAAGGGTCTGATCCTATAAGAACAAAGCAGAGAGGAGGGCAATCAAGCTCTCCTGGAAAGAAAACAATAAAACACCCCTTGCTGTTTCCTTTCCTTTCCAGGAGCGCTTGATTGCCTTTCTCTCTGCTTTGTTCTTATAGGATCAGACCCTTCTTTTTTGGCTGAAAATGGACTTAATGGGTTGCTCCACCCCCAAGCATTTCCCATTAATGTTCTTGATTTGGGGGTCTTAAAAGTGGGGGTGCCTGATATGCAGCAGTGCCTTATAGATGGGGAAATACAGTAATTCTGAAATATTTTAGTATGATACAGTAAGCCAAAGGTTAATTTTGAGTGTAGTAGTAGTAGTAGTAGTAGTTAGCAGCAGCAGCACCACCAGCAGCAGCAACAACAACAACAACATGATGTCAAGACAATCCCGATTTTTCAGGGTTTTCTAGCCATAATGTACTCAGAATGGGTTTACTATTCCTTGCTTCTTTGGCACACTGAGACTATGTAATTATAGTTTCTTACTAAGATCACCAGATGTTGCCAATAATAAATTAAAGTGTATGTCATCATAATTCAACAACATTGCTGCTAATAATGAGCAGATGCCACTTAACGGAGAAGTAAATGTGGCAAATATTTAATTAACTACCATGTTTGATGTTGTTCTTTTTTAAAACAAGAAATACGGCATACACAGTAAACAGTGGAAGAAATCAACCTTTTTGCTTGGTTTTGTGAGACAAATTGAGAGAAAAACAACAAAAAAAGTCAATGTAGCACTATTTGTGTGAATTGTCCATATTTTGTCATGTATATATGCTCCGTCAGATTCTTGGGTTTATTATATTTTTTGTAAGTGGTTGCATTACAATTAACAACATCAAATCTTGCTCAGTCTATTTTACCTCGGGCTGTTGTGCTTTGAGGATAGTATAGGGAGAAGAGCCATAAGCTTAGTGGAGAAAAAATTGGCTAGAAATGCTACTATTAAGTAAATTAATCCATATACAGTCACACACACCCCGCCATTTCGTAGTTCAGGTACTGTGGTCCCACTACATCGCAGGATCACAGTACCTGCACCTTGGAGCCGTGCGGGGGGTGGCGGGGGTGATCGGGTCATTCCGTGGCCCCTGCTCCTGTGAAAAGCCTCAGAGCCACGCGGGGGCGGCGGGGGGCGATCGGGTCGCTCCGCGCTGCCCCCGTGCTCCTCCGAGACAGCCTCGGAGCCTTGCAGGGGGCAATCGGGTCGCTCCCCCCTGCCCCCAGGCTCCACCCCACCCACTAACACATATCACGGATTTTCATGCATTGCGGGTGGGGTGGGTCGGTGGGGGGTGACTGTATAGCCATAAGGCCCACTGAACACAGAAGGACCAATTTCAAAATAAATTTGAAATGGATTACCTGGTTACGCTAATGTGCTGTAGTGCTAAACTAGACCACAAACACTTTACTTGAGGAGAAGATCCATTGAATCTCTGCTTGTGCGGATTTGAAATAAATGAAGGCAAACACATGAGTTTTAGTTTAATTTCATTAGCTTTGCAGTACAAGGCTAAGAGATGTTTAAACATGCCATAAATAAAGTAAAATTAATGTGAACTATTGGGGGGGGGGTGTCACCTAATTATTTAGAACAGAGATGCCAGGAATTCAGCTTGGGACATCTGGCCACAAGAGATGCACTATTGCTTTGATTTTTGCAACCACTAGCTAGTATTCTGTTGGTGATTTATACTTGTGTAAGGAAAATTGCACAAATCTCAGTGGTAAATTCCTGCTTAGTCACAAGATGCTGATCTGCACTCCTTGCAGTGCAAGATTGGATGTGTGTGTATTCAGGATTGCAGACAGCAACTTGGCTGCCAAAGCATAGCCATTTCCTCTATGCAACTGTGAATCAGCAATAAGATTTTGTCCCATGCTCTTTAATTTTGAGTTGCGGGGCAGAGGACGCAGTTATTCAGTAGCAGAGAGAAATCAAAATTTCGATTAAATATTGTTTAGCCTTGATTTGACAGCTGTCACTTGTGCCTGTATGCCATTTTCTGTGCTCGATCCTGTGGTGTCGACAGTATGAACTAATTGAAGGACAACTCTGTATGTTCATTCTCACCTGCCCTTTGAGCTTATTGATGCTTAGTGATACTTAATTGCCTATTTTCTGCTAACCTTTATTAACTGGGTATTCTTAAGTAAACGTTCATGGCAACCTGTGAGGGATGTGGGTTCCTTACTTTGGCAGGGGGCTTAGACTTGAAAACCTTGAGTCACACCCATCTCTGCTGTACTGTGATTCCAAACGTTGAGTCCAGGGATTTCTGTAAACCGGAATTGGGAACTGCCACAAACAAAAGAGAACACAGTTATTTGGGAAATTTTCTAGCCAGGTTGGTGCTAGAATTATATTGTATTCGGGCTTCATGCAGAGAGTGTATTAATGCTTTTGGACATTTATTTGCCCAGGCCCAATTAATTAGAAGTAGAACCTGATATTAAAACTTTGAATTCATCAGTGACTGCGCACAGGTTCCTTTTGTGGTTAGCTGCTGAGTCCTTGAAATCAGCCAGGCTTGGCTGCTCTTTTTAGTTTCCAGTAATGTTTATCTTATTTCCATCCCTCATATTTTTAGGCAATCTAGTCCTGTATAGAGAGCATTTTGCACCCTTTTGCAGCCCCTCAGTTCCCTCAGCCTCCAGAGAAACACAAATGGTTTACATTGAAACATTAGCACTTAATTCACAATAGTTTAGTGGTAACAAGTTTTCACCTGTAAAGTACTAAAAATAGTGCATTTCGGCATATACATATTTCCACACCCTCAATGTTGTATTCGGTTGTGCTTTCTAAAGAAATTTGAATTTCAAAAATCTCATTAGAGGAGAAGGCATGAGATAGCAATAATACCTTGAGATATGTTCTTGTTAGAGCAGACAGAATGTACCAAGTCCAGATCGCCGTAAGGGGCAAAAAATATAATTTTGCATCTCTTCTCATTTGTAGTTCTGCCAAGATTTAATATGCCCTGATCTTATCAACTTAAAATTCTGATAGTGTATATATCCCTGGCCAAGGCAAGCAATGCTATTTTTTTAAGTAAAACTTAAGTAAAACTTTTAAAACATTTACAGTTCACATATTAAAGCTAATTGGGTACAGTCACAACTAGGAATGCTAAATAACTAGAATGTGCTAATTAAGGTAACTAGGAAGTAATTTAACAAGTTTGCTTATAATATTGATCTTTTTAAAAATTCCTTCTGAGATAATTAATTTAAAAATATTTCAGTAAAAATGTATTTTTCTTAGGCCTAAAACAGATTACCTCTCTTCAGGAGGCAATCCATCATTTGTTTGTTTTCCTTTTTAAGTTTCTTTGTAGAATGGTTAGCCAGTTAAATATTTATTCAGCACATTTGAAAAGTTTTGAAGCTCACTTATGACTGTGAGTTGGGAACAATTTGTTGTGTTCTGTTAAATAATGTTTCCCTGTGGTATCTTTAAATCTCTGTTGTAATGTTAACTTACAGTTGTATCCTCCTGTGGCTCTCATTTTGTCCATTGTGAATGCGCAGTCTGTGTTGCTGTTCTCTCCCCAAAAGGCTTGCTTTCCGCAAGGCAGCCATTTCCCGCAATCCTTCTAGTAGCATAGTCAATTATCCACCTCCTGGCAGATATCATTTGGTCTGTATTCCTGCATTGAGCAGATGTCATGATTCTACAATTAAATTCTGTGATTTGCAAGGAGGGTCCTACACTGTCTTTTTAAAGAAGACCAAGCTAAATAATTGGGCACTTCTTTCTTTTTCTTTGTCTGTTATCATTTTCCCATCCCCATTGAGCAGCTGAGCTACTGTTTCTTTTCTCTGTCTTTTTGCTACACATGTACTTGAAGGATGCTTTTTTTCTTTTCTTTTATGATTTCCTATTGACCTCAGCTCATCATTATTTTTGCTTTGAGGCCTGACCTATGTACATATAGTTTTCTGTTCGTTTTCAAATTTTTAAAGGGGAAAAATGGCTACACAAGCCAGGAATTCTTAGGAAGGGCTATACTTGACAGATTTTGCCTTTCGAACAGTTTTTCTTAATGAAATTCCCAAAGCAAAATAAGTCCCAAACATATTTTAGGGAAGGAAGTGAGATTTGTTAAGGCTTTCTTACTTTTCGGAATAAAATTGAAGTATGAAAGATGAATCTTCAGGTATCATGGCTGTTTGGATAGAGATGTTTGGAAGCTAATTGTCAAAGTTGACTCACTTGCATATTTTAAAGTGTTATTTCTAGAAGTATATTATGAGGAAACTGTGGTGTGTAGTAAGAACAGAGATGCTTTAGTTAGGTAATGTAGCTAGATGTCATCACAATTTTAATTACTTTGAAAATGCTTCATAATAAAGAACAGCAAAATAATAAAATAGTATTTAAGATGTTTTCAGGGTCAGAAAGTAAAGCACAGAAATGTGATTGTTTCTTTTCCTTGTCATCCCATGTGGTGGACAGTGAAGTCCATGTAGCACATGCCTCACATAAAACAGGGAGTCCTCTAGGCCAGTGTTTTTCAACCACTGTTCCGCAGCACACTTGTGTGCCGCGGAATGTTGCTGGGTGTGCCGTGGCGCGCGTCCGCGGAAGGGGGCGAGAGCAGGGCAAGGCAAGGCGGAATGGGGACTGGTCTTCCCCCTCCGGCTTCGTGCGCCGCTGCCGCGGGGAAGAAAAAGCGAACGGACTTGCCGCCCGGACGGAAAACAGGAAGGGAGGGCAGGGGGGAAGCATGGCTCGCAGCGACTGGGAGCGGGGCCAGCGCAGGAAGTGTCCAGCGGCCGAGCGGGAGGACGGGGGGGACGAGGAGAACCGGGAAGGGCGCAGCGTCCCTGCGTTTCCTCCCTACCTGCGCACACCTGTGCGCACACACCCGCAGCCAACTAACGGGGCATCTTTGGCGGGAAAAGGAGCCGCTCGCTCCCACCCGCAGTTGGCTGGCCGGCCGGCTGGCCGGCCGGCTGCAGCACGCAGCGCTCGGAGCAAAAGCGGGCGAACGAGGGCCACCCTCCGCTGGTCCCGCGGCCGTTCCCGACTCGGAGGTGGCGCCCGTGCGGCGGCGCTTAAGAGCGCTCGGCAGCAGTGGTGCTGGTGTTGTGGGGGCCGCCCCTTTGCTCCCGTCAGGCGCCGCTTCCCCTTCCTGCGCGCCCGCTGGCCTTGAACGAGCCCGGGCGGACTCCTTGGGCGCATGGACAAAGGACGCCCGCCAAGAGGCTCTTGCGCCGGCCGGCGGATGACCTCCCACCCCGCGCGCGCGCTCCCGCCGGCCAGTCGCCCCCACACGCTCACCGGCGTTATTGAGGAGGAGGAGGCGCTGGAGGCGAGCGCTGTTGTGGTGGCGGCGCAGGGCGTCGGCGGCGTCCCGGGCCACACGCTGCAGCCCCTCGTCGGCGGGCAGGGCCTGGACGTGCAGCTCGCCCTCCAGGGCACCCGCCGAGTGCGCCGCCAGCAGCAGGAGCGAGCCCGGCACCAGGCGCGCCGCCAGCAGCCGTGCCACGCTTCGCCCGAAGCCCCGCGACGCCCCCATCACCAGGCACGCCGCATGGCCCAGGCCCGGCCCCGACGGCGCCTCCAGTGGGTATGTGGGTGTGGGCTCGGGCTCGGTGGGTGTGTGGGTGTGTTGGGCTTCCTGGTGCTGCGGGTGGCCAGCGCCCCCCCCCCCGCCGCGGGACCCCAAGGTTGCCCGCCCGCCCAGCGCGTCCTGCAACCACGCAGCCCATCATCCCCAGGTGCAGGGGGGTGGGGGTGGTCTGGAGCCACGGCTCAATCTACTCCTCCCCCCCCCTTGTTAATTTTTTTAACATTTTCTAATGGTGGTGTGCCTCGTGATTTTTTTCATAAAGCAAGTCTGCCTTTGGCCAAAAAAGGTTGAAAAACACTGCTCTAGGCATTTGCATGCACCATGATATGATTTATTAAAGCAGTTTGGGTTCCAGAATAGCAAAGATGTATCATATGAAATCATGGCATGGGCCAGATCCTATACAAGTGACCCTTGCATCACTTTGTAGAATCTGTAGAATTTCCCCTTGAATGTTGTCTCATCTCTCTGGACATTAACATCCACTACCAAATTCTGATTTGATCCATTTCTAAAATTGGCCAGCAACTCTCTTTAAAAAAAAAACAATTAGAAGTGTGTTCTTCATTTTAAAAAAATAGCTATTTCAATCTAAAATTGGTCTGTATGTTGTAGGAAAGTGTAATTAGATCAACCATCAAACTTTTAATCTCTGCCTCATCTTCCTTAGGAGGTACAGGTGGTGGTGGTGTCGTGGGTCTGGAGAACATGGAAATGAAAACCCACTGGTAGTGGCAAGGTTAAAACCAGCCCTTAAACATTCCATGGACCTTGAAAATCCTGAGAAGGTCGCCACAAGTGGAAAATTAATTGCAAATAATGCAGACCCACATGCAGATATTCACATATATGCCCCACATGCCTGTACTGCACACACAATGTGATTTCATCTATGAGTATTTGAAAATAATTGGAAACAGAGACTGCAAGAATTTACTCTATCATGACTTAATGTTTGTCACTAAAATGCACACTGGACAGATCAACTTGATGAATAGTTTATTTCAGATCTATATGCATATTTTTAAAGTTGTGTGTGGTGAGAATTGGTACACATTGTATGAAAATCTGAAAATTGCAAGATTGGTTGAGCTCATGTCAGTTGATGTGATCATATACTGTAATAAAAATAATTGAAAGAAATAGTTCAGAACATTTCTTCCAGCAAACAAAATATCTTATTTTTCTCCCCCCCCTTTCTGTTTTAAGAATCTCCATCTTCAGGTGATGATGAAGAAGATGAAGATGAAGATGAAGATGGGAGTAAGTATCTTAAGTTTGGGACACAGAGAAAGGAAGAAATAATGTTGTGTTTTGTAGGTTTAACCATGTGCCTCTGACACTTGGCTTTTCTTGTATCTAGCTGTGAGATAAAACACCTAATTTTGACCATTTTTTTCTGGGCTTTGTTTTATTGATATGGGGGGGGGGAGATGTCTTTCCACCCTCCCTTCATTTTCCCCTCTTTGTGATATTACTTCACTGGAACTACCCAAGAAAGCAGACGGGGGCAGTGCTGTCCTTTGTTTGGTATCTGTTCTGAATTTTTTTCAAGACTAAGCTTGAAAAAACCCCACCAGTCAGCAGGATTACTGTGGGGTTAGGCTATTGAAACCTTGTGGGGGGAAAGCCAGGTCTTAACTTGTCCCCTGAACCCAAGGAGGGAAGGGTCTAGTCGTACCTCAGGTGGGAGCGAGTTCCAAAGTAATGGAGCAACCACCGAGAAGGTCTGGTTTTAAGTAGCAGATTTTCGAGCCTCCCTCAGGGGCTTATTTCTTCTGCTCTGAAATCTTTGTGTTCTTTGTGGTTCTTGGCTCCTCAGCTCAAGATTGGGCTGAAGATATAGGTAGAGTGTGTGCATCCAGACTGTGAGAGGGTCTTCCCCGATGATCTTCTGATCTTTCTGCTTAATTATTTTGAGGCTACTTTGGTGTCATTTCATTTTGGTTTCAGCTACCATTCTACATAAGGGATCACCTTCCACATCTACTGGCATGTTTCTGTAGCTGCTGTTTTGTGTCCACAGTTGCTCCTTATTGGACCCGTCGTGAGAGAATGGAGAGGAAGCTCCTGGCTGTCCCTGCTGCAAACACCGTTCGCTTTCGTTGCCCGGCAGCTGGCAATCCACCTCCTTCCATATACTGGCTGAAAAATGGCAAAGAATTCAAAGGAGAGCATCGTATTGGGGGTATCAAAGTAAGGCATCCATGGGCTGTCTTGAGTTGAGCCATTCCTGTGGACAATCTCCACAGTACAGCTTTTGCTCACTGAGCAGTTGTAACAGATACTCCCCTCCCTGTTTAGTACATTTTTAAACTGGCTGCATTTTTAGTTTCTTAAATATCTTTCAGACAATCTGCTTCACAGGGACCTAACATAATTCTGTGAGGTCTACTGTTGCCTTATTAACATATTTAGTAGTCTTATAATGACATTGATGGAATGTGCTTCATGGGAGAAAAATTGTGCTGAGTTGAATGGTGTAGTGCTAAGTTGAAGAAGCAGGTGAACTATTATGAATGTCCGTACAGGTGCACTGCCAGGAGAGGTTCAAAATGCAGTCTGGAGTAGTGATTCTAGTTTATTTCTGTAAATGTGAAATATGGATGCACCGTCTCCCACCAGAGAGCAGCAGTAAATAGCAAAATACCCAGCTTATTAGGAACCATGAAAGGTCATTGAATGGTAAGCTGGCAAAAAACAGGACTTCACAGTAGAGAGTTGAAAAGCAGTATTTAATTATTCCATCAGGTAAATTCAACAATAGATCATTATTGTGTCTTCCCCCCTGCTGGGAGTCGCACAATCCACAAGTCTTCCATTATAGATGCCTCTCCTTCCTCCCCCATTTAAGTTACCTTGGTGGACTCATTTATGAACCTGCATTTCCAATACTGGGAGTTTTAGGGAAAGTGAATTTTATAGGAAGTGAGCACAATGTTTGGCTGCTAAGTAGGTGCAGTTCAGCATCTCAGCCATTTTGGCAGAGAACTGGTCTAGTTTCACATGGCTTAAATTCACTGCAGCAGTCTTACTGTTCATGAGATGTGGAAAGAAAGGCATGAGTGAAGCAACATGTGTGACTAAACTTGTTCAGGAAGATGACAATTTAAAAGACAAGCCTGAATAATTAATGATTATCCCCAGTGAGCTGTTTTCACACACTTACAGGTAGTACGTGATCCAATTAGTATAGAAACTTTGAAAGGAGGTTTCTTGAATTCAGAGTTTAGGTGACTAGGTTTAATGTGGCTTCTAAATTATCCACCCGAACCATTGTGTTTCATTTGGTATTTTGCATTTGCAGTGGTGTGCAAATGTTTCAGTACTGAAACAAACTGGACATGAAATCCTCTTCCAGGACAAAGAGGTACTGGATAACGCTACCAATCACTATGTCAGATTACACAGGGAAGCCATTGAAATCCACAAACATAAACACAGTTTCAACAAAAAGAGAATAAAGTCTAAAAATCAGCAAAGCCTGGCTTCTAGTAGTGAAAACTACGGTTTGCAAAAGCTCAAAGCTCAATGATTTCCACCCCGCCAGAAGCAACAGTGATCATTTCACGCAATAGAACAGCTAACGACACCCATCAAGGATCGCTGCCCCCCACCCAATTGCAGTGAAACTTCTTAATTAATCCCTTCATCACAATACAATGACTAACACTTCTTCTCCTACATAGGACAAGTTTCCTCTTTCCCACAACTGTTTCCCACAACAGTCTCACTCACTCTATACCCCAGAGCACAGAGAGAACTCCTAGTTCCCTGAGCTCCTTGGCTTCTGAAGATGCCAGCCCAGAGTCTGGCAAAATGTCAGGAAGAAAAACTTCCAGAACATGCCAAACAGCCTGAAAAACTCACAACAACTATTAGATCCCAGCTGTGAAAGCCTTCAAATTTCAATTTATTCCTTTAATTTTCAATTTATTCCTTTAAGTTCTAAATCCTCTTTATCCAGCACTGTGTGTGTACGCATGTGTCTAAGAGAGAGTGCATTCCTGGAAATTGCTTACATGTGCTAAAGCATATATTCATGACTACTTTGACATAAGAAATTGCTTCATGGATATTCTGTTTAGATCCTATACTGTATTGCCCAACCCTAGACTGATGAACAGTAGTTTTCTCAACATAGGAAGATATTTTTATTGAGATAGTGAACTGTGAAATAATCTTTCTATATGGGCTCATTATGGAAGTGAATTGCTCAGATTGAGTCAATTCTTTATTATCTCAAAACTCTTTTATTGCATCAGAATTGTTAATTTGAAGACCTTCAGGAAACTTCATCCTTCTCCTGTATTCCACATCACTTTTTTTCTGGGAGGGACACCACAAACAAGAAAAATCTGCACGTCTTTCCCCCCCCCTTTCCACAGTTACGGCATCAGCAGTGGAGTCTTGTCATGGAGAGTGTGGTTCCATCCGACCGAGGCAACTACACGTGTGTGGTGCGAAACAAATATGGTGTCATTTGGCATACTTACCAGCTTGATGTTCTTGGTAAGCATTTTATTTGTCTGGCATTTGGAATAATAAATACATGTTCCTGTGAGGGAACATGTGAGCCCTTCCTGTAAGGGTAACAGAGAGGATTTGGCTGGAATTGTTTGACTTATCTACCACAAACCTCTGAATCTAAGCAACACAGCATAAATGTCCCCTTTGTGTCCAGAACACCTCAGGTTGTCTCATAGACCGTTTATACAGTATTTCCATAGCAGACTGGTTAGGATCAGAACTTGGGAGTCATGCATTTAAATGTGTGTAAGTCATGAAAGCCAGTGGTGTTCGGTGTCCTTTGGGTTTCGGTCTCTTTTTAGATGATGAGACATCCGTCTTGTTTGCCTTGAAATCTATGAGAAACTCTTGCACTATTTGTCCATTATTTATCTGTATTATGTCTTCCACTGAGTATATCTGATGCTTCTTGAATTAAACCTTGTCTGAATATTTTCATGTGAATGCAGTTGATGTTTATTGGATGCCATGAGATAAAGTTCAGCGTAGAACAGTCTGGAATAATACATGGGATGTAGCTGCCTCTTTGTGGTCCTTTTGAGCCCTCACTCTCATTTTTTTCCCCTTAAAATCAAAGTATTGTACTCTGGGAAGTATACTGTAGTTCTTTACCAAGTACAGTTTTTGAACAAGCCACACTTCTTACATACACCTGGTCTGTTAGAAGGGTCTGGAGAGTGAAGACTTTTTGAAATGAAAACTGCAATGCCTGGCATTTGCCCTTCTGTAGGTGTGGGTGTTGCAGCCCATGGTTTGGGTCTCTGGAAGGAAGGAGTGCTCCCAGCCTCTCTGCTGTTACCCACACTTGGTGCAGAATAGTAAGCTGCCACCATTGTGTCACTTGTGTTGGGTGCCAGAGGCTACCTCCTATGTGGAATCCTTTCTCCAACAACATTTCTCCAGCCACATTCAGAGGTCTTCTTTAAGATGACGTTGTGGAGCTGTTTCCCAGTTAATTTAACTGGCAAAGAATAACCCTACTCTCCCTTCTTCTTTGTGTAGAAAGATCACCCCATCGTCCCATTCTCCAAGCAGGACTGCCTGCTAACCAGACCGTCGTGGTTGGGAGCGATGTGGAGTTCCATTGCAAAGTGTACAGTGATGCCCAGCCTCACATTCAGTGGCTGAAGCACGTGGAGGTCAATGGGAGCAAATACGGCCCAGATGGGACTCCTTATGTCACTGTCCTAAAGGTTGGTAAACAGCTGCGGTCTCAGTCTATGTTTGCTACATTCTAGAGAAGGGAAGTCTTTACTTCAGGTGCTGCATGGCAGGCACTGACATTTCTGGAGCCTGATTCCCTCATTATTAACATGAAAGGCATATATTGTATAGCATCCACAAAAAGTAATATGTTACCTTTGACGCAAATGGTGAGCAGTTATATTTGATTTTAACTCCTAAGCTGAATTTAATATTAAATGTTACAGGCTGCAGTAACATTTAACCTTACCTGTCTTGTAATAAGCTAGTGTAGGCGAGAGATAAAGCTGCAAATGGGAAAGTCCCCTGTCCTTGTCTCGCTTTGCCATAAACTCACACAGTAACCTGCATGAGCCTCTCACTCATGGCCCCAGCCATCCCATATCTGCAGCTAGTAATTAGTGACTTACCTCACACAATTCTTGTGAGAGTTTTTGTGACATAATCACTAGGTGGATCAGCTTTCTTCTAGCACCAGATTGGAACTGCGTTTTCCAAAACAGAATGGTTCAACGTTTATGGATGTCTCTGAATGTGGCTTTTGGGTTTCCTTAGCCTTTGCATCTCATTATTGAAAACTATAAAACACGCTGGATCATCTTGTCATTCTGTGTTAATCTTATCTACTTCACAAGGTTGTTGTGAGGAAAAGAGGGAGAAGGGAAGAACCATGTAGGCAATCTTATGTTCCCAAGGAGGAAAAACAGTGTCAGTATAAGCATTAAATAAAGGTCACTATCACACAAGGGAAATGTTCTCTACTTAAACCCCAGTTAGATCTTACCTTAAATTTGCAGTCACATGACATGCAAGCATTAACAAATCATTTACCCAGCCAGTGTTGTCATAACTGCAGCTCATTTCCCATTCACCTGGAGGCTTCTGTTATTTTAGTTCCGATGTGGTTAGATATATTCAAAGAAAAAGCAAAGTGGTCTGCTTATATACCGCCCCATACCACTTCGAGTAGTCTCTGGGCGGTTTACAGTTTTTTAATTATAGTATGCAGGCTACACATTTCCCCCTCAGCAAGCTGGGTACTCATTTTACCAACCTCAGAAGGATGGAAGGCTGAGTAAACAGTATGAGAAAATTCCTCCTGCCGTTCCCATTCCTTCCCCTGGCCAAGATCCTGAAAGCCTTCCTTCTTGCTTCCATGTGCCAAGGGGAGGCAAAGGCAAGCGGGATCTGTGTGCACTGTCAGGCATTCAGGGGTGGGAGCTGGGAGGAGGAGGAGGAAGAGGAAAGGGCAGGATGGAGGTTCTCCTTGACTCCTGAGAGTCAGGCCATGGTGGAGATGTCCCAGCAGGGCAGCGCCACAATGCCAGTGAAAAGGAGTTACAGCTACATGGGACAATCAAAAAAAGTGCCACCCTGAACAGTGGCATGTTGTCCTCACAAGACACACACACACACACACACACACACACACACACACACACTCCCCCCTTTTGGAGATTGAAGGGCTCCCTTTTGTCCCTACACTTGCCTCAGTGTCTCTAAAAGTCCCTCTTCCCTAAAGCCGATAAGCTCAAGACACACCCACATCACTCAAGCAGTAGCACTCCTATAGACCTAGAGCAGTGTTGGGGAACCTATGGCACAGGTGCCAAAGGTGGCACTCGGAGCCCTTTCTGTGGGCACCTGACATTGCCCCTTCACAGCCACCTGTATTCAGGTGAAACTGATGTATTGGCACTTTGTGAAAAATTACTGGGTTTTGAATCGCAATTTGGGACCTCGGTCTCTAAAACCTTAGCCATCACTGACCTAGAGCTTGAAGCAGGGAAGCAGGAGCCAGGGGTTGCCCTCGTCAACTTGGGACAATTTTATTTTCAGCAGAAGCACAGGGAGGTGGCTGCTTCACCTGCCTTTTTCTCCTTCTGGGTTTCCCAACACAATTTTGCTCCAGAGCAGAATTACCCTCCCTGTTTTTTCCAAACAAGAGAAAAATAATTCAACACCACAATGCAGCCAGCCACAGCAATGCACATTGAAGAAATGGAATTGGTAACCCCAAAAGACATTGGGGGACATTCATCTGAGTATGTATACCATGTGGCCACAACACACTAACAAAGGGATGGAAACTAGCATGAACAGAGGGGAGACAATTCCCTGTTGTGACCACTGCTGAAGCTTTCTCTTTATAGGCACTGATACCAAAAGTACAAAACATTCAGATAGTGTTACAGAAGACCAACAATAGCACAGAGACAGATATGTCATCAGCCTGTGAGAAATGGGCAGATGACCTGGACAAGTTGAACCAGGTTCTGTTCACAGGTCACAGTGCACCCCGAAGAAGGATCAGGGGCTTAGTTCCCGAGCATGCTTCACTTTATTTCTTCTCTTTAGGCGTCACCAAGCTCCTGACTAAAGTGTTTAGTAAGCACGGGAGTACTAGATGATGAGGCATATTAGCATATGGAACTGATCCTTCCAGGAAGGCCTGCTGGCCAACCTCAAGGCTGACTTGAAAGTGACACATCTCAGTTTGTTGTAATACTTCCAGACTAGTCAGGACAAGTAAAGCCTGAGAAATACAACAGTTAAGAAGGGGCCTCAAGATCATTGTTCTATAAGCCTGAGGAGTTTTGTGTTAAATAAGGGCTGCTTTTAGACAAGCAACAGCCATGCTTGTGTGGGTGTTGTGTCATTATAGTCGTGACCAATTCTTTGTGACCCCATGTCTATGGAGTTTTCTTGGCAGGAATACTGGAGTGGCTTGCCAGTTCCTACTCCAGGCGCCTACAGCACATGGTATTCCCTGGTGGTCTCCCATCCAAATGCTAACCAAGGCCGACCCTGCTTAGCTTCCGAAATCAGGCAAGAGCAAATGTGCTTAGGGCATTTTAGCAGGCACAGCAACAGCTGCAGAAGTCACTTTTTCAAAAGAGGGGGAAATGGGAATAGAAACATTAGATACAGCTCCCTGGGGTTGGGGGATGGTGGAATTATTTTACTTCTACATTTAAGCTGTTTCTTAGCTTCCACAGATCAGTTAGTAAATGAACTTATCTCTGAATGCAAAAAGATGCTTCATGGTGTTTTAAGCAGCCAACTCCTTTCCTGTGTGTAACGTGTAATGGAGAGATACTGCTTGGTTTACTGAAGTTCAGGTTTCTGTCTGTTCTGCAGTCTTGGATCAGTACAAACACTGAAGGTGATGCTAAACTAAATCTGTTCAAAGTGACAGAACAAGATGAAGGCGAATATCTATGTAGAGCGAGCAATTTCGTAGGCAGAGCCGAAAAATCTTTTTGGCTCCACATTCGCAAATCAGAACCAGGTAAACTCTCGACTCTGTCCCAAAGGTTTAGCAACTGCCAGAATAAGCATTAACATTTTAAGATGCTAGTTATGACATTAATTTTCATTTTATATTCCATAATACTGACTCATACTGTATTCGTTTTTTGCTCTTTCCTAACGTTTAGGATTATTTAATGCTTTTAAAAATCATTTGCAATGAAAAATTCCCACATGAATGGCTGCCAGTTAAATTCATGCTTAGTTAAATATTAATCATCTAACCTTTCACAAAGCCCCCCTTTTCACTTTCCTATTTTGTTATTTATTTGTGTTTTTTTTAAAAAAAAAACCTCGGGCCTTAGAATACTCTCGAGAACTGGGAAAGAGAAGATTTGAACTCCTTGGCAAACCTCTTTCTCTGTTTCCACCAGAACATTAGCTCAGTAATTGTCAAGTAAATACCCTGAACTATTAGTAGTGGCAAAGATAACAAGATGTTCATTTCCAAATAATGTTTCATTATAAGAAAAAAAGGATCCTGATTAATTTTTGCCCAGGGAGTGGTGTTGGAAGACAAATCTTCTTTCTGCCATCTTTCACTCAGTACATCAGCTGACTTTGGCTGCATTTTAATGGCGACGTCTTGATTTGTCATTTTCCTCTCCCCTCCCTGCCCCTCCTGCCCTCTCCCCTCCAGCTTTGCCTTACTAACCAAGAGGCAGTCATACTGTGGAGACAATTTTTCATTCTGATGCTTTTGTTGCCTGCGTTGTTAGTGGGACAGAGTAAGAGCCTGGTGAAGGGTGCTCTTTGCTTTTTATACAGCTGGTTGTGGTAAAGGATGACGACAGCCTACTGGCATCTTAAGAGTCTGCCGTTTGCTTTTGAAATTTGCCTGAGCTTGTATGTTACCTTCTCTGGGAATTTGGCTTATCCTCTGTGATTTTTTTCTCCCTTCCTTCTCTACCCCCTTCCCCAATAGACAGCAGGTGTTAACAAAACGGATAAGGAGCTAGAAATTCTATACTTGCAGAATGTTACTTTTGAGGACGCTGGGGAATATACTTGTCTTGCTGGGAATTCTATTGGGTTTTCACATCATTCTGCTTGGCTTACAGTGTTACCAGGTACTTTTGGTCTGTCACCTCTCCTTTTTCCTCTCAAAGGTGCCTTTGCACCATTTATTGAAATGCCAAGTGATTGAGCAGTAGATGAGTATCACTCCTTAAACAATGCACATTCAGGCAAGCATAATCATGTACCAAGAGCATAATGTAGAAGTTCTGGGCTATACAAGTGGTAGTTAATCATTTATTTCTCACTTCAAAAGACAGACTGCATCCTATTGGCAATTTGAAAGCAAATTCAAAATGGCAGCCATTTAGAAATTTGGCTGTAACACTGTTGTTGTTTTTTAACTTGGTTGCATATGCTCCAGTTTAAGCAGTCTTCTCTCCCATTTAGATGTGTTTATTTCATACAATTTACAGCTTGAACATTTGGCATTTCTAAAGCTTGATGTGTTGATCAGAATGCCATGTTATATCGCTGAATTTAAAGTTCTTCTTTGTCTTGACTGATGCCTGAATTTAGTTTTGGAAAACATGAAGGCCTTATGGCTGAAACCCTCGAAGCCTTGTATGTGTTTGATAGACGTACCTGATGTGGAGAGTTTTTTGGTGAACAGTGAATGCTATCATGGTAGCCATGGGGAATGAATTGCTGTGTTGATTATTATCTCTTAAATAATATCCTTATCAATGCTACCCCACATAATTTGTTGGGTGCTGTTTCATCCTCTCAACAATAAATAGTTTCTCAGTCACTGCTGCCACCCATTAGAGATTTCAATTTGAAATATGCTGTTTTGCATTATATATCATACTTATGCTTGAGCTGGCATAGGTATGAATTGATTCTGGAATAGGCTTCCTAGAACTGCCTTTATTTAGCTCAATATTTCACTAGTTGAATATTTCATTGATTGACGTAATGGAAGTCTTCTGGGAGACTGCTAAACTTCATAGAAAGTGAGTTCCATTCTCTACAAACTTATGCCAGCAGCACAGCAAATCTTATCAGGTTCTGTAGGAAGTAATGATGACATCAAAAAATTGGTTTCAGTGTACCACTCATGCAAACATTATGGAATAATGAAACAGCATCTAATAATAATAATAATAATAATTTATTTACAGTCTTTAGACCAGTCTCAGAAACAGCATATATATACTAACATATAGAAGGGAAGTGGGGTGTGTTTCAGTTTCTCAGAGGAATGCTTCTCCATTTTTGTATTAAATATTCTTATGATCCAAAGCACTTGATAGTGCAGCATTATTTTATCACTAATAGAAAGGGGTGTGTGTGGTGTGTGGGTGTGTGAGAGAGAGCAAAAGCCACTGCAGATGTTACAGGGAAAGTGTAAAATCTGGTATTCTGTATAAAAAACATGGGGATCCTGTTCCTTGGTAAATGTTGTCAAGTAAAGTCCTGGAAGAGTCCAAATTAAAATTATAGTTTTACTAGGCAATGGCGAAATCCAGAAATTGTACTACAGTAGCCTCATTGGATCAGGAGAGATTTAGTGAGTCAGCTCCTCCATAGGATCCCTTGATTCAGGTGGCCCTACTCTTAACTACAACTTACTGCATTCAAATAAGTGACAGCTAGAGTAGACCCATTTAAATCAATTGACCTTATAGAGGAGTTGACTCACTAAATCCTCACTGAGTGAGTGAGCCTACTCTAGTTTGATTTCCTGTGCTAAGCAACAGGATTTTGGCCAATGTATGTAAGTCATGAGAAGAACCTTACAGATTTCCAAGGAAGAAATGTTGGAACACATGAAAATAATCATCTGCTTTCTCTAAGCATTGTTTGTTCCTAGGATTTCTGTGAAAAAGAGTTGGGAACATTCATGGAAAATAAAAGACAAGACACAATTAAAGAACCACTCTGCATTATGTGTGGTTACATATTAAATATTACAATATCACAATCGATTGCAATTTCAAATGAAATACATACCACTGTTCAATCTTTTAAAAAAGAACAAGAAAAAATAAGAAGAATCCTGCTGGGTAGGCTGAAGGCCTGTCTAGTCCATTGTGTCACTCTCTTGGTGGCCAGCTGGCTATCTCTTAGATGCCCAGGAGCTCTACCTAAAGGCAGTAGCATTTCATTCCTCATGTGTTTCTGGTATTGCCAAGTGTATATCACTTCTTACTGGTTCCGAAAGCTCAAATTAATACACAACATATTTCAAACACAGTGGTAGTTGTCACTTGGTATAAGAAGCAGATAAAAGTAAAAGTCCTTGTTGGAACTCCCAAATATTTTATTGAATACCAGAGGTTTATTTATACTTTGTCTGTGACATGCACATTGTCCCACACATCACTGACTCAGTGCTGGATATTTGGAGCAATGCCTAAGTAGTGAATGGGCAACATTTCCTTAATATTTCACTGCCTTTTTGGGTGTGACACCAAGTTCATCGGTGCAGTCGTTTGTAACTACTACATCGTGCAATGCTGCTTTTTGCCCAGTCGGGTTCTTAACCTATGTTTGTTACTGTCCAGCAGAAAAACAAGTTGCATTGGAAGACCCCGGCTCTCTTTACGCAGGCATCCTCAGCTATGGGATCGGCTTTGTTCTTTTCATATTGGTGGCGGTGGTGGTGGTGATTTACAGAATTAAAAGACCAGTGAAAAAACCTATCAATGCCACCACTGTTCAGAAAGTCTCCAAGTTCCCGCTGAAGAGACAGGTAACAGAAAGTAGATACAAGGTTACTACTGCATCCTATACCCCTGCCATCTTCTTTCTAGATTTTCAATGATTTTCCAATTATTTCTGCCTGTGAACCTAGTAGAGAATAGTGTCAGGCTAGGACACATGGTTTCAGATCCCCATTGAAACTCACTGTGGGACAGCACTCAGAAGACAACTCTTTAAATATCTCACATGCCTTGAAGACTCTATCGGGGTCACCATTAATGGATTCAGTTTGATACTGCATTATGTCAAATATTTGGTTCCCTTTCTTATTTGACTCTTAAGATCCGGCGTCTGCATCGTAGGCTGAACAAACCTGCCAAATGAGAAGACTCTGAGGGTCTCTGGCATAAGAGATCATGGCATGGCAAGGCATAAAGAGAAGACACAGCTAATCAGGGTCCTCCTGCCACTGCTATCTCCTAGGCGAGTCCCTAGCGGTCAGGCTGGTTGATACCAAGGTGTCTTGCCCGGACTTTGGTTGGCTGGGATTTTAAGAACAAGAGGTACTGGGAACTATCCAGTGGCACTGGATTTATCTTCTCTACCAGATTCCTTTGGTGGAGCAGGTAGCTGACCTAATTTAATTAAATATTTAAGTAACCTTTCTCCCCATAGTACGGACTCAAGGCAGCTCACAACTGAAACACAATATAAGATATTACATTTTTTAAATCTTAAGATCATAAAAGGGTAATGCATACTTTTCTAAATATTTCCTGCTTCTGTTTAGGGTTCCGCCCTTGTTGTATTCATTGGCATGAGTCTTAGGAAAACCATGCAGTGAAATCTTTCTGGGATCTTCCTATGCAGTATAATTGCATAATCTAGAGGGAAAGAGATGGTCCTGGTGGTAAAAAAAAATCCTCACAAAATATAGTTGGCTATGAAGCAAAAAAAATTCTGATAGTCTATTAATTCCAAGGAAATAGAAAATTAGCTGTTTTGGGTGTGAATCTCTAGATTAAAACAGATAGCCGGATAAAAGTAAATTTAATTTCCCCTGCACTCACCCCTTGGCTGGCTACATTGCACCGCTGAATTTCGGAGCTGTGCTCTGTTGGAAACGTGCACCTTAAAAGAGAAATAATTTCATTTCTGTGTTGTAACAAGTAAAAGGAACAAGATTAATTCAAGATTTTCAGGTGCTCCTTTTCATCACTCTGTGTTGTTTTTTCCTGCTTTTTTTTAAAGGTGGTTGGCAATAACACCTCATTTGGTCTATTTAAGCAGGTGTCTTTGGAATCCAACTCTTCCATGAATTCTAATACTCCTCTGGTCAGGATCACCCGCCTTTCCTCCAGTGACGGACCAATGCTGGCAAACGTCTCAGAGCTTGAGCTGCCACCTGACCCCAAGTGGGAATTGGCAAGATCTCGGTGGGTTAAAATATGCTGCCTGTGTCGTTTTCAGCTGGTTGCCTGCAAGTTGCCCACCTATCAGGTTGTGCGCTTATGTCTTTGCTTGTGTTCTTCATTTCAGCCTGACCCTGGGCAAGCCGTTGGGTGAAGGCTGTTTTGGTCAAGTAGTGATGGCAGAAGCAATGGGGATTGATAAAGAGAAACCAAACAAGCCTATAACTGTAGCTGTCAAGATGCTGAAAGGTACTGAGAACACAGAATGGCAGGAGATGGGCTCCCATGTGCTGTGGCTCTCTGTATTTCTTTCTTCCAGTCCTGCACTGGTTTTCTCTGCAGTCTATGTTTCCTTTCTGGCCTGTCTCCTCCTGTTCTGTCTCTCAGACTTTCTGGGCCCTCCTTTACTAAGCACCCTGTATTCTTAAGCCACGTTCATTGAGCTGAACACTTCCATTCCTCTCTTTCCTGTCACTTCACCACTCACCGTTGATTAAAACGGTTGCTTCTCTTCATAATGTGTGCTTGTTCATTTTGAGAACTACTGAAAAGAGGGAGGAAAGGTAACAAATGATAGGAGGTGAATCAAAAGCAGCAAATCTGCTTGAGTGTACCATTCTTGGAGTGGCAATAGAAGGAACATGCCCCCTGCCATCCTCAAAGCAGAAGGCCTCTAATTGTACAATAGGATTATGCTTCCTGCTGAGAGTTTTTCACATTGCGTTGGTTGCTTACAACCCAGTGTAGCCCTACCGGTGGTTTTAATTTTGCCTTTTCCTTCTGCACTAGCAGCAACTGGCATTTGACCTGGTCCCTTTCTCCTTCCTGATCATGGGGTTAGACTACTAATCAGTAATTGGACATAAAGCGCTAGTTGCCTGCAGCTTGGAAGATCTGGAAATAACACACCAAGCTGGAGCAACTGGGTGGAAAGGGCCATACATCCTGCGGGGAAGGGAATACACTGTTAATTATGTGGGCACCCTAGAGGGCAACAGATTAGTGGACATGTTGGGCTGTTAGATTTGGTTAGTCAGACTTCTAGTTCAGAGGAACAAATATGGCACGGAATGAATTCCATGTGTGTGTTTTCTGTTGATTTCCATTTCTTCTTCTTCTTTCTGCTCTATAAATTGTATAGATGATGCCACAGACAAAGATCTTTCTGACTTGGTCTCCGAAATGGAAATGATGAAGATGATTGGGAAACACAAAAATATCATTAACCTCTTGGGTGCCTGCACACAGGATGGTAAGTTCTCGGACCACATGGCCATGTGAGTCGGTGTAGTCATCAGCTATGTATCCCACTCTGGTCTCTTTCTGTGTTTAAACCTGGCCTGTATTTATAAGTCATCATCACACATAAAACAGGCTGAACTGTGCTTTCATCATTGTAAGGCTAATTACACTGGTGACAATGAGGCCTGTAATAAGAATTCCTGGGGTAGGAACTGGCAAGCCACCCCGGTATCCCTGCCAAGAACATCCCATGGTCAGAAACAAAAGGCTAAAAGATATGACGCTGGAAGATGAGCCCCTCGGGTCAGAAGGTGTCCAACATGCTACTGAGGAAGAGCGGAGGGCAAGTACAATAGCTCCAGAGCTAATGAAGTGGCTGGGCCAAAGCCGAAAGGACGCTCAGCTGCAGACGTGCCTGGAAGAGAAAGGAAAGTCCAATGTTGCAAAGAAATATACTGCATAGGAACCTGGAATGTAAGATCTATGAACCAGGGTAAGCTGGATGTGGTCAAACGTGAGATGGAAAGAATAAACATTGACATCTTGGGCATCAGTGAACTTAAATGGACAGGAATGGGTGAATTCAGTTCAGATGACTATCACATCTACTACTGTGGGCAAGAATCCCATAGAAGAAATGGAGTAGCCTTCATAGTCAACAATAGAGTGAGAAAAGCAGTGCTGGGATACAACCTAAAAAATGATAGAATGATCTCGGTACGATTCCAAGGCAGTCCTTTGAACATCACAGTAATCCAAGTTTATGCACCAACTACCGGTGCTGAAGAGAGTCTGAGATTGACCAATTTTATGAAGACTTACAAGAACTTCTAGAACTGACACCAAAGAAAGATGTTCTTCTCATCATAGGGGATTGGAATGCTAAAGTAGGGAGTCAAGTGATAAAAGGAATAACTGGCAAGTTTGGCCTTGGAGTTCCAAATGAAGCAGGGCAAAGGCTAATTGAGTTTTGTCAAGAGAACAAGCTGGTCATTGCAAACACTCTTTTCCAACAACACAAAAGGCGACTCTACACATGGACATCACCAGATGGACAATACCGGAATCAGATTGACTATGTTCTCTGCAGCCAAAGATGGAGGAGCTCTATACAGTCAGCAAAAACAAGACCTGGTGCTGACTGTGGCTCAGATCATCAGCTTCTTATTTCAAAATTCAAACTTAAACTGAAGAAAGTAAGGAAGATCACTGGGCCAGTCAGGTATAACCTAAGTCAAATCCCATATGAATACACAGTGGAAGTGAAGAATAGATTCAAGGAACTAGATTTGGTGGACAGAACACCTGAAGAACTATGGATGGAGGCTTGCAACATTGTACAGGAGGCTGCAATGAAAAATATTCCAAAGAAAAGAAAATGCAAGAAAGCAAAGTGGTTGTCCAACGAGGCCCTACAAATAGCGGAGGAGAGAAGGGACGCAAAATGCAAGGGAGAAAGGGAAAGATACAGAAAATTGAATGCAGACTTCCAAAGAATAGCAAGGAGAGACAGGGCGGCCTTCTTGAATGAACAGTGCAAAGAAATAGAGGAAAACAACAGAAAAGGAAAAACCAGAGATCTGTTCAAGAAAATTGGAGATATTAAAGGGGTATTTCGTGCAAAGATGGATATGATAAAGGACAAAAATGGTAGGGACCTAACTGAAGCAGAAGAGATCAAGAAGAGATGGCAAGAATATACAGAAGAATTATATCAGAAAGATCTGGATGTCCCTGATAACCAAGATAGCGTAATTGCTGACCTGGAGCCAGACATCCTGGAAAGTGAAGTCAAGTGGGCCTTAGAAAGCATTGCAAACAACAAGGCCAGTGGAGGTGACGGCATTCCAATTGAACTCTTTAAAATCTTAAAAGAGGATGCTGTAAAGGTGCTGCATATGATATGCCAGCAAATTTGGAAAACCCAGCAGTGGCCAGAGGACTGGAAAAGATCGGTCTACATCCCAATTCCAAAGAAAGGAAATGCCAAAGAATGCTCCAACTATCGCACAATTGCACTCATTTCACATGCTAGCAAGGTTATGCTCAAAATTCTACAAGGCAGGCTTCAGTAGTATGTGGAAAGAGAACTTCCAGAACTACAAGCTGGATTTCGAAGGGGCAGAGGAACTAGAGATCAAATCGCCAACATGCGCTGGATTATGGAGAAAGCCAGAGAGTTCCAGAAAAACATCTACTTCTGCTTCATTGACTATGCCAAAGCCTTCGACTGTGTAGACCACAACAAACTATGGCAAGTCCTTAAAGGAATGGGAGTGCCTGACCACTTTATCTGTCTCCTAAGAAATCTATATGTGGGACAAGCAGCAACCGTCAGAACTGGATATGGAACAACTGACTGGTTTGGAATTGGGAAAGGAGTACGACAAGGCTGTATACTGTCACCTTGCCTATTTAACTTATAGTAAGGCCGGTCTGGATGAATCACAAGCCGGAATTAAGATTGCCGGAAGAAATATCAACAACCTCAGATACGCAGATGATACTACTCTAATAGCAGAGAGTGAGGAAGAATTAAAGAACCTCTTAATGAGGGTGAAAGAGGAGAGTGAAAAAAATGGGCTGAAGCTCAACATTAAAAAAACTAAGATCATGGCCACTGATCCCATCACCTCCTGGCAAATAGAAGGGGAAGAAATTGAGGCAATGACAGAGTTTATTTTCTTGGGCTCCTTGATCACTGCAGATGGCGACTGCAGCAACGAAATAAAAAGACGCCTGCTTCTTGGGAGGAAAGCAATGGCAAACCTAGATAGCATCCTAAAGAGCAGAGACATCACTTTGCCAACTAAGGTCAGGATGGTTAAAGCTATGGTTTTTCCAGTAGTGATGTATGGAAGTGAGAGCTGGACTATAAAGAAGGCTGATCGCCGCAGAATTGATGCTTTTGAGCTGTGGTGCTGGAGGAGAGTCTTGAGAGTCCCCTGGACTGCAAGGAGATCAAACCTATCCATTCTGAAAGAAATCAACCCCGAATGTTCACTGGAAGGACAGATTTTGAAGCTGAGGCTCCAGTACTTTGTCCACCTCATGAGAAGAGAGGACTCCCTGGAAAAGGCCCTGATGCTGGGAAAAATCGAAGGCAAAAGGAAAAGAGGACGACAGAGAATGAGATGGTTGGACGGTGTCATCGATGCAACCAAAATGAATTTGACAAAACTCCGGGAGGCAGTGGAGGATAGGAAGGCCTGGCGAGCTCTGGTCCATGGGGTCACGAAGAGTCGGACACGACTGAACGACTGAACAACAACAACAACAAATCACACCTTTCTGATGCCATTTATGTGGCAAGCTAAGATTGACCATTTCAATTGTTTGGGCAGCACTGGCATCATATTTGTCTGCAGGCAAGTCTTTCAAATGCATCTGGGTGTGGAGGGTGGCTCAGAGCAACGTGTTGATGGAGGGTTTGACCTGAAGAGTGAAGTTGCACTTGCAGTGGCCCCGTTTCCTGTAGGCAGCTGGTGGTCCATTGTGGGAATTGAATGATGTCCCTTGGTTTGATCCAGCACTGCTCTTCATATGTTTTCAATTAGTGATACATTACTAGGGCCCGACATATACTACGAAATGGACTTTCATATAGTTGTGTCAGCAGGATTGCGCCCCCTTTGGCTTTCTGGCTCCTTTCTCCCTGAAATTCCAGTCGACTCTGTTGCTTTTTTTAAATGTGCCATCAGGTCACTCCTCCCAACCTGGGAGTGACCTCGAAATGTCCTGTTATTAGCAGCCCAACTGAGCTCTTGCTAACTCAATTTCCTCCATAGAGCCAGCCCTGCTCATAATCAACCTTCCCACGTGATCTGCTGCCTTCAGCTTTTGTTAGGATTGTCTTCTTCGGGGATATTACTCTTGTCTTCTCTTGACATGCCCAAAGTACGAAAGCCTCTGTGTCATTATTTTTGCCTCTAGAGAGAGTTTGGGCTTAATTTAATCAAGGCTCCCCTTGTGTATCTTTCTGCCACTACAAGACAAAGTTCTCTTCCAGCACCATCATCTGTAATGGCACTGAATGGCCCAATCCATGCAGTGGCAAAATCGCAAGTGTAGATTCCTTTCATAGTGATCACACCATTTTGACTCACAGCCACACCCACTTCATATGTTATACAACCTTTCTACAAACGATCGCGTTAGGCAGTGACAGCTCTCAAATGTTCATTCCTATATGTGGCTGCCAGATACATAATTATATACCACACACATAATTAGGCTTGTACTGTTTTGAGGGGGGGGAAATCAACAAGTATTTTACTAATGGTTGGAGAATTCTTGGAAAAGTTGGATCCTTTCTAATCTCTCTCTCTCTCTCTCTCTCTCTCTCTCTCTCTCTCTCTCTCTCTCTCTCTCTCTCTCTCTCTCTCTCTCTCTTTTTTATAACAATGTTGGACTCTTACTGACATTGTTTTTTTAAACTGTGATATACGTGCCATCACTCAATAGAGAACAGTCAAGCAACCAATGTAGAAAAATAAATGCAAATTAGATACTCCACCCCCAAATCGTCGTCTTCTTCCCAAAACCGTGGTTTCAGTGGTGCATCTTCCCTTCTTACTGTATACTGGGTGCAAACAAATTGCCAGTTCTGGCAGTATCCCCCTAAAAGTACTCATTTGTTTTGACTGGCATGAACCCAGTATATCATTCCAAGCAGCACTGTACTGTAATTTATTTATTATTTATTTATTTATGAATTTATATACCGCCCATCTTCCAGAGGAACTCCGGGCAGTTTATAACATTAAATGATTGGTTTAGTTGGGGTTGAAACTTGAGTAGGCGGACTTAAAAGTTGGAGAGTAACATTCAGCACACTGAAGTAGGTTGCCTGTTTTTTTGAAGTTGCCCCTTAAAAAGCAGTTTGCACTGCAGCAGTTAACATCCATGCCTGTTTCTGAGTATCAGCCTCTCTTATGTACAAAAGATCAATTCAGGCCGTTTTCGAATAGATCAGTTGGTGAACTTGAATACTGTCAAACTTCATAGGGATGAAAAACCTTGTGGTCATCAGATTTGTGGAACCACAGCTTTCATACACCTTTACCTTGCTGCTTGCAGCTTTTGGAAGTTGAAATAGAACACCTCTGGAAAATGTCCTAGCCCTATACCTAAACCTTACCTCTGAGTAGAGGTGGAGAGCCATGATACTGTGCTCACCTGAATGTCCTCAACTTCAGTTTAGAAACTTTAAATCTCTGCATAAACATCCACAGGCTTGTGCTCTCTGGGTACAAGCCTATACAGTGGAACCTTGACTTACATACTGCTTGACTTGCATCATATTTGACTTGCAGCAAGAAAATGTCCTAGCCCTATACCTAAACCTTACCTCTGAGTAGAGGTGGAGAGCCATGATACTGTGCTCACCTGAATGTCCTCAACTTCAGTTTAGAAACTTTAAATCTCTGCATAAACATCCACAGGCTTGTGCTCTCTGGGTACAAGCCTATACAGTGGAACCTTGACTTACATACTGCTTGACTTGCATCATATTTGACTTGCAGCAAGAAGGGGCCTGTTTGACTTGAGTCGCAGGCTTTGACTTACATCTCGGAGCCCCGGCGCAAGGCACCGGAATTGGGTGGCAGCCACAACCCAGCATCGCGGCTGTCACCTCCAAACTGCTCCTGGCTTCTTCCCCTCCTCCGGCAGCGGCGGCTTCAGCAAGGCCAGCTCAGAGCACCTGGAGCTGGTCCTCGGCCTCACCGAAGCCGCCGCTGCTGCCGGAGGAGAAGAAGTGCCGGGAGCTCGGGGCTGGCCTCGCTGGTTAGACAGTCGGCTCAGTCTTGTAAAAAATCTGGCTGCAGAAGTCTGGTCCACAATGGAAGCATTTTAGTTGGGGAGCTGTAAAGTTGTGGGACTCTAATGGTAAGCATAGAGTTTTTCAGAACTTGGAACGTCAGGTTAAAAATCAGTAAAACTTAAATGTTAGACATTGTTGCTATGAACATTAAAAACTGGAGGCATATAACTTGTGGACTATAATTCCACTGCCTCCTCCTCTCTTTGAAGAGACATTTCATTTACATCCCCAGAAGGAATCTCCTATCCCAGTCAAATTTGTGTTAAATTGCTGTTTTCGGGGGTCTTTTTCATGATCTGGAACGGATTAATCTGCTTTCCCATTACTTTCTATGTTCATTTGACTTAAGTCATGTTTGACTTAAGTCTAGACCACTGGAACGGATTAATGACGTAAGTCAAGGTTCCACTGTACAGTCGTCCCTCGCCATTTCGCAGTTCATATACTGCAGTCCTGGTATATCGTGGGACCGCAATATATGAAACAAAGGGCTCCTGGAGCAAGCTACATGGCCCCGTTTGAGGCCTCCTGCACTTACCCCAGGCCTCGCGCTGCCCTAAATGGGCCTCCGACAGGCTTCCCGGAGGCCTCAAAAGTGGTTTTGAGCGATCTGGAAGTCACAGCCCGGGAAGCCTGTGTTTGGGGCAGTGCCAGGCCTCAGGTAAGTGTAGGAGGCACCAGATAAGCCCCCCAGTCCCAACCCCCCCCCCAGTGTCTACATATAATGGATTTTCCATTATCATGGGTCGGGTCGGTCCCTCACCCCCGTGATAGGCTGGGGATTACTATATTCACATTTACCTGGAACTGATCATCATTGATTCTGATTCTACCTGAGAGGGTCACTGTAAGTCAGAAGTGATATGACACCCTGTAATTATGTTGCCATTAATCACCATAAAAGCAAATGGTTCTTTGAATAAGGCTGGGGTGTCCAACACGTGCTCAGGCTGAAACTTCCAGAAGTTCTAGTCTGTGGCAGCGGCTGATTCATGCAGTCCTCTAGGACATTGCTTCCCCGCTTTGGGTCACCAGGTGTTCTTGGACTACAACTCCACAGCTAGTGACAAGATGATATAGTCTTAGAATCTCTGGGGACCCAAGGTGGGGAACCATTGATCAAGCAATACAAGCCCACCTCTGGATCAAAGACAGGCAGCATTGGAGTAGCTGGCTGTAAGGCTAAGCACACTTACTGTGTTTACTTGATGTACTTGGACCTGAGAGTATAAAAATAAAAAGCCGTGTGACTCCTTTGAAGAACAGAGTAGAGAAAGAAACATTTTGGGGGGTGGAGATTCCTGGAATCCTCTAGCACTGTGGTCTGGTGGGGGGTGATTTTAGAATTGTAGTTTAAAGCATAAAATTCCACTTTCATTGTGTTTCAGACAAATAGATTTATTATATGAATTCTAGTACAAGTTTCCCTGGCTTATGCTGTAATAAATCTGTTTACATTTTAAAGTGGCCACAGCTCTTTGTAAGAAGACAACAAAGATTCCTCTGGCGCCTTATGCACTGACAAGTTTTATTTGGCAGAATCTTTCATGGACCGATGAAACAGGCAGTGGTCCAAAAAAAGTGTATGCCAAACAAACCTTGTTAATCCTTAAGATGGCACAGAACCCTTAGTGTTTTTGCTACACCAGGCTGCAGTAGCTGCCCACCACCTGGTGCATGGAGGAAAGAGGGATTGTCATGTGAATGGCTTCCCTGACCCCTCTCTCAAACCACCCATCTTCTCGGTGTGGCAGGAAAGCGGAAAGCATATGTGTGGCGGGAAAGTGGAAAGCAGCTGAGGGCTGCCCCGGAGCCTTGCAAGGCAAGCACTTACCTCTGGGTTAGCACTTACTCAAAAGTAAGCGCTTCCCTTCCAAACCACCTGGACTGCCCAAAGTTGCATTGTTCCCTGGGAATTATCCAACTTTGGGCCGCCCGGGGGGGTTGGAAGGGAGGCGCGATGGCCACCTCCACCTCCTCCTTGGTTGCTTCTATCTCTTTCGCAGGGATGGAAGCAACCCAGGAGGAGGAGGAGGAGGAGCTGGCGGATGGGCAGCGAACGCTGCTCTCCACTCCTCACGACAGGTGACTTCGACAGATTGGACCTGTCAAAGTCAGCTGTCATGCGGAGCACAGAGCAGCATTCGTAAGTCGACTTATTCGGTCGTCAGAACAACCATAAGTCGAGGTACCGCTGTGTTTGATAGTATATGAACTACTAAGTTAAATGGAACATTGTTTAGGGGAGTTTATAGTTTAGAAAGAGAGATTGGGAAAAGTTACTTTCTTAGAAAATGCTGCTGCACTTGACCATAACATCCAACAAATTCCCCTAAGACAGAAAACTGTCATCAGTTTGTGGGATTGTTACTATCAGTAGCTAAGAAGCGTATCCCAAGGGGCTATAGAAAAGCATACACCCTCAGGCTGAAGCCAAGAATTCATTGAGTTGTACAGCCTCATGAAAATCATGAGCCCAAAGTTGCTGATGAACTCCTCCAGTGTTTAGACTCTGCCAGGAGAGAGAAATGGCACTCTCTCATGGAACAAGTGAATTTCTCACATGGCAGTAAAAAGGCTTGGTCCTTGCTTACAAACCTGGGAGACAGCTGCATGAAACTGATCCAGAATACTGGCAGCATTGGCCCTAATGATGTAGCAACTGTCATCATGTTTAATAATTTATCATTGGTTTATGACACGGTGTGAAGAGAAATCACAGATAAAATTAGAATTTTTAATCTTACAAGGAAAAGGCCAGGAAGCAAAAAAACAGAAAAAAGAAAAAGACTAGCGAAAACAAAAGGGGGGGGGAGCTAGAACCAATAAACTGACATCTGAAAGTAACATCTCAGATGAATTCTCCACATCAGAAATTGCTGAAACGTTGAAAGCAATAAAATTAGGGAAAGCAGTTGGTGTGAAAGAAATATATCCTGAGTTTCTGAAGCACTGTGGACCACACACTATACTTTGACTCACATAATTTTACAATGGCATCCAACAAACAGGGAGGTCACCAAACATTTTTTGAGGGGAAAATTGTTGCCATATAAAAACTTTGTAGAGAGGGGAAATCTGTGAAGGACTTCAGACCTATAACATTTTAAAGCAAAGTGCTGGAGATACGTATTTTAAATAGAGGCCTCTGATTGAGGAACACATACCAATGGAAGGGACTAGATTAGATAAAAAAAGAAACTGTTGTGACCAGGTACTGTAATTAACCTCCCATACAGAAACAGGATATCAGAGAAGAAGGGGGAAGACTGTCATCATGTTTAATGATTTATCATTGACTTATGACATGGTGTGAAGAGAAAGAAATCATAGATAAAAATTAAGCTAAGAATAATATCCTATACAACTGTCTGGAACCAGCTAGAGAACAAGTGCCATAGTTCTTAGGACATCAGCTTTTGCCTTGGTGTATTTGGTGGCTGATTATTCCAGTCCTGTTTGGATAAGCACTATGCATACAAAAACAGTGAACACCCAGTTTAATCATACTATGAGGATAATATCAGGAACTAAATCAATTACTATTATTTCTGATTGGCTGCTGATGCTATCTAGCGTATCACCCCAACACATTAGAAGACAATCAGCTTTAAAAAGGGAGTGGCAGAAATGTGAGGCGAACCAACTGTTACCTACACAGGGGGACTGTTGTGATCAAATGTTTAGACTTGAATTTTGGAAGGTGCTGTGGAAACACGGACAGCAACATACAGAGTAGACTTCACCATTGAGACAACATAGTGTCAGGCGTGGACAGCTTCTAATCCAGATCTATTCAGTTTAATCTCCAATCCAGTACAATGCCTCTCTGGCTTTGATCTCCTAAGGAGAAACTGGACAGCACTGAACCGGATTTGAAATAACCACAGCAGGTGCCAATATTAAAAACATAAGTGGGGGCTGGTCCGTAATTCTGATTGTGACTGTGGGCACATTCCACAAACTTGACATCACATGGCAATGGAATACCCCCCCCTTAGAAGGTTCCCTGGTGCCCTGAAAGAATTACATCATATTAAGGACACTACTGTTCAATGATTAAATGCTTTAGATGCTCAAGCAACTTCTCATACATAATTTATTTCACTAATCATTATTTGCATCGTTCATTTCTGTTGAGGACGGCAATGTTTTTGGATGCCTTTCTGCCCTAGCCTGGGAAAAGAACATTCTTTTAAGTGTTGTGTGATGGACAAGAAGGTTTTCTCTTTCTCCTTGTTCAAGTCTCACAGATCACAGTGATGTCCTCAGGACTATCTGATGCATCCATCTTGGAGCTGGATTGCCTTCTGTGTAGTTGATTTATTTTACAATATTTTGAAATTAGATACTTTAAAACTTTGTGAGGGTGTACAAGGTGGTGTGAAATAAAAACAACAAAGTGAAGTGACTTCAAGCATTATATGTAAAACTAGAGGAACAAGTAGGTAATTAGACTGTTCCGGAAAATCAGCAAAGAAGTGGGGAAGGAACAAGGTGAATGGGTAGCAGAAATTAATTCCAAACGTTCTAGACTTTGGGTGGAGGCACTTGACAGAGAACAGAATCCACTACTCTCCAGGATGAAACCTTGGTTATATAAATGAATTTCTTCAGATGGTTTTTTTTTTAATTTACTTTTAGGGCCCCTCTATGTATTGGTAGAATATGCGTCAAAGGGGAATTTACGGGAATACCTCAGAGCACGTCGGCCACCTGGCATGGATTATTCCTTTGATACCTGCAAGCTACCTGAAGAGCAATTAACCTTTAAGGACTTAGTCTCGTGTGCCTATCAGGTGGCTCGTGGAATGGAGTACCTGGCGTCTCAGAAAGTAAGTAGCAAATAACTTGGCATGAATTATACTCTCCTCAATATATATTTTATGCTTTTAAGGTGAGGAAAGATTTGTACAGGTGCTTTAATAAAAAAAAATTACTCATGTCTGCAGAGCATATGTGCTTGTTGCGGACCAGGGGCAAAAGCTACCCACCAAAGCCAAGAGGCTTGGCAAGGTTCCCTCTAAGTCATGACTGCATGCAGGCCCCGCAACACAGGACTGCTCCTCCCCTGTGCACCTGCAGTGACTGTTTTTGCATCAGTTGCAGCAGAACCTGCACCGGGGGGGGGGGGATTTCCTGCGTATGCATGAGGAAGAGAAGAGAAGAGCCCTGCCTAGTGGGTCTGAAAGTTACAGGGAATGTTGATGGAGGGGCACAGAGGTGGTTACTTCACGTCCTTTCTCGAGCCGAGGTGAACTTGCCTCCGTGTTGAAATCAGTTTTCAACATGGATTGAGAAGTGGATTGAAAAGATTCCCGAGCTCCAGAATGGGAATCTCTTACCCCGCTTGGAGCGCAGTTCAGGGGGCATGGTCGGGGTGAACTCGGATTGACCCCACAAGGACGTGAGGTTACGTTCCTTCGAACCGGTCTCCAGCGGGGCCGCGAACTGCAGCGAGAGGGATGTGAAGTATCAGCCTTAGAGAGAGCTATTCAAACGTGGGTGAAAAGCTTAAGTTGTGAATAGTGCTAGGATGTATTGCTGATTGTACATTATATGCATAGAAGTCATGAATGTAATTCTGTTCAGATCATGTTGTTGTTGTTGTTGTTGTTGTTGTTGTTACTACTACTACTACTACTACTACTACTACTACTACTACTACTACTACTACTACTACTACAGTGCCCCCCCCCACCCATTCACCATTCATATACTGTGGTCCCGCTATATCGCAGGACCACAGTATATGAAAAAAGACCCCCTGGGGAGGGCCTGTTTGAGGCCTCAGAAATGACTTCCGGTTCGCAGGGAGGCCCTTTTGGGGCCTCCAAAAGACCCAGAAAGACCCTCGAAGGCCCATTTGGGGCAGCGCAAGGCCAGGGGTAAGTACAAGAGCCCCCAGCTGGGCACCCCAGGTCCAACCTGACCTACGTCTGCATATCGCGGATTTTCAATTATCGCAGGTTGGGTTGAGTCCCTAACCCCCACGGTAGGCAAGGGGGTCACTGTATTATTATTATTATTATTATTATTATTATTATTATTATTATTATTATTATTATTATTATTATTATTATTATTATTATTATTATTATTATTATTATTATTATTATTATTATTATTAAAGTATTGGAGTTAGAGTCATAATGCACCAAGGGGAAATTAGTGATTGACAGAATGTTGCCTTTTGAGTGGATGCAGGATGAAGGATTTGATGGGGGGAAAGTTGAGAAATGCCCAAGAAGCCCAATATTATAACCCGCATCAATTCTTAGCAATGATGTGAATGTATCACTTGGTGCACAGTAAAGGACTGATCTTCCTTCTGCCCTGAGATATCCGGGAATGGCTTATATTTCTTCAGAGACCTGAGGACTTATTTCTTCTCTCTTTGCATCACACAATCCACATCTCAAAGCAGTCTGCTATTAAGAAAAAGATTTTTATTAATATAAGAAAAACATTTTTCTTAGATTTTTGCTTGTTTTTTCCCCAGTGGGTTATAGAAAAACTCTAGTTACCTGCATCAGTAAAGTTATCTCCTTGATATAGAGTAAGCTGTTCATACTAGGCTTGAACATAACAGTTATGAAAGCATGATGGACAGATGGGTTTCATCAGCGTCTCTTGATTAATTGATAAACATTCTGCCTGTACTTCAGTGAAAAACCAATCATTCCAAAGAACATGGATAAATATTTGCTGTCTTTGTCCACCATCTGATGGGCAAAAGGTCATTAGCCTTGAGAGCACCATCTGCAAGCATTTCATTTTGCATCCGGCCCTCTCACCTGCATGGTGGGGGTGAGGGAACAATCTGCTCAGCCAGTGCTCCCTGGAGCTCCAGAGAATGCTGGCTGGAGAGTTGGCAAGACCATTCCTTCTCCTCTATGTCATCATCATCATCATCACCTTCTAAGCCAGAAATGAGGGGGGTGGGTCTGATTTACTCTGAGCTCCCATGCCTAGGATCTAGCAAATAGGGATCTCAGTTATCATCTCCTATGTTTAATGATGAGAAATAATTGAGGACTCCCCCTCTGGGTAGAACAGGGCAGAACTTCAAGGAGAAGAAAGTTGACAGGGAGACCAGCAGGCTGGATTCTGACCTTTGGAAGATCATATTAGAACCACCACCCCCACACACACACATAGGAGATCCCCATCTCCTGGGTTGAATGATACGGCCACTACATGCTGCTGCTGTTGATGACCGGGTTTTCTGTGACCACTGTAACTCATATTCCTTTATCTCCTCTGCTCTTTACAGTGCATCCATCGTGATCTGGCCGCAAGAAATGTCTTGGTCACTGAAGACAATGTCATGAAGATAGCAGATTTTGGCCTTGCCAGAGACGTTCATAACATTGATTATTACAAGAAGACAACCAATGTGAGTGGCAGTCTCCTTACACCTTTTAATTTCGAATTGTTATACTTCTCTTTAAGAGCTGGTAAAAGAAGTGTGAAGAAAGGCAGGGTAAACAAAAGTACTCTAAAATAAAAATAATAAAAATAAATAAGAAAATAAAGCTAAAATTTATTCTTCGGTGGGCCAAAATGTAGCTTGATTCTGTAGCTTTTTGGTAAAGTTTCCACACCTTCACATTCACATTTTCCCTTACTCTGATTCTTTTTTTTTTCCACTGTCACCTTGAAAACCCTTGAGTTACCAAAGCAGAATCTGGCTGAATAGATTTAAAATCAAGACCTGGGTGCTTTAGTCTCTGGAAAACCTTTTTGTCTACAAACACTGTGCTCTCCGCTTTGGAGGATGTCAGTAGACCAGGTGGGATATGCTGATACACTTCAGATACACAGCACTGGAAGAAATCTAAAGGCATAGTATCTCTCTGGTGTTGAAAACCCAAAGGATGAGGGAAAAGGAAGGAAGGAAGGAGTGTCCTGCACTGCAATGCAAACCATGCTTTGTGGGAAGAGGAGAGAGAAAGGCTCTTTTGAGCCTCTGCTGATTCAACTCTTTCCAGGTCATTATGGAGGATATGATAACAGTTGTTACGAGAAGCCAAGTCCTTCTTGGCATCTCTTGTTTCTCTCAGCACTTTTTTTTTTTGTCTAAGTGTCTTCTGTCATAATTAGGGTGTCGCTCACATCTCACTCACTCTCCACAAGTGTCAATATGGAAATAAATCGGACATGCACCAAAAAAATAAACCTTCAAATCGTGCCAGGCAGAATTATTTAACCTAAGGAAAAGCCTTGCTTGTTACTTCTGAGCTCCCCGCCTGAGTCATCATCTTGGCTTGTTTTACCTTGTCAGAGATGCTGCCTTTAGTTTGGCAGGGATCATTCAGCCATACATTTTCTTTGGGGCAAGGCTTATATCTTAGCAAAATCTGCTTCTGATTCACTCTGGACAGACGTCAGGAGATTATGAGCTAGCAGCATTTCAAGACTGAATTGAATTATCCCCAAGGAAGAAAGATGGCATGTTCTCTCCACCCTGCCTGATAGGCATGGCTTCCTTCATGTAGAAAAAGGGGCTCTTTGGGCTGGATTGCAGTCATCCCAATCTATTAAGTAGGCTCAATATATTCAACTACAGTTCCCTTGTATGACCATATTGCATTGCATTTATGGCTCTAAGCTTCAAGCATTACAGTGTTATGTGCCAGACAGGAAGAGAGGGAACATTTGGGGGGGCTGAATAATTGAGTTGTGGAGAATGTATAGATTTGTGAAGTGTGAAAGGAAAAGATGAGTGTTAGTGCAGAAAAGTAAAAAGTAGGGGGGTGGGAGATGTGATAAAACTAGATGATAACAGGAATGGGTTTTCTCGATAACTAACTCTCCCGCATTGAGATTTTCTCTAACCGTATGTGTGTCAGCTGTCAAACTTGCAAATTAAGCTTGTGTTTACTTTCCAGTTGTCCAGTCACAAAACAAAGTGTAATTGTGACAATCCTGGGTTTTAAACGCTGCCACCATTAAGATATCTTAAATTCTTATGTACCAAGAACGAAGATTGACACAAGGTTTTAAAGTTCAGATAAATAATATAGTTTATTGTTTACAAATAAGAGGGGGGAAAGCATTCGCTATGATGTGATTTTTAAACTAATTCAAAACATACTCTTAAATTGCTATTAAACTTGCTTTATTAAATCTTAGCCATCTTTGTACAGTATTCTTTATGCACAATGTTAAATATTCCTTTAACAGATCCTGCCAGTCCCTATCTTGACCCTATCAAGTCCCTATCTTGACCCTAACGGCAGTCCTTATCTAACAGTCATTCTAACAGAAACTTGCATTTATACTTGCTTAGTTCTGCCCTCGGCGTATTCTATTGGCTATCATATTTGAATATTCCTGAGCTAGCCTTAACCTTCTGTTACAGTAATATTGAAAGAAAATTGTACGTGATGGCAAATATAGTGGAAGAGAGTGACTAAAATGATTACTGGGCTGGGGGACCTTCTTTATGAGGAAGGGCTAAAACATTTGGGGCTCTTTAGTCTGGAAAAAAGGTGCCTGAGGGGGGATATGATTGAGATGTACAAAATAGTGCAGGACATGAGTAAAGTGGATAGAGGGACGCTTTTCTCTCACACACAAAATATCAGAACTAGGGGACATCCACTCAAATTGAGGGTTGGGAGAGTGAGAACAGACAAAAGAAAATATTTTTTTCACCCAGTGCGTTGTTAGTCTGTGGAACTCCCTGCCACAGGATGTGGTGATGGCATCTGGCCTTGATACCTTCAAAAGGGTATTGGACAGACTCATGGAGGAAAAGTCCATCACAGGTTACAAACCCTTATGGAGATGTGTAATCTTCGGGCTTAAAACCAGGGTACTTCAAGAGCCAAATGCAGAGGAATGGTATCAGGAGACAGATCTCTAGTCTCGTGCACTCCCAGATGCATCTGGTGGGGCCACTGTGAGATATAGGAAGCTGGACTAGATGGGCCTTTGGCAAGGCTCTTCTTATGTTCTTATGTAAATAGAAGTTTTTCAGCACTTCTCTAAAAACCTCTAAGTATATGGACTAGTTTTATCCAGAGCTCTCATGGAGGAAAGACTTTGCCCCAGCTCCATGGAGGGAGAGAGTTGTCTGTTGCATGGGAATTGGCCAAGCCCGTGGCTTTAGACTTCGTTATTTTACAGTGAAGGAGCTTATTCCAGAAATACTATTTGCATTGTGACTTGGGACATTGTATTTCTAATAAATCCCTGCTCACTGTTTGATCTGGTCACTAATGAAAACATTCCAGACTGGGTCATAGTAGAAGGTTGGGATGGTGCCAGAGAGGCTCACTGGAAGTGCTGATGGACTTTTGTTTTTCAATCTGCCTAATTACAGGGTCGACTGCCTGTGAAATGGATGGCTCCAGAAGCACTGTTTGACCGGGTCTATACTCACCAGAGTGATGTGTAAGCATTGCCTACACTCAGTTTCAAACAATAGGCAGTGAAAAAGCAAAAACAGAGTCATGGAAACAGTTGTAAAGCCAAGCCGAAAAAGAGATCCTACAATCCAGGGAATCAGTGCATGAATAATTTGACTTGTTCCATTCACTGGTGTGAATAGGAAATTTCAGAAAGAGCACAGAGTTAATAGATGGGGCTGTCAGTTATCTGATCTTAATTTCAGACTTGTTGCCTGGAATTTCTGTTGAAGGGGATCAGCAGAGATCTGTGAAGTGCATAATGAAAGAGAGTGGCCCACACAATTAATCATGCTATTGATGACCTGTTAGCTACGGATAGCTGAACAAGAATAGACCAGAGATCCTTCTTTTCCTTTCCATCCCCCAAATGGTCACTCAATTTTAAAAAATTTTCGTTCCTAGTTGGTCCTTTGGAGTGCTGTTGTGGGAGATCTTTACTTTGGGAGGGTCTCCATACCCAGGAATTCCAGTTGAGGAACTCTTCAAACTCTTAAAGGAAGGCCATCGCATGGACAAGCCAGCAAACTGTACCCATGACCTGTAAGTAGTTAATCTTAGGAGGCATTTTTCTGTGTCTGGGGCAGGAGGGTGATTAATCCCTTAATTCAACATTGTTTGTGAGTCTCTTATTCGCCATGCAAATATCTGTAATGACCTTTGTTTGGCTTCTTCTAAATATGGTGTGGCAATTATTCCTGCTATGAAGCACATGCCCTTGTCCCATTCAATAGTAGAGGTATCAACTGTTCCTTCTTCACATTGGTCCACAGCATACTGGCCAGTATAAGTATCCTTTCCACAGGACTTTTAATTTTCATGTTGCTTCCGCGTTTGGACACTCTTATGGGCATTCAGATTTTGTGTGTGGCAGTGATGCTGCTTCCCATGTGCTTTACCAACCAAGATTTTCTCCTCATTATCCACCTTTCCCAATTAATTTACCTTGAATGGTGAGGTATAAGAATCTTTGTGTGTGTGTGATGTACCCTAAGTATTCTAGTTTTCTGTGCTTCATGTGTTTCATAGTCTGTTGGCCTTTTTTCATTTCTGCTTGTACATTAGCTGCCCTATCAGTGCAGGAAAGTCTTAGCATCCTGTGAAATATCTTTCATGCTCAACATGATATAGAAGGGAAAAGAGTTGAGGAATTAAGAGGAAATTAAGCACTGGAGTCGTCACACTTACTGTAACTGGTGCATGAGGCCAGGTTGGTCTGCCCTTTACGGTGATGAGCTTTGTAGTACACAGTGCAACCCTCTCAGTGGCTTTAGTCTCCTGGCTAGCCATCTTCAGTTCTACAACTCTGAAAGGCAAATGACTAACCAAAGCAATTGTCTCTGCTTGTTAGTTCTTTCACCCGATAATTCCATAGATATTTCTCTTATGAATAGTACGAGAGCCCTAGCTGTACCTAAACATGCATACATGGGCGTGCTCACGTATACTTATATGTATTTATAACAGCAACAAACAGTTACAATTTGCTGCTACTTGGTATGGTACAACATGGTCTTCCCTCAGATTTATCCTCTACTTCTTGGCCTTGAGTTTCTTTCTCAGTGCAAGATTATGGAAATCATCTGCAGTAAACCTACTGACGCCTTAGTGCAGGGCTGTCCAAACTACAGCCCTTCAGATGTTTTGGGCCACAACTCCCAGAATTCCATGCCTGTATTGTCAAAGAGAAAGGACTGTGAGAGTTGTGGTCCAAAACATCTGCAGGGCCAAAGTTTGGACACCACTGCCTTAGTGAGAGCAGGGAAGGGTCATCTGCTTTCTAAACATTTAGTTACAACAAGGCACAAACTCTCTTCTTGCCCTCTGTCCTTTCAGGTACATGATTATGAGAGAGTGCTGGCATGCGGTACCCTCACAGAGGCCAACCTTTAAGCAGCTAGTCGAAGACCTTGACCGAGTCCTGGCAGTGACTTCAACTGATGTGAGTATCTCTGCCTTTCTTATTTGTTAGTGTCCTCACTTCACTATTATTCGGAACCAGCACCTGACATGCTGAATTCAGCTTCACAGGCTTCTGGATTGTGCAATGAGCCCCTTCAGTGACCATAGGCACGGAGGCTGCTCTTGGCCCCCAAAGCCAATGGATTTTCATTGTTAAAAATCCTCATTTAAATTTAATACAATCTTTGTGTTTATCAGATTTTTTTAAAATTTGAAATTGTTCTGTCCCATTGCTTAAACTTACTTCCCAAGGTGTCTGATCCTGAGGCCTCTTAGGAAATAGTTAACAGTCTTACCTACCTTCCCAACAAAAGACTAAATACCATAAAGACAGTCAACACGGAACAAAGAAAAAGAATAAGAAGAAAATAATTAGACAAGCCTAATGTGTTTGATTCCAGTAAAATACAAGTCCGAAACACCATGAGGACTTTCTACAGTAGCAGTCTGACGGCTGTTCTGATAAGTCTTTAATTAATATTTTTCAAAGCCAGAGGAGGGGTTTGCACAGTGAAGGTATCATAATTGAAAAAGCTATATTTTCTGTGAGCGCACGTCTGAACAGTATCTCTGAGAACAGCTTAATAGCCAGATAGATCTACGTAAGAAGTACCTTGTGCCTTGTAAAATAGTTGCATTGGATTACAAATGGGAATAGTCTGGGCTAAGCACAAGCAAATGTCTGCATGGAGCTTGCCCTTCACTATATGGAGACACACCTTCCATCTTAGAGGCCATCTTAAAACACACACCCCTGAGGGCTGGAACTGCATTAGTAGAGATCATCTTGTGCAGGAGGCCTTGGCGCACAATTCTTAGATCCCTTCTAAGTAGACTGAAAGAATGAGAGATCCCTGTGAAAGTATGAACGCGTGGTCTTCTCACTGTGTGTGTAATCAGTGCAATTGTTCTCCACAGGAGTATCTTGACCTGTCGGTGCCTTTTGAACAGTATTCTCCTGCAGGCCAGGATACGCACAGTGCGTGCTCTTCAGGGGATGACTCAGTATTTGCACATGATCTTCTCTCAGATGAGTCCTGCCTTCCGAAACAACAAGGAAACGGCATCATCATCAGGACGTGATGACAGGCAGACCTGCAAAAAAAAAAAAAGCGACTGTTGAATGTATGCTTAGAGGAGGTTAAAAACAAAGCCTATAGGAGGATTTTATTATTATTATTTTCTGCTCCGTGGCAGCGAAGATTACGGAGTATTACTGTGAAGTCATGGCATCTCATATAGTTTTCCCCTGTATAGTTATAAAAAGAATCATGAAAAGTTAAGGTGCACTGTTGGGTCTGAATGAACCAGTGTTTTACAGGACTGCTAGTAATTCATCAAGAGCAAGAAGTGTGTGTGGGGGGGGGCAACACTTGTAACATCTTCCTTTTTTATTACCTCCCCACAAAGTTTCACTATCACCAACCCCCTGCGATGAACCATGGTCCCAAAGACCACCTTGCTTTAAAGAGGAGGGATGATTCCTCTTTTAAATAAGGTATACCCCCAGGCCCTTGCATACCTTGTTTTAATGAGATATAAACCTTTTTTAGAATTGAAAAGTACCCTATCAGATACCTCCAGAGGGTATGTGGATTGCAACATGCTGGATAGTCAGAAATCTGCTCCCAGACCCACGGCAGTTGTCCACTCTGGATTTGAAAGGTGCTAAAGGTTCGGTCCCAAGTCTTGAGTGGTGCAGTCCACATGGTGTGCTGCATGTCTGTCTTCCAGGAGAAATATGATGGGTCTTTAAGACAGGAATCTGTGAAGAATCTTTTTGGTGGAACTCAAGAGCCACATTGCCTGCAGGGATTCATACGCTTATGTAAATACCTATTTTTATTATATTCACCATCTATTTAGGAGGAATGTTGAAGCCATTCAGAAGAGATGGTCATTCTTAAAAAATAAAAAAAAATCAGGCCTCTGTAAAAGATGCTTTGTTCTTGCCATGGTGGAGAATAACCATCTCTTGCACTAGCAGCAGAAAGAGAATAAGTGAATGTACGTATGCCGACAGGAAAGAACACAAAGGACTGGACACATTACAAGCCGTAGTAATTGGGGTGACTGGAATGTCATATTTTTTAGTTGTAGTATGTTGTGATTAATCTGCTCTACAATTCTTCCAGGGGATTGCCTTAAAATCATGAACTATCTTGGACACAAGCCTTGCTATTTGCTGTATTTATTTACTGTATATCCAGAGGGTGAAAATTACAGATTGGAGCCTGAAAGTCCTCGCAACAGATTTCTGTAACCTCTCCCAGAATATGTAGTAGCAGTTTCCAATGAATACTTGGAGAAAATAATTACGGGTACCTGTTAAGCAAGTGACTTTAAATGTATCTAAAAGTACTTTTTTCACTAGAATCCTGTATATATCTATAAATATATATTTGTGTATATATGATTCCAAAACACTATTGTAGCTAATGGCCAGACTGAAAGAGAACTTTTCCAAGTAAGAAGCCTTCCATTCTTGGATATACTGATCTAGGGAAAGAGATTTTTAAAAAAAAAATCTTTCCTGATATATACATTCTGTATATTTGTAAAATTATTTTTATAGATATTAACATATATTTTCATTTGTTTTAAATAGTTTAGGATTAATGTATGCATTTGCTTTTTCACTATATTTTAAGTTTTAACTTATTGAAAGTGCAGGAAGATAAATTAATCAAGAGTTTTCTTTGTAGTTTATTAAAAATATTAAAATAATGTATAGCTGTACAGTGATTTAACAAAATTGCTTTGAATACTGTATTTCACACACACACCCAAATTGCAGTGAGTATAAACAGATAGATTCTATAACACTTTATTGTTAAATATAAAAAGATGGCACTAGAGAATCTTTTTACATCTCTGAGAGCCAAGAAATCTTTCATCATGCTTACCACTGTGTATAAGGGGGTGTGAGAGTATTTTTCCCTGTCTTTTGAATGAAGGTTATTCTTTTTTGCTGATTTAGTTGCAAGTATGCAGGAGAGCTGGATGTTGACTGCAAATGTGTTTCTCTTACCGGGCCTATTTGCATTTTGGAAAAATGGGGGTGGGGGAGAGACAAATAATATTTAAATGATATGTAGGGAGCTTTTAGAAGTGTATAATTTTTAAGCCTAACATTTTTAAGGAAAAATAATTACAAAGCTGTATAATGAGATAATTCTGTCAAAGCATTCTAGATAACAAGGAGAGATAAAGAAGAGAGGAAGACCAAGACAGATGTATTTACAAGGACCTTTTAACTCTTACTACTACAAAAAGATGCCTGCAGTAATCCCGAAGTCTTCCTTTTGCAAATGAATTATTTTGCTAGAGTAACATGATGGGCACCATCCCAGTATAGTATTCATTTTGTAATAACACAAGGATTTTATCAGAATAAGCTAATGTATCAATTCAAAGTTTCAAAAGAGGTTTTAAAAATAGATTTTGAAATAAAGAATTATGTTATTTTCCTATCACGTATGCTAGTTTTGTACATTCCAAGAATTTGAAAGTTTGCTATTCCAGTCCAGAACAATGTGCAAATGCGTGCCTGAGTCCATTAGTTATTATAAATATATATGTGTGCGCATATCTATATATCTATATAATTTATTGAGTGTTACAAAGATGTTTCAATTGTAAATGCGTTCATTCTTTAAAATTTGTTACTATAATTGTATAGCCAGGACTTTAAAAACTTAAAAATTCCACCCCCACATAACTGTGGTGTTGCAAGGTACAAATTTCCATATCTTGAAATGTTGATAAAACACTTGGTTCAAAGTCTTCTAGGTTCTGCATTTTGCTTGCTTTGTAGCTCTTAGAAGATGTGAAACACAATCTATTCACCCTTCGTTTGCCAAGCCTAAAAATAAAATAAAAAATGAAAGTTTAAATGTGATCCCTCCTCTCACTTCCCTCTTGCACATTTTGAAGAGCTATTTTAAGAGTAAATCTTTAATTTCAGATACTACTACACGTCTTTAGATATATGACAAATGAAACACATTGGCAGAGAGACGCTTGAAATACATTGGTCGCTTGTCCTCTTTCAAAGAAGTGGCAGAACAAGAAACCTGGCATCATTTATAGGCTTCTGAGTCTTAGTCAGAAAACCCACACACACCTTGGTTTCTCCCGGGTGTGTGTGTGTGGGGGGGGAACGTTTCTTTTCTTTTTTTCTTCCACTTCATAATTTAACAGCTTCTGAGCTCCCTTTTAATGTATCTCCCTTATTAAAACAGCAATTTAGCATGCAAATTGAATATTGCTATAGGCAAATATGTGATTATAACAAGGTAATACTTATGGGAAAACCCTGACAGGAGTATAACTATATTAGATGTTCCCACAGAAATAACGAGAGGATTGCAGTGACATGCAAAAGCAAGTAAAATCCTGCCTGGAAGACATCTGGCTGGATTTGACGTTTAACCAAAAAAATAATAAAAAATAAAGATGCATCAATATCAATGTAGCATGAAGATGCAGTCAAAGAGATAAAATATTGGCGTACCCAACTTCATTGCCTAGACATGGACATGCTGGTCTCACACTGAATAATTCTTCCTCAGGGAGAAAAGGTCACTGGAGAAACCCCAGCATATTGGCATACATGTGAAAGGAATGTGGCAGCTCAGGTCAATGAGTGACTGCCTAACCAACCTAATGAAAGGGGGGATTTGCACTGGCACAATCCTTTCCAACTGGCAAATTTGTACCTGTGTCAGCATACACAACATGCACCATGGAAAATTTGCCGTTAGCTTCCTGAAATGCTCTTGGTGTTCTGTCCATGACTGGGCAATAATTATCTGAGACATTGATTAATTGTAATGTGGTCCTTCTGACCCAAAGAAAGACCCAGTGGTATGACTAGTATCTCTAAGGAAAATGCCCAACTCTACTGTGTTTCTGAAGCCGTACCTCATGGGGGAGGCCATGTCCACGAGAGGTACATTTTTCAAAATGTCCACTTCAAAGAACAATGACATTTCTCTCTATGGAATTTTTAAAATATATATTTTCCTTCCCATTCCAAGATTAAACAGTTTGGCACAAAATACTTCTCAAAACACCCCACGATCAAGACATGTTTTCCAGTCAATTCTTTCTAATAAACATTTTTAACCCCTTGAGAAAGCTGAAAATAACATTAGGGCCACAAAGACAAAATGACTGATTACAGCAGCAACAGTCATAAAATGTCAGCTGCCGTGTGCCGAATTTGGTGTTATACTGGCAATTGGTAGTATAATCTTGTTGTTGTTGTCTTTAAAAATTCTTTGCCACAGTGATTTACATGCCAGGTTTCATAATTCTCCTTGAATTAAGCTTCGAGTGGAGCTTAAATGCTATTGCAAATCAGCATCCCAATTTTCAGATTAACAGAATCTAAATGAAGAATTTTTCCTGCTTGTCTGCTCTTTCCTCTCCACACCTGCCTTTCAAAGGATTCTCTCTCACTCCCCGTCATTTATCCTTCCTTCCTCCTCTCATGCTTAGTGTGTAACCATTCTGCCTGTACTTCATCCCTCCTGGGGGAGGTGGAGCACTCGAGTGTCCATGAAAGTGATCTGACTCCCACTGGGGGGGCTAAGTTCCTGCCACAGAATTTCAGAAAAGATCCTTCTGAATCAGTCTGGTGAATAAATAAACCACTTGCCGCCACCATCAGTTCATACTGAGCATGTGTAACAACATACCTAATCAACGCCATAAGGAAAAAATACCTCCCCCAAAAAGCACCATTTTAAGTAAAACACAGTTATAAAACACAGAGAGCTGCTATTATTATGGCAAGTAATAATTGCCATGCTCTCTGCCTTGAGGAAAATATGTTTATTTGGTGTGTAGATCACTGAGACCTAACAAAAATACTCAAATTTCTCAAAAGGCAGGGTAGGAAAAAAAAAGAGGGGCAGCAAATTCTAACCCTAACAAAGAAATTCCCTTACCAAGCTGTGAGAAATCATATCAGGAAGACAAGGCTCACTGGAGTTATAATTAAAGTTGGGCAAAGATGAAGGGAGCAAACCCATTGGAGACAACACTGACTAAATAAAGGAAGCCACTGGCTTCCATTTGCAGGAGTGGAGAAGGGGAATTAATGATACCTTTTGGAGGTCATTCATTCATACGGTTCGCTTAAGTTGGTGGCATCTTGTTAGATAACATGCACACTTTTGTATGGCGAGGACCACCACAAAATCATACCAGATCATAGCAAAGCAATATCAAGAAATCCAGCCAGCTAAGCTTTAGCATACTATGTGTCAATTATATCCATAAGAATCCACAAGTTCTTGACTCCTGAGATGTTGTTTTAAATATAGAATTCTTTGAAATGTATATTGAGCAACATTTTATTCATTGATATTATAATTTGCAATCAAAATAATCTCTAGTAAAAACTGGTAAACGCATCCTTGATCTGATACGGAGACCTTGGTGGCCTTTTAGTTTTCCCATTAAGACATGTAAGAACATAACAACAGAATTTTTGCTTCTTACGTATCCACCCATACATATGCAGGGTGTGTACATGTATGACAGCATCTTTCTGAAGTTCTGGCAAAAGGAGCATCAATATTAAATTGTTAAAGGCATGCTGATTCTTGCCACACATACACTGTGGAAATAGCCAAGTCCACACCCAGTTATTTGAAAGGATCAAACACAGGTTTTGGAAGGTGGAATGAGCTCACATTAAAAGAGGGCCCCACCCTTTGAACCTTTGCCCAATAAAGGAATCAAAGTGCCTGGAGGTTCTGAAATAGTTAAAAATAGTGTCTGATGTACAAGTGTGGGTGTCACATAACATCAAACTGGAAAAATCCATAAATTCCAATCAGGAGAAGCCTACACTTTCATCTTAGTAGTTTACAGTTTTTTTAAAAAATAGTCCTATGAAATTATTACTTCATCTCAGCTTTGTATTGTCTTCTGTCACACTTGAACGTTTGCACGGGTGTGTGCTGATCGATGGTTGCCAACAAATATCTCTCCTGAGCCTCAAATTATGGACAAACATGTGTATTCCAAATCTTTAAACACCACATAATAGAGCAGCCATTCTCAAAGGGGCCCAGGTACATATGACAGGATAGAATGAAAATTTTCCTGTTCTATTTTCCTATTCATCCGTTCCTGTTGTACCCTTGTTTAATGGGGCCTGGGAACCTGAGAAAAGCTCCTTTAAAAGGGTTGTGGCGAAAAGTTGAGAATGCTACACTAGGGTACTCCATGGGTAAACTAGCCTACTTAGTTTTCATTTTGCTTTTGTCCTACATTTTCTCACATTCTTTTCTTTTGAGGGAGAGTGGAACACTTTTGCTCTCCTTGCCAGGTTTGCCTCTGCATCTACACACTGAAGTCTAAAGAAAGTATCTTGCAGACCCAAACGTTCCCATCTCATCTACCAAAGAGAGGTTTTAAAAATGGCACTAGAGTACAGAGAGGGAAGCAAGAGAAACAACAGCCCAGTCTCCTCAGAGAACTGAGGTGGCAGAGAAAACTGGCTTATCAATGGGGGGGGGGGGAGAGAAAAAGGCCAATTGGTCCTTAGACATTAATAGAAGTGCAAGAGTGGGTGATACTTTAATGAAACCACTACAATTTTATATGCAGAAACTAGTTTTTGATCCATGCCAATCTTCACCAAGCTGAGCATGGGAGGATTGTTTTTATGAAGCAGAAAAACACAAAAATCCCTAAAATCATGGTCATAGGTATAAGCCAAGCTTCCCCGCATAATGTCATTTGCAAAATGTGTTCTGCAGTCTCAAGAGGTGTATGTTTCAAGTGACATGAATCAATTCTTCCAGACAAAGGTGACTGCAGGCACTCCGCTTCTTTGCCTCCTCTAAAAACTGCTATACACTGAAACACATGGCTCCTACCTGCGTAGGAACGGGGGGGGTATACAAAAAACGAGGCAAACAATTTAGTAGGGAAGCGGGAATAACATTGGGTCTACATACTACATCAACCAAATGCAACCAAATTAATAGTATCATCTAGTGACCGAGAGAAATATTGTCCACAGTTTGAAGTCCTGCTTGTGATCGGATTAGGTGGCCCCAGCCGGGCAAGAAGCACAAGCACACTTAAAAGAGAGGCAGCAGCTTTATCAAGCTAACACAGAGACAGACAGATCCTTAATGCATTAGGGGGTGTTAGAAATGAGCTGAATGTGATCTGTTCTTGCTTCCTAAGACCACAGACTGAGATCTCACAAAGCTTTTATATCCCCTTGATGCCTACTGGAAAACCACTCCCCCACATTGAGCTAATGCTGCGGGTGTTGGCCTATTACTGGCTTTCAAGGTGCCCAAGTGCACCGCCCACTACTTCCTTCCAGATAAACTGACCTCTACCCCAGTTACCTCTGATTACCTGCCCTGCTCTGTGTCAAATGCATCCCAATGAATTCAGCAGAATACACTGTATCAAACTGAATAAATTACATCTTGACACTATGTTAAGGTTGATGCTTTGTTGCAGATGGTGCCTTAGGTGAATATTCAGATATCTTTCATGTTCCCGCAAAAAATAAAAATAAAATAGTAATGCAGTCCATATACACAGTCAAGGCACAAGGGCAGGTGGTATTTTTATTAGGCCAGGAAAAATTCATACACAGAAGCTAACTTCCAATCCAGATATGTTTTTGTTATTTGTGTCGGAAGTAATTTGTGTGTTTGTATCACCATTGCTTTGTTTTTTGCAAAACTGGGCAAAATGTAAAACTGCAGATGCTGCCACTTTGTTGCATGGGCTTTTAAAAACTCGAAGCATTAGATAGGTTTCTTGTATCTCTGTGAGCAATGAGGCTGCCCCTTGGTCCTTCTGTATGCTGAGCTTTAGGAACAAACGGGAGAAATTTTGCACAAATGGAGCAAGCTATGACACGGAGAGGAAGAGTTCTTCTTTGAAACGTCTGTGGCTTCACACTATGGGGTTGCTGTGCCGGTGCAGTAGCCACCGGCATGTTGCAAGCTTCTGCAATATATGACCTCACCCTCCTCTGTGCGCATGCTCCTTCTTTCCCGCACTAGCGTGGCCCGTTCCATTTTTTCCGCCGCTCAGATCGGTCACCGTTTCGAGAGCTCCTGCGGAAGAAAAATAGAAAGTTTCTTTGAGGATTTTTTCCTCTTCTCTTTCCTAACGGAAACTTCTTCTAACCCTTTTAGGGTTATTTTCTCTTCATTTAGACCTCCTCCTCCTTCTCTACAATGGTTGGTGAGTCGTTCCCGCCCACCCTCCCTACCCCAGCCGCCATTTTATGGCCTCCGGAGGCCTTTTCAAGAGGTGCGTGGAGTGCCCTAATAAAATCCCCCTAGCAGACGGACACGACCTGTGCCTTTATTGTCTGGGGGAGGCACACCAACCCAACCACTACCAGCATTGTAAGCAGCTTACTAAAGTAGCTCTAAAGCATCGGTTGGGTCGTCTTAGGGCACACCTCTGGGAGCAATCTCTAGCCCCCATGGAAAAGCAGACCGAGCAGTCCAGTACCTCGGCATCGCCGGGGGCAAACCGACCACAAAAGCAAAAGCCCCTTCAGAGGGCTCAACCTTCTTCCCCCACAACACCGCCCCCCTGAAGGACAATAAAAGTCCAAAAAGGCACGCCCCCCCTTGCAAGGAACTGCGAAAGGAGGCGAAACCGCGTTTCCCTTCGGTCAGCCCAGCCCGTTCCACCTCAGTGGCCACTGCCGCCGCCTCGGGGCATTCAGAGGACGACGCCTTACCCTCCAAACAACCACCAGTACTCTCTCCGCGGTCTACCCACTCTTCTAACTGGGGGGAAGACTCTCACGACCGCTCTGCCACAGTTGACTCCATAGCTAGCCCTACACTTTCTCAGGGCTCTGCGGCGGACGCCGCCACCTATTCAACTTCAGACTGCGCGACTGTCTGACCATGGACTTCAACCGTGTCTCGCCAGGAATCAGCCTCTGACGCCGAGGCCGCTCACGACATCGACCGTTCTGCTGCAGTCCCCTCTAAGCAACTGCCTACTGATAAAAGAGTTCAGCTTCAGACTGCCGACGAACGTCATTCCCCGACTCCACCACGGCGCGCCCGTGCCCATGATCATGACAATGAAGTCCGCATTAGCCGCCGTCGTCATAGCCATTCACTGACACCAGCGTCTCCCCCTCGACGCCACCAGCGACCACAGGATCACCGCCCTTCTGAAACAGAGCACGAAGAAACTCGCTGCCCCCATGACTCTTCTCCTCAGCGACGTCGTACAACGAGGGATGACTACTCCCCCTCACCTAGACGTTGAGACCACAGGGACGTCGACTACTCCCCTAGGTGCCATTCACCCAGGCGTCAATGCTGTCACCATGATAGCGCTTCGCCTCCTCGACGTCGGGAACGCTCAACTTTGTCGACGCCACCTAGACCTCGACGTCATGACGCCTATTCCTCTAGGCAAGAAACTGACCATCGTCTTTCCCCTAGCCCTCCTCGACGTCGACACAGACCTGATGTCGAAGCCTCAGAAATCAACAGCCAACGCACGGCCACCGATGCCACACCTGATCCTCTACCTCCACCGTGGAAGGGCTTCAAGTACGTACAAGTGCCTGTCTCTCCTGTAAGGGACCACGATGCCGATCACCCTCCCTGGCACTGTTCACCGTCACCGGGTCCCCCACCTAAACGCCAACGCACTGCGCGCTCCAGTGACAGACAGACGGCACCATCGACATCTGACCAACACCATTCTCATGCCGTTCAGCCGACACATAGACGCCCTCCGGCATCCCCGCCTAGGCTGGAATCTCAAGCTGCTCACCAGCGCGGACGCCACTTGGACTCTCCGATATCCATGGATGAGTCCATCCCGGAACTTTCAGATTACGAAGAGGATGACTACTCTTATTGCTCTGAATCCTCTTCTCCTGTAAATCTGCCTACTCCTAAATCTGATGTAGCAAATACTCAACCGCCTTCACCTTCTGAGAATCTAAAACAGTACTCTCAAGCAATGTTGCGTTACGAATCACACGGGACACAGAGTTTCGGGGTGCAATCATCTGGCGCTCAGGGCAGCATTCCTGTTCGTCTCTCTGTCAGGGTTCCATTGGTGTCTGTGTGTCTGAATGTGTGTAGGCATGCGTGTATGAGAGTGTGTGAGATTGTGTGATGATGATTGTCTGTCTTACTGCTGCCTGAGCCCAGCCCTTTTATTAAGAGAGAGTAAGCACAATAGACAAAGGGAGACATTCCTGGGGGGGGGGGGGAGAATGCAAGCCTTATCTGTGAGGACATAGTAAACAACGGGCAGAGGAAATAGGTTCCATAGGTGGGGGGGAAATGCTCCCTAGCTAGTGAGTGATTACTGATAAGGACGGAAAGGGCTTTCTGGTCTGTATCCTGATATCCTATTTGCTCTGGCCTGCTTAGATCAGCATCAGCCTAGCTGCACCTGGGTGCCTGCTTGCCCTGGGAAATCCAGGTTCAGCTTCCTCTAGGTGCTGGCTTTGTGCTCTGCCCATTTCTTGGGGTACAGAGCTATGTGGTATGAATATGACATCCCCACAAAGCAATCCATAAAATTGCTAAGGTCATGGACTTGCAGTTGCAGCAAGATGATACCACAGATACCTGCAGATTTTTTGGCCACTTGAACAAAAACCAAGTGCCACCACTTCGCCTGGCATTCATTCCCTCTCTACTGAAGCGCATCAAGGAGCTGTGGGCTACACCTTCTTCCATCCCTCTGATGTCACGTCGAGTCGACAACATGTACAGAACCCATGGCGAAGGGACCGCAATTCTTGACAAGCATCCTCTCCCTAATTCTGTCGCAGTACAAAATAGGGCTGAGGGTCGGTCCTCAGCGGCACAGAGTAATAAAGAGGGACGGAAGTTGGACCTTATAGGTCGTCGACATTATTCTTTGGCATCTTCTTCCCTGCGCAAGTCAAACTATTCATGCGCAATGGAGGTATACACTCGACACCTCCTCACTGAGATATTCCCTGTCATCAATGCAGTCCTAGATGAGCAGAAATCTAAACTCCTCGCATTCCATTCTGAAGTCATGTCTCTGGTGGACTATGAGACCATTGCTGCCAGACACATCGCTGATGCAGCGTCTAAGCAGCTGGCTACCTCTATTCATCTGAGGAGACACGCCTGGCTTCACACTACTAACATCACCAATGATGCGCATAACAGGATCGAGGACTCCCCCTTTGACGGGGAGAGTCTCTTTGCCTCTACTACCAACCAAGGCATTGACAATTTCATCAAAATGAGAAAAAATGTGAAGTCGATCTCTAACCCTTCCTATCAATCTCAACAGTCTTATCGACGCCCTCAACATTCTTGGCGTCGCCCGGCTCAGACTACCAGCCAAAGACAGCAGACCCGTCCTCGGCAGAATTTTTCCTCATCCTCCTACAGGCCTCCACTGCAGAAGGAACGTCAAACCCAGCCAAGCAGGCGCTTTGAGCGCAACGGCAAGCAGAACCTTTGACTCCCGTGCGAATACACCAATGGATCCTCAAGATATTCGACTGCAACCCTTTCTCCAACACTGGTCCCAAATCACCTCGGACTCCTGGGTCTTCACCATCATTCAACAGGGCTACGCCATAGAGTCCCACACCCTTCCTCCTCTGGGACATGTAATCATCACTCCTCCATTACCAACCTTGGAGGAAGAAGTGACGTCCCTTCTGGACAAACATGCCATTGAACTCGTCGACCCCATCGACACGTTTGGCTTCTACTCCAGATATTTTACTGTCCCAAAAAAGGACGGTGGGTTACACCCAATTCTCGACTTAAGGGACCTAAATTCCTTCATCTCCCCCACTCGTTTTCGCATGACCACGTTGGAGAATATTCTTCCTCTCCTTCGTCGCGGAGACTGGTTTGCAGTCGTAGACCTTCAGGATGCCTACTTCTATGTCACCATCCGTCAGACCTACCGGAAGTACGTCTGTGAAGATTCTCAGTCATCCAGGTGCGTTTATCTGGGAGTTGAGTCATGGCTACTGGACTTCTTTTTTGAGAGAGCTGTTTGGATGAACAGCAAAACGTTTCTATCTCTCAAAAAAGAAGTCCAGTAGCCATGACTCAACTCCCAGATACCGGAAGTATCTCAGATTCAAAATTGCTCAGAACACCTATCAATTCAAGGCCCTACCCTTCGGACTGTCGACAGCTCCGTGGGTCTTTACCAAATGTCTCGCACCAGTCGCTGCCTTTCTCAAGCTACAAGGAGTCAACGTGTTCCCTTATCTCGACGATTGGTTGGTGGTATCACCCACCAAAGAACAGGCAAGCCAAGACATTGCGTTCACTGTTCAGACCCTCAGCACTCTGGGTCTCACAATAAACTATACCAAGTCATCTCTACAACCCCAGCAACTAGTCCAATACATAGGAGCCATCCTGGATGCAACTCAAGGAAAGGCCTTCCTTCCCAAGGATCGCAAGCTCAAAATCGCCCGGGATTTGACTTGTTTTCACCCGGAGGCGCGGGGGTACCAGCCAGAACGGTACAACACCTGTTAGGCCTCATGGCCTCTACGACTTTTATCTTGGCACAAGCCCGTCTCCGACTACGACTGCTGCAGTCTTGTCTCCTACGCCAGTTCAATCCTCTCCTGGACCACCCTCACAAACGCATCACGATTTCCCCAGAGGTGCACCACAGCCTTCTATGATGGCAGTCGCAGACTCACCTGTCCTTTCTGCGGGGAGTAGCCATTGATGATATCTGCAAAGCAGTCACCTGGTCCACTCCGTCCACCTTTGTAAACCACTATAGACTGGACATCACGGCCAGGTCTGATACTGCTTTCGGACGGGCCATTCTTTCTTCTTTATAGTGACAGCCCTCCACCAGTAAGTGATCTGGCTACTCACCCACAGTGTGAAGCCACAGACGTCTCAAAGAAGAAATGGAGGTTACCTACCTGTAACTGTAGTTCTTCGAGATCACGTCTGTGGAGTCACACAACCCACCCGCCTCCCCTCTATCCGTCACTTTGTCTTTTTCTCTTTCAGCGGTGGATAGCTGGGAACTGGCCACGCTAGCGCGGGAAAGGAGGAGCATGCGCACAGAGGAGGGGGAGGTCCTATATCGCAGAAGCTTGCAATATGCTAGTGGCTACTGCGCAGGCGCAGCAACCCCACAGTGTGAATCCACAGACATGATCTCGAAGAACTACAGTTACAGGTAGGTAACCTCCATTTTTTATGGTGGTTGGAGAATCCTTGACACACTATGTCAAGTTGTCAACCTTAAACAAAACATTGGCAACATTTCTTCAAATGTTTTAAGAAGAACCCTCATGGGTCCTGTAACTCTGTTTCATGAGTTCAAAGTCTAGGACTTTGAGAAGTAGCATTCTGCAAGCATCCGGTATTTGTGTTGTAAACTACTTTGTAGAAGGGGAATTTACAAGACCCATGCATGAAGTCAACAGCAATGTAAGTCTCACTGATTGAATAGATCTATGTTATATGCAACATAGCATTTAGGCTATATGCTAAGCTGGCTTTTCTTCTGCAAATTTAGTAATAACATCCACAGAATTTATGAACACAAAGCTACAACATGCAACTTTCAGTAGAAGCTATACCATATCAAAAAAAGGTAAAGGTAAAGGTTCCCCCCGCATATGCATGCTAGTCATGTCCGACTCTAGGGGCGGTGCTCATCTCCGTATTCAAGCCAGAAGAGCCAGTGTTGTGCAAGTCCATGGCCATGTGGCCGGCATGGCTGCAAGGAAACACTGTTTTACCTTCCCGCTTTTTTACAGTGGTACCTATTTATCTACTTGCATTGACATGCTTTCGAACTGCTAGGTTGGCAGGAGCTGGGGTTATCAGCGGGAGCTTGCTCCGCTGCGTGGCACCCGGGATTTGAACCGCCGAGCTGCCAACTTTGCAGTCTACAGTTTCGGTGCCTTAGTCCACTGAGCCACCACACCCCCGATACCATATCAAAATCTTTCCTCATAATATTGTGGGCATTGTATGGCTTAATAAAACCTGGTGTTTTTGGCAAAGTGATCAGAACCACCTTTCAAAATGTGTGTCAGTGATGACTCTATATACCAAATGAGAATCACACAAATGGGACAACGTTGTTTTATACCTCTAGAAGCACAAGTTGTTCAGGCATTGTAGCATGAGGCAACAGAAATGAAACAATAGGTTCATGATAGGTCACTGCTTTGTACCATATCGTGCCACAACACTTTAAGAAAGGTGGGGAGGGGAAATAGCCAGAGCACATCAGTTTAATTTTTACTAGTTTAGAAAAAACACCAGAAATTTCTCCAAACAAACAAAAAATTTCCCAACTGCAACTCAAACAGGCATTGTTTTCCACTCCAAATGGCTGCCTATTGATAATTTGGTTTGGTACGCCAGCAATTCATTCCATCCCAATGTTGCTTACATTTCAGTGAAAAGAACACACACATGCACAAACACATACATACACAATAAGGCATTTAGGCAAATACATTTGCTATTAAAGCGAAATATTTCACACACATATAACTGTGATTATATTGCTTAAGCCGACAGAAACAGTATTTTTACAATTGTTTGTATCTAGCACCAAACATTCTAGCACTGATAACTGTTTTTTCGAAAACCCATCTTGCTGTAAAATGATGCTGTACTTACATGCTATCTTTTGAACATCCAGCATCAATTGCAGAAGAGTAATAGTGCAAAACAAAAACACAAGGAACAGCCATACTATTATTTTAGGACCTAGAACAGAATATGTTCTGTATACTATTCAGTATAGTAAATCACACCTGAGTAGGCCCACCAAATCAATGAGGACTTAGTGAGGTCGCTTTTACACGACCCCTAAGATCCGCTGGCCATTTAAATGCGGACCAGCGATCTTAGGGGCTTGTCGCTCTTCCTCTGTTCCCACCTCCTCCTCCTCCTCCTGCTGCTGCGGCTGGGGCTGGGGCGCGCGCCGGGTCGCGCCCCGCCGCCTCTTCTTCTTCCTCCTCCTCCTCCTCCCCGCCGGGCCTGGTGCTCCTCTTCAGCTGCGGCCTCCAGCCCAGCAGAGCCTCGGCTGCAGCCGCCCTGTTGTAGCCGGGGTCGCCCCAGCCGCTGCCGCTGCTGCTCCTCCGCCCACCGGCGCGGGGAGGATGACGACGCGGCTCCTCCTCCTTTCCCGGGACATCAAAGGAACGCGGCGTTGGGCGGAGGAGCAGCAGCGGCGGCGGCTGGGGCGACCCCGGCTACAACAGGGCGGCTGCAGCCGAGGCTCTGCTGGGCTGGAAGCCGCAGCTGAAGAGGAGCACCAGGCCCGGCGGGGAGGAGGAGGAGGAAGAAGAAGAAGAGGCGCGCGCTCCAGCCCCAGCCGCAGCAGCAGCAGCAGCAGCAGGATCGGGGCCCGAGGTGCCAGATTAAATCTGGACCTCGGCTGAAATTCACCCTCCTCCAGCAGGTACAAGAAAACTGCTGTTTGGTCGCGCTTTGTGGGCGGGGTCGCACTTAAATGTCTGCAAAGTCCGGAGCTGGTGGGAAAACATTTTTAAGGTCCGGACCTTGCAGTCATTTGCGGCGGACCTTAGGGGTCGTGTGAAAAGGCCCTGAGTTAACTTCCTAAAAGAACCACAAGCTTAATTTTGCAAGAACTAAGCAGGCAGTTGAGAACAGGATATTTTGGAGATTGTTCATCCGTGTGTGCTTGTGTTGTGTCGTTACATAGGGTTGTCATAAATTAGAGGAATCCTGATGGCATGCTGCTGCTGCTATTGCATCTTTATCAGTCTGGGCATGGTTGATTCTCAAGGAACTATTAGAATCAAGTGCTTTTTAAAAAATCCCTAGAAGAACATAAGCATACTTAGAAAGCTCAGTTTTTGTTTAGAGTTTTATCTCTATAAACCCAAATGCTGCCTCCAGTTTAAATAGAGGGACTTGTTTATTCTTGAGTATGTTGCATGACAGAAGCATTGAGCTACGTGGAATCTAGTGAGGGAAAACATAAATGAAGCAGAAATAGCCTCAACTTTTTTCTGCTCTACTTCCATGGCTCTAGAATAAGCAAACACCGTAGAGCTTCAGCTACATTGAAAGCTAAATGAATTCTCTGTTCTAGGCTGAATCTAATTACAAAACACCACTCTCGTTTTAACACCACTATCATTTTCTGATATATTCTTTGAAATATAAGAATCATAAGAGGTAAACATTATTAAGGAGATCCATGATTATACAAGCACATTAGAGATGTGGTGATATTTATTTAAATAATCTGTCGTGCAAGTATTACCTGATCACCACTGCCATTATATCGCAACATATCTGTACTTCTGGATTCACTGCTTCATTTAAAGAAAATCATTTTAAATTCTTAGTGAGGAGCCTTCTTGAATGTAGCCACACATCTATTTTGTGACACTCAAGGATAGGGACCGAAAACAAGCTCAGATTCATCTCAGTAAATAACAATACATAAACTAGCTATTATTAGATACAATGGACACATATCTCCCATCACAGTTATTACTGTTATATCCAAAGTCTACCAAGAAACCACCACCAAAAAGGGATAGGTTTGCTGCATCTCTTTTCAAAATGTTACAAAGTACTAAGGACAGCAAAACCAGCTTTGGCTTGCTTTGGGTGAAGGGGCTACAGGTCCAAAGAAATCTGTATTAATATTTGCTGTACTTACAAATATAGAAATAGAGCATAAAGAACAACAAGCATGTGATGCTATCTAGTTGCTCAGCACCAAGGGCCCATATCACATACTGAGAAATATAGAGGCTGATGCTTCAACTACACGATGGTCCAAGCAGAGACTTCAGTTGTAGTCTCAGCTGTATCTGATTCTATCTTGCATTCTTTTATCTGATACGTAATTTAAGGAATATAGCACAAATATTTACTATTGCTGGGGGGGGAGGGGAGCAATGTGTGGCCTGCATTACTGTAATTAAAAACTAATTACAGTACAGTGGTTAAATGCCTGTACTGCAGGTAAAACTGTGCTCACGACCTGGGTTCAATCCCTGGTAGCAGGCTCAAGGTTCACTCAGCCTTCCATCCTTCCGAGGTCGGTAAAATGAGTACCCAGCTTGCTGGGGGGGCAATGTGTAGCCTGCACTCTGTAATTAAAACTGTAAACCGCCCAGAGACTACTTGTAGTAGTATGGGCGGTATATAAGCAGAACACTTTGCTATTAAAATATGAGAGAAAATTGAGCTAAAAGATGAAACTATAAATGTGTGCTACTACAATGGTGCTGGAACAAAGTCCTACATACAAGTGAGGAAGTGCATAAATGTATGGTGATAAACTCAACCATCTTATAAAATCACTTTACAAATCAATTTCACACCTCTGAAAGACAGTGTGACACCTGGGATTTGAACTGCCAAGGTGCCGACTTTGCAGCCAACATTTCAGCACTGTAGCCCGCTGAGCCACCACGCCACACACCAATAGTAAAAGGCCATCATCGACTAGAGGGAGTTTGTCAAGCAAGAAAAGAGTTTTAAAGCAGAAAGTTCCTTCTGACAACAGAAGCAAAACACATGCTTCTACTCCTCCTATCTATCTATCCATCCATCCACAAACACTCCTATAGACATCTACATGTTGCTCACTTGGAACAGGGCCTACCTCTGAGCCTGTGTGGCGTTCTCCATGCTTTGCTTCCAATTTAAAAAAGGATGCAGCCATTATGCCTCATGGGATTCATACTTTTGTTGCTAATTAGACTCTATAGGGTGCCTCCCAAACAACTATAATTCCCAGGAAGCTCTAAGTGAGCAAAACATTGACATTAAAAGCAAAAGTGTTCTGCTTCCATACTGCCCCATACCACTTCAAGTAGTCTCTGGGCGGTTTAGTTTTTAATTACAGTAATGCAGGCCACACATTGCTCCCCTCCCCCCCCAGCAAGCTGGGTACTCATTTTACCGACCTCAGAAGGATGGAAGGCTGAGTCAACCATGAGCCGGCTACCTGGGATTGAACCCCAGGTCGTGAGCACAGTTTTACCTGCAGTACAGACATTGTGTATGTGCTTGTGGGCTGAAACTCCCATAATTGTCTCTGGCTAATTTTGGAGAATTCTGGGAGTTGGACACCACATAAATTAAATTGCACATCTCTAGAAACAGCACATGCTCACTGATAACACCCTGAGATGAGGATCCATAAGAGGGAGGAGCCAGAAATTTCACACAGAACAACATTATTTTGGTGATTGAGGAAGCAGAATAGATTGAGCACAACAGTAGAGAAATTCAATGACTAAACTGATTTAAAATTGCATAGCAGTTGGGGACAGCCAATGGACTTCCTCTGTTTTCGACACAGTTCTTGTGTTTTCCCTAGATGACAGAAAATCCAGCTTTAAAAAAAAATACCAAATCTTAATGAGCATAAACCACTTTAGTGTAATTCTTCTATCTTTCAGAGGTGTGAAATTGATTTGTACAGTGATTTTATGAGATGGTCAGACCCCACCTGGAGTACTGTGTCCAGTTCTGTGCGCCTCAATTTAAAAAGGATGTTGACAACCTCAAGCGGGTGCAGAGGAGGGTGACCAGGATGGTTGAGGGTCTGGAGGAAATGTCTTATGAGGAACGGCTTAGGGAACCGAGAATGTTTAGCCTTACAAAAAGAAGACTGAGAGGAGATATAATAGCTATGTTTAAATATTTGAAAGGATGTCATATTGAAGAGGGAACAGGTTTGTTTTCCATGGCTTCAGAGACTAGGACTCGGGGCAATGGTTTCAAACTACAGGGAAAGAGATTCCATTTGAACATTAAGAAGAACTTCATGACAGTTAGAGCTGTTCGGCAGTGGAATATGCTGCCACGGAAGGTGGTGGAGTCTCCTTCTTTGGAGGTTTTTAAGCAGAGGCTGAATGGCCATCTGTCAGGAGTACTGTGATGGGGGTTTCTGCATGGCAGGGGATTGAACTAGATGGCCCTTGAGGTCTCTTTCAACGCTACGATTCTATGATTCTATGATTCTATGGTTGAGTTTATCACCATACATTTATGCCCTTCCTCATTTGTATGTAGGAGTTTTATCTTTTATGCTAGCACCATTGTAGTAGCACACATTTATAGTTTTATCTTTTAGCTCACTTTTCTCTCGTTTCCTGTGGGGGGGACATCTCTCATTTTACCTTGGCAATCTTGTTCTTCCATTAAATGTGATTTCAAGGAAAATGAGTGAGATGACATGTCCAACCTGGATACACAAATGTGTTCCTCCTTCAAGCAGGCATTGCTCCAAAGATATTGCTTCTGAATAACATGACAGAGGTTTGTCAAATGGGGCACAGCTACAGAACACACTTCCAAAAGTTAATTGAACAAGGGATATCAAGGGGTCGGGGGTGGGGGAGATAAACCACCATGGTTACAGTGTATTTAATGTGGGTGCAATCTCCCACAATTAGCCATATCGAAAAGACAACCACCCAGCCATGGTAAGAACTACTTGCATGTTGTTTACTGGACAAGAAAAGGAACAACTGGGCTGTTCAAAACATCAATGGATCTTCCAAAGAGAAAGAGATTTCTGCATCACATTATATTAGGATAAGGCAATGGTGTTAATTGATCAAATGTCTGTTTTTAAAACTATGTAACAGTACATAAAGTGACCTGAAATGCAGCACACTAAATAGAGACTCGGCGGACCTCAATGAAAGTTAAAAGCAAAGAACTGTGATTGTCTCTGAGGAGCAGTAAACTTTGAAAGTGCTGTGCGTTTTACACAACAAATTAAGGTCAAGTGCAATTGAACTGATTATGAGAAGTGCAGGATGGAGACCTAGCCCTGTAGACTGTTTTACACTGAAGAAATGCATAATAACTGGCTGAAAAGGAAGTCGCTAACTTGAATAGAAATTTAAGATGGAATTTGATCGTCTGTGAGATTCTGGTAACTCCTGAAACTTCATAGAGACAATATCCATTTCAACAATACTGACATTTATTTTATTTTATTTTATTTTATTTTATTGGATTTTTATACTGCCCATTTGCACTGCAAGGCCACTCTGGGCTCATATTATATCTGATGGCATATCTACCATAACTGAAATCTACTGTACATCCACAGATCTAGAATTGAAAAGAAATGGAAAAAAGATATATTGCTGATGTGGATCAGAATCAGTTTAATAAAATTTCAGACATCAGCAAAGATGTACATGCTGCCAAAGTATGTATTTAGCGAGTTAATTCCACTCTACAGAAATGTCTGTAAATTGAAGCAAGCTGCCTAGAGCTTCTGCCCAGAGACTTCACTCACCATCTGGCACCTGGAACCTCAACGGTCTGCATTAATTCTGCCTTAACATGTCTTGATTGGTTAGGAACATTAAACCCCTGCAAGCTCGATAGACTATTCTCACCCCATTCAACAGAACTTCTTGGATATCTGGTGGCGTGTGAGCACCACTTTCAGGGAAAAGATTATGTTTGTGCCGACACAAAATACTGCTACAGTGAGTGGTGGAGAGAACCGCTAACACAATGCCTAGCAGACTACTTTGTCCAACAAAAAAGGAGGCTTCAAACTCAATGTATTTGTCTCAAACCATTTACAGTATTCCCTTAGGTGTATTGTGGAATGCCTGTTTGTGTATATTATTCATCCAAGAATGAAAGCAAAACACCTAGCAATTTGATTCATGTATGGTTAAACACATCAGTGGTTCTACCGAGACCATAAAGTCCACACGTGGACCCACACAAGCTGAGGTTTCTATGGATTCTTGCTGTCAAATGTCATCTACTCCTTTGCACATTTCATCTTTCAGTAGAGATATGCACTCATTCAAATCAAATCAAATCAAATCAAATCAACCTTTATTGGCATTAAAATAAAATAAAACCACACAACAAGAGAAAATGAGGTACAGCAAGGAGGGTAATCAAACATGGAACTGGTGATTCTAATATATGCATTAGCTACTTAAGCCAATGAGATGGGGAATAGGGAAGCCCAGATCCTCGTGCTGCTATAATCTCAGAGGCAAAGGAGGCCACCTCGTCCAGATAAGAGGTGACTTGCGTAGAGAGAAGGAACCTAAGCTTAACCAAGCCTTCCCACCCTTGCATTCTATCGAGGATCAAGGATAGATATTTCTTACGAAGTGCATCGTGAGTTGGGCAATGAAAGAAGATGTGTTCAAGCGTTTCAACGGCATTAGTTTGACATGGACAGATCCTCTGGGAGTAAGGGATTCCATTGAACCTGCCTGACAATAGTGCCGAGGGGAAGGAATTGCCTCTGGCAAGTGAATAGGCTCTGCACGCTTTGGGACATGTGAGGTAAGTCAGAAAAAAAGCAGGCTTCCCAGGTAGGACTGGGATGTTAAATTGAAGTGGGGAGCTGGTGGTATTGGCTTCGCTGCACAGTTCTTGCCATTCGATGTTCAATAGCCTGTCTTTAATAGTCCTATATGCTTCAGATTGACTTAACATGCCAAGCTGCTCAATGTCCAATCCCGCTACTTTAAGAGTGGTAAGAACATCGGAGATCTCGACTGGGAGGTCAGGATCTATCAAAAGTTGATACAGTGGTACCTCGTATAACGTAGGGTTTGCTTAACGGAAAAATCGTACAACGTAAAAAAATCTGGCCCCCACTCCCCCCCATGAGCCTCTCCGAACAAAGTCTGCCGCCCGTGCGCCCTCTTGCCTGCTGGCCGCCTCCGGGGCTCCGGCAAGAGGGAGCCGGAGGAACAGGAGGCGGCGGCGGTGGCGGTGGAGGCGGCTGCTGCTGTTGCTGTTGCGCCTGCTGCTGCTGCTGCACCGGGCGCGGCCTGGACACTCGCCTGGGTCTCCTGTGGGCAGCTCGCACCGAGTTCATTTGCCGGCTCGGGTTGGGGGAGGAGAGGGGGTCGCTCCTCCGGCACACCGGTTTACTACTTCAGGGAGGGAAGTAGGGAGGGAGGAACGGGGGTAAGGGGTAGAGGGGAGGGTGAGGGAAGAGGAGGAGGAGGAGGAGGAGGAGGAAGGGGTGCCCCCCCACTTCGGGTTGGCGGGGAACAGGAACGGGCCGGCCGAGCTCCGCTGAGTGGAAAAGGAAGGCGCCTCCTCTTTCTCTCCTCCTCCTCCTTCCTCCTCCTTCACGACCACCGCCGCCGCCACCTCCTCCTCGTTCTCCTCAGTGCCGCGCTCCGGTCCCTCCTCCTCCTCCTCCTCCTCCTCCTCTTCCTCCTCCTCCTCCTCCTCCTCCTCCGGCGGTTAACGAGGCCTCCGGGGCTCCGGCAAGAGGAAGCGGGGGAATTCCCCCCCCAAGCCCCCAGTGTTTTGCTGCTGCTGCTGCTGCTGCTGCTGCTGCTGCTCCCGGGGCGGCCTTGGCGGCGAGCGATGCTGCTCCTGCCGCCGCGGCTCAGCCGAAGGCAAAGGGCGACTCCGGGATGCTCCGCGTCTCACCGGCCCCAGCCCCGCCCCCGCCCCCGAACCGCGGAACCGGAGGCCTCCCCCCACCCCTGCGGCCACCTTCACCTGACCACCTCTGGCCGCCGGGGGAAAGAGGGAAGGAGGGAGGGGAGACGAGGGGGCGCCCAGGACAAGCGGCGCACCCCACTCCCTTCCCCCACCCCCGCGGCCACCACCCCCCGACCACCTCTGGCCGCCGGGGGAAAGAGGGAAGGAGGGAGGGGAGACGAGGGGCGGCAGACATGGAGGGGGTGACTATGCATTGGAACGGATTACATCTGCTTTCAATGCATTCCTATGGGAAATTAGAATTTGTACAACGAAAACTTTGTAATTTAATTTGGAACCAATTAATTACGTTATACAAGGTACCACTGTATAATAAATGGGTATGAACTGGGTTGTAAAGGATTCCAAGCCAGAATTTAATAGCTCTTAATCTGGCCAAGGTCTTCAGCCTTATCATGCCAGTTTCTAAGCAAAGAACGGCGTATGGGACACATTTAGGGAGGCCTAGGATTCTTCTCAAAAAAGAGGCTTGAATACTCTCCACTGTGTGATCTATAGCTTTATACCAAATTGGTGATGCATATAAGATTTGAAATAGGGTTTTGGCCTTAAATATTGTCAGGGAAGCTGGTACATACCGATTGCTATAGCTAAAAAAGATATGCACTCATTTTCAAGCTCTCACTCTGCTCACTTTCCTCTGAGTTTGGCTTGTCCCACATTACAGCTTGCTCCTCCTTATCACTGGATTGTCTCTGTCTCTTTGTGTAGCATGGTGGCTCAGCGGACTAAGCCACCAAAACAGTCAACTGCAAAGTCGGCAGCTCAGCAGTTCGAATCCCGGGTGCCACACAGCGGAGCGAGCTCCCGCTGATAACCCCAGCTCCTGCCAACCTAGTAGTTTGAAAGCATGTAAAATGCAAGTAGATAAATAGGTACCACAGTAAAAAGTGGGAAGGTAAAACGGTGTTTCTGTGCAGCCATGCTGGCCACATGGCCATGGATTTGCACATCATTGGCTCTTTGGCTTGAATACATAGATGAGCACTGCCCCTAGAGTCGGACATGACTAGCATGCATGTGCAGGAGGAACATTTACCTTTTTAATGCCCTCCTCCCTGTGAGTACACATTGCAGTGAGTGCGTTTTTGTGCTCCTGTTCTTGTTCTGGATCAATGTCCACCTACTTTAAATGACGTTTCTGCAATTACTATTTTTCAACTAGTCCCTATTGTATATTTCTTTTTTTTAAAAAAAAGACAATTGGAATGAAGTCAGGTGCAACCTGTTTTCTCTGAGATCAAATGAGCTATGGTGTACATCAAAGCAAGTTTGGGTCTTGGTAGGTTTTAGCCAAGGTCTCCCCACCTTTGTAAGCTGCTCATTGTTTTAGGACACTATTCTAGGGACAGGTGGCTTCTGAGACAGGCTGGGACTAAAGAGCATGGATGCAACTGATGCCAACCATTGCTGTGAAGGTGCAATATTAGAGTTGGCCAGCCAATCACTTTTATTTGATTTGCATAACTCTGTGTGGTGCAGGGGGGTCTTTAGGAATGCATCCTGGGGAGGGGGAGCAAAGCTACACAGAGCTGTGTATTAACATAATTCACAAGCCAAAAAGTAAGCCACTACAACACAGCCTCTTCTATCCTTTCTGCATTAAAACAATACATCTGGGACTCAAGGTGGTGATAAGTTTGGTTTCCATTTGATTTACATTACAAACATGAAAAATATCATACAATATATTTAAATATCATATTTTTAAAAATCAACTTTACTGTTCTGGAGCGCCATCTAGTGAAGGTAAAGCATTTGTCCAAGTTTGTTGATTTCCAGGAGAAATTATAATTCAGGTTACTTGAACAGAGTACAACAATTTGATATCATTTCTCTCTCTTTCCGCCCTCTCTGACCTACAAAAGCATTTGAAACGTTTGGTTTTCAAAACTGTTGTCATATTTCTGCTGTCTTTACCAATTTGAGAATAACATCCAAGAGAAGCCAGACCAAGAGGCTTAAGGTACCCAAGTTGTTCCCAACCTTGGGCAGCCCAGATGTTCTTGGACTGTGCTGAGCTGGTCAAGGGTTCTGGGAGCTACAGGCCAAAACACCTGGCTTACCCAAGATTGGGAATCACTAATCTAAAACAGATTTTTTTCAAGCTACTGTGCTAGTTGAGGAAAAAACTTAGATGACCCATAATACAGAAGCTTCTCGGAAAACATAAGGGGCACTATAAAAAATGCAACATGGTATATTTGCTGGAACCAGTAATACTTGTGCTAACCATTATTATTAACCATAAGAAAACACATATCTCACCAACACATCTATTTATTTAACTTCTATTCCCACCTTTCCCCCTATAGATGATGCTCTGAAACAAGTAAAAGCTCCCTGTTGCAAAAAGGCATCCCTAAAATGTGAGGAGACAACCTAGCATGGAGAAGGGCTAAACCTACAGTGCTGACACCTCACGGGGCCCTTTTAAAAAGTATGTTGGTTGTGGGGGAAGATCCCTTTCACAGACAGCCACTCCAAGTGCCTTTATTGCTTGGACAAGTCCCACCAACCTGACTCTTGCCAATCATTGTCATCACCTAAATATCTATTTGTTGGAGAGATCGTTTTTCCCACCTAAAATGGATCCTCCTCATCCAGTCGCTCAACTCTCGGTTTTGAGTGTTCCTCCTTCCATTCCTGATATGGGAATAAAAAAGCCTAAAAGGATGACCTCTAAGCCAAAGAAACTGAAAAAAAAATCTTAGCCTCCAAAATCAGAATGAAGTCAGGAGCTATTGAACCCTTCTGAGGATCTTGTCTGCCTTGGGACTCTGCCTCGTTTCTCTCCGATCCCAGTTGTCACCTTGAAGCCTCCAGATCCCTTGAGTGGCTTCTCCGCACTCCATGAGCACTACTCCTCTGACTTTGATTCGAGGTTTTTTTTTACTTCAGCTCCTCAGCTCCAGGATATGTCTTGCCTCAAGGAGCTTCTCATTCGGCCCTGGAATCCACCACACAACATAACCAGCCTTCCACTGCTTTGGGACCCGCCTCCTGAAACTGTGAAGATACCTCCTTCTACTCACCTGGGCTCATCCTCCTCTGCCCCAGCTTCGTTTCCCTCCTGGCAACTGAGAGAACACCACCACCGGCCTCCTTTACAGGTGCAGGGTGATTAGGGCTTACCTCAGCAGCATTCAAACCTACCAGTTTTGTTACCACAAGGGGTTGTGTCTCCTTCTTCCACTTCAGAATAGACCTCCTAGCCTTTGAAACATCCCTCGATTCCTACCCCCCCTTATGGCCATGCGAACTCATGCTTCAGCAATTTACCAGGTTTCGCCTTCATCTATTCTGCAGTCCCAGTCTGGGTTCCAATCTCATGAGCATATGACCTTGCAGCCAAAAGCCTCAGCTATGGTCTTGCAAGTGCACCATTTTGTGCCAATGCATACTTAGCCTATGAATCCAGAGCCGCCTGCCCGGAAATATCATAAATGTCACTAGCATGGCTGTGACACTCAGCCTGTGCTGCCAAAGCTTGCTAAAACTGGAGCTCCAGAAGTTTCCCTACTCTACCCCCAGTTGAATCCAATGATGCTGGGTCCAACAGCCAGTGCTCACCAAGCTGTTTCGGCTTACTCTTTTTCGCCTCTCTCTTCCTCGGATTCGAGGGGCTACCACCATCTGACTGCTCCATCTCATCCCATTCCTACTTCAACAGCCTTTGGCACCACTCCCTGGGACGTTCCCCACTATGGAACCAATGAACCTCACCAACTTCCTCTGTCAGATCCAGTACACAATGACAACGCAACCTTCCTACTTAAGCATCCTCACCCAAATTCCGTGATTGTGGTGGTTTCCCAAGTTCACTCTAAGAACAAACAGGTTCCTATTCCTCCATCTAAAGAAGGCAGAAAGTTAGACACATTGGGATGGTGTTTATATTCTACCACCTCCTTAGCTTTTCGAGTGGCGAACTACCAGGGTACTATGGGAGAATATGAACGTGTCTTACTGAATAAATTACAACCCCTGCCTGACACCACCAAATCTGAAGCCTCTGCCATATATGAAGAAGCCATGGCTGTCGCTGCTCAACAGATGTGTTTGGCAAAGCACATTATAGATTGCACTGCAAGATCTATTGGCACTGCAGTTACTTTACGGCGTCATTCTTAGTGTTGTTCTACTGGCCTTGCCGATGACATCAGAAGTCAGATTGAATTCCAACCCTTTGAGTGCGAGGGCCTCTTCCACATGAAAACGGATGAAATAATGGATGACCTCCAGAAAAAGCAAACTGCTGCAAAACAGCTAGGTATATTTGCTCAATGCCAACAGAGGCCTTTTCGTCAACCTTGGGAGAGGTAGTTCCCATCCACTTTCTTCAGGTTCTCTGGAAGCAGAGACTGCTCCACTCAATCTGCCCCCTCGGTGACGTATTACCAGCACAAGGGAAAGAAGCCACAAGCCCAGGCAGTCACATTCTTCCAAGTCCCTTAATCACCGTTCCCAGTAAGATTTCCGACAATCTTCTGGCTGCTTCTTTTCCCATTTCTGCCATAATCCTTCACCTCCCCTCATCTTTAATGCAGTTCCTTTCAGAATGGCAGAGGATTACAACAGAAAAGTGGGTCTTGTCAATTATTAATCAGGGCTATGCTGTGGAATTCCACTCTCTCCTTCTGGTTGGAACTTTCACCTCCACCCGGCCTTCCCTACCTCTACTCCAGGAAATTCAGTCCCTACTGGAAAAGGGTGCCATTCAGCTTTTCCCTCAGCACTTGATCTTGGAAGGGTATTATTCCCTGTACTTCACAGTTCCCAAAAAAGATGGAGGCCTCTGACCAATCCTAGACCTTCAAACAGTAAACAACTATATTACCACAACCAAGTTAAGGATGACCACCTTGGAATCAGTCATTCCTCTGCTATATCAAGGGGACTGGTTTGGTATACTAGATCTACGGGATGCTTACTTCCACATCTCGATCCACCCACAGTCGTGTCGTTTCCTGCGTTTCGCGGTAGGTTATGTTGTGTACCAATACTCCGTCCTTTCATTCGGCCTGGCCATGACCCCATGGGTGTTTACAAAATGCATGGCCCCAGCTGCAGCTTTTCTGAGGACCAGGGGAATTGTGGTTTTCCTGTACATAGACTGGCTCATTGTAGAAAAGTTGTGCTGTCAGGCCCTCAGACACATACACTACACCCTCTATCTTATGAAAAGGTTAGGCCTCAGGGTGAATTTTGAGAAGTCCTATCTGGTGCCATCTCAGGTCATCATTTACATCGGTGCTATCCTGGACTTCACCTTTGTGAGAGCTTTCCCCACTGAAACCCCATCTTTAGGACCTTTGTTCTGTCATTCTCAACTGGAGCCTGGGTGTTGGCTCATTCGGCACGTCCCCTGGATCCTTTGGCTTCAACGACTTTGGTCATCTCCCATGCACGTCACAAAATGTGATCCCTTCAGGCATGGCTTCTCTCCCTCTTCTCCCCAGTAACCGACCATCCTTCCAAACTCCTTATGAGGAGCGGCTTAGGGAACCGAGAATGTTTAGCCTTACACAAAAAGAAGACTGAGAGGAGATATGATGGCTATGTTTAAATATTTGAAAAGATGTCACATTGAAGAAGGGACTGGTTTGTTTTCCATGGCTTCAGAGACTAGGACGCGTGGCAATGGTCTCAAACTACAGGAAAAGATAATCAATTCAAACATTAGGAACAACTTCATGACTGTTAGAGCTGTTTGGCAGTGGAATATACTGCCATGGAGGGTGGTGGAGTCTCCTTCTTTGGAGGTTTTTAAGCAGAGGCTGGATGGCCATATGTCAGGAATACTGTGATGGGGGTTTCTGCATGACAGGGGGTTGAACTAGATGACCCTTGAGGTCTCTTTCAACTCTACGATTCTATGATTCTAACTCCAGAACTCTCCCAACAGCTCCTTTGGTGGTTGGACTCTTGCAACCTGTTAATTGGCAGATCTTTCTGTCCGCTGGTTCTGTCAATTCAGGTGACCACAGATGCCAGCCCACTAGGTTGGGGAGTACTATGTTCTACCCTCCAGATCCACACCTGGTCCCCACTCAAAAATGCAGGTTACTTACCTGTAAGTTAAGTTCTTCGAGTGGACCTCTGTGAATACACACAATGGGTCTTCGCGCCTGCGCGCTTGAGTTCCCGGTTGTTCCAAGCTTAAGGCTTACAAGCCCGTCCCCTCCATGCGCATGCTCGCCCATTCTCCCGCCTTGCTGACTCAGTTCCCCTCTGGTCCGCCGCTGACCCTTAGAGAGTACAACGAGCCATGACGGAGAGAGGGGAGGCGGGTGGGTGGTGTGTATTCACAGAGGTCCACTCGAAGAACTTAACTTACAGCTAAGTAACCTGCATTTCTTCTCCGTGGACTCTGTGAATCCACACAATGGGTGACTGGCAAGCTGACGTACCGGTGGAGGATAGTCATGGTAGCACAGTTGTCAAAACTGCCTTGCCAAATGCGGCTGATCTCTGCGTTCTGACGTCTAGTTTGTAGTGCTTCAGGAACGTAGACGGTCGAGACCAGGTAGCCGCTTTACATATGACTTCCAAGGTCACTCCTTTTAGGAAAGCAGTGGAGGAGGCTACTGCTCTTGTAGATTGTGCCCGAGGCATGACAGGTAAGGAGACATGCGCAGTGCTGTAAGCCATTTTGATGGTTGTGACAATCCATCTGGAGATGGATTGAGGGGATACTTGATGACCTCGAGATGGTGCCGAGGTTCTGATAAAAAGCTTGTGTGTCATTCTAACAGCAGCTGTCCTGGCTGTGTAGAAGAGAAGCGCTCTTTTGACATCGAGGGAGTGGAGCTTCCTCTCGAGGTGAGTACTTGGGCTTGGGAAGAAGGTTGGTAGAATAAGTGGCTGAGACACGTGGAACGAGGACACTATCTTTGGCAAGAAAGAGATGTCCGGACGCAGTTCCACTCTATCATGGTGGAACTTGAGGAATGGTGGGTCCGCTCTGAGTGCAGCGAGCTCGGAAGCCCATCTGGCTGATGTGATTGCCACTAGGAGTGCTGTTTTTAAGGTAAGCAAGTAAAGAGGTACGGTAGCCATAGGTTCAAATGGCGGCTTAGTTAGACAGTTCAGTACCAAGGAGAGAGACCATTGTGGTGTCAGGGCTCTGTATTGTGGACAGAGGTTTGCGATGCCTCTGAGGAACCTCTTAAGTTTAGGATGTGTAAACAGAGCTGCAGCCCCAGACTCATGCGGCTGATGAGCTACGATGGCTGCAGTGTAGACTCTTAGGGTAGATAGGGATAGTCCTCTGTTGAAGAGCAAGAGGAGGAATTCGAGGAGGACCTGGATGTTGGTTGGACTCGTGGTTTGAGAGTTGGCACGAGTGAAGTGTAGGAAAGATGCCCACTTATGTGCATATAGGGTATTAGTAGACTTTTTCCTGGAGCTTGTGAGTACTTCTGCAACTGTTAGCGGATGTACCATGCCGTCAGATGGAGAGTCAGGATGTCTGGGTGCCTGACTTGGCCCTGGTCTTGCGTGAGGACATCGGTCATTGATGTCAGCCTGACGGAGTCTATCGCCATTGTTTGCAGGACTTGAAACCATGGCTGTCTTGGCCACCACGGGGCCAGAAGTATGAAGTGGGCTCCGTGGTGTCTGATCTTCATTAGCGTCCTCTGAATGAGTGGTATTGGTGGGAATGCATACAGGAGGCCGGCTGTCCACCTGGTGGCAAAGGCATCTCCCTGTGAGTGTTTGCCGATTCCCGCTCTGGAACAGTACAAGCTGCACTTTGTGTTGGCTTGAGATGCAAACATGTCCATGGTCGGGGTTCCCCATCTGGTACAGAGGATTCGGAACACTGCTTCTGATAGGCTCCACTCGTGATTGTCGTGTGTGAGGCGGCTCAGTTTGTCTGCAGCGACGTTGTTGAATGACGCAATGTGTATGGCTATTGGGTGAATGTCCTTGGCTATGCACCATCTCCAAAGTTTGAGGGTGAGGTGCAGGAGAGATTTCGAGTGAGTACCTCCTTGCTTGTTCAAGTAATAAAGTGCTGTGGTATTGTCTGTTATTACTTGGACCATCTGGTGGGCAAGGAGGAGCTCGAATGCCTTGAGGGCTTTGAGAATGGCAAGGAGTTCCAGATAGTTGATATGATGAACTCGCTCCTTGAGTGTCCACCTGTGGTGGATCGACAGGTGGTTGCAAGTGGCGCCCCATCCCGTGGTACTGGCGTCTGTCATTACCTGAATGGACGGGTAATGCTGTTTGAAGGGCCTTCCCACTCGGAGATTGCAGGAGGACTTCCACCACTTTAGGCTGGTGCGGAGAGAGGAGGTAACTCTGAGCCGTTTGGATGGATTGTCGCAGTGAGGTCGAAACCTGGCTAGAAGCCATGCCTGCAGCGGTCTCATGCGGAGTCTGGCATGTGGTATGATAGCTGTAGTGGAGGCCATCAGGCCTAATAAGTGTTGGGCCCGGTGAGCAGATACCTTGTTGGAGCTCTGAAATGGGTGTAGAGCCTGTTTGATTTTTATTTGGTGATCTGGTGCTAAGTATACCCTTGCTTTTAGAGCGTCCAGAAGTGCTCCTATGTACTGCACTGACTGGCAGGGTAGTAGGTTGGACTTCTTTTCATTGAGACAAAGTCCCAGGGATGTTAGGAGTTGGATGGTGAGGTCTCGATCCTTCTCTGCCTTTTGTTTTGTAGGTGCTACCAGGAGCCAATAGTCTAAATATGGGAAGATGTGGACTCCCTGGAGCCTGAGGAAGGCCGCCACCGCTGCCATGCACTTTGTAAACACCCGCGGGGCGGAGGAGAGACCAAAGGGCAGGGCTTTGAACTGGTAAGTTAAGCCACCTATCAGGAAGCGGAGGTATTTCCGGTCTTGAGGGGCTATGGAGATGTGAAAATAGGCGTCCTGTAGGTCCAGGACGATGAACCAGTCTCCTTGTTGTAGCATGGGAATGATGGTGTCTAGTGTGGACATGCGGAACTTCTTTTTTCGAATGAAGGTGTTTAGTTTTCGAAGATCCAGAATGGGCCAAATGCCCTCGTCTTTTTTGGGTATTGTAAAGTATCGAGAGTAGAAGCCTAATCGATTTTCTGATGGCACTAGCTCTATAGCTTCCTTCTCTAATAGAGCAGCTACTTCTTCTCTTAGTGCCCAAGAGAAAGGTGTTGAGATGACCCGTGCTAATGGGGGTCGATGATGGAATTGGATTCGGTATCCTCTTTCGATGATTGACAATGCCCATGCATCTGTCATTATGTTTCTCCAGTTCGGTAGGAAAGGTTTGAGCCGGATGTCCTTGTGCGAGGGGCCCGGGTCAGGGCAACTGCTTCTGCTTGCAGTCAAATCTCCTGGCTTGCTGCTGTTGCCGTTGCCTAGGCTGCTGTGCCGCGCGCTGGTAAGGAGACTGTTGGTACTGTGGCCTGTACCTGGCCTGCGCCCTTTGGTGGGACGGAGTATACTGCCATCTCCAGGAAGGGGCTGGTGGCCTGGAGGATGATTGTGAAGAATTTCCTTGGTATGTATAAGATTTTGCAGCCTTACACATCTTCTGGATGTTGTCCAGTGACGCATCAGTGGATGTCGCAAAGAGTCCTTCTCCATCAAATGGGGAGTCTTCTATACGGTTTCTGGCATCATGTTGGATGTCCTGAGCCAGGCATGACGACGGAGATGTATAGCAGTCGTCAGTTGCTTAGAAGCTGCATCCGTTATGTGCAGGGAGGTTATCATCTGGTAGTCGATCAGAGACAAGACCTCCGTGTAAGAGGCCTGTGCTTTGGCCCTTTGTTCTTCCGGAAGGTGGTTTATGAAGTCCGGAAAAGTGAGTAGGAGGTGACGAGTATACGCCTCCATTGCACACAGATAGTTCAGTGCTCTCAAGGAGAATGAGGCAAGGGAGTAATGACGCCTGCCAATGAGGTCTAGCTTCCGAGCTTCCTTGTTGCTCGGGGTGGTGTTGGAATGGGACTTCCCTCTGTTTTGCGTGGCATCCACTATCACCGAATTTGGTAGGGGGTGCTTCATAAGGAAGTCTGTGCCATCACCATGTGTCTTGTAGAGGCTATCAATTCTCCTTGGAATCAGAGGATTGGAGGAAGGTTTGGCCCAGGCCTCCTTGGCCCTTTCCAACATAGAGGGAATAAATCCCATTCTCAAAGGAGGTGTCCTAGACTTGTGCAAGTGGCCAAAGAATTTGCACAAGTCACTTGCATCTGGGAGTTGAACTTGAAGTCCCATGACTTGTGCAATTTTGTGTATCATCTGAGAATAATGTTTAAAGTCTTCCATTGGGGTGGAAGATTGTTTGTCTTGCATATTGGTCTCAGTGTCTAGATTTTGAGAGGGTGGACTGATGCGATGACTGAGAGGCTGATCCCATGTCGGAATCATCCGTTAACGGGCGATCCATGGTGGCTGGCGAATCCGGCAACTGCGCCTGCTGATCCACTGCTTGCGGTGTGGTGTCAGTGGGGCTTCGCAGGGCATGGCTCTGAAAGAGACCAGTAATGGTGTCAGTGTTGGACACCAGAGGGCGCTGGGCCGGTGGCTTAGGTTTACCTCTTCTCTGCCTCTTATGTTGGGAGGAGGCGGATGAAGAAGTGGTAGAAGAATCGGTGTCTGAGGAGCTGGACACCATACAGGCATGACATCGTTTCTTCTTAGAACGGCGCTTGCTTTTATGACGTCGTGTGGGGGACAAAGAGGAGGGAGACCCATGATGTCGGTGCCTCTTGCCCTGTCTGCGTCTAGATTTATGACGCCTAGGAGAGGATGAGGGGGATGACGTGGAATCATGAGAGTCTACCCTCACCCTCTTTCTGCCCCGGCCGGGGGAGACCACTGGGCGTTGATCGTTTGCAGGACGCCCAACATCAGAGACTCCTGTCTCATCAATGCCTGATCGCATAGCGCCCAAGCGCTTGGGGGCATCTAGACCGTGCTCCTCCGTGTCACAGTGCTGAAGAGCTGAGGTCATGGAGGCAGCCTGTAGATTTTGTAGGTGCGACAATGGGTCATAATTGACTGTGGCCATGTCCGTGTCATGGACAAGCTGGCCCGGCGGTAAGCCCGATAGAATCATAGGGCTATGAGGGGGTTCACGGGTACCCTTTGCCTGATTTTATTTATTTATTTATTTATTTATTTATTTATTTATTTATTTATTTATTTATATACCGCGCCTTCTTCCCAGAACGGGAACTCAGGGCGGTTAACATAAATGATTAAAAAGATAAAAAGATAAAAAGATAAAAGGCTAAAGGCGGACAACGACAGGGGCAGTCACAGCAGCAGTCCAAACATATGTAAGTGAGCTGGGGCAGAAAAAGGAAGCTAGTCGTTGTTAAAAGCGTACCTAAAGAGTAGCGTCTTCAGCCCTTTCTTAAATGACACCAAGGAGGGGGCCTGCCACAGGTCGCTCGGTAGGCTGTTCCAAACGGACGGCATGGAAACAAGGCTAGTCTCGTATGGCATCAGGAGACTGGGCGCTGACCTGCGCTGAACTGTGAACCCCCTCTACGCCGCGCAACTCGGTTAAGACGAGCGCGGGTGGTTTTTGCGTCGCTGTCGTTGATCACACATCAGAGGCCATTTCCTTTGATCTTTTCTCCGGAATCGGAGCAGGCTGGAGATGTTTTTTCTTTCTTTTCTCCATCGTTTTGCCTTTGGTTGAAGATTTGGATTTTGAAGTAGAAGGCATGGAAGCCTCGGAGTGGGTTTCCATGGGTTGGAGGGATTTTTCCCACAAGTAAGCCCTTAACCACTCCAGGCGATGTTTAAGGGCGGGCTTTGTTAGCTTTTTGCAATGCGGGCAGAGTTAAGGTTGATGAGCCTCGCCCAGGCAAAAAAGGCACAAACTGTGTCCGTCAGCTAACGGAATTCGATTGCGGCAGTATTCACGCTGCTTGAACAGTGCTGCCGCGGCCATAAATGGCCTTCGCGCCCGCCAGTACAGGGGGGGAGGGGGGTATACAACCCCTCCGCCCTAACGGCGGGCGCTGAAAATAAACAATAACTGAATAAACTTGGAGGGGGGGAACTGGGAGGAAAGGAAATAAAAGAAATTAAATATTTGAATAAAGTTTTCACTTTCCTTTTTGTTTGCAGGAGCTCGTGGAAAGACGACCACACTCAGCGGCGGCAAAAAAGAACTGAGTCAGCAAGGCGGGAGAATGGGTGAGCATGCGCACAGAGGGGAGGGGCTTGTAAGCCTTAAGCTTGGAACGACCGGGAACTCAAGCGCGCAGGCGCGAAGACCCATTGTGTGGATTCACAGAGTCCACGAAGAAGTCACCTTCTCATAAACAAACTGGAGCTTTTGGCCATTTTCAAAGCCTTCAAGGCCTTTCTTCCCCAACTGAGGGCCAAGATGATTCAACCTGTCATGGACAATACAACTGCCATGTTTGGCATCAACAAGCAGGGTGGTACTCATTCCTTTCATCTCCTGCTGTTATCTGTGAACTTCTGGGAGTAGTGCATGGGGCATCACATCTTATAGCTATTCACCTGTCAGGCCAAAGCAATACTATAGCAGACCACATCAGTAGGCTGATCTCCTCACACCACAAATGGGAATCAAACCAGCACATCTTTCAGTTCCTCATACTCAGATGGGGATGTCCATTGATAAGACCTGTTTGCATCTCCAATCAACAGAATGTGCTGTTTCTGCACTCAAGCAGGAAGAGACCTTCATTCCATGGGAGATGCTTTTATGTTCCACTGGAGTTGTTGCCTTCTTTACGCCTTTCCCCCACTGCCACTGTTACATCATGTGAGTCACAAAGATCACAGGAGCATGCCAATGTGATTCTGATCACTCCCTGGTGGCCCAGACAGACTTGGTCTGCCCCCTTAATGATGATGTCATGGGACTTTTTCAGGCTTCCCCTGCAACCCAACCTTCTATCACAGGACGAAGTGAAGATCCTCCACTCAGACCTACCTCACCTTCAGCTGATGGTGTGGATTCCAAGATGATTTCCGGCATACTTGATGCCATTTGAAAGCCCTCAACCAGGTGATCATACCTTTATCAACAGTGTTGTTTTCGAGCTGTTGCTGATTCCAAGGGTCTTCTAGCAGTTAACCCCTCGTTATTACTCATATTGCTTTCCCTGCTACATTTAAAACAGACTAGTCTCTCATCAGCCCGAGTCTTCCTCTGCCTCCCTTTTTTTTCTGTCACTCATTTGAAGCTTTTTCTTAAGGGACTTAATAACACCTTTCCTGATAATAATCAAGTTTGCCCTCAGTGGTCTCATCCCCTTGTGCTTCGGCATCTCATGAGACATTCCTTTGAACCTCTGACGACATGCAATTTGAGGTTACTTACCTTCAAGATTGTGTTTCTGGTAGCCATTATATCAGCCCAATGTGCCAGTGAACTCTGTGCCCTTTGGCACAACCCACCTTATCTTCAAATTTTCAAGGACAAGGTGGTGGCATACGCTGATATCTCCTTCCTGCCAATAGTGGTCTCTTCTTACCATCTCAACCTATTGTTCTCCCTGTTTTCCCCTAACCCATCCTCCCCCTTGGAACAGGACCTTCTCTCTGATGTTCGTAGAGTTTTGGCCTTGTGGACTTCAAGAACTGCTTCGTTTTGCACCTCTCCCAGGCTGTTTATGTGTTATGACCCTAAGGTTAAAGGGTCCCCAGTTTTCTTCACAACGTTTTGCTCATTGGTTCATCTCTATAATTGAACTATGTTACTTATTAGCTAAACAACCTTTACCACAACCTGTTCGATCTCGTTCAAGGAGAGCTCTCGCTTCCTCTGCTGCTTTCCTGAGGGGAGTGCCTCTTATGGACATTTGCAGTTCCGTAACGTGGTCTCGACCGTTGACCTTCAAGAATCAATACAGGCTGGATACCCGTGTGAGGTCTTCGTCACCTTTTGGGAGAGCGGTTCTGTCATTTTCTTAAGCATGACTTCCCACCTTCCAGTAAGTTAGCTTGTTAATCACCCATCTGTATGATTCACATAGGCCACAAAGAATGGATTACTTACCTGTAAACTTGGTTCCTCGTGTGGTCCTCCGTGAAGTCATACTGTTCCACCCTCCTCCCCACTAGCTGTCACAGTGTTAGCATCATTTTTGCATTACTGTGGTGGCTAGAGGGAACTGAGAGGGTTGGGTATTCACGCACCAGGACATGTGTAGGAGGAGGAGGGAGGAGACTAAGTCTTTTTTTCTAGCTCTAGTATGTTCTGAGGCCTCACGCATGTGCCCTGGGAAACCCATTTGTGTGACTTGACAGAGAACCACTCAACCACGTTTACAGGAAAATAACCCATTCTTATATTTTAAGAAAAGAAATGGCCCTTAGGCATTGTTGCTTCTCTAGGATAGGCTTTGTTCAAGAATGCCACATATTTAAAGATAAAACCTTTATTATTTTTTAAACTTAGTCAATCAAAACATTATACAATGCCCTTCCAAAGCCCAAGGCTGTTCGAGAAGGTGGAAAAAATCAACACAGAATTACTTACAGGTGTGCTTATAGGACAGCATTCAACATAAGTGCAGTCGGACCCCCGTATCCACTGATTCATTATCCACTGATTCAGTCATCCACGGTTGGCAGAGGATAAATAAATAATTCAGCAGAAGTAAAGTACTGTCACAAAGAGCAGCTGTAAACAAGCTACTGTTGCAAAACAGCAGCTGTAAAGCAAGTTATTATCACAGAACAGCAGTTTTGGGAAACATTTTGGTGTTCTCTCTTATCCACGGTTTTCATTATCCACGGGAAGGCTTGGAACCAATCCCCAGCAGATACTGGGGTTCTACTGTACTAGCAAACACATACCTACCACCCTCAAAATGTTAAAATGCATCTCTAAACAGGATTACTGACAGTCATGCAAGTCCTATACACTGTTGCGAGGAACAGTGGAACCATACCAGCAGTGGGAATTGCTCTTTGGATAATGATTAAATCTCAAGAGGTACAATGGAAGTAACTTTTGCTGTGGGCAGAGAAGATCTGTTTCTTCGCTGATTGTGAATGTAATGGGAGGGGGCAAGACATAAGGCATATACCCCCTATTAAAACTAAAATATATATTGGGCAATTAAAGGGTTCTGCTTTAGTAGAGCAATTAAGTTTCAATAGACAGATCAAAATATATTGAATTTTAGGAAAATCTTCCTTATTAGTTTAGAACAGAGTGAGCGACATTGACAGAAAAATATTCATTCCCATTCTGAGGGCTGCACCAATAAAAGAAATCTTTTAAAAAAGCAAAGCACAAAATCAGAATGCGATGACTGAGAGGCTGCTCCCATGTCGGAATCATCCATGGTGGCTGGCGAATCCGGCAACTGCGCCTGCTGATCCACTGCTTGCAGTGTGGTGTCAGTGGGGCTTCGCAGGGCATGGCTCTGAAAGAGACCAGTAACGGTGTCAGTGTTGGACACCAGAGGGCGCTGGGCCGGTGGCTTAGGTTTACCTCTTCTCTGCCTCTTATGTTGTGAGGAGGCGGATGAAGAAGTGGTAGAAGAATCGGTGTCTGAGGAGCTGGACACCATACGGGCATGACATTGTTTCTTCTTAGAACGGCGCTTGCTTTTATGACGTTGTGCGGGGGACGAAGAGGAGGGAGACCCATGATGTCGGTGCCTCTTGCCCTGTCTGCGTCTAGATTTATGATGCCTAGGAGAGGATGAGGGGGATGACGTGGAATCATGAGAGTCTACCCTCACCCTCTTTCTGCCCCGGCCGGGGGAGACCACTGGGCGTTGATCCTTTGCAGGACACCCGACATCAGAGACTCCTGTCTCATCAATGCCTGATCGCATAGCGCCCAAGCGCTTGGGGGCATCTAGACCGTGCTCCTCCGTGTCAGAGTGCTGAAGAGCTGAGGTCATGGAGGCAGCCTGTAGATTTTGTAGGTGCGACAATGGGTCATAATTGACTGTGGCCATGTCCGTGTCATGGACAAGCTGGCCCGGCGGTAAGCCCGATAGAATCATAGGGCTATGAGGGGGTTCACGGGTACCCTTTGCCTGATTTTATTTATTTATTTATTTATTTATTTTTATATTTATATACCGCGCCTTCTTCCCAGAACGGGAACTCAGGGCGGTTAACATAAATGATTAAAAAGATAAAAAGATAAAAAGATAAAAGGCTAAAGGCGGACGACGACAGGGGCAGTCACAGCAGCAGTCCAAACATATGTAAGTGAGCTGGGGCAGAAAAAGGAAGCTAGTCGTTGTTAAAAGCGTCCCTAAAGAGTAGCGTCTTCAGCCCTTTCTTAAATGACACCAAGGAGGGGGCCTGCCGCAGGTCGCTCGGTAGGCTGTTCCAAACGGACAGCATGGGACCAAGGCTAGTCTCGTATGGCATCAGGAGACTGGGCGCCGACCTGCGCTGAACTGTGAACCCCCTCTACACCGCGCAACTCGGTTAAGATGAGCGCGGGTGGTTTTGGCGTCGCTGTCGTTGATCGCACATCAGAGGCCATTTCCTTTGATCTTTTCTCCGGAATCGGAGCAGGCTGGAGATGTTTTTTCTTTCTTTTCTCCATCGTTTTGCCTTTGGTTGAAGATTTGGATTTTGAAGAAGTAGAAGGCATGGAAGCCTCGGAGTGGGTTTCCATGGGTTGGAGGGATTTTCCCCACAAGTAAGCCCTTAACCACTCCAGGCGATGTTTAAGGGCGGGCTTTGTTAGCTTTTTGCAATGCGGGCAGAGTTCAGGTTGATGAGCCTCGCCCAGGCAAAAAAGGCACAAACTGTGTCCGTCAGCTAACAGAATTCGATTGCGGCAGTATTCACGCTGCTTGAACAGTGCTGCCGCGGCCATAAATGGCCTTCGCGCCCGCCAGTACGGGGGGGGGGGGGAGGGGGGTATACAACCCCTCTGCCCTAAGGGCGGGCGCTGAAAATAAACAATAACTGAATAAACTTGGAGGGGGGGAACTGGGAGGAAAGGAAATAAAAGAAATTAAATATTTGAATAAAGTTTTCACTTTCCTTTTTGTTTGCAGGAGCTCGTGGAAAGACGACCACACTCAGCGGCGGCAAAAAAGAACTGAGTCAGCAAGGCAGGAGAATGGGTGAGCATGCGCACAGAGGGGAGGGGCTTGTAAGCCTTAAGCTTGGAACGACCGGGAACTCAAGCGCGCAGACGCGAAGACCCATTGTGTGGATTCACAGAGTCCACGAAGAAGTCACCTTCTCATAAACAAACTGGGGCTTTTGGACATTTTCAAAGCCTTCAAGGCCTTTCTTCCCCAACTGAGGGCCAAGATGATTCAACCTGTCATGGACAATACAACTGCCATGTTTGGCATCAACAAGCAGGGTGGTACTCATTCCTTTCATCTCCTGCTGTTATCTGTGAACTTCTGGGAGTAGTGCATGGGGCATCACATCTTACTCATAGCTATTCACCTGTCAGGCCAAAGCAATACTATAGCAGACCACATCAGTAGGCTGATCTCCTCACACCACAAATGGGAATCAAACCTGCACATCTTTCAGTCCCTCATACTCAGATGGGGATGTCCATTGATAAGACCTGTTTGCATCTCCAATCAACAGAACGTGCTGTTTCTGCACTCAAGCAGGAAGAGACCTTCATTCCATGGGAGATGCTTTCATGTTCCACTGGAGTTGTTGCCTTCTTTACGCCTTTTCCCCACTGCCACTATTACATCATGTGGTCACAAAGATCACAGGAGCATGCCAATGTGATTCTGATCACTCCCTGGTGGCCCAGACAGACTTGGTCTGCCCCCTTAATGATGATGTCATGGGACTTTTTCAGGCTTCCCCTGCAACCCAACCTTCTATCACAGGACGAAGTGAAGATCCTCCACTCAGACCTACCTCACCTTCAGCTGATGGTGTGGATTCCAAGATGATTTCTGGCATACTTGATGCCATTTGAAAGCCCTCAACCAGGTGATCATACCTTTATCAACAGTGTTGTTTTCGAGCTGTTGCTGATTCCAAGGGTCTTCTAGCAGTTAACCCCTCGTTATTACTCATATTGCTTTCCCTGCTACATTTAAAACAGACTAGTCTCTCATCAGCCCGAGTCTTCCTCTGCCTCCCTTTTTTTCTGTCACTCATTTGAAGCTTTTTCTTAAGGGACTTAATAACACCTTTCCTGATAATAATCAAGTTTGCCCTCAGTGGTCTCATCCCCTTGTGCTTCGGCATCTCATGAGACATTCCTTTGAACCTCTGACGACATGCAATTTGAGGTTACTTACCTTCAAGATTGTGTTTCTGGTAGCCATTATATCAGCCCAATGTGCCAGTGAACTCTGTGCCCTTTGGCACAACCCACCTTATCTTCAAATTTTCAAGGACAAGGTGGTGGCATACGCTGATATCTCCTTCCTGCCAATAGTGGTCTCTTCTTACCATCTCAACCTATTGTTCTCCCTGTTTTCCCCTAACCCATCCTCCCCCTTGGAACAGGACCTTCTCTCTGATGTTCGTAGAGTTTTGGCCTTGTGGACTTCAAGAACTGCTTCGTTTTGCACCTCTCCCAGGCTGTTTATGTGTTATGACCCTAAGGTTAAAGGGTCCCCAGTTTTCTTCACAACGTTTTGCTCATTGGTTCATCTCTATAATTGAACTATGTTACTTATTAGCTAAACAACCTTTACCACAACCTGTTCGATCTCGTTCAAGGAGAGCTCTCGCTTCCTCTGCTGCTTTCCTGAGGGGAGTGCCTCTTATGGACATTTGCAGTTCCGTAACGTGGTCTCGACCGTTGACCTTCAAGAATCAATACAGGCTGGATACCCGTGTGAGGTCTTCGTCACCTTTTGGGAGAGCGGTTCTGTCATTTTCTTAAGCATGACTTCCCACCTTCCAGTAAGTTAGCTTGTTAATCACCCATCTGTATGATTCACATAGGCCACAAAGAATGGATTACTTACCTGTAAACTTGGTTCCTCGTGTGGTCCTCCGTGAAGTCATACTGTTCCACCCTCCTCCCCACTAGCTGTCACAGTGTTAGCATCATTTTTGCATTACTGTGGTGGCTAGAGGGAACTGAGAGGGTTGGGTATTCACGCACCAGGACATGTGTAGGAGGAGGAGGGAGGAGACTAAGTCTTTTTTTTCTAGCTCTAGTATGTTCTGAGGCCTCACGCATGTGCCCTGGGAAACCCCATTTGTGTGACTTGACAGAGAACCACTCAACCACGTTTACAGGAAAATAACCCATTCTTATATTTTAAGAAAAGAAATGGCCCTTAGGCATTGTTGCTTCTCTAGGATAGGCTTTGTTCAAGAATGCCACATATTTAAAGATAAAACCTTTATTATTTTTTTAAACTTAGTCAATCAAAACATTATACAATGCCCTTCCAAAGCCCAAGGCTGTTCGAGAAGGTGGAAAAAATCAACACAGAATTACTTACAGGTGTGCTTATAGGACAGCATTCAACGTAAGTGCAGTCGGACCCCCGTATCCACTGATTCATTATCCACTGATTCAGTCATCCACGGTTGGCAGAGGATAAATAAATAATTCAGCAGAAGTAAAGTACTGTCACAAAGAGCAGCTGTAAACAAGCTACTGTTGCAAAACAGCAGCTGTAAAGCAAGTTATTATCACAGAACAGCAGTTTTGGGAAACATTTTGGTGTTCTCTCTTATCCACGGTTTTCATTATCCACGGGAAGGCTTGGAACCAATCCCCAGCAGATACTGGGGTTCTACTGTACTAGCAAACACATACCTACCACCCTCAAAATGTTAAAATGCATCTCTAAACAGGATTACTGACAGTCATGCAAGTCCTATACACTGTTGCGAGGAACAGTGGAACCATACCAGCAGTGGGAATTGCTCTTTGGATAATGATTAAATCTCAAGAGGTACAATGGAAGTAACTTTTGCTGTGGGCAGAGAAGATCTGTTTCTTCGCTGATTGTGAATGTAATGGGAGGGGGCAAGACATAAGGCATATACCCCCTATTAAAACTAAAATATATATTGGGCAATTAAAGGGTTCTGCTTTAGTAGAGCAATTAAGTTTCAATAGACAGATCAAAATATATTGAATTTTAGGAAAATCTTCCTTATTAGTTTAGAACAGAGTGAGCGACATTGACAGAAAAATATTCATTCCCATTCTGAGGGCTGCACCAATAAAAGAAATCTTTTAAAAAAGCAAAGCACAAAATCAGAAAAGGTAAGATATTGATTTCAGGTTTAAGAGGTATGTGTATTGAAGGGGGCTGCCTCCTATTTCCTCCCCTGAGAAATAACTCCATGGATGCCGCCAGAAAAAGGGATAAAGCAAAGCAAAGTGTTCTGCTTATATACCGCCCGATACCACTTTAAGCAGTCTCTGGGCGGTTTACAGTTTCATTACAGTATGCAGGCTACACATTGCCCCCCCAGCAAGCTGGGTACTCATTTTACCAACCTTGGAAGGATGGAAGGCTGAGTGAACCTTGAGCCTGCTACCTGGGATTGAACCCCAGGTCGTGAGCACAGTTTTACCTGCAGTACAGGCATTTAACCACTGTGCCACGAGGCTCATATAAAACACATTTAATGCCACACACACAGAGTATATACATATATCTGTGATATATACTGCTATACAGTGTGTATGTGTGTATAAACACACACATATGTACTGTTTACTTAGCTGAAACTTTTCAACACAGTTCTACCTGAAATCCTCTACATAACTATGTAAAAATAAAACTATCAAGACTAAGCTACTGCACTTCTCTTGCTATTAATTCCATCACACACATACACAGCAATTAAATCCAAGTGGTTCAGCATGTAATAAAGAAACCTTTTAAAGCAATTAATCGGGGCCTCATCTTTCAGATGAAAGAAATAAAATTAGCAAATAAAAGTAAATCCAAACTTATACAAAAACCCCAAAACATTCATCAGTTTGCCTTTGATGAACATTCAGATGAAGTAGTATCATCAGATTTGTCTATAAACCAAAATCTTAATAATCTAAAATGTAGAAGTACGGTGCAATAAAGTTGTTTTATTTAACAATTCAGAGTTTTAAGGTAAGAATTTAAACTTAGAATGTTGAAAAGAGTTCTGCACACATTGAAACATGAATAACATGAGCATAGCATATTTACATTTAAATAAATACATATCATGTACAACACCTGAAGATAACAAATTTTGTTTTCCATTCCAGGTAAAACATTATTTTAGGAAAAAGAAACATGAACTTGCTCGTGATCAGGTAAAATTCACCAGATTCACGTGATGTGCCTTTATCAGCATGATGTCTTCTCAACATATTTGGCAATATACATTCATTTCCTGAAAAGCACCTTATTGAAAGCAAACAATCCCAATTTTAGGCTGTGGCTTATAGACATCAGTGAAGTCCTTTAGAGATATGGGGTGGTGGTGGTGTCCCACTATTTATTTATTTATTTATTTATTTATTTATTTATTTATTTATTTATTTATTTCTATACCACCTGTCTTCTAAGGGAACTCCAGGCAGTTCACAACAATCACATTTTCAACCAAACTTCGGTCAAAATCAAAAGTCAATAAAATAAACAATTATCACAACACAAAAACAGTAATGAGAAACAAAGCAATTTAATAATCCTCAGGTGGACTTATGGTCAGGGGAAATAATAAGAATAATTAATGGTCACCAAATGCCTCTCTAAAAAGCAAAGCCTTGAGAGCTTTTTTTAAGATTGCTAGGCGAATCTCATTTGGCAATTTGTTCCAAAGCATAGGGGCGGCCATAGAGAAGGCCTAGTTTCGGGTCACCAGTTTCCAGGCCTCCCTACACATGGCCACCTGAAGTGAGAGCTCCTGCGATGTTAGTTCTCAGTTGACTTTTGGGAGATCTGCTCTGCCAGGTACTCAGGTCCCAAGACATTCACCATCACTGAATGGAGTGCAATCTATTTCTACTAAAGAATGCAAGCATAATGTAATCAATATATCCACTAGAATATATGTGTGGCTAGTGAAATGTATATTCCAATGCCAATGCTGAAGCTTTAAAATAAATGTTTATGTTGGAGAACATCTCATAAAATTTTTCCATAAGATGACTTGTCCACCCCTATTGGCCCTCTACTGCAATAGACAATGGACACATTCTAGAGCACTCAATGGGACAAAGTTATGCACAGGATTATAATAAAGCCAATAGGTTTAAGGTTATCTGGAAATTGAATCATGGCAGCTGGACTTCTTTTCTTGAGAGATTGAAACTGACGAAGCTGTTTGGATGAGCAGCAAAACGTTTCAATCTCTCAAGAAAATAAATCCAGTTGTCATGACTCAACTTCCAGATAAACTCACCTGGATGACTGAGAATCTTCACAGACATAGGTTTAAGGTTAGAACTGAAACCAGAATGACTGAGCAAGGATAGCTGGTATAAACCTTGATCAATCAATCATTTTAAGAACAGATTTCTTAAAGGCAAAAATACTGAAGACCCATCCACATTAGAAAGGAAAGCAATTGCTGGTGCTTCCTTGGAGCTGTTCTCTTCATATTTGTGATGGGATTAGATGTACAATATGGGTACAACTATGCTATCTCAAGATGACACATAAGAGCAAAGTATATATCCTAATATTTGGAAATGGGGCCATAACCTTAAAATTATCTTCTGAGCTGACCAGAGAGCTAAATGCACCCACCACAAGAATGTAATAAGGGCGTCTGCTTGAAAAATCACCAAAGAGACTTCTTACAGTATACAGATCTGATATGAAGACAAGACAACACTGGGACATTATATGTGACATCTTCTGAGAAAGAATGGGGTTTTCAAGGACTGGGATATAAAAGAATCCACTTATTTTAATATGTAGCCCATTGAGACAAGAACGATCAATCTCTTCTCTAGTCTCTACCTTTTCTTGCACTCTGAGCTGAATGAAGAACTTGATTTTTGGGGAAAGCAGATTTCTACAGGAGGGAGAAAGAGCAAAAGCAGACTTTAAGTAATTAGATATAGTTAGTTCCAAAAGCTTTACAGCTGTCAAGTTGCAGGGTTTTTAAAGTACTTTTTAAAAATGAACTTTTCCATTTCTTAGTAGTAATTAAATTGACTATATTTAGTTACATCTAAAACATCACCTAAATACAGCAGGTTATTGGCTTATAGGAAAAATATTATCTCTGTATCGTCTGTCCTTACAACAGAAGCCAACATTTCAACGATGCAATATTATTCTTCCACAATTAGGAACCTAGAACTCTAAAATCTGTAACTGTAACTAAAGGTTATCAAGTTATTATACTGCAAATGGAATGAAGTACAGTGGTACCACTTAAGACAAATGCCTCGTAAGACAAAAAAAACTCGTTGGAAGAAAAAAAAATCCAGGAGTAGGTACACTTTGCATGACCAAAAAAATCCTATGGGATGCTTTGCAAGACAAAAAAGTTCTGCATGTACCCAGGAAAAAAACCCAGGTTATTTTTGTCTTTATTCTAGCATCTGGAATGGATTAATCCATTCCCAATTCATTCCTATGGGAAACCACATTTCATAAGACAAAATTTTCTTAAAACAAATTGACCTGTAGAACAAAATAAATTTGTTTTAAGAGGTAGCACTGCAATCCCTCGCTTCAGTAGGTTACAACTGTAATATAAGGTCATTCTACAATTTGCTATTGAAAAGAGGAATGAACTATATGTAAATATTTGTAACTTTAAAGACTAACAGATTCATTTCAGTATGAGCTTTCAGGGACTGAACCTTCTTATTCAGACACAAGTGCTGAATTCCTGTTTGTGTAATTCCATGGTGAAACAATGTTGCCAGGGCTCCTAAGGGACTAGACCAGTGGTTCCCAAAATGGTCTATATAGACCCCCAGGGGTCTATTTTGACTTGCAGGAGGTCTACGACAGTGAGAGAAAAACTTGGGGTCCATGAAATGTAAGTGGAGGTCCGCATGAGCAAACCCCATTTAGGCAGATCATCATCAACATTTAGGTGTTCTGTAAATGTCATACACCTAACACAAATTGTTTTGGTGACATTTTTGAAAGTTTTTGCAGAAAGTTTTAGAAACCTGATCCTCACCATATGCATTTTGCAAAGGTTGGGGACTTGTTTTTTGCAGCTACAGGACAGGTCATTTGAAATTCAAATCAACTATAATTACAGTCCTACCTTGATTAACACGTAACTTGGTTTACGAGCTATTTGATTAACGAGCAAAAATTTCTGAACATTTTTGACTTATTAATAAGCAGTGTCTTGATATACTAGCACGCTCGTGTGTGTCACATAATCAAAAGTGCTCTAAGCCAATGGAATCTCTCCCTTTCTCTCTCCCACCTGCTGGAAGTGGGTAACTGTCTGTTTCAATTTCTGTTTCGGCCAACAGCAGCAGCAGAGTTGAAGGAAAGATGACAGGCTCAGTAAAGGTACAAACAGTTGCCACCCCCCATCAACCCCTGTCCCCAAAGAGGCCACCTCCATGGGGCCCCTCCACACCATCCGTGCCACCACCACTGCAACCAGGACACACCCACCCCCATCACCCAATTTTTAAAACAACCCCCTCCACAGAGGCTTCTCTCCTCCTTTGCTCTAGCTGGGATTCCCCACACTGAGCCAGGATTGAACCAGGGACCCAGTCATCTCAGTCCCCACCCTTTGAAATTGCACCACCAACACTTACACAGTACCAATACAAAGCAACATTTTCTTTATCCTGATTTCTCTCTATATCTACCTAACTAAAGATTTAAATAAGGATTTACTCCAGTCTCCATCCAAACAGCACACAATATTTCAAAATATTTCTCAGAAATATTTCTGTAAGCTATTTTGCAGACATTTCAACACTTCTAAAATATTTTAAAAATATTTCCAATGTTACCATAAATGATTTTAAAATGTTTTTAAAATATTTGTGCCTTTTGTGCAACAGAGTTTTAAACATAAATGCTATGAAACCATCCAAGCTGGATGATCATCTGAGAAGGTGTCACACTGATAAAACAGATAAAGATTTGACATACTTTAAAACACACTGAAAAACTTCAGAAGAGAACTATGGTGGACAGTATGTTTGCTTCAACATCAAAAAGAGACTATGATGGCTTGCGGGCATCTTACAATATCTCACAACTCATAGCAAAATCAGGAAAACCTCATACTATCAGGGAAGAGCTGATTTTACTAGCCGTTAAAGAGGTTTTAAAAACTGTTCTACAGAAGCCTGCATATGATATACTCAAATGAATTCCTTTGAGCAACAACACAGTTCAAAGATGTATTGATGAAATGAGTTATAATGTTGAAAGCTTCTTGTGTACCGGTAATTATCTGAAAACAAACAATTTCTCTATTCAACCGAATGAGTCACCTTTACCTGGAAATAAAGCACTATTATTGGCATATGTTCAGTTTTTTTGGAACAAGAAATCCATGAAGAACTGCTCTTTGTGAGAACTCTGACAAAAACACTAAAGGCGAATCAATATTCAATGTTTTGAAAGATTGTTTTTTCAAATGTCATATCATCATCAGCAGCAGATGGAGCACCAGCCATGTTTGGGCGCTATTGTAGTTTTATAAGCCATTTAAAACAAAATGGACCCTGGGTGTTTGCAATTCACTGCATCATTCATTGACATTTAGTAGCTAAAAACTGGAGTGCCAGATTGCATCAATCTCTTCCATTTATCATAAACGCAGTAAACAAGATCCGTATCAACACACTAAATTCTAGGTTATTTACACAATTGTGTGAAGAAAATGATGAGGACTTTCATAGATTACTCCTTCACATTGAAGTACGCTGGCTCTCGAAAGCTTATGTTTGACAAGATTTTTTTTTTACTTTTTGAGACGGTTTTAGAGTTTTTGGATGGTAAAGATTCCATTTTGAAAGAAAATTTAATCAAATAGAAACCAGACATTGCTTATTTAACATATTTGTTTACTACATTTAATGAGATTAACTTGCAGTTACAAGATGTCAGTCTGAATTTAATAAAAACAAAGTCCATCATTGCAGCTTTTCTTGCCAGAATTAATCTAATGAAGCAAAATATTGGACAGCGTGAATTTTCCCAGTTCCCCAACTTGTCATTCATAAATGTCCAGGATGATGAAGTTTTGGTCTACATTCAACATTTAAGTGTCCTTCACACTGACTTTAAAACCAGGTTTGAGGATGTTTTGACTATGGAAATACCACAGTGGATTATCAATCCATATGGTGACATTGAAAAATCATGTCACATTACAAGAACTTGTTGGAATAAGCACTAATGAAGAACTTAAGGTGCAGTTCAGAATGGGGTATCAGCAGTTCTGGCTTCAGAAAGATATACCTGTTGCTTATCCTGCATTATGGAATATCGCAAGAAAGTTTTTGATAGCTTTTTTCATCTTCATACATTGTGGAAAGGGGGTTTAGTGTGGTTGCCAATCTTACGAAAAAAAGAAACTGACTGCAAATCACTGAACATGGAGATTTAAGACCATACCTCACTAATTTGAAGCCAGATATTGAACAATTGCTACTAGAGCATTGGCTTCTCCCTCCCATTATTTGTGTATTAATTTTATGTAACAATTCTACTACTTTGTTTCATTCCAAATTCAAATATTTACATGCATATTGTGTCTTTTCAATAAAGGTATGAATAAAAATTGTACCTGTTTTTCTTTTTTCACAATTGTCCATGCTACAAAAGCCCCTATTGAAGTCAGTAGCACTGTGCCAGCTGCCAAAAACACATGTGAAGTTAATAAGTTTAGGAAAATTCAATATTAGGCAGGCAGAGGGTCTACAGAAAACAAAACAAAAATTGGCAAGTGGTCTACGGGGCAAAAAAAGTTTTGGAACCTCTGGACTAGACTAATCCCTGAAAGTCCAAGAAATGGGACGGGGAAGTCTTTGATAACTGAAGCTGGCAAGATGACTTATTTTTGGTAACTGAAGACTTCCCACACATTTTCCAGCAGTGCAGAGGATTCCTTGCAACCTGCTAGACTAGAGCCTCATAATGGAAAGAAGAAATTAATTTCCACAATCTACCCTGACCAATTATGTCATCAAGCCTCACACCTTGGAACTAACACACCACAGAATTCAACCAAGGAGTGCAAATACTTAAATGTAATTAAATTGACTATATTTTTGTTGTGGCTGCTACCAAGCTGTAGAGTGCTTTATCACCGGGGAGGAAACCTAGACAAAAATTGAGATAAGATTAGTTTGGCAAGATTTTGTTCTTGATAAATTCCTGCTGGCTTCTGGTTATCACTGCATTATTTTCAAGGCAGCTGCAGACTACTACATAATTTGCTTCAGAGTTTTCCCTTCTAGGATTGATGACAATCTGACTGGTATGTAGTTCCCTGGCTCCTCCTATTTGCCTTTTGAAGACGAGAAAACACTTGCCCTCTTCCAAGCCAATGTTACATCCACCCTCCCCCATGGGTTCACTGGAAATAAGAAACAGTGGTTCTGAGAGTTCTTCAACCAGTTCTTTCAGCACTCTTGGATGCATTTCATCAGTCCCTGGAAATCTGAACTTGTTCAAAATAATGATGTACTCTTCAACTATTCAGTTTGCTTTGATACCACCAAATTGCAAAGGTGACAGAACTGAAGATAGCAGCATGAATGCAGAAGTCATCATGAAGACTGAAGATGACATGGTTACTCGGACTGAGAAACTGAAAGAACCTATGCAGATGAAACAGGTTGAGTATTTGCAAAAACATTCTGTGGACACAGACTCTAAAAAGAGAAGGCATGCAAGGTCATGGAGGAACCTCTGCCACAGTAAGATGGTATCACTAGGCTTAGGCATAGTAGAAGCAACAATGTTGAGAATGATACTGTGATAACAGACCTCTGTGACAACTGTCATAGCTCTCGCAGATGTAACTGGTCCATGTCTGATAAGTGCCAAGAAAGACATTGCTTATGCCTGCTAAGTGATCTCTGTTCATAAGCAAAGGAAGGAGAAAGGAAGTGATGCATTCTTCAGAAAGCATAGCATCCATAATTCTGTGTTAAGAGTTGGAATGGAGAATGGTGATTCTAATGAGATCTGGGAGTATTCTTGGTTTTGCAATTTGACAAAGTATCAACAGAAGTTAACTGTAGACTCCTTGCAATGTGCTCATTTTATGCACCACTTCATAACCTTATCTCAATTATCTCTTCTTCAGAACAAAAGACAAATTGCTCTTGGAAGGACTCCCACCTTTGCATAAAGAGAATGTGTCTTGTCCAACAACAGTCTCGGTGATTTTAACAATGTTGTATTAACAACAGAGCTGGTTGAATTCCATGTCCAATCTGATGGGCAAATTTAAACTCTCTTGGAGGGCTAGGTTGAGCGTAAGGAAAGCCTCCTCTGAAAGACAGCTATTCCTTCTATTTCTTTTTTTTTTAATTTACTGGACTAGGAAATTATAGATTGTGTGCCTTTCATCTTGCTTCAACTCCATGGGAGTAGATGATGTTGAACTAAATCAGGGGTGCCCAAACTTTTTGTAAAGAGGGCCAGATTTGGTGGCTGAGAATGTGTCAGGGGCCGGTTGCTCCCCGACCCTGCCACCCCACTGCAAGCCCCACCCACTGACCCCTTGCAACCCCACCCGCAGGAAGGAAGGCGGGGACCAAGGGAGGGAGGGGGGAAGGTGGGGAACCCAGCCCCACAAGCTTCTGTTCACTGGCTGGCCGGCCGGCTGGCCCAGCCCCTCATGCTTCCCGGCAGTGTCAGTGTTGGTGGAAGATTGTTTTTTTAAAAAAACATGGGGCGAAGGAGGGGGAGGGAAGGGCAGGCCAGCCAGCCGCAGGCCACTCAGAATGGCCTGACAGGCTGGATTTGGCCCCCGGGCCGGACGTTGGGCAGGCCTGAACTAAATGCTGTCAGTATCCATGCCATCAATACCATAATTGTTTCTCGTGACCTGATGCTGACTCTGCTACTGATGCAGCATTTTAAGAGGATCAAGGATGGCATTGGATGGTGACATATGGCTAGTGATTTGAGTGATTCTTGTTTTGAAAGGCCCTGAGAGGTAAATGTGAGACAGTCCTTGCAGAACTGCGCATCATGACATTCCCTCAAAGAATGACAGCACTTAAAGAGGGTCCTTTGGTGAGGGAAATATTCACATCACATCAAGCACATTTTTTAAAGAGAAGCTTTGAGTATGTAACCCTCAAAGATAAATGGTTAGTTATCATATGTGCCAACATTTAAAAAGGAGATTTCCCTCCCACTTAGAAAATTTTACTAAAGGATGAAACTTATTTCTTAGCATTCTCGTAACAGAACTCAACTGAAGAGAGAAACAAATCAATACTTTTTCTTTGGACCAAATGCTACAAAACAGATTACGCTATGGTATAGAAAATTTATGATCCACAGTCTCTCTGCAAGCAGATGCAACAATTGGCACTGTATCTAAAAGAAGCTACTTTGAGTTAACTGCCATTGATCTAAAAATTATTCACTTTCTCAAAAATAAACTTGGAAGTAAACTGCGACCTCTCTCTCTCTCTCTCATTCTCTCCCTATCAAATTGATTATCAAGAACTTTGTTAACAAGAATATCTGTAAAATGAAAAACTAAAGCATCCTGCAGAAATACCTTGGTTTACGAGCATAATTTGTTCCAGAAACATGCTTGTAAACCAAAACACTCTTATACCAAACCAAATTTTATTTATTTATTTATTTGACTTTTATACTACCCATCTAGCCCATAACAAATAATGGAAACTCAGATGATTTGTTCTGGGGCCTCATAGACCACATATTGTACACACAAAACGCCAAAACTCACAAAACAAGTTGCCTAGAAGTCTACATCCACACCATGGTTTAGGTACCTGGCTGTGAAATCTGCTCTGCTTGGGACTAACAATTGGAATTTACTCTGTTGTTTTTTATGTGACACCGATAAAGTGCAATTTTTAGTCATATACTCACTTGACTACCTGCCCCCTGATTAGAAATGTGTGGAATAATAATAAAAGATGTTGAACATAACTTAAATATAAATTTAAAGAAAAATAAAACCATAACCTGCACTCTTTGTGGCTGGAGCAAGGGAGACCTCCGTTCCTCTCTCCTCCAACTGATTTGGAAGCTGCCTGAAACGGAATGTTTCAGACAATCAACCACAATCCAGCAGGGGGAGAGAGATACATCACTGGCTCACTTGTGATCATGTGACCTGCTCCAGTTACTTGCATTGCAAGACCGTGCTTGTTGATCAAGGCAAAATTTAGAAGGAATGTTTACTTGTCTTGCAAAATACTCCTAAACCAAATTACTCTTAAACCAAGGTTACTAACTAACTTCACCAGAGATTTACTAACCTTGTAGTTTAAAAAGCAACATAAGAATCAAACTTTGTAGGACCGCAGTTTGATGATTTAGCAGATTCTCATCTATGAGGATGAAAACCGTGGAGTTATGCAAAATGGCTGAAATCTTGACTTGGCTTAGTAAACTCCTCTTGAGTTAGACCCATTGCAGCAATGGCGATTTGGCAAATCAACGCCTCTGCAAGGGTCACTGATTCAAATGAGCTTAATCACTCTAGTTGTGGCTTACTTTAGTGTAGTAAGTTGCAATTACATTAGGTCCATATGAAATCAACAGAACTTACTGAGGGACAACCAAATCCCCACTGATTCAATGGGTCTAATTCTACTGCAATTTATTAAGCAGTTTACTAAGATAAGCCACAATATTTCAGTCAATACGTATTACAGGGCTCAGTCAAAAAAATAAATAATAAACTTTTAAAAACTCAAAACTTTCCCCAGTTTCAGGACCATAGTATAACTTACAGTATGTTTTTGTTCCTTCACATCCAACACTAATCCATACTGTTTAGAGAGCATATCCTGATGCCTGCAAATTCTGCATGGTCTTAAGCGTGAGGAACAAAGGACTGACAGTGGCAGGAGCTGCTTAGACTGCTGTGTCCACTGTGGCTTTTAAAATAAGTGTGTTGACAGGAAACCCTATTACTGATAGAATAAACTGGCAAGGGGTGGGGGGGAGACACCCACGGAAGTATATAAAAATGAAAAGTAAAACAGAACAAGAGACGGATGCTTCATTCCCTTTTATGCCATCTTGCTGGTGTATTCTTTCTCAGTGAGAAATTGTAAAAGACAATCATGAAAATGCCAGGTAAAGATTTGTATTTTTTTAAAAAATATAATCATGATGACACATGGATGAGTACGTTATATCCCAAGATAACTACAGACATTCAGAACACATACATGATCTTTTGCATATACATTTTTAAAAACCTCACTGATAATTTTAGATGGAATTTTAAATATCTTTGAGATGTCATCCCTCTAACTGGAACTTTGGTGTACAGATTTTCACTCCTTTGCCAAATAAAGAAAAATAAAAGTGCATGTAAATTTGTACTCTATTGCTTCAAAAGAAACTGCTGACATGTTCCTCAATGAAAGTAAATTCCTGAATGGCATTATAATCTGGTAACAAAAGGATGATGAATAACAATACAAAAGAGTGTATGTGATTCCATTAAATGGATTAAATTCATTAAATACCAAAACTGTTCTCATTATCATGGAATGATAAGATCCCCATGTTTGATCAGAGAACATTTCTAACTTGCCAACAATTTCCTGCTGTTTTTCATCCCATAAGAGGAGGTGATGGATCAAGAATGTGAGATGTTCCATATAAATTAGCCTAAGAATTGGACTGAAAGTTAGTTCTTTACTTCTAGAATGTCCTTCTCCGCCTTTTCTTTAATCTTCTCTTTTTCTTCCAATTTTTCCTCCTTTTGTAAGAGCGCCACAATCTCTGCTACTTGATTAGTAGAAATATCTACATCTTCTTTGTCAATCAATTCTACTACCTGTGCAAAGGTAAAAACAAGTTAGAGGCATGACAGAAAGTAGTTATTTAATAATTTCAGAAATATTTTGAAATTTATTACTAAGAAAGAAACTGGAACATTTGCCTAAGCAAAATGCCAATTTACAATGTCCGCCATTCCCCTCGTTTCATAATTATTTGTAACCAATGTCACCTCTAATTTTCTGCCAGCACTGGACACTATTCACACACACACTCTCTCTTTTATGGCGTTCCGACTGTAACTGAAAGCAAATGAGCAGAAACAGTGGCTTGGCTGTTCAGCATCAATGCAGCGCAACATGACTGCGCAACTCAGAGGGAATGTAGTGAGTAACATATTTGGTAAGAAATGCTAAACCAAAAGAATATTTTTCTCAGGAGTAAATATTGCTAGGAACGTTTGGAAGTCAGTTGTCACCAAGTCAGAAGTGTCATGAGGGTACATAACAGATAATGAAACTCAGTGGAATTGAGCAAAACATAATTTATATTACATTTAACGCATTGGAGAAGCAGGCTTCCTCCAGGCTATGTACTAAGGGTTGAATATCTTTATTTCACTAATCAAATCTATCCATAGCAGCATGAATTACATTAATCCAATTTATCCTTAATAGTTTAAGCTCCTCGAATACACATATCACAACAGTTTTAAAAAATTAAGTAAATTTAAGGAGTGCTAGATAATTGTTGAAAACCCTCTTGTCACATTATTTTGCTTTGTTCTAGCGATACATGATTAAAGTAGATCTCTAAGACTTAGAGTGCTGGGCCAAAGCTAACGGAATGGATTTCAACACAGGGAAATGTAGGGTGCTGTATCTAGGTAAAAAGAATGAATTGCACAGATATAGGGTGGGAGATACTTGGCTGGAAAATAGTACATGTGAAAGGGATCTGAGAGTCTTGGTGGACCACAAATTGAACTTGAGTCAGCAGTGTGATGCGGCGGCCAGGAAAGCCAATGTGATTCTTGGTTGCACCAACAGAAGCGTAGAGAAGTGATAGTACCACTCTATTCTGCTCTTGTCAGATGCCACCTGGAGTACTGTGTCCAGTTCTGTGCACTTCAATTTAAAAAGGATGTTGACAACCTTGAGTGGGTGCAGAGGAGGGAGACCAGAATGGTTGAAAGTCTGGAAGAAATATCTTATGAGGAACAGCTTAGGGAGCTGGGAATTGTTTTTGTAAAAAAATGGAGAAATTTATCACCATCATGTTACCAGTTCCTGAAGAAGATGGATTGGTGCTAAGATAATCTAGCACACTTCATGGAAGGAAGGTTTTGTGCATTTTCTTCATTCCATTGTCAGCAGTCTCCCATCTCCCATTTTTCAGGAGGGCCCCATAAGAAGGGGTTTGTGGTAACTACAAGGATGAGGGGATTTGAAATTTCCTTTGGTGGCCTTTTTGCAAATTAACCCATTTTACCATCCAAGCCTTTTAAATTAAATACGGGAAGACAAGAGCTGATAAACAAACAAGTGAATTACCTCTGTACAAAAAAGCAGACTTACAAAATTCATTACTCTAAAAACATCTTACACATTACTAAAATTTTAAAACAAGCTTCAGCAGACTCACCTTCATGACATCATCTATATCTATTCTTCCATCTTTGTTTTCATCCAGGGCTTCTGCCAGCTTATTCAGTTTGCTTTCTGGTATCTTCTGAAGTTGCCTCATTACATTAATAAGCTCATTGATACTGATGAGATTCTCCCTAAATGGGAAACATAACCTGCATATAGCAAGCAGTTACTACAAAGCTTTAAAAACACACACTCTACGACTAGCTACCACTCATCACACAGATGTAAAAATAAAATAAATTTGGGAGATGAAACTGAAAGAGAAAACAAGGTATACAACAAGAAGACAATGGACAGCACTCCATATATTCAGACTGGCTCAATTGGAATGCAGGAGTATGTATGACTGTTTCTTGATCTTCAGGAAAAAACAGTTCGCGAGTGAGAAAGTTCGACTGAGTGGCTTCTCTATGTACCCTCGGCATCTTCTACAGCAGGGCCATTGTGGAGAAAGTATTCCTTATTAATTTCTGGTTTTATTCTAAGGTTTTCAGGTCTACCATATCTTTGAAACCTTTTAATTTGCTCTGTTACTCACCCTATGGGAGGACTAGCACCAGGGTCCCTCTGGCCATCCACCACTTTCTGATCCGTCTCTAACTCTTGAATAATTTTGTCAATCTGTCCAATCATTCGGTTCACTCTTTTCACCAGTTGCTTGCTTGCTTTTGATTCTTCAACTATTTCCTCCTGCCCAATATTCGACAACTCCTTGATCTCTTGCAAATCCTAAGCGTAAAACAGAAATATTCGGTAAAGGTGAGTTTTCAGGACATCCAAAGGAAGAAAGTACAAAGTAGTAGTTTCCTCTACTACTACTCCCCCCCCCAGGAACTGATAAAAAGCTTCTGAGGAATTCAGGTGATCCTGGTGGATGATGTGATTTTTCTAATGGCAGAAGAAAAACAGGGGAGAAGCCCCAGTATGTAGTGTGAGCATGGAATATAGCAATGTGTTTTACTATGTAATAAACTGGAAGCAAGCAGGATATTTCACTTGTTCAAAGCAAAAGCAAGATACAGGCAATAGTCGGCCTGTAGATGGGTCTCAGCTAAGAAATGGCCACTTAACCAGGAGAGGAAAGGCCTTCTGTTTCCCTTCTGTCAGAGGGAGAATAAAAGGAGACCTTGGCCACTCCCATTGTATCGAAAATATGCTTCATGCTAGCCCTAGTTTCCTTCTTTCGGTCAAGGCCAAAATTCACACAGTGAGTGCAAGCCATTTTTTTCCAGCCTCTTCTTACCTCACTATATTCCTGCACATCATCCTTCAGATCCTCAAGCTCCTCCTTTTCCTTGGTGAGGGATTTCTTTTGGTCTTTCAGTTTAGTGCAAGCATCACTTATCAAGTCAATTTCTTCTTTGGTTATTTCTTCACCCTAAAACAAACAGGAAACTGTTATGGGGGAGCGTTCCGTTAAGATGAAAGTTTTAACATCCACAGAGGTTTTCAACCTCTTATTGCCGAACCTATAAAAATAAATTGTAGATCTAGCTCCATGGGAAATCCAAAAATCCTCCTCTACATCTTGTTACTGATCTTAAATACTGTATTGCCTTTTAATTGTTGCAAGTTGCTTTGGATACTTATTAATGAGATAAGTGACTTTAAAAGAGTTTAAATGAAATAAAATAAATAGTTGTGCCTTTAAATATTTGCTTTCAAGAAACTCCCACCCAACTTGAACTCCTTTTCCTGATAGGATCTCTTGCCACAGAACCTTACCTATCATTATTCTGAATTTGTTAAAACTGTTTTCTTAAAACCCAGCATTCACATATCTCTCTCTCTCTGTCTCTCTCTCTCTCACACACACACACAGAGAGAGAGAGAGAGGGGGGGGGGGAGGAATTAAAAACTTGGGTAAGAAGAAAACATGTTCATATGGCTTCTATAATTTAACATTTATGTTTCCACCCCACCCGCCCAAATAATGTGGATGTGATCTATTACATTTATATGACATCCTTTGTCCATAAATCTCAATATGGTATACATTACCCCATGTTCTAGCCTCCTATCCATCATACAAGGTAGCTTAGTTTAGGTGCGTGCCTGACCCACAGACAACCACAACTGAATTTTTTTTCAGTTGTTGCTTTACATTCTGATTTGCTAGTTTAGCAGTGTAAGGGATTGGAATTCTTCTAGAGATCTCTGCCTTCCCTAACCAAATAAAGTGTCCTTAGTAACAAGGAAAGTCTGTAAAAATGACTATACAAAAACAGAAAACAAAAACAGGAATCTATCTATTAAAATGAAAATGGGTTTCATGACCTCCACATCTGAAGGAGGCTGACTGAAATTTCCCCTAATTGAAGTTTATAATACTAATGAATGACAAAATCTGCTACAATGGTGCCAGTTTGTTTATTGGTTTTTGAGAAAGATAGCCAATGTATGTATGTATGTATGTATGTATGTATGTATGTATGTATGTATGTATGTATGTATGTATGTATGTATGTATGCATGCATGCATACATACATACATACATACATACATACATACATACATACATGTACGCATTATGTTTTTATCCCACTCATCTGGACAAAAGGCTACTGTGGGCAGCTAAAAATCTGTCATAATGTGGTCATAATGTTAGCATGATGTATCCCAGGTAGCAGGCTCATGGTTGACTCAGCCTTCCATCCTTCTGAGGTCGGTAAAATGAGTACCCAGCTTGCTGGGGGCGGGGGGGGGCAATGTGTAGCCTGCATACTGCAGTTAAACTGTAAACCACCCAAGACTACTTGAATTGGTATGGGGTGGTATATAAGCAGACCACTTTGCTTTGCTTTGCTTTATTAATTCACTTTCCTTCTCACAAATTGCGCTTGGTTTAGAGCACCAGCTTTTTCCTGCCCAACCCCACCATTCACCTTAATGCCTTCCAATATCGGTGCTGTATCTTTCAGAGTCTCTGAATGCAGGGCCGGTTCTTGCTCTGCACCCACAGCAATTCGGCCTTTCTCCATATGCACAGCTGAAGAATCAAGATTTACTGTAGGTTCCACCAACTGCTAAAACCAAGACAAAACAAACAAGCCAAGCAATAATCCACTACAAATCAAATTATAATCCTCAAATGAATCTCTGAAATTTCAGGCACAACCCTGCCAGTTCCACCTCATGCTCTTACTATAAAAGCCAAGAGTTTCTGGCTGTTGTATTGGACACTATTAGGAAACAGGAGAAGCTGCTGCTTAGGAAACAACACAGAAGGGCCCCTTGAGAGGCTGTCTCCCCTCTCATAATCTGTTTTTCTGAGAGAAAGCAAAAGAAAATTGGGCAAAATCTCATTGAGTTATGCCAGTGTAACCTGGATCCACCACAAGTAAAATTTGATTTATATGAACTGAAAATACCCCATCTCTTCCTTGAGGTTCCAAGGTCCCTTAGGGATCTCATTTGTCCTAGAGAAGCTTTTGGGTACCTTGGGATAGAGGAGGGCCTTTAATAGCAAACAATCATGGTTTGTTGCTACTGGGGTTGGGAACTTCAGCAACAGGTTTTTATTATTAAAGGTGCCTCTCTCTCTCCCCCATTCCCAAAGCTCTCGAAGGCTTCCCTTGATGAAAGAGAGCAATAGGAAGTCTCACGAACTCAAAGCAGTGAAGGACACGAAGCTTTCAATCAATTTAGATATACAGTCATACCTCGGATAACAAATGCCTCGGATAACAAATGTTTCGGATAACAAACGGAAATTTCCAGGTATAGGGCTGCCTCAGATAACAAATGTTCCCTATGGGCTGCCTCGGATAATAAATGCTTCAAAATGCCTTGCAAAAAAGTATACCTAGGATGCATTGCACCCCCTACAGTAGAGATGGGCACGACCAGGAAAAATGACGTTTCGAGTTGCCGTGTGTCGGAGCCAGCCCGTTTCAGCTCGTTTCCGTTTGTAGCGAAATTTTTCAAAAATTTGTCATTCCGTTTGTCGTTAGTACTGGTTTAGGGGGGGTAGGGTAGCGGGCTCCTGGAGGCACCTCTCTGGGGTGGGTGCCTCCTCTGGCCCGCTACGAAGGGAAGGCATTTACCAGGCTCCTGGAGGCACCTCTCTGGGGTGGGTGCCTCCTCTGGCCCGCTACGAAGGGAAGGCATTTACCAGGCTCCTGGAGGCACCTCTCTGGGGTGGATGCCTCCTCTGGCCCGCTACAAAGGGAAAAGGAAGGGTACATGGCCGTGTAGCCATTGCGTACCAAGTGGCACTGGCAGAGGCACCTCTCTTTTGGGTGCCTCTAGCTCACTAAGAAGGACAGCATACTGACGTACAGGTTTGGAGTTTTTTGGAACTTTGGACTGTGAGCGAGGTGAGAGAAGAATGCCTCTGCTGGGCGCCCTCTGACTCACTAAGAAGGACAGTGTACTTGCGTGTAGTGCAATGCAAGTACAGATCTGGCTTAGGGTTGGGGTTAGGGCAAGGGCTAGGCTTAGGGTTATTACGGGTAAGGTTAGGGTGAGTTAGTGGGCTGCACCTCTGGGTGCCTCTGACCCACTAAGAAGGACAGTGTACTGGCGTATGGGTTAGGGTTAGGGTTAGGGTTAGGGTTAGGGTTAGGGCTAGGGTTATAGTGGGCTTTTTATGCCTGACTGGCACATCCCAGAAGTCTCAGTCAAAACCTGGCCAAGTGGCCATGCGATTGGTGGAATGGCTCCAAAAATTTGCATGGTCCCATCCCATGGCCAGACCATCATTGTGCAGGTGTAAAAAATAAAAATAAAAATAAAATAAAGTAAAATCAATGGGATTGGAGACAGACGTTTATTGCAAAAAAAACCCACTGCTGCTACTGTAAAAATTCAGGCAGTTAAAATACCTAATTTTCGCATGTTTCTGTGTGGTGCTTTGGTGGGTTTTTGGACCACTATTTCAAAAAAAATATTGCGGTCGCCATTTTGGATCCCCCCGCACCGCATGGCATGGCGAGACGACAAGGATGCCCCCCATCAGAGCAGCCCAGGACAAGAGAGGGGGGGAGGCCGGGGACCCTCCCCCCCAGAAACCACCCCTCTGGTAGGTGCCCTCACTCAGGCAGGCATATTTTTGCCTGCTTTTTTGGCCGGGAATTGGTTTTTTTTTAACTTTTTTTCTGTACCGCTTGGCATCGCACGATCGCCGCGATGCCATGAACGACAACGACAAATCAGACCCAATTTTTCTTTTATCGGTTCGAGTTCGAGTTCTGACGGCTTAATTGTTACTTTTTCCGTTGCGTAACGGAAACGAGGAACGGAAACGGAAACGAGAATTTCGCCAAGTCGTGCCCATGTCTACCCTACAGTTTGTGGAGGGGTGGGAGGAGTTAGAGCGTTTCTTCATGGTGTTTTGGAGCCATTCTGGACATTTTTTTGCTGATGAATTTGGACCTTTCAAACTTGAAAAGGTAGGGAGCTAGTTCTGGGGGTTTGTGTTCCAGCACTGCATGCCTTTAAAGTGCACTTTATACAGAGGTCTGGGGGAAAAACAGCTTTTTAGCCTTTTTTCGGACCTCTGGAACGGATTAATCGGTTTCCAATTCATTTCAATGGGAAACTATGTTTCGGATAACAAATTGTTTCGGATAACAAATTGCCTCCGGGAGCGAATTAAATTCATTATCAGAGGTACCACTGTAACTGGTGGTGGATTGAGTACTGTACATTTGTGTAACAGGGTTTTGCCCATCAACCCTTCTGACCATATCACCCCCAATACAACCGTATCTGTTTAAAAGAGCTAAAAGCAGCAGCAGCAACCAACAAAAATCCCTAGCAAATAAATATTGCCCCTTCTCCTCGTGCAGTTTAACCACCAATTATTAACTGCTAGAATTTTCATCATCAAAGCCCCAGAAAGGTAGGGGCTGTTCTATCATTATAGCATAACTCCTGTTCATCCTGCCACATGGAGAAATGGAGACATGATTCTTGAAGGGAAAACAAAAACATGTGAGTAAGATATTTATTTATTTATATTTATTTATTAAGTTTATGTACTACACCGATTTCCCCACAAAGACATACCTAATACCCATGATTTTTACAGCGCTTACCCTCTCAGCTACTTTAAGGCTTTCTTTGGCCTTCTCAGCTGCTTCTGAGAGCCGTTCCAGCTCTTTTTCCTCATTTTCTTTCTTAATAGCTTCTTCTTCCTGAAGGGTGGCTTCCAGTCTGGCTTTATTATCCACTTTTTCTCCTTCCACTTCACCTGCTTTCACCTGAGCTTCTTTGGCCTTGAATAAACAACCAAAGTTATGCCATTAGTTCTAACATTCACACTTGCCCTGTAAGTGCTAAAGTGGAACAAACCAGTCCATGTCTATACCCCAGGTTACAAAAACTTCTAATTAATCCATTCTAAAATGATCCAATGTCATTCACTCGCATAATGTATTAATGCATTTTGCAGGCTTTTTTCCCCTAAAATAAAATAGCCATTATCTTAGAATTTAAATACATAAAATGATGAAGAAAATGTAAGAAAGACAAAGTTTGGGAGTTCAATTTCCCACGGTGCCTCCAGCAAGCAAGGCCAGCCTGTGTGGCCTTGGGCAAGCTGTACAGTCACAAGTGATCATAAAGAAGATGGGAATGGTAAAACACTGTATTCTTTACCTTGAAAACTCTGAAAAGGATCACCATAAATCAAAATTGATTTGATGGCACATGATGGTACTTAACTTTTTGGCTAGTGGCAAAATAATATTTCTACTTCAACATGAACATTCTGCGATGCTTTAAAGAATAACATGTTTTATCTGGCATAATTGTTCACCAATTTCAAGCCACAAAACTGAATTAAAACTTGTTAGCCTTCCAAGTATCAAAAGCCTCTTTGTGCAGCAAGAAGCTGAATATCGCCACTCCGTATGTGTTTTTCCTGAAAGACTGGCAACTTGTGTGACAAAAATTAAATGGTGCAATTTCATTCTTCTGTTTTTTTTCTAAATACGTTTCTGTTCTAGCTGGCTGAATAAATTAGGCCTTGCTTAAATATCTGTATAGCAGATAGGCGGTCACTTTTTTTTACTAGCCCTGCTTTTGTGTGCAGCAATCTAATGTGCCATTTTTTTTCAAATGAATGTATTTTTGACAGGTAGATAAAGGATAAAAGAAAGTATGTTTTTTTAAACAGTACAGATGCTGGATACACTGGCTAAAGAAACAAATAATCTCTAACCCGTATATCAGATCCCAGGCCTGGATTCATTCTATCCTATCCTACCCTATCATACACCAAGTATAGCAGCAGAAAACCTAATGAAAAACATACAAAGGTATCCTTCACAAAAATTTAGTAGTGGTTATATAAAGCAGAACATACCACACTTTCAGGCAGTATTTGCAAGGTTGTTTTAAGTTGGTCAGCTGCTGAAAGAGTATCTGGAAGGTACAAGGCTCTGGATAATAAAAGCAGCGAAGTTGGGATTTCCTGATTCAGATGCAAGTCCAACCACTGTAATGAAAGGATGAAAAAAGTGTATTAACAGTACACTCCTCTACTAAAAATACCCACCTGTTACTGAAAATATAACTTGGTCAGAATAATGTAAATGTAACTAAGCACTTTAACTAAGCACTCAGTAACAAGGGATGTCTGATTAAAGTTACCCTTCACAAAGTGTCTGTGATCTTGAAAAAATTTAAAATACGATCTTCAAGTTTTCAAAGTCATTTCTCTTAGCATGATGGCCAAAATAAAGGCACTGATTTATTTCAGCATGAGCTTTCATGGGTCACAATCAACTACTTGAGATGTGCACTCCCTAAATAAAAATCCTATTTGATTTTTTAAACCACTATCTCCTAATTATTTATTTTATGGGTTATTAAGGATAAGAAACCCAGATGTCTAACAAATGAAAATATACCCATGTCATAAGAAGTTGTATTTTACAGCCAGGAATACAAGAATTTTATTTAAATTTTAAAAACTCTTTCTCAGAACACCCAAATTATCTAAGATGCGTACTTCGGACAACAGAGATTCTGACTGCGCAAATATAAAAGCGACCACTCCCAAATATTTTACCTGAAATGAAGTTTTGAGAGTTGTTGTTTCCACGCTTCACTGCCTTGCCTAGTGGTACTAAGAAGTGGTTCTAGCATTTTTGGTGTAAAATGCTAGGTATAAAAAAATAACGGAGTGGCAATTGCAATTGCCTGAAGGACTTGTGGCTCAGCTAGTGAGAATGTTAGCAGAAAGTTCAGGGTCTCCCCTTAGGCCTTCTTAGACACAGTATCCACATGACAGACACAACACGTGAAGAAGGTGAGAAGTAAAAGCTTATTCTCTTTGTTGGCAGGATTTAGAAAGACATTTATCCTTTATCTCCACCAGAATCGCAAGGAGGTGGAATCTGAAACGTTTCTGACCAGAAAAGAGAAAATCTCCATTTAAAAAAAAAAATCTGCATTCCAGTGACACTACATATCACAATGAAAGACAAACAGCAGACCTCTAGCCAGGTGTTCAATGGTGCACAAGTAAAATATGTGGGGTTTTTTTGATACCAAACGACCAGGTTAAGGGACTGGCCCATCAGCCGTTCTTCATAATGGCATTCTTAACACCAAATATGGATGTTCAATGTACTTACACGGTTTGAATGTTTGTTATTGGTGTTAAAAATGCCACCATCATTTTGTACAGGGTTGCTACTAAATTTTTATTTTTCATACCCCTGATTTTCCCTGGTCAATTTCCCTGAATGTGTGCTGGGTTTAGCTGGAGACAAAACATCCATTCCACACAAAAGCAAGATGCAGGACTAGCAGGTAGGGATGAAAACGGTTAGATGCCTATTAAGTTTGCATATCGCTATACGTTTCAAACTAGCCTTGCTTTGCAAATGCCAAAGGCAGATCTTGGGAAACATGCAGGGATAGAGCTTAACAGAAATAAATAAGGCTGGTTGCTGAGGGTGGAGCTGAGAAAAAGGTGGAGCTGGGGAAGGGCATCATTAAGTATTCTGCTACTTCTCTAGTCCAGTTGCCACAAGAATAGCTCATGCTCTTGCAGCAACAGGTAAAAAACCCACTGCTGAAATATATTTCAATCACAATTTCCCTGACTTTCCTGCCCAATTCCCTGACTTTCCACAAAAGGGCAACCCTGTTGAATGATCATTTCCAATGTAACTCGTCTTTTTTTCCTCTTCATTTTACTTAGTCCATTGAAAGCTCACACTGAGATAAATCTTTTTGAAGTGCTACAAGGCTTCTATATTCCATTCTGTTTTTGTTATAGACACTGAAAATGACTGCTTTGGCTCATTCTTCCAAACCTTGAGACAATCCGAGTTGACAAGTACCTGCTTCAATTGATCCTTCAAGCGTTCTTCTGTTACACCGAGTGCTCTCATACCTCTTGCTCGACAAGCTGCTTGTAGCTCTTTGACTGTCAGGCTATCCACACCTTCATCTGCTATCAGCTAAACAGGATACAAGATTAGCACTTATACTATTTACTGCCAAGACAAGTATTTACCTCAACACATAATACTTACAAGGAACAAAATACCAAAAAATAAAAAAGAGATTCTTCATATACTAAATCCGGAATGGAAAACAATGTTTTTTATGGTATTCATAACTTCCTCTGTTTAAAATAGTGTACCTTTCCTTAGTTACTTTAATGATCATTTAGAAGATGTCATTTAGTAGATGTCATTTACAAGGCATTCTTCCATTATCTGCTGTCCCACTCATGAGCGAGCTGTTTTTCTCATGTGTGTTCTTGTATTTTGGCAAAATTACAGTAGGACCACCATACCTGCAGGGGATCGGTTCTGGGATCCCCCGTGGACAGTGAAATCTGCGGATAAGAGTAAAGGCTCTTATCCGAGAATAATGGTGGCGGAAGGAGTGCTGGGGTACAAGCTTTCACTTCTGACACCCCTCCAAATGTCAAGAAACGGCAACGAGGAGGGGGTAAAATAAAACATAAAACGTACCGCCCCGATGCCTGTCGCCCTCCTCCTCGCTGCTGCCCCCATAGTCACGGGCCAGTCAGCTACCAGGCCTTTGAACTTCCGGGCTGGGTTCCAGGCGACCGATCGGAAGTTTTGAATTTCCTACTCAAACTTCCAATCTGGTGCCAGGGACCTGAGTGGTAAATTCAAAGTCCCCACCCCACCCCTCTGGAGGGTGCCTTGCTGGCCGCCAGGCATCGGTGGGGGTAAGTTTTATTTATAATTCCCCCCCCTTCATTACCCCCTCGCTGATCACCAACCGCGAATAACTGAATCCGTGGTTAGTGAATCAACAGATAAGGGGGTTATACTGTATAGAGGAAAAGTGGTGGGACTGGGTGAAAATATTGTGGCACTTGAAAAACTACAAAATTAATTTCAATGTGCATTTTCATGGCTTAAGACCTACTTCTTCAGACATATCGAGCATCCATGCTATTTGCTTTGCAGTACCTATCACAGTATATGTAGCAATTGTTATATGCCACACACATAAAAATAGTACCCAAATATCTGAAAAAGTGGCCTGTGTGTTACAAATGCTCACATGAAAACATATTTGATAGTCCTTCAAGTGCATCTTATTTTCCTTCAGTCCTTCTCCCTTTAATTTTGACAAGGGTGACTGAGGCGGACTAATGAGATCACAATCTCCCTGCCCGTCTTTTTATTTCTTGCTGCAACTTGGTATAATACAGCATGGTCTTCCCTCACATTTAACCTCTGCTTGATGGTGCTGCATTTCTTTCTCAGTGGAAATGTATGGACGTCATCTGCAGTAAACAAACACACTTAATGGGACCATGGAAGGCTCAGGTACATGATTATGAGAGAGGGCTGGCACACGGTCCCCTCACAGAGGTCGACCTTTAAGCAGCTAGTCAAAGACCTTGACGGAGTCCTGGCAGTGACTTCAACTGATGTGAGTATCTCTGCCTTTCTTGTTTGTTAGTGCCCTCGCTTCGCTGTTATTCGAAACCAGCACCTGACATGCTGAATGAGTCGCGGCTACAAACAGGCTTCTGGATTGTGCAATGGGCCCCTGCAGTGAGCATCGGCACAGAGGCTGCTCTTGGCCCCAAAATGCCAATGAATCTTAATTGTTAAAATACCTCATTTGAATTTTACACGATCTTTGTGGTTATCAGATTTTTTTATTTGAAACTGTTTTCTCCCATTAATTCCCAAGACATCTTACAATATAATTTTGTAATAATTCAAAGTGATTTGAGCAAACACAGCACCACACAAGGTAGATCCTCAAAGCCATTTTTAAATTTTTGTTGTATTCTCTCCCATCTTAAAAGACACGGCCCTGGGCCATCCCTAGTCCAACTTTCAATCCACACTTGTGAAGCCACCATTCCTTGAACAAAAAGAACAGTGCATATATCTACCGGTAGAATAAATCATTTAATCCTCAAAGTACACACACAATCTGCAGTGTTTGCTTTTTGCCTTCCATTTTCTTCTCTCTTTGGAAATATGCTACAGAGCTTACGAAAGAATAAAAAGTACCAGGCAAAAGCTGCCTATTTTCCTTATTTAATTACCACTGAACTGTCCTTCACTATTAGAAATCCTTTGATCACTGAGCAGAAGATTCCCCTTTCCACAAATGTAGGTCTTTATATATACAGTGGACCCTTGTATAACAAACAGTATGTATAATATAAAATTTGTACAACATAAAAATTGTGGAGATAGGAGAAATTTGCTTAACATAATCGCCTATGGGGAGAATCCGTACAACATAAAAATGGGATCACTCCATTTTCAATGCATTCCTATGGGAATTTGTATAAAGGAAAATTTGCTTAACATAATTTCATTTGGAACGAATTAATTCCTTTATACAAGGTACCACTGTAATAATTACAAAAGGCTTACTTGAGACAACAGAAGCAAATGAGAAAATTCATTTAAGAAAGAGAGTTTCCTACTTTATCATCTGCTTTGATAGATCTCAACTTCATGGTGAGCTGGAATCGAAGAAAGTTGTTTGTCCCAATTGACCGAAGCTCTAGCAGTTTGCAGAGAGCGACCAGCTGGGGTCTTGTGAGATTATCAAGGGTCAGTTCATCCTCAAACAGCTTCGAGAAGTGCATAATTTCTTCATTGCTTGGTCTTTCTCCAGTTTCGCGGATCTGAAAATATAAAAATTGTTTTAAAAGGCATACAGGGAAAACTGATACATATCAGCATGTGGGGTTTGATACTATGATACCTGGGGTAAGATGCAGGCCAATAGCACGCATAGGCATCAAGAGAGGTTTGAAAACTTGCAGTTATGGGATGATCGAGCCCCTCCTCTATATGACAACCTTTCAAATATTGTAGAACTGCCATATCCATAGCATCAGAACTGGTAGTTTCAGTTACTTGCTGCCTGAAAATATTAAATCCCTTCCCAGAAATACACATGTCCAAGATATATTGTATTTTCCCGTCTATCAGACAACCCCATGTATAAGACGAGCGCCACTTTCCCAACCTAGAATTAGTTTTGCAACCCCATGGTTCTCTCGCTGGCTAACATCTAGGTATAAGACAACCCTCAATTTTTAGCTGAACAATTTTAGACAATAATATGACAATAATATAGTCTTATAAACAGAAAAATTACCAGAACTGACCACTAGAGGAAAGCAGGCAAAACTCAAAAGAAAATTAAAACAAAAGATACAAAGGACACAATACATGGAGCACCTTAAATGCTAACTTTCATATTTTAATGTAACATTTTATGGACATGTCCATTTCTTCAGACATGTAGCAGCAGAATGAAGTGTGCAATGTAATGGAATAACTGGGAGTTGAGTCATGGCTACTGGACTTCTTTTTTGAGAGATAGAAACGTTTCGCTGTTCATCCAAACAGCTTCATCGGTCTGAATACAGCTAGTGCAAGTAGTCCTTCTTATAGTCAGCTTGACCTCTTGTCCCCTGGTCTGTTTGGCTCATAAGATGAACAATAGCCTGAATAGGCTCGTTAGGGAGACACTAGTGTCCATGGCCTTAAGGTAAACAATGGCTTAAGGTGCTGAAACCCATCAAAAATGGGTCGTTAGCTGTGACCTTGGTGGTGAAGGCGCTTTGATTTGCCTGGGTACTTTGGAAAGTACAGCCTGATAAGTAGCAGATAGACTATGCCGGAGCCCACCACCTCTGTTGAGGGAGGGATTTTCAATGCTAACATGAATGGCTTCCCTTACTCCTCTCTCAAACCACCTCTCTTCTTTGTCTAATATGTGTACATCCTCATCTTTGAAAGAGTGGCCTTTGTCCTTCAAATGGAGGTGTACTGCTGATTCTGGTCCTGAGCTGTTACCCCTCCTATGTTGGGCCATTCTTCTGTTTAATTGCTGTTTAGTTTCTCCGATGTAGAGGTCTGAACACTCTTCACTGCATTGGACTACATATACTATATTGCTCCTTTTATGGTTTGGTATCGGATCCTTTGGGTGGACAAGTCTCTGCCTTAGTGTGTTCCTGGGTTTGAAATAAACGGGGATGTGGTGTTTGCCAAAAATCCTTTTAAGCTTCTCCAACACTCCCGCCATGTAATGAATGACCAGGTTCTTCCGTCTGGGTCTCAGACTGATCCCTTGTTCTTCTGGGATGGCCCACTGCTTTGTTGAAGGCCCACTTTGGATATCCACAGGCCTTAAGTGCTGTCTTCAGGTGCCCGTCTTCCTTCTTCTTGGCTTCTGTGGAGGTGGGGATGCTCTCTGCTCTGTGGCTTAGGGTCCTGATGACTCCTAGTTTGTGTTGTAATGGATGGTGGGAGTCAAACAGTAAGTATTGATCTGTGTGGGTGGGTTTCCTGTAAACTTCTACTCCCAGGCCACAGTCAGGTCTGATGATGACTGCACAATCCAGAAAAGCCAGCCTGTTGTCTTGGGTGTCTTCCCTAGTGAACTTAATATTAGGATCCACTGCGTTGATGTGGTCTGTAAAGGCCTGTACTTCCTGAGTCTTTATTTTCACCCAGGTATCATCTACATACCTGAACCAGTGGGATGGTGTTGTCCCTGGGAAGGTGTTGAGTGCCTTCTTCTCCACTTCTTCCATGTATAGGTTTGCTACAATTGGTGACACTGGGGAACCCATGGCACAACCATGCTTCTGTCTGTAGAAGTCCCCTCTGTACATGAAATATGTGGTGTTCAGACACAGGGCCAGGAGCAGGCATATCTGGTCTCAAACAGGGAACTCACCCAGAGAGAGAGAGAGATCCTATCCAAAGGCCTAAATTTTGCCATCACACCTAAGCAGGTTCCTGTTGTGGATTTCATCACAGCGACAGAATCAGCCATTCACAGCAACAATCTGCCAGCAGCAGAAGCAGAACTACTCAGGATAAAAGTCTCTGCTGCACTGTCCAGTGCTCAACCACCACCATCCAACCTCACCAGCCAAGAGAGAAGTGCTGTGACATCCCTCAGCAGGGATGAGAGCATCACAATTCTGCCTGCGGACAAAGGAAGGTGCACTGTCGTCCTCAATACTGTGGACTACCACGAGAAGGTTATCACACTTTTAGATGATCAACACACATATGAAAAACTAAGAAGAGACCCCACCAGCAATTACAGGAAGAAAGTAATAGAATGCTTAAAACTCTTGGAGCAGGAAAACGCAATTGACAGGGTGACCTACCACCAGTTATATCCCGGAGAGACAGTCCCCTGCTTTTATGGACTTCCCAAGATCCACAAGCAAGGAATCCCCCTCAGACCTATTGTCAGCAGTAGAAATTCAGTGACTTACAACATCGCAAAATACCTGGCAACTATCCTAGCCCCACTGGTTGGACACACGGACCACCACGTACACAACTCAGAAGCTGTTTGAAGCTGTTTGGATGAACAGCGAAACGTTTCTATCTCTCAAAAAAGAAGTCCAGTAGCCATGACTCAACTCCCAGTTACAACTCAGAAGAGTTTGTTTCTAAAGTCAGGGAGCTCAAACTGGATACAGAGGAAACCATGGTATCCTTTGATGTTACATCACTCTTTACCAGCATACCCACCACTGATGTGCTAATAATGGTAAAGAGAAGATTAAGAGAAGACAGCACCCTCACCTCCAGAAGCCACCTCAACCCAGACCAGATATGCCTGCTCCTGGCCCTGTGTCTGAACACCACATATTTCATGTACAGAGGGGACTTCTACAGACAGAAGCATGGTTGTGCCATGGGTTCCCCAGTGTCACCAATTGTAGCAAACCTATACATGGAGAAGTGGAGAAGAAGGCACTCAACACCTTCCCAGGGACAACACCATCCCACTGGTTCAGGTATGTTGATGATACCTGGGTGAAAATAAAGACTCAGGAAGTACAGGCCTTTACAGACCACATCAACGCAGTGGATCCTATTATTAAGTTCACTAGGGAAGACACCCAAGACAACAGGCTGGCTTTCCTGGATTGTGCAGTCATCATCAGACCTGACTGTGGCCTGGGAGTAGAAGTTTACAGGAAACCCACCCACACAGATCAATACTTACTGTTTGACTCCCACCATCCATTACAACACAAACTAGGAGTCATCAGGACCCTAAGCCACAGAGCAGAGAGCATCCCCACCTCCACAGAAGCCAAGAAGAAGGAAGACGGGCACCTGAAGACAGCACTTAAGGCCTGTGGATATCCAAAGTGGGCCTTCAACAAAGCAGTGGGCCATCCCAGAAGAACAAGGGATCAGTCTGAGACCCAGACGGAAGAACCTGGTCATTCCTTACATGGCGGGAGTGTCGGAGAAGCTTAAAAGGATTTTTGGCAAACACCACATCCCCGTTTATTTCAAACCCAGGAACACACTAAGGCAGGGACTTGTCCACCCAAACGATCCGATACCAAACCATAAAAGGAGCAATATAGTATATGCAGTCCAATGCAGTGAAGAGTGTTCAGACCTCTACATCGGAGAAACTAAACAGCAATTAAACAGAAGAATGGCCCAACATAGGAGGGGTAACAGCTCAGGACCAGAATCAGCAGTACACCTCCATTTGAAGGACAAAGGCCACTCTTTCAAAGATGAGGATGTACACATATTAGACAAAGAAGAGAGGTGGTTTGAGAGAGGAGTAAGGGAAGCCATTCATGTTAGCATTGAAAATCCCTCCCTCAACAGAGGTGGTGGGCTCCGGCATAGTCTATCTGCTACTTATCAGGCTGTACTTTCCAAAGTACCCAGGCAAATCAAAAAGCCTTCACCACCAAGGTCACAGCTAACGACCCATTCTTGATGGGTTTCAGCACCTTAAGCCATTGTTTACCTTAAGGCCATGGACACTAGTGTCTCCCAACGAGCCTATTCAGGCTATTGTTCATCTTATGAGCCAATCAGACCAGGGGACAAGAGGTCAAGCTGACTATAAGAAGGACTACTTGCACTAGCTGTATTCAGACCGATGAAGCTGTTTGGATGAACAGCGAAACGTTTCTATCTCTCAAAAAAGAAGTCCAGTAGCCATGACTCAACTCCCAGTTAAACGCACCTGGATGACTGAGAATCTTCACAGACGTAATGTAATGGAATATATGTTTCATACCAAATATTCATTTGCTGTTGTATGTAGGAGTATTTGCATGCAAGCCTGGTTGTAAATTCCCATAGAGGGTAGATAGGGGAGAGGGTAGAGGAAGAGGGGAGTTGGTTTTGAAGGCAGTTTGTTGATCTAAAGGTGTTGTTTCATGGCCATGTGGTAAAAAAACAGACACCAGTGGGGGGGGGTGGAAGAGAGAGGGAGAGAGTGGCAAAATTTCTACGTTTTGGTGGGAGATGAATTTTCATGGGAAAAATCCCAGTGGCAAATTATTTTACTGTGCAATCATTAAAAAAATACAACAATACAGTCCCCTAATCTGCCCTATTCTCCTTAGTTTCAGTCAACTGAAGAGGGAGCCATCTGAGAGGGAGGTGGGGTGGGTTGTATCAGTTTACAGATGGCCACTCAAAGATTCACAGATACATATACACAACCTGTTCTTCTTCGTGGTTTCTGTAAACAAACACCAATGCGTAGAGAGCTGAAAGAAACCATTATAATAGCTTGGTACAGCTTCTTAGTAATCTTCATGCTGCCTGATTTAGTTAGTGTTAAGTCTATTTAGGTTAGACAGAACGTGCAATAGATTACAAAGGATAACCTAGTCTTTTTTTCCCCCAAGGGAAATAAGTCCATATCTCGCGTCTGATAAGTATTTTGGTCTTTTTTGAATCTTTTCACACACAATATAACTTTCATTTTTAACTTAGCTTAGAAATAAAACTCCATTATATATTTTTGCCTCGCTTGGATCAGTTTAAGAACCCTACAGAACCTATTGTTGTTTTTGAGAGATTTTGTTTATTTTGGGAAAGTTTTGCTTAAGAGAGACAAAGCAACTTCCCCGACTGTAGTCTAAACTGCTTCCCTTGGTCTTTGCAAACAACATAGGTTTTGGCGCAGTGCATTTGCTGGGAAAAGAGAAAGCCCCTTTCTTGGTAGCTGTTCTTTGGCCTTTCAAACTGTTTTCCAAGGGAAGGCCATGCAACTGCACATCCCCTTAACCCCCCCCCCCAAAAAAAAAAACAGGAAGGAAGACCTTCTGTTTTCAGACAGATTTTTGGCATGCCAAAGTGACTAATTTTTCATCTTGCACATTTGAACTTTACTTAATTCTGCCTTGAATACATGTTTTACATTGGCAGGTGGATGTTACTCAATAGCTTCTGCTGTGGAAAAGGTAAGGCACAAAAGTAATTGATAACATAAGAACAAATTAAACAGCTTACCTTTTGAAAGAAGACAGCAAAGTCTTTAGTTGCGTTCCCTTTGGCAGCTTTATTCTTTAAGGCTATCTCTTCAATAGTATCTTGAAGAAATTTAGCCAGCTCAAGCTTCACTCTTAATTCTTTTTTCAATCTCTCTTCCTATGAAGACATATTTTTATATTTAATAGAAATCATCCTTGATTTTGACATATTTCTCAATGTTCATCTTGAATTATTTTGAATTCATATTAGGTTATTCAAAAATTCATAATGAACCACACAGTTCTTGGTAACAAGTTACATCCCTAACTTTTCCAGCTTTTGTATACCACTCCCTTGAGTTCCATCAATTTATGGTAAATGTTCAGAATATATTTTCAGCAGCTTCTCTTAAGAAAAACAAAAGTAGACTTCTCATTTTTATTCACTTGCATTCTTTCTCAGTTTTAAGACCTTGTAGATAACTCGGTGACTGAAATCCTATTGCTTAGCCCAGTGTCAAACTCGGAATCACTGGAGATTTGGTGAGTCTATTCCTGTGTAGGTTCCACTAATTTAAATGGGGCTGCCCTAGATGCGGCTTAATATGTCACAACTATAGCAGACCCATTTGAATAAATGAAATACATGAAGGAGTTGACTTGCCAAATCCCACTGATTCAGTGGGCTACTCTGGAGCAACTCACTACTCTAAGCATCAAGGCTTTGGCCAATTTAACTTTTACCAAGATATCTTGGCCATAGCAACTACAGAAACAAAATTCTGATCAGTGAGACCCAAAATTAATTCACATTCCTTCAATAACTTTTCTTGACCTCGCAAGAGATATTAATGATAAGAGTTTTATACAAAAGAATAACTGGTTTCCACTGATAGCTTATGTGCTGGGTCAAGCTCCTAGGGGGTTTGGTCTGCTGCCAGAACTGCGAAGCATCAGCAGTTCCTTCCCAAGAAATCAGGAAAAACAGTGCGGTATCTATAATTTGCCAAGAAAAAAAAAAGTGAGAGGACTGCTATGTAAATGATCCTCTGTTATCAGACTAATAAAAATAACTACACACTAGTCAGAAACCACATCCCCCTGGGGCTACAGATAGAGAATGTATTTATTTTCTTAAATGTTTGATTTGCCATGACATTTTAGGCAGAAGAATAGTTTATCTTTGCAATGCTTTCTGAATTAATTCTCAGGCTACTGCTACAGCAGCCTTCAATTTCTAATAATTTCTTTTCTTTTGTGCCATGTCATGGAAGAAAGATCAATTGCGCATATAAACCAAAATCCGCCCCCCCCCCCCAATTCAATCAGTATTTTAAATCAAGTTTTCATTAAGTGTTTATCTTCTGGACAAAATTATGAGACTGCTCATCTACTAATTGGAACACAATGATTTCTTAACTGCATATTGGCTGAAACTCTCTTCCATAAATTAATACTGGAGGGTGTCTACATCCCGCAGCAAGAATACTCAAATAACCTGAAAGCTTCCTGCCTCTCCACTCCCCACCTTTGGGGGAACTTTCAAGTTCCAAGGCTCCCTAGGGGCAACTTTTCCATCAAGGAGACCCCCTACTCTTGAAGAGGTCCCCTCCTCCAAGGAGTCTTCCTTCTGTAGCTGAGCATTTCCCCCTGGGGGGGGGTGTCGTCTTTTTTTTTAAGCTGGGCTTGTGGGCTTTATTCTATTGTATTCTCATGGGCTGCAAAGCAGTTCAATCTCCTGCTATGACTCAGGGACATAAGAACATAAGAAGAGCCATGCTGGATCAGGCCAAAGGCCCATCTAGTCCACCTTCCTGTATCTCACAGCGGCTCCACCAGATGCGTTTGGGAGCGCATGAGATTAGATATCTGTCTCCTGATACTACTCCCCTGCATCTGGCCCTTGAAGTACCCTGGTTTAAAGCCTGGAGATTACACATCTCCCTCATGGTTTGTAACCTGTGATGGAGTTTTCCACCAGGAATCTGCCCAATCCCCTTTTGAAGGCATCCAGGCCAGATGCCATCACCACATCCTGTGGCAGGGAGTTCCATAGACTAACAACGCGCTGGGTAAAAAAATATTTTCTTTTGTCAGTTCTTACTCTCCCAACCCTCAATTTGAGTGTTATGTCCCCTAGTTCTGGTATTTTGGGAGAGGGAGAAGAGCTTCCCTCTCTCCACTTTACTCATACCCTGCATTATTTTGTATGTCTCAATCATATCCTCCCTCAGGCACTTTTTTTCCAGACTAAAGAGCCCCAAATGTTTTAGCCTTTCCTCATAAGGGAGGTGCCCCAGCCCAGTAATCATTTTAGTCGCTCTCTTCTGCACCTTTTCCAGTTCCACTATGTCTTTCTTGAGATGCGATGACCAGAATTGTACACAATACTCCAGGTGCGGCCTTACTATTGTTTTGTATAATGGCATTATAAGGTTGGCTGTTTTATTTCCAATCCCCTTTTTGCCTTCTTCTGGGAGTTCAGCCTTCTCATGGTCTGAGGCTAAAGCAATTCTCAGCTTTATGGGACTCTGCCTTATCCTCAGTGGAGGACTGGGCCAGGTGAGCCACAGCAAAGGCAAATGAGCAAATGAGAACCACATCACCGGCACTTTCAATAGTAAGCCTCCTTGGACACTGGATCTGTGCTGTGATGCCCTCCCCACAAAAGGGAAGAAGGGACACATCTGGAAGCAACCCGGTAAGCAGAAGGAAAATACAGTAGCTGCCAATACTAGGGTGGATTAACATCAGTGATTTTTAAATAAAATCATAGTTATTTAAATCATGATTTAAAACCATTTGATTTAAATGAAATCCATCCAAGCTAATACGTGGCTCAGAAACACGTGCATAAGTCCTTAGACTGTGCTAGGATAGAGCTGTGCCATCTTCCAAACCGTTTGCGGCTTGAAGGAGGAGGCAGCGGCGGCGGGGGAACCCAAACGGAGCCGGCAGCAACAGCTTTCTCAGCAGCGGAGCGTGAGGGAGCAGCAGCGGTGGACAGCAACAACAGGGCGCGAGCAGCTCCCTGCCTTTCCCCCCCAGCCCTTTCCGGCGATCAAGGTGCTGGCGCAGAGCCAGCGCTGGCCAGCTGATGAGTGGCAGGCTCCAGCTCAGCAGAGGAGTAGCAGAGTGGTCTGACTGATCTGTGGGGGGGGGGTTGTTGGGGGGGGTGGACTCTGCAAGCCACCGGTGATCTGTGGGGGGTGTTTCCTTGGGGGTGGGCTTTGTAAACCAGCAGCGGCAGCGTTCCGACGCCGTGGGCTCCTTTGAAAGGGGCCGGCTCTGTGCCTGCACGGGCCAGCCAGTGCCCAGATGCCCATAGCTGCAAAGCCTACTGGGTACCTGTGATTGGCCCTGGCGCCAGGCGCAGTGTACATAACTCAGCATGGATGGCCCCCGCCTGGTGCCATCCTCCAGCCCTGCAGAGGTCTGGCTGGGCAGCGTACCACAACTCTGGACCCGGTAAGTCGGGTCCGCTATTTTCTGCAAACTTTTTACGTTGTACGGATTTTACATTATACAAACCCTACGCTATACAAGGTACCACTGTATCTGCTTCTAGAATCACCACTGCCACAAAGCATGGAACAGTTTCTCCATACAACAGTTACCTTCTTAGACTTGGTCTCAAATGTTGAAGGAAGCATACCAGGGAAGAGCTTTACGGCGACAGGAAGCAGGAATTCCATGAATGGAACAATCAAAAAAACTAGGAAGGGGACCAACCGGAAAAGATCTGCACATATGCGAAGGAACTGAAAACAAATATGTAAAAAAGTCACAATAGCATATCATGAAAACAAAACGGGGAATGTAAAGGACATTCTCAAGTTTCTTTTGGCATAGTTTAGGCATGACAAAAAGGCTGAGCGACCACAGTGGGACTCGTTTTGTTCTGCAACAGTTGTACCCCTTACACCCTAGTTATAGGTTTGTTCTGCTGTTATAGTAAATGTTCCAATTCTGGCACACCAGCTCTGCATTTATATATGATTTTAATCAACTACCTAAATGAAATACTGCAAATGCTCTTATTAACATACTTATCTGCATCCCAACTTATCTTCTTTGAATAGATCTATGTCCATGGAATTTGATCCATTCTTGAAGGCTTAGGCACGCTCAGGAATTGCCTGGGATATGTTGAAAGCATTGCCAGTGGAAAAGGAACCTGATACCTACCAGCTGTCTTTAGCCTATGACAGTTCAGATCAGAATCCATGTCAATACATGCAGTGTTATCTCTTCCAGTCTTCGAAGTATGTATATTTGGGGTGTAAACGTCCTTTATTATAGCTTCAGCATCTAATGCATTACCATCTGGTTCAATTTAGTTATGGGAAAAGAAGGGGTGATAGGAAAAAAACTAGAAGAAATGATTCAGTGCTTAGATTCACCATTAATAGTTAACCTTGCTGTTAACGATTAATAGCAAAAGACAAAACCCTGTCACTGGGATGCATTGATGGAGGCTTCACAGATGGTCCACTGCTATATGCATTGGGTGGTAAACAAATCAAATCACAGTAACTATTCTTTAAAAGGTAAAAACAAGAGATGCTAGGCCGTAATACTATAAACTGGTATCAGAGCTATATACAGGGCCACCATCTATGAACTTTTAAAACGTATACCATTGCACTTGGGGACATGTCCCCTCCTTATGTGACTCTGATCTCTCTTATAGGGGTTCTATATGACAATTGTTGTGGTTGCATGGAAGAGGGGGAATGCGGTGTGGAGGGTGCAGAGCCCAATGTGCTCACACAGGCACACACCTTAGAGGGAACTTTGAGTTGGGACAATGCTGCATCCTACTGTAGTTGCTGTACTTTTAAAATCTAAATGGACAAACAAGCACCCCACGTCTAGAAAGGAGCCACAATAGTCTGTGACAACCTAACAGAGTAATGGACCAAACAGCACCATAATTATTAAAAACAAGACCAGTTTACCATGGTACCTTGTATAAAGGAATTAATTCGTTCCAAATGAAATTATGTTAAGCAAATTTTCCTTTATACAAATTTCCCATAGGAATGCATTGAAAACGGAATAATCCCATTTTGTTGTTGTTGTATGGATTCGCCCCATAGGTGATTCTGTTAAGCAAATTTCCCCTATCTCTGGAATTTTTTATGTTGTACAGATGTTATGTTATACAAACCGTTTGTTATACGAGGGTCCACTGTACAGTAGTACCTTGGATTACAAATGCCCTGGGCTACATAATTGTGAGGTTACAAAAGAAACGCCATTGGAAATAAAATACTGGAGGTGCGTAACCTAACCGATCGCACTTCAAAACGCAACACCTCCCCACTCCCTTTCGGGCTCACTACAGTAAATAAAATTGGCTCTCACCATGTAGCCCAAACCCAAGCAGACGAATTGGATGACTCTGAGGTAGGGAGCTGAGCTTTATTGTTTCCATGCCTTTTACTGGGCGTTTTGCATCGCATTGCGTTGCACTGTGGAAGGGGGTGAGCTGAGCTTCGTTGTTTCCATGCCTGTGTGTTCTGCACTGTAGGGGATGTTTCTGCTGTGCATGCCTTTAAAGTTCACTTTATAAAGAGTTTTGAACTGATGAATGGGAAGGTTCTTCCTATAGGCCTAACAGGATTATTCATGTTATGCTATAAAGAGGCTTCATTCTTGTTTTACGAATGGTGAGGATTTTGCAGAAACATTCCATGGGTTATTATCTTTCATTTGAACACCAACAGTCCCAACTATCCAGTCCTAAATTAAAATTAATGTCACAGTCCTTTCCCCTCCAACTTGGCGGGGCTTCTATCTTTAGTGGATTGACCCGGTCTTTCTCCTCCAGTCCGTGGTCCCACAGATGTTCGTTGAGGGAGGGCTTCAGGGTCCACATTTATCTTTTGTCCAGTAACCCCCTCTTTCAGGTCTATTTTTCTTTTTTTCCTCACTGCTCTCTTTCTCACTGCTCTTTTTCTATCTTAGCGCATTCCTCCCTGAGTTTACTTCTCTACTCTCTTCTCTCTCTCCTCCACAGGGACAAACTCTCTATGATGTGCCCTCCTCTTCTCAGCTCTTTATTTAGGCATCATTATTTTTCCCCATCTCTGGATATCTGGATTTTCCATCCATACCCATTCCCATCCCGGAGGTAGGATCCGGGTCTGTTCTCCCCTTTTTCTTTCAGCCGCCTCTGACACTTCTTTCCCCCCCTTTCCCCTCTATCCTCATTCCTCCAATCCACCTTCTCTAAATCTCCTGCCTTCTTTTCTGCCCCAGTCTCTATCTCCTTCTCCTTTCCTTTTCCACCTGATGGTGAGGACAGGATTACCCCTGTACTGGTCCCCCTTTCTCCCCCCCTTTCGTTCTTCTTTCTTCTCACTCATTTCTTTCTTTCTCAGGTCCCAGCTGTTATAATTATCAGGACAAGGAGCAGGCGGCACTCTGGTGAACGGATTTTCCTCTTCTCCACTACAATAAAAGACTTTTTCTGCCTTTTTTATGATCTTCAGAATGGATTAATTGATTTTCAATGCATTCTTATGGGAAACCGCACTTTGGTTTTCAAATTTTTCAAAATATAAAAGGTCCCAGAAAACGCATTAACTACTTAAACCAAGGTACCGCTGTAGTGACAACAATGCAAAAGGATACATTAAAAAGAATACAGTGGAACCTTGACTTACATGCTGCTTGACTTACATCATATTTGACTTGCAGCAAGAAGGGGCCTGTTTGACTTGAGTCGCAGGATTTGACTTACAGCGCGGAGCCCCGGCGCAAGGCACCGGAATCTGGCAGCAGCCACGACCCAGCATCCCAGCATCGCAGCTGCCGCCTCCAAACTGCTCCTGCCTTCTTCCAGCAGTGGTGGCTTTGGCGAGGCCAGCTCCAAGCACCTGGAGCTGGTCCTCGGCCTCGCCGAAGCAGCCGCTGCCGCTGAAGGAGAAGAAGGCCCGGGAGCTCGGGGCTGGCCTTGCTGGTTAAACAGTCGGCTCAGTCTTGTAAAAAACCTGGCTGCAGAAGTCTGGTCCACAATGGAAGCATTTTAGTTGGGGAGCTGTACAGTTGTGGGACTCTAATGGTAAGCATAGAGTTGTTCAGAACTTGGAACATCAGGTTAAAATCAGTAAAACTTAAATGTTAGACATTGTTGCTATGAACATTAAAAAGTGGAGGAGTATAACTTGTGGACTATAATTCCACTGCCTCCTCCTCTCTTTGAAGAGACATTTCATTTACATCTCCAGAAGGAATCTCCTGCCCCAGTCAAATTTGTGTTAAATTGCTGTTTTCGGAGGTCTTTTTCATCATCTGGAACGGATTAATCCACTTTCCCATTACTTTCTATGGGAAAAGTTTGTTTGACCTAAGTCATGTTTGACTTAGTCATGTTTAACCTAAGTCATGTTTGACTCTGGAACGGATTAATGACGTAAGTCAAGGTTCCACTGTACTTCAAAATATGAAAGCAGGTTTGCAGTGGCTTAACCCTATGAACTTTCACCACAACAGACAGCTTTTTCTCTTCTTTAGAATTCAGTAAGAGATGTGATGGAGTTGTCTATTCCAGTATTCTATTCTTCACAAACAGAACACTTGAGCAGAAACACCTTGTTGCTTTTAATTTTCCAGCTGTTAGTATACAGAGGTGCATTGCTTTGAATACTGGACACAATATACAGCTGTCAGCACCACAACTCATCCTCCACGAGTTCTTTTAAACTCATTAAGTCTTGTGGTTATTAGTTGAGGGAGCAAATTTTACATTTACCACTGTGCTGTTTATGGTTGATCTGATTTCCCCCAATTTCCCACTATTTAGCTTAACTGGTTGATCCCAATGACAAGGTTTTGCAAATCACATTGTTTTGATCTACTTTAGTGCACATACAGTAGATCCCTGCATTTATTAATTTCCTGGTTCCTCCTCAACAGTTGTAATGAGACCGCTGAGAATGGATCTGAACCTTACTTTACAATGGAGGCTAATGTTAACAGAGTGGTTTTGTTCTCAGATAATTCGTAAGTCTCAGCTTCACCTTTCTATTGATTTCATGGCCATCCAACCACCCATCTTCAGGCACTATAGTGCCATAACATGCCATAGAATTTTGATGTACGTATGTATGTATACTCAACACTGTCTGTATCCTTCACTTATTTCATGAGAAGCTGTAAAAAGTGATTTTTGAATGCAGGTGGGTACCACTGGAGTGGTTGTAAATGTCAGGAGTTGTAAAGTGGCCTGTTCTACGTCGGTGGCTCTACTGTAGAAGCTGCCTTAATCTAAGACTGCATAATTTTATGTAGTATTTTGATACACTATGGTGTATTTGTTTTGAACCACTTTACATCTCTAAGAAAAGATGTACATGTAGGGAACACTATATCAGTATTTACTATAGTGTCATATCAGAAAAACATTTCAATAAGAGCACCCATAGATTCACTTTTCATAAAGAGACTAAATTGAATTGGACTGAATCGACAGGGTGGTGAGTCAACACTTGGGCAAGTATTCCATTGGTGTACCCTTGTTGCTACTACCCACTGAATTCATTTGCATAGGGAGCAAAAAGAATACCACTAGTTTGGTACCTGTCTCCGTTCTCGGCGGGATAAAGTGCTGCCATGAAGTATACGCCAGAGCATCCTTGCTGCGATCTTTGTATCAATCCATAACAATCGAAAGCCATGATAATAATGCTTCAGATCATCAATAATTCGTTGTCCAAGAGATTTTTTGACTATGTTTTCTTCTGCTGTTGGACTATATAGAGGGCCTCCTTCTTCTAATTTCTTATTTTTATCCTTGAGAGACTTCAGGGATTTTTCTACCACAGATTCATCATTATTCCGTTGTGAAGAATGCCACTTCCGCAATGGAAAATAGCATGGTCCCCAAATACCTCCATTAGAAGATACTGGCCACAAGCCAGGTGACCTAAGTACTGTCAAGTGTCCATTTTCTGATCCTTCAGTCCAACTATGACCATCTCTTGCAGAATATAAAGGAGTGATACTCGTACAATATTTATAATGAATTCGCCTGTTAAAAAAATAAAGTGAAATTCAGTATTTACATTGCAGATTATTTCAGAATTCATCTAAATGGCCATCAAAATTATATTGTGAATTGAAATAGGTAGAAATAGTAACTTATAAAATATTACTTATAAGTTTTATGTTTGATAGGAAACAAAAATGATTCCATGCCCAAACCTAACATTCTGTTCATTGAAGCTGAGATTCTTGAGAAAAAGTATATTAAAATTTCACTTGCAAAATTATCCCCTAACGCTGTCATACTGTAATTTACATCATCAGCTGTCTGTAACAAACATATCCTACAATGTTCTATAAAAGACACAATACTATCCACCAAATGGGATTCACTATCCCTCTTAAGATAATGACTTGTCAATTGTATCTCAATAATCAGCTGCACCTTGTCAATGGGTCCTGTGATCTCTTTACTGTTATACCATCATGAAGAGACTTTGTGGAAACAGATGGACTGAATGGGCCAACAGGCAGAATTAGGTCACCCTTGTCACAGGCTTAAAGTCTACAGAAAGGAAAATGTTTTTGAAAACAATGTAAAGATAGATGAATAGAAGAAGACTGGTTGCTAAGAAATGCAGGATCCAAAACAAATTTTGAGTAAAATGTCTTGAAAGAAAGAAAAAGAAGGAAAGAAAATCAAGAAATCTTAACAAGTATCAAGAATATCAAGGAAAATGTGTATATGCATAGGCAAGAAAACATGTTAAGACTGAATCTCTTGAATTAAAGAAGCAAACATAAACATGAAAAAATCAAATGAGAATCCATGGTATTAGAATATTTAAATTTAAGCAGAAGTTTATAATGAACCCCAAAAGGAAAATGGAGTAGCAAGACAAGGAGTAGAGCAGATATAGGATGTTTAAATTAGTCAGCATATTCTCAATCTGTGGGAAGGAGCCATGCAGCAATGGGTTAATACATTTCTTGGCCTAGTCCAGGCAGGAGTGAACCTAGAAGAGCTAAACATAAGGGAAAAGGCACTCACACAGATAAAGAGAATAAGTAAAAAGGTAACCGATTTTATGGAGGGGAAAAACACTTCTGTGGGGGTGACCTGCAACATGTGTGCAGTGTTTCACGCCTGAAAACACAGAATATACATGCAGGAAGAGTAAATGGGCTGCTCTGTTGAAAGAAAAAGCGAGCACTACAGTAGCAAGTGGCCATATTTAAGGCCATAAGAGAAGATGACGAGTACACAGGCAGAACTCTAAAGCAGGAGCATTCAATAAGAGAGACACTAAAGTTTAAGAACAGCAAGACAAAACAGAGGAGAAGAATGCTGAGGAGAGAACACACACAGTGGTGATGGCCACATGGGAAAAGGTCACAGTTAGAAGCAAAAGAAAAAGATTCTCTTTACCAGTGGAACTGCAAAAACATTCTCAGGTTCTTGAAGAAGAGTCTGGCGTACACCAGGCAGAGGGAGACACACAGGAGACTCCACAGGAAGACATGAGAGAGGCTGAAGCTCAACCCAACAGAGTCTCTGAGCTTACACCTTAGGAGACTCCCTACTGGGTGGGGCAACATCTAAGGACCTGTGAGGTATGCTGTTCCATGGAAGGCATGTTAGGGATGGGATGGAAGGATGGGCATCCCTAATAAAACCACTGGATGCATGCCCCTTTCTTCTCATCCATATGGGGACAAAAATGACACAGCCAAAGAGAAAGTACAGCAATACCTTGGTTGACGAGCGTAATTTGTTTCAGAAACATGCTTGTAAACAAAAACATTTACATTATATCAAAGTAAATTTCCCCATAAGAAATAATGGAAACTCATGTTTTGTTCTGGGGTCCCATGGACTACACACGAAATGATTAAATTCACAAAAGATGTTTGCTATAAGTCTACATCCACATCTACAGGCACCTGGCTGCGGAATCTGCTCCACTTCGGACTAGCTGGATTTTACTGTTTAATGAGACAATAATAAATTGCAATTTGTAGTCATACACACACTTGACTAGTTACCACAAGCCTAGAAATGGTTGAAAAATAAGAAAGGATGTTGAAAAAACAATAATTAAAAATATAAACATAAAGAAAAATAAAACCCTAACCTGCACTCCCTTTTGAAAATGTTCCTGGCTGGTGCATTCTTCTCTCCTCCCCCTGCTTTTGAGGTTTGCCTGAGATGGAACATTCCAGACCATCACCCATAATCCATCAGGAGGAGAGAAAGTGTGCCACTATTGGCTCATGTGACCTGTTCCAGTGCTCGTATTGCAAGACATTGCTTGTTACTCAAGGCAAAATTTTGAAGAAATGTTTGATTGTCTTGCAAAACGCTTTTGAACCAAGGTACTCTGAAACCAAGGTATTAATGTACAAAAAAAAATCACATCTGACTTTGAAACTCTGGAAAGGGAACTCAACAATTTGGAGGTCTGGATAATCTTCTTGCCTATTCTACTTCAGCACTAAAAAGAGGAAAAGAAAATGAACATAAAATACTCCAGGTGACGATGAAGGCGGTGCCATCTGGATTTTGGGAAGACGAGCTGTAGATCCTGGAAGATGGACTGTTGGCAAAGGATGGATTGTACTTTGCAAGAACTGGGAAGAAAGTGTTTGGCCACAGCATGAATAACTTCATCAGGAGGGCTTTAAAGTGAAATGAAAGAGTGAGGGAGACACAAGCTTCAGAGTTAAAGATACCATATATACTCGAATATAAGACGAGTTTTTTAGTCCTTATTTTTGCCTGGGGGGGGGGGGGAACGCCCTCTAATATTCAAGTGAATATCAAGTTACTGCAGTTGTGCCGCCTCCTGAGCACTCAGCCATTCTGCTGCCTCCCGAGTGCTCGGCTGGCTTGGTGAAGGATTGTGGGAGTTATAGTCCAAAACTCGATGGCCACTATCACACTAATTAGCTCCCTGGGTGAACTCCTCCCCCGCTGGATTGCCTCCCTTGGATTGGCCACAGGCTCCTCCTTCCCATGGTACGAATTCACTGATCTGAGGTAGATAAATTCATAAAAACATGATCTTTGTTTATAAACTTGAGAATAACTGCCCAGAATAGGCTAAGTCATAAGAACATGAGAACATAAGAAGAGCCATGCTGGATCAGGCAAAGGCCCATCTAGTCCAGCTTCCTGTATCTCACAGTGGCCCCACTAGATGTGTCTAGGAGCGCACGATACTAGATATTTGTCTCCTGATGCCAATCCCCTGCATCTGATCCTTGAAGTACCCCGATTTTAAGCCTGGAGATTACACATCGCCATCATGGTTTGTAACCTGGGATGGACTTTTCCTCCAGGAATCTGTCCAACCCCCTTTTGAAGGCATCCAGGCCAGATGCCATCACCACATCCTGTGGCAGGGAGTGCCACAGACTCAATGCACTGGGTGAAAAAATATTTTCTTTTGTCTGTTCTTACTCTCCCAGCCCTCAATTTGAGTGGATGTCCCCTAGTCCTGGTATTTTGGGAGAGGGAGAAGAGTGTCCTTCTATCCACTTTACTCATGCCCTGCATTATTTTGTACGTCTCAATCATATCCCCCCCTCAGGCACTTTTTTCCCAGACTAAAGAGCTCCAAATGTTTTAGCCTTTCCTCATAAGGGAGGTCCCCCAGCCCAGTAATCATCTAAGTGGCTCTCTTCTGCACCTTTTCCAGTTCCACTATGTCTTTCTTGAGATGTGGTGACCAGAATTGTACAGAAAACTCCAGGTGCAGCCTTACTATCATTTTGTATAATGGCACTATAATGTTGGCTGTTTTATTTTCAATCCCCTTTTTGATAATCCCTAGCATGGAATTGGCCTTCTTCACCCCTGCCACACACTAGATAGACACCTTCATTGAGCTGTCCACCAACAAACCAAGATCTCTTTCCTGATCCGTCACAGATAGCTCAGATCCCATGAGTTGATAGATAAATTTTGGATTTTTTGCCCCAATATGCATTACTTTACATTTTGCTACATTAAAACACATTTGCCATTTCGCAGCCCATTCCTCCAGTTTGGAGAGATCCTTCTGGAGTTCTTCACAATCTTCTCTGGTTTTTACCACACGGAAAAGTTTCGTGTCATCCGCAAACTTGGCCACCTCACTGCTTATCCCAGTCTCCAGGTCATTTAGGAACAGATTGAAAAGCATCGGTCCCAGGACAGATCCCTGGGGTACACCGCTTTTCATTACTCTCCACTGTGAAAATTTCCCATTGACACCTACTCTTTGTTTTCTGGATCTCAACCAGTTCTCAATCCATAAGAGGACCTGCCCTCTTATCCCCTGAATGTGCACTTTTCTCAGCAGCCTTTGGTGAGGGACTGTATCAAAAGCCTTCTGAAAATCCAGATAGATAATATCCACCAGTTCACCCTAATCCACATGCCTGCTGACCTTTTCAAAGAATTCTAAAAGGTTTGTCAGGCAAGATTTACCCTTACAGAAGCCATGCTGATTTTCTCTCAGCAAAGTTTGTTCTTCTATGTGTTTTAAGATTTTCTCTCGGATGACGCTTTCCACCATTTTCCCTGGGACAGACGTAAAGCTAACTGGCCTGTAGTTTCCCGGGTCCCCCCTCCTTCCCTTTTTAAAAATTGGTTTGACACCCGCTATCCTCCAGTCTTCCAGCACTGTGGCCGTTTTAAGAGATAAGTTGCATATTACCATTAAGAGATCCGCAATTTCATTTCTCAGTTCCCTAATATCCCTTGGGTGGATGCCATCTGGGCCCGTTGACTTGTTGATCTTCAATTTATCAATTAGTCCTAAAACATCCTCTCTTTTATCCTGGATTTGATTTAATTACTTAGTCAAGAGGAGCTGTTCAGGCAGCGGAATCTGTCCAAGGTCTTCTGTCGTGAAGACAGATGCAAAGAACTCATTTAATTTATCTGCAATTTCCAAGTCCTCCTTAACCTCCCCTTTTCCTCCCACACCATCCAGAGGGCCAACTGGTTCTCTGGCAGGTATTCTACTTCTAACATATTTAAAGAAACTTTTATTATTTCCCTTTATATTGCTAGCCATGCATTCCTCAAAGTCTTTCTTTGCCTCTCTTATCATCTTACATTTCTTTTGCCAGAATTTGTGTTCCTTTTTATTTTCCTCATTTGGGGAGGATCTCCATTTAAGGAAAGGATTTCCATCCACTTCTCTTATGCCCATAACACATTTGTTAAGACTGAGGATATCTTGCCTGTCCCATGACCTTCACCCATGTCCCTTAAAGCACTTTTGCCACCCCTAGCAATTGGACAGCTCCAGAAAAAAGGTCTTTGGCCCATTCCCTTCTCCCTGAGCCTCTGTGCTCTGGTGAAGAAAACATGCCAATCTCTGCAAAGGACTCCTGCTACAGACACCAGCCTTTTGGGCTGGAGAGTCCAGTGTCAGCCTCACAGCCCAAGGAACCTGGTGCTTATTCTAAGAGATCCATTCAATAAATTGGGAAGAAACTCCACACCATTTGACTGGCTCTTGTCCGTTTCTGGCACCATCTTCAACAGCAATATATCCTGACCAGAACAGGCAGTACTGCAACCAAGGTCTTCTTAAACAAGACAATCAAGATCTCCTTCTCTCCACAGGAAGGCAATGGTTCTCTTCTACTGGGCAGAAGCTCATATCCTGCCACTCTCTGCCCAACACATTCAGAGAACTAACAATACTACAGCAGACACACAACAGACACAGAATAATGGAGTGTGAGCTCCCCGGTGTTCAATCAGATCCTGAACCAATTCAGGTCTTTGTCCCAGTGAACTGCACAAACAGGAATCATCCTCTCTTCTCAAGAGAAGCTAGGAAACCATGATCTGCTCTCCCATACCTGAATTTCTCCAAGTGGCAGCCATAATTCAACATTATGTGCAGATTTTCCTCAGGGAGGTTCCAAAAGGTTCGCAACTCACCCTTCAAACCCTTACATTCAATCTCTCTTCAATTTCTTTGCCTCAAGAAAGAAGGGAATTTTGCTATTACTTCAGCTCATAGAATGCTGAGCTCATTTTCCTCTCTATTAAGGAACACTTATGCTTCATTATTTCTGGCACTGTGAAACTCAACATAACCTTTTTTAGGTCCCAGAAGATATACTTTCTTTTGTCCCAACTGTTGCCACCCCTTAGAAAATAAGGGCCACAGTCTTGATCTTAAAAGAGCAGTGAAGATTTATACCAAAAAGAATAACATCCTTCAGGAAATGTAGCATTCTCTTCATCTCCTTTGCTTCCCACCTTCTGTTTTCGCCAAGCAAACTTTTTACGTGAGGTCTCACCTCCCTAAGCCAGCCACATCACAAGGACGGCACCTACTTCTGCACCCTTCTCAGCAGATAGTTCCCTGGAAGAGATTTATAGAGCAGCTGCATGAATGCACCATTCCACATTTATAAGATTGACAAATATCCTTCAACAGCAGCTGCCTCTGAGCAATATCTCTTTCAATAAGTAGTTTCCGAATGAAGAGATGAAGAGTCAGCCATCTTCCTCCCTACGTATAACTCATTTGGGCAGGTCATTTCTTGGATGGGTGCTTCCCACAGATTGGAATATTGTCTTACATCTGTGACAGTCCATTCTGATCTATGAGACTGAGACATCTGGACTCATCCAACTGGGAGGAGCTTGTGGAGTATGGCCATTAAATTCTTCTAGGTTCAATCTTCTTGCCTGGACTAAGTTGAGAAAGGGATAGAGACATAGCTAGAGACATCATTCCTAAATGTCTCTTTCTCCACAGACCAGAATAGACATTCACTGAGGTAAGCCAAGGATTTTATAGACTGTATCTGCAATAACATGCCTTTGGTTCAGGATTCCAGCCAATCACATGCTCTAGATCTTTGTTTTTCCAACTCAATTTCCAAACCTTTTTGTTTCAAAGGTCAGTCAGTATTCAAAGCCAACTGATCACTTAGTCCTTACTGGACAATTTTAAAGAGTTCACTCCTCAAAATTCACTCTCCCAAACTTTTTGTACTTCACCAAAGCATGAAATTTCCCGAAGCCTGCTAATATCTCCTTTTCCTTGTTGGTTGTTTTGGCTTCATAAGGATGAATGAAATACTGACATTTAGAATCAACACAAATAGTGAAAGGGAAGTTAAAGGCCTTTTAAAGCACAGATCAGTTTCTGCCAGTCCACTGTAGAATCAAATCAATTCAGCTATAGAACAGGTTTACATTTTCTTAATTATTCTTCTTTATAACACTTGGGAAGAAAGAACATGGGCATTGCTTTAGATATAGATCATTTATTAATCAAATCAGTATGTTTTCTGTTTAGAATGTACTGTATTTGAGAGACATATTCTGAGCTATCTGAAATTCAAAATAGGATCTAGAATAAAAAACAAAGGTGGCAGCTAATGACATCTTTAAATTAGTGTAGAGTTTCTATATCTTCATACAAGTGTCAGGTTCAATACACTGATGCTACTTGATCAAGCTGATGGACAACTCATAATTTGATTAAGCTGCTGCGTGCACTAGTTGCTCGGCTAGTGCTTGTGCAATTGCTCACAGAACAAAGCCATCTCTTGTACTTTTCCTTGCTGGCAACATGGGAGCTACACTACAACCCAATGTCAGACCATTTCCTAGAATTATGAGCTATGGATCTAGACGTAATACCACACCTTCATAAATCGAGAGGCTTTCTGAAAGACTGAGTATGATAACACCCATACAAAAGATGCTACAAAAGAACATTCTGAATCATAACATACAGAAACTTTCTATTGACAAGAAATGTATAGCAATAACTATAGCATTTTACAAATTTCCACTGATCTAACAGTCACGCTTGATGCCATTAGGTTCACAACCTCAACCCTCTGCTGGGAAGTCATCCTTAGCAGACCTCCTTCTGTCCTCTGAAAGTCAGCAGTTGTTCCTACATGTTGTTCCTCATTTGGACACACAATTTCAGCTCAAGCCAATAGCATCACTTTGGTCAGGGGAGGAATTCTTATTTTGCAAGGTGTATTAGAGACGTTCAAAGCCGGGTCAACTTCTTTAGCTGTTTTTATGTGTTCCCTTGCTCAGCAAAAAATGGGAGGGACTCTACCCAAATGCCAAATAAGTAAAAGAAATACAGAATCTATCTCCCCTGTTGAAAAATCAGTCCTTCAAACCTCCATGTTTCCTCTTCAAAGACATAACACTAGGAGGGATGTCCTTTCTGTTGGCAAGTGCATTTGTGGAAAGTTCCACTTGCCTCTACTTGAGTTTAGCTGCAGAAGCACTGTTACAACCAGTCTGGCCCTTAAAGAGGCAGCTCCCATGCATTTTTTAAATATGCCTACTTACCTATGATTTATCAGCCTTGTGGATGTACAGCTGAAACAAGCATGTTTTCCCAAGTGACCTAGAAGAAGAAGAAAAAAGTGAGCACATAGTACAAATCATGGTACAATAAACATTCCCCTTTGGCAACACAAAGCAAAATACCACCAGTTTTGGTCAGATGCTGATCAAGAACTGGGGGCCCGCCTAGAAATTAGATTGGTTAATCCATGCTCAGGACTGTATTTTCACATGTCAATCATGCTGTACATGATATTTGGCATCCTACAGAATCTGTACTGGATTCATGTAGCGGATATTTTTTCAAAAAGAAATTTTAAGACTTAGTTAGATATACAGTAACCCCACACCGATTGCGGGGCTTAGGGACCCACCCTACCCGTGATCCATGAAAATCCACGATATACGCAAGCGGGGTGGGGCAGGTGGGGGCAGGTGATCGCGGCGCGCGCCGGCAGTCGCCCGCGCCACCCAAGACTTTTTGTCCCTTCTCCATTGAAAAGCATTGCCAATGCTTTTCAATGGAGATTGCGCCCCCCCGCTGCCCCAAAACTTCTTGGAGGGGGCGGGGGGAGGCAGGGAGTCATGCGAAGGCTCCCCACCACCACCCCGGTCCCTCCGGAAGCCTGGGAGGCGTGCGGAGGGATGGAGGGGACAAACGCGATGGCTCCTTGCCACCTTCCCGGGCGGCTCCGCAGCTTCCCGGGCAGGGGAGGGGGCGGGGGGGGCACCCGAGACTTTTTGTCCCTTCTCCATTGGAAAGCATTGCAATGCTTTCCAATGGGGAAAATTTCTCCATTGAAGAGCATTGGCAATGCTTTTCAATGGAGATTGTGGCCGCCCCCGCACGGCCCCGAGACTTCTCAGAGGGGGCGGGGGGTGGCAGGGAGAGCCATGCCATGGCTCCCCGCCCCCTCCAGAAGCCTGGGAGGCGTGCGGGGGGATGGCGGAGAGCCATGCAATGGCTCCCCGGGGGCAGGGTGGTGGTGGGGAGCGACCCGGTCGCCCCCTGCGCCCCAGCGGTGCAGGTACTGCGATCCCGTGATGTAGCGGGACCAGAACCGCGAAATGGCAGGGGGTCACTGTACTGCATCAAGAAAGCAATCCATGCAAGAGGCTATATTGTTTAGACAATCGTGCATTTAGAGCAGGCCCATTTGAATCTATGGAACTCACTGGGGAGTTAAACTCACCAAATTCCTTTTTATTCAATGGGCTTGCTCTAGTGAATTTACTACTCTAAGCAATATGATTTTGGCTTCTGGAGTTGTAAATGATACATTTCATGCTACTAAAGTAGGAAAATAAATTTAGGTTTCAGAAGTAAAAAAAGATTACAAATATTTTAACCCCCCCATTTCCTACTTTCAATAGAACACATTTTTCTCCATGCTTTCAAAATTTCTGAAAACTGCACATTTTTCTAAAATACAGCACAGAATAGAATACAGAATAGCGCATCTTTCATCAGTATTAATCCTTTCAGCAGTCTTCTTGTTTCCACTTAGATTATCAGCCATATGTACTGAAATAGAACCTTTATGACAGGAAGATCCCAAAGACTTGACATCACTTTCACCTGATGTCTTGATTGTCATTTCTTGACCTACAATAATTAGCACTGCTGCTTAAAATGCACCCATCTTTATACCCAATACAGCCTCCGAGGGCTGAGCCAGTCCAACCTATACCTATACCTTGCAATACAGCAAACCAATGTTATCCTTTACGAATCCAAGTAAAGGAGCACTTAAACCAAGCTATTTTGTTCTTCACAAACTTCACAAACACCTCCTCTCCCTGTGTCTAGAAGCAGAGCAGCAATGACCTTAATCGGTGCTCTTTCATAACACTCAGAATAGAATGTGTTGCATCGCAAGGTCTGAACGGGGACGGATAGAAAAACCAACTTCTTTAATAATACTGCATGCATGTCAAGGCAGGGCTGGGCAAAGGCCTATAGAACCTTAAGAAAGCAAACCTCCCAGTGGAAAAACACCGCCTCGAGCTGCCATAGGTTAAACTGAATCAGGTCCCTGGCCCACTTCTTCCTCCTCCTGTTCTTCTGCATTCCCTCTCCTTGGAGGGCCTCTTGACCTGGAAGGGCCTCTTCCAAGCCTGTGGATGGCACTCGCCCCGCAAAAGAACCCCCGTGGATATTTTGTTTTTGTTTTTCGCGTGCTCTTTGTAGTTTCACTGTTACCTTTTAATGTTCTAAGACGCCTCTTCTAAATCCCTGCTCATCACTTAAATTATGTCTTAAACGTTCGGGGCTGTAGGTTGTCCCTCATTACTGTAAGCCACCTTGGGTCCTTTCCCAAGGAGAAAGGAGGGGTAAAGACATTATAAATAAAGTAAAATCAAATCAAATAAGATCCATCCGTCCACCCGCCCTACTTACTAGGCGGTGGTCTCTCTCTATCTCTCCCCCCCCCCCCGCCGCCGCCTTTCTCCTTCACAAAGGAGAGGCTGCTTTGCAACCCTGGTGAATGCCATCGTCCAAACAAAAGATCTCAGCGCCTGATCCTCGATCAAGAAGGCATTGGGGCACAATGCTTTGATCAATACCGCTTGCTATCCAAAGCTCAGCTATCATTATTTTTATTTTAATAGTGCAAATAAAGGTATTCCCTAGCTATAATATCTTTGCATTGTTTTTTATTTTGGGTCACACGGCTTCAGCCCCCCCCCCTTTTTTTTTTCGCTTGTGCACCCCCTGTGCGAATCCAGGACCAGGAATCCAGCCCGCCAGCCCCAGCCCACCAACCCACGCACCCCCCCACCCGGCCACGCCACGCCACGCCACGCCACGCCACGCCACGCCACGGCTGGTCTTCCCGGCCGCTGCCGCCGCCACCGCCGCCGCCTCCACCGTACCAGCCTCAGGTTCCCAGTTTATCCGCCTTGGGAAGCAGGAGGCCCTTCGTCCGCAACGTGTCAGGAGCACGAACGCCATCCCAGCGCAAGGCGTCTGTCTGCAGGCCAGGCCAGGCCAGAGCAGGCAAGGAGGCGAGGCGGGGCGGGGGGGGGAAGGAGGAGGAGGAGGAGAGGGAGGACGGGCGGGCGACGGTGCCGGCGAGGCTTCCCTGCAGCCTCCGGGTCCGCTTCTTCCGCCGCGGCCACGTGACGGGAAAGCCGGCCCTGGTGCATGCCGGGAAAGCGAGGCGGCGGAGGAGGAGGAGGAGGAGGCGGCGGCGGGAGTGGCGTGGCCAGCGGCGGAGCGCCCAGCAGCCGCTTGGCCAGAAAGAGGTCCGCCTGCCCCTCTCTCCGAGCGGTCCCTCTGTATCATTAAAGCCTAATTTACACCCAGCACCTGGTTGCGGGGATCCAACCTTTGTGTGTGTGTGTCCCCCCCCCTCTGGAGCGGAAGAGAATATCGCCCGTAGGAAAAAAAAAAGGGGGCGCCGCGGGAATCCGCCGCCGCCACCACCACCACCAGGATTCAGGAAGCAAGCGTTTCTTCCATGTCAAAAACCCAAGACAAAAGCCCTTCTCTCGAAATGCTCCCCAAAGCCAGGGCTCCCCGTTCTATCTACCCGCTCGAAAGGGATAAGCAAGGCACCCACCTCGTTTCCCTTAAGTATTGGCTTCTCCCGCAGCGAAGGGAGCCCGCTGCAAATGTCGCTGCCTCCTTGTTTGTGGAATTCGTTTCAGGCGAGGACCTGAATGCAGTTTGCAATCCTACCGTGGTGTTTCATTCGTCTTACCCACATTAACCCATCGAGGAAGAAAGACTGAAATGGTAAATCTGAATTGCAAGCAGTAAGGGCCCTCTATCAGCAAGCATATAGATAAGAGGAATCCTGCAGCTATTATCAGGCTGGGCGGATAGGTAGAAAAATAAATAAACAAATCTTGTAGCATTTTCCTTAACATCTTGGGGGACGAAAAAGAAACCAAAAGGAAAATAAGGCTGTAGTTAGAAATATACTAGTATCTATATCCCATGCATACTTCGGTGAAGGTTGCTGTATTTCAAGGCCATGCTAAATATGCAGTATGCAATACCCTTCTCTCTAAATGCACTTAGGAGAAAATGATAAAAGAAGGGGAAATTCAGGACTGCAAGTAGTAGAGGATGATGTGGTACGAAGCCCTTGTAAACCTCAGCACATGAGGCAGCATCATGGCATAATAAAAATTCTTGTCGGAAAATAAAGTTTTTGTTTCATTGCCCTGCCGCAATCATTGAGATTAAAAGAGGCTTTGCATGATATCAAAGTAGCTATAGACAGCCTTTGATTTTCCAAAATATATATCTTTGGAGCAGGGAAGGATCAAAGGACTCAACAGAGGAGAGTGCCGCCTACACCCAAACAGGAAGACTGGGTCAAATAGCAGGGAAAACAGAGGAGACAGGAGGAGGCGAGGGATGCCTGGAGGAGGGAAGAGAAAGAATGAGAAAAAACCAGGAGAAAGTTCGAGGAGATGATAAGGATTGGCGGGGCACAAAGGGCGGGAAAGGAGGACACACCCACAGCTGTGGAGGGTAGGGTATGGGATATAAGGGAAAGCCACGCATCTTGCCCGCAGGATGGGAGTGGGTCTGAATGCAAAACCCAGACACCCTAGAATGGGAGAAGATGATGATGCCGCAAGCGGAGGCGGAGAGCTACCGGAGAAGAGCACATAAAGAGAGTTGCTCGTATTGGGGAGAACTGGAGGCAAGGGAGTATAGGAAAAAGTTAAAACAGATCCGCAAAGACATTGCCTTTGAGAAGTGGGCGGCTAAGAAGCTTGCGGAAGAGCGTCGAACCGGGAGTTACTCCTGCAGAAGGGGTTTAGCGCTGGTCGAGGACTTTCCAGGTCAGGGACGCCGATGGCAGCCATGTGGACCCAGAACCTCAGTGGAGGCTGGGGTGCAGACTCCAGAAGTGACCCTGGACTCAATGCCACAGAAGGAGTCTGATGGGGAACCAACCTCTCAGGAGCAGAAGGAGGGTTAAATTCTTTCCTTTGTATGCCAGTGAGAGACTCCAAAAACAATCCCTTTGTTGATAATGTTGAAACTGTTGATATTGGTGTTGAAGAAGGTGCCTCTAATATTATGGAAGAGGTTAATAAAAAGTACACGAGTTTGATGAAAAATGCCTCTTTATTAGATAACGAAGGGCCGGGTGTCTGGCGAAGAGAAGAACCCTCACAATATCTTCTTTTTCTTACTATGGACAACCTGTTGGAAGTGAGTGTGGATTTATAGCTGCACAATGCCTTCCAGTTGTTAGCATGAGAAGCCCTCAATCTAGAATCACTAATTCATGTCCAATGTGGAAAATATTTTCACTCTAGTTTTGAAATGTTAAGAATACATTTTAAACGTATACAGTACTTAAAATTCCCACCCATTTATTATTTTATTATATTTGAGCACTGCCCTTCAACAACAACAACAACAACAACAACAACAACCCAAAAAAAAAAGATTCCCAGAGAAGCTTCTAATATAGGTTAGAAGGCCACTCTGCACTCAGGTGTACAATCTAAAGTGTAAGACACAACATCAGTGGAATAAAGCATATGGAGAGGGGACAGGGAAATAATTTCAGGGCTAAACTGATGGGGAGGGACTCACAATTGAAAGGCACCCAGTGATTATGTTCCCTCTGTAGTCTTACCAATTGCTGTTATCAGGGCCGGCTCTTCCATTAAGGCGAACTAGGCATTTGCCTAGGGCGCCAAAATGGAGAGAGGGCGCTGGACAGCCTGCTGCCTCCCCGCCGCCCCCTGCCTCTGGCCACCGCCATCCGTCCCCCCACTGCCCGCCAGCCGCCCGTCGCCAGCCGCCTATTGCTGCCCGCTGCCGCCCGCCCACCGCCACCCCCACGCCCGTCGCTGTCCCCCGCCATCCGCCCCCCGCCCCGCCACCCCACCCCACCCCCGCCCCTCGCCTAGGGTGCAAAAAAACCTAGCACCGGCCCTGGCTGTTATACTATAGTCTTGGGGAGGGCACAATATACTGGAGCCAGCCCACAGTGTGTTTTGGGGGAGGTTGGGAGAATAATGCATTTCCAACACATGCACCTTCTTGGGTTCAGGATGAAGGAGTGCAGCACCAAGTTTGGGACTGAGGAGAGCATCTCTCAATTGCATCAAGCCCTTAAAATGGTAAAGGTTCCCGCTGCATGTGCATGCTAGTCGTGTCCGACTCTAGGGGTGGTGCTCATCTCCATTTTCAAGCCAAAGAGCCAATGTTGTGCAAGACTGACTAAGTGGCCGGCATGGCTGAACACATTTCTGCACATGGAACATTGTTTACCTTCCCAATTTTTATGGTGGTACCTGTTTATCTACTTGCATTCACATGCTTTTGAACTGCTAGGTTGGCAGGAGCTGGGGTAAACAGTGGAAGCTCACTCCGTTGCGTGGCACCAGGGGTTCAAATCGCAGAGCTGCCGACTTTGCAGCTGACAGTTTCAGTACTCTAGCCCACTGAGCCACCATGCCCCCTATAAAGCCCTTTGTTGTTGTTGTTACATAAGAACATAAGAAGAGCCATGCTGGATCAGGCCAAAGGCCCATCTAGTCCAGCTTCCTGTATCTCACAGCGGCTCCACCAGATGCGTTTGGGAGCGCATGAGACTAGATATCTGTCTCCTGATAGCACTCCCCTGCATCTGGCCCTTGAAGTACCCTGGTTTAAAGCCTGGAGATTACACATCTCCATCATGGTTTGTAACCTGTGATGGACTTTTCCTCCAGGAATCTGTCCAATCCCCTTTTGAAGGCATCCAAGCCAGATGCCATCACCACATCCTGTGGCAGGGAGTTCCACAGACTTACGCGCTGGGGTGAAAAAATATTTTTTTGTCAGTTCTTACTCTCCCAGCCCTCAATTTGAGTGTATGTCCCCTAGTTCTGGCATTTTGGGAGAGAGAGAAGAGCTTCACTCTATCCACTTTACTCATACCCTGCATTATTTTGTATGTCTCAATCATATCCCCCATCAATCGCCTTTTTTCCAGACTAAAGAGGCCCAAATGTTTTAGCCTTTCTTCATAAGGGAGGTGCCCCAGGCCAGTAATCATTTTAGTCGCTCTCTTCTGCACCTTTTCCAGTTCCACTATGTCTTTCTTGAGATGCGGTGACCAGAATTGTACACAATATTCCAGGTGGGGCCTTACTATTGTTTTGTATAAAGGCATTATAATGTTCGCTGTTTTATTTTCAATCCCCTTTTTGATAATCCCTAGCATGGAATTGGCCTTCTTCACCGCTGCCACACATTGGGGAGACACCTTCATGGAGCTGTCCACCAACATACCAAGATCTCTTTCCTGATCCGTCATGGATAACTCAGAGCCCATGGGTTGATAGATGAAGTTTGGATTTTTTGCCCCAATATGCATTACTTTACATATAGTTACATTAAAACGCATTTGCCATTTCTCAGCCCATTCCCCCAGTTTGGAGAGATCCTTCTGGAGCTCTTCTTAATCTTCTCTGGTTTTTACCACACGGAAAAGTTTTGTGTCATCGGCAAACTTGGCCACCTCACTGTTTATCCCTGTCTCCAGGTCATTTATGAACAGATTGAAAAGCACCGGTCCCAGGACAGAGCCCTGGGGCACACCGCTTTTCACCTCTCTCCATTGTGAAAATTTCCCATTGACACCTTCTCTTTGTTTCCTGGATCTCAACCAGTTCTCAATCCATAAGAGCAGTGCTCCCCAACCTTTTTGTCCCCGCGGACCGGGAAATTTTTGATAATTTTTCTGTGGCCCGAAGCTGGGGGTGGGGGGGGGGGAGAATGCGAAAGGGGGGTCCGGCGGGGAGGCAAAAGGGGGGGGGTGAAAGCAAAGGATGGGAGGGAAGGAGGAGGGGGAGGCACGAGAGCGGTGGCGGCGGCACTCACCGGCCTGGGGCGGCGGGCGTGCCACTCCCCCCCACACACGGGCGGGGGTGGGGGGGAACCCGGGGCTCCTGGGCAGGTGGGCCCCCGCCTCCTCCTCTGGCGCCGGGGCCGGGAGCTGCGCGCGGGTCTCGCTGCTGGCGCCCCGCTTGCTCCTGCTGCTGCCGCCGCCGTGGGCCTCCTCCTCCGCCAGGGAAAGCAAGCGGGGCGCCAGCAGCGAGACCCACGCACGGCTCCTGGCCCCGGCGCCCCGTGTGCGGCACCCGCCCGGCCGCGCCGGGAAGCGCCCTCGCGGCACCGACAAGCCGCCGCCGCCTCCTCCTGCTCCTGCTCTGGTTCCTCCTCCTCCTCCTCCTCCCGCCACCGCCGCCGGAGGAGCAGCAGCAGCCACCCCCCCGCAATCGCCCCCCGTCCCGCCGCCGCCGCAATCGCCCCCGTCCTGCCGCCGCCACCCCTCCGCAATTGCCCTCGCTGCTGCTGCTGCTGCTCCTTCGGCGGCAGCAGCGGGAGGAGGAGGAGGAGGAACCGGAGCAGGAGCAGGAGGAGGCGGAGGCGGCTCGTCGGTGCCGCGAGGGCGCTTCCTGGCGCGGCCAGGCGGGTGCCGCGCGCGGGGTGCTGGGGCCAGGAGGGGAGGGGAGGAGGGAGGCAAAGGCAACGGCGGCGGCGGTGGCTCCTCCTGCGCTCCTCCAGCCTTCCTCCTCCACCAGCCACCCGCGGGAGAGAAGAGGAGGAGGAGGAGGGCGGCGGAGAAAAAGGGGAGGAGCCTCCCCGGCCTCCCCAGGCGGCCCGGTGCGGGACCGGGGTTTGGGGACCACCGCATAAGAGGACTTGCCCTCTTATCCCCTGACTGTGCAATTTTCTCAGCAGCCTTTGGTGAGGGACTGTCTCAAAAGCCTTTTGAAAATCCAGATAGACTATATCCACCAGTTCACCCAAATCCATGTGCCTGTTGACCTTTTCAAAAAATTCTAAAAGGTTTGTCAGACAAGATTTACCCTTACAGAAGCCATGCTGATTTTCTCTCAGCAAGGTTTGTTCTTTTATGTGTTTTAAGATTTTCTCTTGGATGAGGCTTTCCACCATCTTCCCTGTGACAGATGTAAGGCTAACTGGCCTGTAGTTTCCTGGGTCCCCCCTCCTTCCTTTTTAAAAAATTGGTGTGACATCTGCTATCCTCCAGTCCTCCGGCACTGTGGCCGTTTTACGAGACAAGTTGCATATAACCGTTAAGAGATCTGCAATTTCGTTTCTCAGTTCCCTAATAACCCTTGGGTGGATGCCATCTGGGCCCAGTGACTTGTTAATCCTCAATTTATCAATTAGTCCTAAAACCTCCTCTCTTTTAACCTGTATTTGATTTAATTCTTTAGTCAAGAGGGGCAGCTCAGGCAGTGGAATCCACTCAAGGTCCTCTGTCGTGAAGACAGACGCAAAGAACTCATTCAATTTCTCTGCAATGTCCAAGTCCTCCTTAACCTCCCCCTTTCCTCCCTCACCATCCAGAGGGCGAACTGGTTCTCTGGCAGGTTCTCTACTTCTAACATATTTAAAGAAGCTTTTATTATTACCCTTTATATTGCTAGCCATGCGTTCCTCAAAATCTTTCTTTGCCTCCCTTATCATCTTACATTTCTTTTGCCAGAGTTTGTGTTCCTTTTTATTTTCCTCATTTGGGGAGGATTTCCATTTACAGAAAGACCTCTCCTTGTGCTTTAGAGCCTCTCTAACTCCACTCGTTAACCATGCCGGTGTCCTCTTGGACTTAAATGAGCTCTTCTTTCTTTGTGGTATGCACTTGTGCTGGGCCTCTATTATTGTTGTTTTAAAGAGGCTCCATGCACTCTGAAGAGATTGGATTCTTCTAACCTTCCCCTTCAATTTCTCTCTAACTAGTTTCCTCATCTGAGGGAAGTTTGCCCTTCGAAAATCAAGGGTTTTTATGTCTGATTTGGTTGACACTCTTCCTCCGACATGCATGGCAAAGGAAATTGCAGCATGGTCACTGTTCCCCAGAGGCTCAGTGACATTCACATCCCTGACCAGGTCCTGAGTATCGCACAGTATTAGATCCAGAGTTGCCTGTTCTCGGGTGGACTCCATGACAAGTTGCTCTAAGGCACAGTCATTCAGCAAGTCGAGAAACCCAGTTTCTCTTTCTTGCCCGGAGCTCGCATTGACCCAGTCAATGTGGGGATAATTGAAGTCCCCCATGATTACTATCCTACCCCTCTTAGCCACCTCCATGATTTCTCTCCTCATTTCAAGGTCCCTCTCAAGTTTTTGATCTGGTGGACGATAGAATACTCCAACTATCACATCACTCCTTGGACCTGGTAGTTTAACCCACAGTGATTCTATGGTGGAGTCAGACCCTCTGTCCATCTCCATTCTGCTGGATTTTACCCCTTCTTTGACATAGATGGCCACTCCTCCTCCAACCCGCCCCTCTCTATCCCTTCTATAGAGTTTATAGCCTGGGATTGCTGTATCCCACTGGTTCTCCTCATTCCACCAGGTTTCTGTTATGGCTATTATATCAATGTTATCCCTAGCTGCCAAATGTTCAAGTTCTCCCATCTTTGCTCGGAGGCTTCGAGCATTGGCGTAGAAGCACCTGTACAGTGGGTCCCGCAACAACAGCTGCTGCCTTGTTCTTTTCCCCCGACAGCTTTTATTTTCAGTAGACAAACTGTCACATTCCGTTATTCTCCCAGTGCTAATACCTGCTATGTCTTCTCTATGTGATTCTCTACCCTCTCCAACCTCATTCCCCGAGGATGAGGTGTTCCGAACCGGATGCCACTCAGCTCCTGTCGGCTTTCCCCCAGTTATCAGTTTAAAAGCTGCTCTGCTGCCTTTTTGATGTTGAGTGCCAGCAATCTGGTCCCATCATGATTCAAGTGCAACCCATCCCTCCTGAACAGGTTTGGCTTGTCCCAAAATGTTCTCCAGTTCCTGACAAATCTAAAGCCCTCCTCTCGACACCATCGCCTCATCCACGCATTGAGGCTTCTGAGTTCTGCCTGCCTTGTAGGTCCTGCATGAGGAACAGGTAGCACTTCTGAAAATGCTACCTTGGAAGCCCGGGACTTCAATCTTCTACCTAACAACCTGAATTTGGCTTCCAACACTGACCGCTTGGCCTTCTCGACATCATTGGTACCAACGTGTACCATGACCACTGGCTCCTTCCCGGTTCTCTCTAACAAGCTATCTAGATTTCTTGTGATGTCTGCAACCTTTGCACCTGGCAGGCAAGTGACCATACGGTTATCATGCTCGTCACAAATCCATCCCTCTGTATTTCTAATGATAGAATCCCCTAGTACAAGAAGCTTCTCTCCTGCAGCCTGCTCATCTACATGTACCTGATCTTGTATCTCATCAATAGAGGGAGAGATCCTCCGGTGAAACCAAATCTTCCTCTGTGTGTGCCTCATGAGGTGTGCTGAGGGAAAGAGCCTCAAACTGATTGTGCAATATGAGACTCTCTGAGCGATCCCTTGGCCTTCTACTCCTTTGAGTCACATTCCTCCAATACAGTCGTGACTGATTTTGTGAGTCCATGTCCATGGAGTTTTTATTGGGCAGGAATACCGGAGTGGTTTGCCAGTTCCTACTCCAGACTCCTACAGCACCTGGTATGCCCTGGTGGTTGCCCGTGCAAGTACTAGCCAGGCCTGACCCTGCTTAGCTTCCAGTATCAGGCAAGATTGAATGTGCTTAGGGCATTTAGGCAGCTATGAAGCCCTTATAACAGTATAATTAAGATGTAAGAGATGGGGGGGATTCCAGTTTTATCACTGAGCATACTTTTAGTTTTGATTAGAGGAGCAAATATGATGGCACTAAAGTGTGTGAGAGAGAAGGGAAGGCATTGGGTTGCTTTGCCTCTCAAAGCTTAGTCAGCTATGATATGTGTACTACCACATCTCTTCCAATTACCTCTCCCCATTGCAGAAGCAAAAAGTCCCTATGGTAAGAATAACAATAGTGCTTTGACTGGCACAGTACCATCTTCAGATAGGTGACACTTCTCTATAAGAGTTTTCCTCTTTTCTTAAAATTGCTTACAGGCCCAACATGGCTTAGTATTTTTATGTAACACAATACAATGGGACCCCTACTTACAAATTTAATCGGTTCCAAATGCATGTTCTTAAGTCGAACAACTCTTAAGTAAAAAAATTAAGAAATAATTTTTTTAAAAAAGTAAGTTGTGCAGACCGCATCTAAAAATTGTAAGGCAGCAGTTAAAATGCCAACTGTTTTCTGCTCTTAAGTATAATTGCTCTTAAGTCGAGCTGCTCTTAAGTAGAGGTACTACTATAGTTAGAATCCAACTGGTGAGTTATGTTTCCATAAGTGAAATAGCAGGCATCATAATGGCAAACTGCCTCTAATTACCATGGTGCATGTATGCAAGTTGTGCCCCCAGGATGTCAGTTGTATTTATAGTGGTAATTTTCTGCTGCTGTGTACAAAAGTTCATTGATACAGGCATTGATCACCAGTTGGGTTCTGGCAAGTTATTTTTACATAGTGCTTAGTACCACTGCTATCATCTTTGTTACATTAGCCTTTGATTCGAAAGGGAGTCCTGATAACCATTTTCTAGAATTGGAATAGATTCCCTTTCCCAGCTGACTACAAGTGAGTAAAATTCCAGCCCAGTTTGTTCTTCCCTGCTCTAGAGGAAATAAAATGGTCACTCTAACTATCTAAGATTCTTTGCATTCCTGAAAGAGAGAGAGGATGTGGTTAATGAGTCAGTATGAATAACAATCACTTCATACAATTTTAATACTTTTAATATAATTTTTTTCAAATAAATTTTCCAAAATGATTCAAACAAACACTATAAAAGTGAGCAGAAAATTATGTAATTCACAATTATAATATTGTTTTTCCATTTCTCTTTCAGACACTTGATGCTGCATTGGTTATGAAACTGGGGTCACAACCATTGCATCCCCCAGTGTGCAAAATGTAGCCAAAAGGAGAGAAATGCTGCTGTCCATTCACCTCAGACACACACATTTGGCCAGAAATATAGCAGTGAAATAGCATAGTAAAATGCATCTTAATAAGGCAACCATGTCACAATAAAAAGCAATGCTTCTGGAAATACAATTAAAAGGATGGGATATAAGGATTTGGGGGACACAGAATAAAACATCTGGAGTGCATGATGTCACCATAAACCTGTGCCTTTTTGGTGTGGGGTATGTGGCTGATGAGGATGCATTTAATAGGAGTGAGAAAGAAAGATATAGAGAATAACATTTGATTATGTCTGAAAACTGATGAAAACATGTGTAGATCACCTAAGAAGGGTTACCTAAAATTTTAGTTAGCACATTGCAAAGTGATAATGTAAGTAATGCTGTATTGTTGACAGGAATTTTTTAAACTGCTGGCGCCAGTTTCTCTTGCCGGATTTGACGTCGTCTTGGTCTGTGGTGCTATGTTTATTTTACCTGCCATTTATTTTAGTATATTTATATGGTATTTGTATAATGATTTGCATTCTGTTGGTCTTCACTGTTTATTTCTGTTGGGGGTATGTTTTTGTGATTGTAGTTGAGCAGTCGCTGTTTGGGTGACATGTTGTACACTGCCCCGAGCTCCCTATGGGAAAATTGGGTGGTCAATAAGTACAATAAATAAATAAATAAATAAATAAATAAGGAACTTAAAATTTCCTTTTACAAAAACAGCAGTGGTAATAATTTCTGACGATCCTATTTTATGCATAATAATTTCTGCATTTATGATTGGAGATTCAAACAAAAGACCAGTGTTAGGCATTTGATTTATTGTTGCTCTTGTTTTAGTGGGATGGAGACTCCCATTAGATTTTCTGCTTGAGGCCAAAATAGTTTTGTGGCCTTGGGTGCTGTGCATCTTGGATTGGGTGGGAAATATCTGATGCCCTGCTTCATACAGCAAAATCTTGGGCTGGTCTTGACTTAGCAAAAACTGGTCTTTGCCCAAAAGGCCTGAATTATGTCCATGCTTTATTTCTAACAAGAGGTGCTGGAATCAAAACCTACATTTCCACCAGTATAAGTTGTTTATAGGAAGGATCTTCCAGTTACTGCGTTCTTTGTGAAACAGGTGTCCTCTTTTTAACCACATACATTGCTCTTTTAAGCAGTGGGGGACGTGCCTTTCAGCGTCTCCAGGCTTTTAAAACTGTTTTTAAGTTTGAAAGACAGCGTAGCCATTGTATATTCATCATTGTAGAGGGACTTCCATGCAGGTCGGCGCGCAGGAGTGTCGGATTCATCTGTCCACGGGTTTTCAGTTTTTAATAGCGGACCTCTTTAACATGTTTATTTTTAGTCCCGATTTATAGTGCTTTTAAATGCTGAGGAAGCCGACGAGAGAAATCATGGCAGAAGCCTTCCCAAGGGACGTAAAAGGCAGGAATTCTGCGGCATGCGGTCGAGCCTGGGTGAGGAAGACTGTTTCGCCAACTGCACTTCTAGGGAAAAATAAATAAAGAAACGCCGCCGCCCGCCTGCCCTCCTTCCTCCCCGGCCGGAGCATATTATTCGGTTCCGCCTGCGCGGCGCGGCGCGGCGTGAGAACCCCCTTTTTCCGCGCGGCGCGGGGCGGCTGGTTTGAATGACCCGCTGGTGAGGTGGCGGCGCCAAGGGGGCGGGAGCCAATCAGCGCGCGGGATTTTTCGCGCTGGTTTTGGCCGGGGAAGGAGGAGGTGGAGACCCAGGCGGCGGAGCGGAGACGGGCGGGCGGCGGGGCGAGCGCGAAGGGTTTCGCCGCTGGAGGTGTGCAGGGCTGCCGGCGGGCAGGCAGGCAAGCAGGCAGGCAGGCAGGCGGACGGGCGCGCAACCGGAGGAAGACGGTTTGGGGGGGGGGGGAAGGGGAGCATGCGAAACCCCTTCGGAGCGCAGCCCAGGTCAGTGGAAGGGGGAGGGGAGGGGAGGGGAGGGAGGAAAGAAACGGGGAGCCCTCGGAGGGCGAGCACGAAGGCGGTGAGCCCCCCCCCCACCACCACCTCTTTGCCTTTCTTCCCGGGGCTTGTTGGGGGAAATGCGCGGGGCTTCTCGTCCAGACCCTGCGGCCGGTTTCGCTTCCCGGTTCGGGGAGGTCTCCGGCGTCTCCCCGGGAGGTGGCGGCGGGGGGGGGGGCAAGAGGGAAGGGAAGGAGCCCGGCGCCCCGACCTCTCTCCCCTTCCCGTTCTCATTCCAGGGGTGGGGGTGGGGGGGCTCTCCCGCTTCCTTCTCTCTCTCTCCCTCCGGTGCGCCGCGTGGTGGGGATCGCCTTGGTCTTTGCTTCAGTCTCTCTCTCTCTCTTTCTTCCCCCCCACCCCTGCTGAGACCCTTGCCCATGTTCCACCCCCACCCCCACCCCCACCCCGCGCTTTCCCCGCAGCGTCTCCGGTGGGCCGGGTGGGTCTGGTCTGGCCCTTGGCCTGGAGCGCTGCTGCTGCTGCTGCTGCTGCTGCTGCTGCTGCTGCTGCCGGGCGGGAAACGGATCCGGATGGATGCTGCTGGGCTGGCCGGCGCCTCCCCTTCTTGCAAGGGCGGCGGCGGGTCTCATCCAGGCAGCAGAACTGCCAAAAATAAAATAAAATAAAAAAGATCGCGGGAGGGGGAGAGAAGGAAGGAGAGGGGGGGTGCTAAACTCGCCAAGGATAGCTTTCCTCCCCTCCCCCCCCCAAAAAATAAAAATAAAATAAAAGAGAGGAACGGGACGTGCATCTTTTACAGCTGAACCCTTTTGGTCGGCTGGGCGCTCCGCGTCCTTAAACGCTTCCGAGGTTGGGTTTTTATTATTATTATTATTATTATTATTATTATTATTTGGCGGGTGGTGGTGGTGGTGGTGGTGTCTCTCGCTTTGCTCCTTTCCTTGCACCGAGAGGCAGCTGTTGCTGTTTGAACTGGGAGCAGGAGGAGGAAGGGATGGAAGGAGGGAGCCAGGATGTAACGCTGGGAACGTATGGCGGGGAAGCCATGTTTGATTCATTCTCCAGCAAGTCAGGGCTGATGTGAGGATGCGAGAACGATGCGTTGGTTTGCATCCTTTCCCCCCCCCTTTTTCCCCCCTCTTTTTTTGCAATTAGGTTTTCGCGAAGGGAATCAAGGGAGCGATTGTGGGCCAGATAAAGTATCTCGCTTCTAGCTGCAATCCAGGTTTAAAGCAAGAGGACCAGCCTCGGAGACATATTCATGGCCCCAGTGAGGGTGGGCAGCGAGGGCAGGAGAGAAGTAAATGATGGAAGAGGATCCATCTAGGGGGGAAATGCCATAACACATACTTGTTTAGTTTTAAACGTGCCTGATTTGTTAGGAAGAGACTTTCTAAATATCTACATAAACCAGTGAATTAAAATCCCAGATTCCACTCATTTCATGAATCTTTCGCTTCACTGTGCATGGATTTTCGCAGTCCTACTAGGTGCATATTGATTTGGATTACATGATTTTAAAATGATTTCTTAGGGCTTTAAAACCAAGGCTTCCGCTGTGATGGTGGCCGCTAAAGAGCAAGTCGTAATTGCAAACACGCTAAGTGTTTGTTTTATTTCAGAAGATAATATATTTATAGGTTGGTTCTTCATGTGCACTTTGCCTCAGCTGTGGAGCCTTTAAAAATACAGTATTTGATAAATCATATCAATGCCTAAGGTCCCTTTACAGTAGGGGTGGGAAACTTGTGCTTCAAATGTGAGTTGGAGTGGAACATCACCCAGGGACCATGAAGATTATGGTCTGCTCCAGTATGCAGTGTCACAGATTTGCATGGGATGCATGCAAGAACTGGCACTGTTATGGTACGAAATTGGTTCCTTTGAGTTAAAATGTGGAAAGATGAATGCATAACTGAAATTTGCTTTTAAAATGGTATATTTCTTCAAGTCATTTTTTGGGTGACATCAAATAACTATTCATGTTAACTACAGCGACACATGTATACTGTACTGGGCAGAATTCTATAGGCAATTTTACCTTTTGTATAAGGGAAATCGTGCAAGTCTTTTGAGACTTTGAGACAAGCTGCCACATTAACTAAGTGCTGGTAAAATGTTTTGGTGAATCCAGGAAGTTGATTGCATGCATGGCTAAGAGTGCAGTCAGCACCTCATGAATGAGTGACAATTTGCCATCAAGACTTGCACAGTCTCCCTTACCTCTAGGTCAGGGCTGTCCAACTTTGAACAGGCCGAGGTCTACTACTCAAAGTGCCTGAGGGCTACTACACTAAAACCTCTACTTACAAATTTTATCCGTTCCGATCACATGCTCATAAGTAAAAATCTCTGTAAGTAGAGCAGCGGTTTCCCATAGGAATGCATTGAAAATAAGACAATGTATAGCATACTTGCACTAGTCATTTTTTAAAATATGCATGTAAAACTTAAACATGTTATAGGGGATTCCTGTTTCATTATCAGGAAGAAGTTGGTCTAGGCCAGGGCTGTCCAACTTTGAACAGGCTGAGGTGCTGATCATCTGGCCGAGGGAGGGGGGAGCAGGGAACCATGCCATGGCCCTTGAACTGCCCTGCTCGGCTGAGAGAGTGGGCTGGCGGACCCAGAACTTTGCTGGGGCAGTGGTGGTCCTTGGGATGGGGGAGGGAGGGGTGGAGAATTTATCCCCTCACTTTTTTTATTGATGGCTGGTGGGCTACTTTTGAACCCTTGGCGGGCTACCAGTAGCCCGCGGTCTACCTGTTGGGCAGGCCTGCTCTAGGTTATCAATAAGATTCCAGACATGGTTAGAAATTGCCTCCTCCAAAGGCATATGCTTCATTGCTTTACTGATTGTGGAGAATTTATTCTGATTTGATGGTTTCTTTTAATTTTGTCATTGTTAGTGTTGGCTTTACTTTAGTTTTATTATTTAGTAACATGTTATTAGGTATTCGAAATGTGCAAATCATTTGAAGGACTAGTATGAAAAGGTGCTGTATAAATTTCATGAATAAACATTACTGGAAGTAGTTGCATGGTATCCTGTGAAGATGAGGTTTGCTTTTATGAATTCTGAGCTTGTTTTCAGTTTAGCCTCCTAAGAGATTCACTGTATATATCCCTTATAGTTTAAGAAAAATACAGGCGTTTTCTTACAGTTTCTGTTATGTGATACAGAAAACTTCTGATTTGCAACTTCAGAGCAGTGGTGTACACAGTGGAGTGAGATTGAAAGCACAGTGTGTCTTGTTTACTCACAGGTAACTGTGCTGTTACAGTAATACAGAAGTATTCAAAGGTAACTACCGTTTTGTGGTGTCTACTTCCAAGTAGGGAGTACCGGATCACATCCCATAGAATACAGTGACTGAAATCCAGTAGTGGAACTTAACGCTGTGTAAAGCTCTTGATGTCATCATCTGTTGAGGGTTTTAGGTATTTGTGTAAAAAAAAATTAAAAATTCCCATCCCCCCGAAGAGCCTGAGGATTTCTCGGAATCTCTTTTCATCCTCCTTGAAGCTGTTGCAGCTCATGAGAACGGGGAGAAGAAACTTGCAATTTCTGAAATTTGCCACTGCTGGTAAAATCAGTCTTGTGGCAGTGATCTAAGACTAAGACCCTGCCGCCCCCAACGGTTTCCCCAGGACAAAAAGGATCCCAAAAATCCTTGCAACTGACAATCTCATAAGCCTTATATCACACAAATTCCACTACAGTACTGGATTTTGCCAGTGTGACGGAATTTCTCAATAAATAGCAATAGAATTTTGCAACCTGTTCAAAATGTATGGTGTTCACTGATAGATGTTTTCAGGACTGCCATTTTATTCTGTTTGTATCGGGCTTTTAAAGTCAAATGGCACCCATCCTTCTGAATTAGCCTGAGACTTCCGGTCATCTGAATGTGAGCTCAGTTGCTGTTTGTATTGTCCCTTGCATTTTTAGGGTTCTTTTTCAATAAGCAGTGGGTTTGAGGAATGGGTATTGCAATTTCATAAAATGGTATGTTATTTCTAAATACAGCTCATTGGAAGGAAGTTATCATGAACCTTATTTCCAAGAGTATTACGAATGTACTAGGGGGAGTTTGAACTGACTATGGTCAACCTTATTATTTCCAGTGTTAAGATTGTTTTTAATGACATACAATGCAGCATGGAAATATATTAATTATTTAAAATAAAATTTAAAATTTTCATTTTTAAAAATAAAATAAAAATTGGCTTTGCTAAATGCTTTTTGAAGAAAAATCTGCCTAGAGATGTGTATTAACAATACAGTATAAAGGTTTTTTGTGTCATTAAATAATCCTCAGTAATGTAGTGCAAGACGGTTTATTTATGTAGTTTTTTAAAAGGAAATGAATTCCATGTATTCATTAATAAGGACCACAATCTCATGCTTTTTCAGAGGTTTCTGGAAGATTATTTTGCATATTTTTTCTGTCTAGAAAATATCATCATAGTTGTTTTGTTCTGCAGTTCCCAAAGCTGAATTTGTGTTTGCAGGGATAACATGCTTAACAGCAAATGTGCCTTAAAAGAAACATGAGTTGATAAAGAAACCTCAATCCCGTTGTTTCTCTTCAAATCTGTAAACCAATTCCTCTGCAAATGTGTATACAGAATTAACCCCTTACCTCTTAAGCGCTATATTTCAATATATTCAATGAATAGAATGCTATTTCAGAGGAAAGAGATATGGGCAAGAAGAATATATTAACAGCTAAAATGAAATCATTTGTTGGTGATATAACTAAAACTAACCTGAAATGTTTTTATTCTAAACAATAATCCCTCTAAAATTATAAATACTGCATTAAGTTTGCAACAACCGGTAAGAATGAGCTTTTATGTAGAAAATTGAGATTTAAATTGAGTCTCATTGACAAGCGATTTAGACAGTAATTTATATCAAATCTTCCCTCGTGCCATGTTGTTATGGAAAAGTTAGCTAAGTTCTAGTTAGCGTTTTCAAATTGTGTTTCCATACATAAAGTAGTAAATTCACAAATAATTTGCAAACAAATTAAAACCTCTGTGGTAAGATGCATCGTTTTCCATGTTAGAGAATTACTGCGTACTCTTTTCTTACTGGCATTTATTTTGGGGAGAAAAATTATTGTACAGTATTAGAAATGAAAAGTTCCAATCATAAACAAAATGCAGGAGCTTGTTGGTGTTGTTATTACGTGCTCTGTAGTCTCCTCCAACTTGCAGCAATCCTGTGAATCCGTGAGGTCACCAGAATGCCCTCTTCTCAACAACCCTACTCAGCTCTTGTAAACTCAAGGCTGTAGCATCCTTTAGGAGGTCTTTTGTCTTTTCCTGCTGCCTTCAGCTTTTCCTAGCATTGCTGTCCTTTCCAGGGCCTCTTTCCTTTCATGATGTGCTCAAAGTGTGAGTTTCAGTTTTGTCGTTTTCACTCCAGAGAAAGTTCATACAGTACTGTACTTGATTTGCTCTAGGACAGTGATGGCAAACCTTTTAGAGACCGAGTGCCCAAACTGTGATTCAAAACCCACAGATTTTTCGCAAAGTGCCAATGCAGCAAATTTAATGGTTAATTTAACATTAAATTTTAACTTGAATAGAGGTGGCTGTGAAGGGATGATGCTGGGTGCCCACAGAAAGGGCTCTTGAGTGCCCACCTTTGGCACCCGTGCTCTAGGACCTATTTGCTTGTCTTTCTGATGGTCCAGGGTATCTGCATGGATCTCCTCCAACACCATATTTCAAATAGACTTTTTTTTTTTTGTGTTAAGCCCCCTTCACTATTCAACATTTGCACCCATACATGGTGATTGGAAACATAACAGTATGAAGTACCGTGGCCTCCAGTGATGCATCTTTACACTTGGCAATCTTTTCTAATCCATCCATTGTTGTTCTTCCATGTACCTGTCTTCCTCTGATTTCTTGGGTACAGTCTCTATTTGGATTGATGACTGAACCCAGGAATAGAGAACCTCTAACAATTTCAATTTCCTCATTGCCTACATTAAAGATGTGCAGTTCTTCTGTAGTAGTGATTTTGTTCTTAACGTTCAACCTCAATCCTTCTTTGGTACTTGCTTCTTTCACTTTCACTAAAAGTCAGGGTGGATTTGATTTTAAATCATGCTAAATGTAAATTTGAGTTTTTAATTTAAATTGTTATTTAAATCAGTTTGATTTAAAAAATTATCCACACTGCTGAAAGTTGTTTCAAGTCATTGCTGCTTACTGCCAGTAAAATGGTATAATTAACACACCTATATTTCTTCCACCAGTTACTAGTCCTTCTTCTGAATCTTGTCCAGCTTTCTTTCTTGTGAACAGAATGAACAGATAAAGGGATAAAATGAATCCTTATCTGACACCTTTGTCTTTGGGAAGCCCTGTCTTGCTGTATCCTGTCCTAACTGTAGGTCCTTGTCCACAATAACAGGACAATCAAGTGCTGAGATATACCCATTTCTTTCAGAAGACCTCATAGTTTCACTCATAGATTCACACAGTGAAACCAAATGTGGTCTATAAAGCACAGACTGATCTTCTAAAATTCTTTGGGTGGATATTTGCAACATGATCCCAAGTGTCTTGTTTTTCCAGACGCCAGCTCATCTACCCTTCCTGATTTATTTATTCCCAGTGCTTTCCAAGCAGATTTCAGTTAACTTTTTGGAATTGCAGAGTCTTCACCATAAGATTTTTCTTCAAAGGCATCTCATCCTTTTATCTCTTCTATACTGTATAGGTTTTCAGCATACTCTTTCTACCTTCTCTTTATTTTCTCCTGGTCAGATAGTGCTTCCTTGCTGGTCTTTTAGTATTCTTACTCTAGGCTTAAACTTTCCTTCAGTTTTTTGCATCTTCTGGAATATATATCTTCTTTCCCCCCTTTTGTTGTTCTCTGTTTCTTTGCACTGGCCATTAAAATTTGTAACAGTTACTGAGAAATCTGCCTTCAAGGTTCTGACCCTAGTTCTGTCATGTTTACTTTAGCTTTTTCCCTGTGTTTCATCTCTCTTCCCTCTAGGTTTTCTTCTTCTTTTTTTCTGCTACATAAATTGTCTTTCTGCATTATTCCTTAAAAATATTTCTGGTTTCAGAATCCGCAGGCTTGAAGCATATAAGCAATTGCATTTTCTGTATGATCTTCAGAATAGGGTTCTAGTTCTTGGAGGTAATTAAAGGTTGTTTCTGATGGCCTCCCTGTAGTCTTGTACTTTGTGTACTTGGCCATCTAGCTGTTTTTTGTTTGTGTGTGTCCTTGGTATGTGTTTGATGTAGAGGCTCATACTGAATAGGTCAAATGGTATTTTTCTTCTATTCATGGTGTCAGTGAAAATTGTTGACACAATTCAGTATACTCGTCGATTGATTGGCAGGAGTTGCAGACTGGTTAGTCATCCTGGAAACAGAGACATGATTGCAAGGGCAACTTAGTTGGTTCAGATGAAATTCTATTGCTTAGGTTATTCAACAACGGTGGTTTTTGTTGTGTGCTGACAGGTTGCCTCCAACTTAAGGCAACGCTATGAATGAACCATCTCCATCCTGGGTGCTTCTTGCTAGCCAGCAGAGATGAGGCACCCGTACCACTTTCTCTCTTTACATTACCATTTTGAAGGCTATAAATGCATGCATACCTCGGTTGACGAAATTAATGCGTTCCCTGGGACATTTACTCTTCCGAAAATCTCGCAAACCAGAAATGCACATGGCTCAATGCATCCGGGGGGGGGGGTCACGAAAAAAAATGTAAACCAAGGTTTGTTTGGGGGTGGGTGGGATTTGTAAACCAAGCTACACCGGTACAGTAATATCTCGGATAACGAATGCCCCTGATAATGAATTTTTCGGGTAACAAATGGAAATACCTCAGATAGCGAAGGCTGCCTCGGATAACGAATATTTCATAATGCCTTGCAAAAAAAGTGTACCCAGGATGCATTGCAATCCCTGTAGTCTGTGGAGGGGTGGGAGGAGTTAGAGTGCCCCCCCCATTGTGCTTTGGAGCCATTAGTGACCTTTGTTGCTGAGGGGTTTGGACCTTTTGAACTTGGAAAGGTAGGGAGCTGAGTTTTCTTGCTTTTTGCTGTCCATTTCCATTGCTTTCCATTTTAAAACGGAGGGTGAGCTGAGTTGTGATTTGCAAAGAATCCCTGTGGCTTTTTTTCTTCTGATTGGTTTCCATTTTAAAACGGAGGGTGAGCTGAGTTTGGGTTTGCAAAGAATCCTTGTGGCTTTTTTCTGTGCATTTGGCAGGAACAACTGGGTGGTGTGTTTTTTTTTTAAACTTGGTTTTATTGATCTTTGAGCTGCTTTCCATTGCATTTTTGGTGGGAAAAGGCTGGTGTAGTCTTGCTGGTTTATTTTGTCCATGTTTGCATTGCACTGCAGGGTGTGTGTTGGGGTTTTTCCAGCTCTGGAAGCCTTTAAAGTGCACGTTGTAAAGATGTCTGGGGAAAAAACCCACCTTTTTGTTTATTTGCTTTTTCAGACCTCTGGAACAGATTAATTGGTTTCCCATTAATTTCAATGTGAAATCGCGTTTCAGATAACAATTTTTATAACAAATTGCCTCTGGGAACCAATTAAATTTGTTATCAGAGGTACCACTGTAAATGGATTTCCTTTTGTGAACCAAAATTATGTTAACGGAGGCGCTTGTCAACCGAGGTACACCTGTATATATGTAAGGAAGTTAAAGCAGCTTTATGGGTCCAGGAGATGACAGGCCTAGCTTTGCAAAACAAACAAACCAAAGTGGGAGGAAATACAGTAAAAGGCCTACTGTTTTGCGAAAAGGATAAAGCATGTTTTGGATAATAAACATTTCTAGAGGCTCCTCTAATCAAGGCTTCCAAAGATCCTGGTGAGGTTGCTCCTTGAGGCAAAAGCCTTCTTCCTTCATTAGCAAGACTTTTTGCCTTGCTAGCTTTTGCCCCTCTTGCCCCACCCACGCCATCTTACAGACTTCTCATGTGTCTGTAATTGCAGGAGCTGGTATGGTGGCCCCTTTGGTTGCGGCGGCAGGAGTCCTCTCTTAGCGGGAAAGCTTTTTGGATTTCCTTCCCCACTTCTCTCTCCAATCTAACTTCCTTTCCCTGGCTGCTGTTTTGCTTCTCATAATTGAGGCTTGGGAAGCAGTGAATGTGCACCCTGCATACTGTATACTGTGAAGCCAAACTAATGCCATATCCTCTGTTACAGAGGCAGGCGGGAGTTTGCCCTTTCACCTGCTCTTTCTACTTGTCCTCTTTGGGCAACCCCCTCTCCCATTTTTTAAAATATTGGCATATGTAGCTTTCAGCTTCAAGGCAGTGTATTCATTAAGAAATAAATCTCATAGTCTTCTACTTTAGATTCCATCTGCTATCTGGTAGGTCAGATTTATAACCATTTTTTTAAAACTTCTTCTTAGCTTATGCATATGACCCAGTATTCCTGAAGTCTGCTGAAGCAGGGTGTGTTTTGTTTTTCATTTATCATGAAAATAATGTTAGATTTTGTATTCTTGTCTACCTGATACATTTATCGGCAGAAAGAAATTTACTACCGTCTTTGGCATCACATACTGTTTTTCCATGTATAAGACTATATTTTTGTCTAAAATTGTTAGACTAAACATTGAGGGTCTTTTTATCCATAGAAATAAGTTCAGGAGAGAACTGTGTGTTGCGAAACTAATTTTGTGTTGGAAAAGTGGGGGTTGTCTTTATACACGGGGATGTCTTAAAGACCAAACTTTTCCCAAGGTGGAAATTGTTCAAGTGTAGGTCAAACCCTACAGATGAATGTTTACATCAGGGCTGTCCAAACTTTTTGCAAGGAGGGCCAGATTTGGTGAAGTGAAAATGTGTGGGGCATTCAGCCGCATTTGGCCCCTGGGCCAGACGTTGGACAAGTCTCTATAACATGCAAGGAGGTGGGGAGGATGCTGCAGCAACGAAACTGGGGGTGGGTAGGCTGGGCAGGTGGCTGGGGGGGATGGACAGAGGCAGGGAGGACAGGCAAATCATAAAACTGCAAGCTGACACCTTCATCCAGTATGGGGAGGGGCCAGCTGGCGGGGATGCGTGACACACTGAGCTGGTGGGGAGAAGAAGCCATGGGCCACTCAGAATTTGAAAAGGGGCTGTATTTGGCCCCCGGGCCTGACTTTGGACATGACTGGTTTACATCATATTTTAAGGATGTCTGTCACAAACTTAGACTTCAATATTCATATTTTGAGTACAGTACCCCCCCCCCCCATTTTGCAGTTCATATACAGTGGACCCTTGTATAACAAACGGTTTGTATAACATAAAATTTGTACAACATAAAAATTCCAGAGATAGGGGAAATTTGCTTAACATAATCGCCTTTGGGGAAAATCCGTACAACATAAAAATGGGATCACTCCGTTTTCAATGCATTCCTATGGGAATTTGTATAAAGGAAAATTTGCTTAACATAATTTCATTTGGAACGAATTAATTCCTTTATACAAGGTACCACTGTACTGTGGTCCCGCTATATCGCAGGACCGCAGTACACGCTGGGGCTCCAGCTGATTAGCGCTGGCTGCAAGCCCCATTCCTCCCCCAGCCAGCGCCAATCAGCTGCTTGGCGCTGGCTTGGGGCCAGCGCTCCTCTGCCATCTCCATTGAAATGCATTGGTTCAATGCATTCCAATAGGGAAAAATTTCTCCATTGAAATGCATTGAGCCAATGCATTTCAATGGAGATGGCCCGGGACTGGAAAGGATTTTAAAAGGGGCTGCCGCTCCCCCCCCCCACACACACACACAAACACGAGGGCTCATGAGAAGCTGTGTGCCCCTTTTTAGATCCTTTCCAGTCACGGAGGTAAGTCTGTCTCTGTGACTGGAAGGGATTTTAAAAGAGGCGTGCCGCTTCCCCCTGCCCCTGCCGGGGCTCCAGAGAAGCGGCACACCCCTTTAAAATCCCTTTCAGTCCCAGGCCATCTCCATCGAAATGCATTGGCTCAATGCATTTCAATGGAGAATTTTTTCCCCATTGGTATGCATTGAGCCAATGGGGAAAATTTTCTCAATTGAAATGCATTGAGCCAATGCATTTCAGTGGAGATGGTGGGGGAGCTCTGACCACAAGCCAGTGCCAAGCAGTTAATTGGCGCTGGCTGGAGGAGGAATGGCGCCTGCAGCAAGCGCGGTGGATAAGATCATCCACCACCCTTGTATGGGCTACTGGAAGTCTTCCAGCAGCCCGGGGAAGCAGTAGTGGCCTCTGGAGCTCATTGTAGACCCACTGCCACCTGTTCGCAGCCTCTAGAGCTTGCACCACGCCTGGTATCGCCTGTCCGCAGCCTCCACAGTGTGCCCTGGGATGGCGCCGCTCAGCTGTGGCCTCTGCATCACACCCTAGGCAGTACTGGGCCCAGGGTGAGCTCTGGAGGTTGTTGCAGCTCCCGGCCAAAGCAAATTTCCCTATAGGAAATAATGGAAACTGGGACTCCAGAATGGATCAGATACATTTCCATTATTTCCTATGGGGAATTTTGCTTTGATATGCAAGTAATTTGGTTTATGAGCATGCTTCCAGAATGAAGTATGCTTGTAAAACAAGATACAGTATGACCCCAGTATCCGCTGATTTGCCGTCCGTGGATTCAGTTTTCTGCGGATGGCAATCGCCACTGCAAGGGCCTGGGTCCGTCAGCAAGTGTGCAAAATCAGGTGCAAGCTTGCCCATCCACCCACCCGCTTGCAAGATTGGTGCAGCTCTGGAGTGCCCATCCACCTGCAAGATCGGCGGCAGGGGCAGGAAAGCTTACCGTGCAGCTTTGGAGTGCCACCCGCAAAGCACCACAATGAAGAGGAGGAGTAGCGAGCCCAGGTGGTGCGAAGGACGGATGGCACAGCACCCCTGCCACTACTGTCACCATTGGATAAGAGCGTTCGTTCTTATCAGCAGATTTTGCTCTCTGCAGGTGGGGGTCCTGGAACCGATCCCCCATGGATACCGTGGTCGTACTGTATATCACTGTACTTCCTGCTGCTACCAATACAATGACTGCTAAAACTCAGAGGTAATAGCGTGTTTTGGCAGTAGGAGAGGATGTCAAATGTCCTCCTATATTATAAAGCTGTGTGAGAATACAAGCCATACAAAATATAGATTGGTTGATAGAAAGGGAAAATAGGTCTTCTACTCCAAAATAGTGTCCTCTGTTAACCTGCCTCTATGTAAGCTATAATAGTTAATTTACATTTTTTTTAAAATGACCAAACCAAATGTTCATTTTTTTCCATTTTCAGGGGAGGAGAAAATTTTGCAAGTTTGTCACAAAAGAGCTCAATTGTTATTTATTTAGATTTGTCACCGCCCATCTCCCCACAGGGGACTCTGGGCGATTTAAAATATAAAACACAATTAAAAATATTAAGCATTCTTTAAAAATCTAAAACTTTTACTAAAACAGTATCCAAGAGGATTTCACAGGAAAGTGGTGAGGATGGATATATTATCAGAAAATTGAAATGAACAGGCAATCCAAAAAGGAAGTGAAAGCTGGGAACCATTTTATAAATGGATTTGGAACAATCATCGAGAGAAAACCTCAAGAAATTTAAAATGAAAATGTTAACTAACTTCAATTACATTCTGTAGAAGAGCAATAAGTTATCTGTAACAGGTTCAAATTAGTATAATGGTATTATGCCTAAAATGTTAAGATTAACCATTTATACCGTGCTTCGTCTCTCTTCAGAAATGTTGCGATGTTGCTAGAAAATAATTTTACAAAGGTACCTGACTTTACATGTTATAAGTGTGTTGTACGAATATAATAAGAAATTTGATCTTTTCTGATTAAGGTAGTACTCCTTCTGAAGGAACAGGTTCACAGTTTGAGAAATATAGTAGTGTTGTCTCCAATGAACTGTTGATAGTTGCAGCAAAAGCATCCCTGCCTCATAATGCCTTCAATCCATTTTGGCTGATTTGATTTAAATCACCAGTTAGTAAGGCTCAATTTAAATCATTATTTCTACATAAAGACTCATTTTTGTTGGAGTTGTTTTTATCTTAATTTTTGCAACTAGATAAAGGATTCATTTTTAGAACACCTGTAATAACTTTTCAGATTAGTTTTATAGTTATATCAGAAAATTACTGATTTGGTGGTTATGTACCATTAGAAATACATATATAGATAATTATGAAATTATTTCAAGGTGAACTATCTCCAGTTTAATGGGTTAATCATTCACATTTGGACAACTGTTCTGTTGTACTTTATTGGGAGGAGAAAATTAAATTTGAATAGTCTTATTTAACCAAAACAATAACATTATATAGCATTATATATGTTTGTATTTCCTTAGACATCCATGTTTGTTAACTGATGTGGTGAAAATATTTTTTAAACTTAGACTGACAGTCTAGATATTCCCAAACTAGGTAGGTCTCTTTTACGGCCTGCTGCCATTACAGTTTTTTTCTCCTCAAGAGAGAGATTGAGAATAGTATGATTGTCCTCAGGCAGAAAGAACTCAAGATGTGGAGGACTGTGCTCAAAAGGTTTCACTTTCGTTTTACTGCTTGCCCCTCCCTCCTCAAACTTTGCTCCTTGTGCAGACCTGTTGCATTCCAAACAACCTTCTATTCATTGAACTTCTTGAAACTAGCACTTAAGAGGTAAGGGGGATGGGGTTGATTCTGTGTACCTAGATTTGCAGAGGAACAATGGGATTAAGTCTTTTTCTTAATTTCTGGTGTTTATTTTATAACATGTTTTGCTATGAAGGAGGCATGTTACCGTTGCAGACCCAATTTTGAAAAAAACAAAACCAAGCATCTTAGATAAGATCTTCTAGATAGAAAAATTGCCCTGAATAATCAGAAACCTCTGGGAGAGGATTAATACAGCCTTATGCTACATAATATAACATAATTTCATGATAAATAACCTTTTGGACTATAATGTATCTTAACTAGAACATGATCTTTAGAGAGATTTCTCCTCAAAAAGCATTAACATTTTTAAAACTGATTTTTTTATTTATTTTTAAAAATCATTGATTTTTATCCACCCTGATTCCCGATACTTGACTAGTATTCCAGACAATCTGATAGTTATTGCACATGCACTGTTGACATCCAGGTGAGGCTATAGATGTATGTTTCTTATTTATTTATTTATTTATTTATTTATTTATTTATTTATTTATTTATTTAGAATTTTTTACCCCACCTTTCTCCTCGGAAAAGGACCCTTGAAAAGCATTCAAAAAGTGTTTCAGGGTTCATTGGTTTTAACATTTTTTTATGAAATAAATTAATTTTGGTATGGATTAATATCACATCTTGGAAATGTTTTTGGCTGGGTTCTGGAAGCTGTAATCCAAAACTTCCATTCACTCTTTGTCCATTATTAGTGTCCCCACCTAGTTATGGAGCCATGTATAAGTAATTAGTTATATAGTCTTACCAGGTGTTGTAGGCTGGTAAGGCCCCCAACAGGCTAGCCAAACTCCCCTCCACCCAAAAAAGTTGCATGAAAACAATGGATCTGTCTAGCGGACCCCACCACCTAGTGGGACAAACGCTAAAGAAAAAGAAGGTAGTTTTAGTTATATGTCTAAGGAAGTGAATCTGACCTGTGAAAGCTCACATTAATTTTTTTTAATTATTATTTATTATTTATTTATTTATTTGTTGCATTTATACCCCGCTTATCTACATTGTGTACTCTAGGATTTAATGTGTCACAATGTTGTGTCTAGACCAGTGTTGGCGTACCTATGGCATGGGTGCAAAAGGTGGCACTTGGAGCCCTTTCTGTGGGCACCCGACATCGCCACTTCACAGCCACCTGTATACAGGTCAAACTGCTGCATTGGCACTTTGCAAATAATTAGTGGGTTTTGGGTCGCAGTTTGGGCACTCGGTCTCTAAAAGGTTCGCCATCGCTATATGTTTGCCTAGACTAACATAGGTTCTTCTTTAAAAAGAACTAGAATTTTTTTAATAGTTTGTTAATACAGGAAGGGGACTATGAAGCTGTTAAATTCCTTGAGGTTATGGGGATGTAAAGGGGTACAGGTGATAGGTGATGTGCCAGGTAGATAGGCAGAGGACATCATGCTTGTATTTCTGAAGCCTTAGCATAGGCTGTGGGTGCTGTACTTTTGCAACATCGGGAGGGTCACACTTTGCCAACTCTACTGTAGGTTGCAAATGAGCAGCTTTGTTACCAAGGTATGGGCACACCTTTTCAGAACTGTTAAGTTTGTTTGATTTAGATAATAAGCAGTTGTGTGGTTTCAGGATTCAAATTGGTAATTTCTTGAGGCTGATTTGATAGAAACGATGTGTTGTGATAAAATAGTTCTGAATTAAGTTGCTTCTTGACATGTAGGAAAGGTTGAATTTTTGCATGATGAAGAAAAATAGGATGAAATCTGATTTAAAAAAACACTCTGGTAAACATGTTTTGTTTTGTTTCATTTAGATTTTAGGTGATTTCCCCCCCCCCCTTTATTTTTGATAGTTTTATTTGCAGTCGAGTCAGCTTATTAAATCTTATTATACTGCTAAGCAAGTAAATAGTTTAAAAAAATCTTTTAAGATATTTTGTAAATCTTTCAGTAATAAAATTAATACAAAATAAGGCACCACTAAATATGAATCTTCTAGTATTAATGCTGCACCTTCTTTCTTTCTTTCTTTCTTTTTGTTTTAACACAGCAGTGTTAAACTGAGTGTCCTTTTGCCTGGATGGATTTCAAAAGTAGTCCTCTGTTGTTAACCAAAAAAAGTGTCAACCACATCAAAATGAAGCAAGTACCAGAAATCCTTGGAAACCCTGCAGGGAAAACGCAGAACTGTGATGTGAGTCGCGAATGTTCCGTCTACTTGGGCAGAACACACATTTCTGCCGCACTCCAGGAGGATGTCATGCCGAAATATAATGGCCATGAGAAACTTCCGTTTATCCCAGCAGAGAAGCTGAAGGATTTCACTTCTCGCGTGTTTAATGGAGAATCAGGAGCACAAGATTCCAAGCTACGTTTTGAGTCTCGAGATATAAAAGAAGCGGGCACGCCACCTAACACTACGCCGGTCAAGAACGGCTCTCCAGAGATTAAGTTGAAAATCACTAAAACATACATGAATGGGAAGCCCCTGTTTGAATCATCAATATGTGGTGACAGTGGAATGGACGTCTCTCAAGTGGAGGCAAATGAGAAGAAGCCATCAAATAAAGAGAGGAGAAGTAGAAAAAGAAGTATTAAATATGATTCCCTGCTTGAGCAAGGCTTTGTTGAAGCAGCACTTGTACCGAATATAACTAGTCCCTCTGAGAAGGTACTGTACCTCGTATTTTAGTCTTTTTTGTATATACCTATATATATATTTATTTATTTTCTACACTAAACATAGAACAAATATATTCGTGTTACCAATTCAATCACAGTTTTTCCCAACGTTTGAGCCCAGTATAATTTATATCTCCTTTGACAGCTTGAATGAGCCTACTTTCATACTTAGTTTCCTTACTTCCTTACTATCTCATCCCTATTCAATCTAACTTTACTTACATCTCTTTTTAATACAAAGCATATAGCCTATCTAATCTCAACAATCTATTCAATCTCACTATTTATCTCTTCAATACTAAGCAATTAAAGATAGATTTGGCTAACTATATATATTCTATATTATCCAAAAAGTGCCTAATTTCAGCAATCATCTCTAATTCAAGTTAATACTTTATGGGCTAATATAAGAGAGCTACCTCCTGGTCTATATGTTTCACTTTGTGTATAGAAAGAAATTATTGTCTATACCTAACTGCCTCTATTCTTTTAAAAATCTAACAGATTACATTTATTTATATATCAGGTTTGTCTTCACATTTCCATTTCCCATATCATACCAAGTAACCAGTAGCCTTAGACAATCAGAATACAGAAAGCATTTTTATGTAATAAATTCACTAAGCCAGAAGTTGGTTGTTTTTCCCCCCAAATTTCTCCTTTCTTGCCACCCCCCCCATCCTCACAGATTGCATCCCCCTTGCGAAATCCATAATCCTTATAGGCTGTTTTATTATCTTGATAGTACTCTTGATGGCTGCTCTGCCATTGAAAAAGTCCAATTTTTTTCTCTTTTTGGCACCCACATCGAGCAAGACAGATGTGCCCATCAAATTCCGTGGACCACCCAAAACCAGTTCAAGTAGTCTCTGGGCAGTTTACAGTTTCATTACAGTATGCAGGCTAAACATTGCCCCCCCCCCGGCAAGCTGGGTACTCATTTTACCAACCTCAGAAGGATGGCAGGCTGAGTCAACCTTGAGCCTGCTACCTGGGATTGAACCCCAGGTCATGAGCACAGCTTTACCTGCAGTACCGGCATTTAACCACTGCGCCACGAAGCTCATTCTTTGTTTTATTCTATATTGCTTTTCCCCTCTGTTAAGCTTTTTTCTTGGAGGCACGGTTCTTCCTTTTGCTATTACACTTTGTACTTTTTAGAAGGAGAGGTGGAATAGGCAAACCATTAGTGATATCCTGGGGGCTTGTGGTGCTAGTGGTAACTGTATGCGACTGTTCCTTTTCAGTATTTTTACAGCTGAATACCCTGCAAGTAAAAGATTAATGACATGCAAAAAATGCAACTTTGAAATAAATTTAAAACGGAATAAAAGAAGCAATGGAGAATAGCATCAGTAGTAACATATCGAAAAAGCATCAAACATACCAGATTGGGAAATGTCCAAAGGCCTTGAACAGGGTTGTGTCTTGAACACTTGGTGCAGGTTGCTTTCTTCCAAGTCAGAAAAAAAAAGGTGAAACCTTGAGTTTGAGCACAAATATAGGAAAGGAGAGGGAGAAGCTTCATTTCTAATATGTGACCTTTTCAGTCTTAGAGCTTCTACTAGTAAGACCTGCAGTGAAATGTTGCAGCATGATCTGCTCCCATTCAGTATTATATAACTGAAAGGTATCACATATTGAGGGTTGTTTCACTGATTTTTATTTTCCAGTGCTCAACATTTGAACATTAATGCACATTATGTCTGGGTAAATGTGCTGGGGGGTTACACATGGCAACAAGGAGTTGCGCAGTTCATCTCTTGGTTGGGCAAAGTATGACTAGTTGTGCAGTGTGAAGTGTATTGTGAATAGCACTTCAACCTTGGTGCCATTGTACCTATGTAGGGGCCGTGTCAAATTGAACCAACAGGATTTTGCCCTTTCCTTGACATTTTTTGTTATCTCTTCTTTGGCAGCTTAATTATGGTTTTGGTTTCAAAGAACAGAAACATTTAAACAGAGTTGGATGCTAGGTGATAAAAAGGACCAACGTGCACCAAGTATAAACCTATGATAACAGCTAGCAAAGTCTTTATTTTAATTATCAATACAGTGGTGCCTTGTATAAAGGAATTAATTCATTCCAAACAAAATTATGTTAAGCAAATTTTCCTTTATTCAAATTTTCCATAGGAATGCATTGAAAACAGAATAATCCCTAATTGCGACCATTTTTATGTTGTACGGATGCGCCCCATAGGCAATTCTGTTAAGCAAATTTCCCCTATTTCTGGAATTTTTTATGTTGTACAGATCTTATGTTATACCAACCATTTGTTATACAAGGGTCCACTGTACATAAAATATTGTTTTTACATAGTTTGCTCATATTTTGTCCGTTATGCTACTTTTATGATATGAGTCCAGATGTCAAGAGCAGTTTTCATTTTAGTAATGTCTCAGCATTTTTCTCTATAATCTAAAATAATCTGTCGAAAACATATTTTTCTCCTTTTCATGACTTTTAAAACCTACAGCCGAGAGTGGAAAATACCTCCAGTCTTGTAACATATTTATAAACTCTTTCCTCTGGATTTGTTCTTTGGTATTAGGAATTTGTTCTTTATATTTGAAAATGACCCCTGACATAACATGTGTATTGAGGTTACTATGTTTTATTTTGATCATTATTATTTCATACACTAGGAAGGTGAAAAAGTGCCAGGTTTTACACAGGCTCAAATTGAAAATGACATGAGAAATTCATAGCATATTTAGCTTTCATTCTTTTAGTCTGTTTTTGAGGGGAATAAAGGGACCCCCCTCTTTTTAGCCATTAGTCTGGGAGCACATTTTTAATTTTTTCCTAGCAACACACATCCTTTTTTAATCTAGAGAAAGCTTTGAGTAGGAGATTCGTATTCACTGAAGGAGTAAATTGCAACACTGTATTGTATGTTGCTACTTGTAATATAAGAATGTTGCAATGAAAGGCAAGAAAGATCCAGGAACAAATGGTAGGAACAAGTTTTGGATAGATAAAAATGATCTTTAAAAAATTCTCACTTTAAATATTGAATTATAGGGCAGAATCCTGTTAGGAATACCCCAGTGGCACAGTACATTAGGATTCTTCCTATCGGTCAAATTTCTATCTGTTGATTCACTTACCTGCTGACTGAAAATACTAAATACCCAACCCAATAGGTATTTGTATGTATTTACAGTGTGTATTTACCAGAACGGGCCACTAGAAAGAACCAGAGAGTGTGCAATGTAAAGTGTTTGATATTTCTGTTTTATGACATTTGCAGGGGAGGGTCACTGTTCTTCAGTGGGTCTTGTGATCCCATTGTACTGTACCTCACACAGTATCTGGCCTGCAGTTGTTGAGTGCGCAATGAGGTTTCTGCCTGGGCAAGGGGATGCTGATAACCGTCTTAAGCAGTTGTTGCAGGAAAGAAAAAACTGTGCATGCAGCAAACTACAGACATCTCTTGCCATTTCACGGTTCATATACTGCGGTCTTGGTATATTGCACGGCCGCGGTATATGAAGGCAAAGCCCCATGGGACAAACTGCGTGGGCCTGTTTGGGGCCTCCTGCACTTGCCCTGAGCAGGACTCCAATGGACTTCAATGGACTTCCCAGGCCTGTTGGAGACCCTGGAAGTGGTTTCCGGCGAACCAGAAGTGGCTTCCAAAAAAACCTGGAAGTGCCTTCCAGATCGCCCGAAACTACTTCTGGGGGCTCCGCTGGGCCCAGGAAGTCTGTCAGAGGCCCATTCAGGGCAGCACCAGGCTTCAGGTAAGTGTAGGAGGCCCCAGACAGGCCCCCCAGTCCCGACCTGACCCAACATCCACATATCATGGATTTTCCTTTATCATTTATTTATTTATTTATTTATTTATTTATTTATTTATTTATTTATTTATTTATTTATTTATTTATAAACTTATATCCCGCCCATCTTCCCGGCGGGAACTCTGGGCGGCTAACAATGTTAAAAAGCATATAAAATAAGAGAAAACAAATCATGGGTCAGGTCAGTTCCCTGCATGTACTGTACTGTATGCAAGTAAAAAATGAAGAGGGTTTTTTGCCCATAATATGTGCCACTTTTTTGGGGGGCAGGGTTTAATGTATAAATTTAAGTTTAATCTTTCGAACTGAGTGATAGAGGTCTCTCAGATACAAATGTTCATCATAAAATACCGCTGTTTGTATGTTAAGGGAGGAGCTATTTGAAAAATATTTTTGTTCAAAAAGTAATAACACTGAATTGAATCCAGCCTTGCTTGTAGTACTTAGAATGCTCTGGTTCATCCACCACTACTCCCCAGTTCTGTAGCATGATTCCTCACTTCTCTTGTTTCACCGTTTTGGAAGCAAGGATGATTCTTAGTCCTACAGTATAGCATTCTGTGCCTTGGAGGTGTTCCCCAGTGGCTTGTCTCTTGGAAGAACTAAAGTAAAGAGACTTTATTCATTTGAAATTGCAGTTGCCTTTTTATCATCTATAAACAAAACAGAAGACTTCCCATTCTGTCTTAAAAGCATCACAAATGTCCCACAATACCGCTTTCCCTTAACGGCTGACAAAAGTGCTTTTTTTCTTCTATAATCTGATTAGACACAATTTGTGAAAAAGACTTGAGCAAATGATTGTTACTTTTCTGCTGTTACTATCAAATATTTTTCACATGTATTTTAATATGCACATATATCTCAAGTGTCTGTAATTTGTAAATTGTATTCATTTTGTCTTTTTACATCGAAAGACCGCTGCTGAAGAAGATTCTTTTTTGCTTTCTGGAAGAGATGACAAAACTCATTCTTTGAAGTACAACATAGGAGACTTGGTATGGTCCAAAGTATCTGGTTATCCTTGGTGGCCATGTATGATTTCAACTGACCCACTTCTTCATAACTTCACAAAACTAAACGGTATTTCCCCTCTATTTTTATTATAATTTGCAGTTTTTACCATGTTGAGCCAAGAGAATAAAAAGGGGGGACCCAAGAAAATTGTTATCGTTTATTTGGCTAGTTTTGTTGGTTTAAGTTAGACATTGCCATCTTCTCAGCATTCAGAGTGTCTTGCTACTGCCACTGAATTTAATATGATTGCAATAGATTCCCCCCCCCCACTTAAGTCACAGAATACACCACCACCCTGGTGCCTTTGTTTCCAGCTGAAATTCCATAATTCCATGCAGTTTGAATTGTGGACAAAACGTGCTCCTTATTTTTAACAGGGGAAAGCAATTTGGAAATAAGGCACGAAGAGAGCATGTACTTTGAAGTGGAGAATTAAAAAAATGCATTGTAGCTGTGCTGGGTAGGGTGGAGATCTGGATGGGTCAGTAGGGGCTGGGAAGCATAAAGGTTGTACTGGTTTACAGAGGTTGCCCATTCGCCTGTAAGTTTTTCCCCCCTAATTTAAACTTGCAGAGAAGATAGGAACACATATGCAAGCTTTATTTGAACTGAGATACTTGTTAGGCCACATTAGATGAGGTAGCTAATATTCATGTGATAACTTTAAATTTTCTGGTAGCTTGCTCAGTCTATATTATATTGATTACAGTAATTCCCCGCCTATCACGGGGGTTAGGGACCCACCTGACCCGCGATACATGAAAATCCGCGATATGCGGAAGCGGGTCAGGTGGGGCCGGGGGGGGGGGAATCAGAGGGGCCTGGGGGGGCAGCGGGAGCGATGCGATCACGCTGTGCTGCACCGCCCCCCGCCCCCCGAGGTACTGCGATCCCGCGATATAGTGGGACCGAAGTACCTGAACCGCAAAATGGCGGAGGTGACTGTATTACTCATTGAGTAAGATTTATCCTGTGCCTTTAACAGTAAAAGAAACCTTCTCTGAGACTTGATCGTTCATATATCGGCTTCCAGAACAATTTACATATTAGACATTAGACAATATTCACTAAAATAAAAGCCTTGGAAAGCTAACTTGTAGAAGTCCAGCAAAGGTGGAATGATTTTAATGGAATAGTCTGTTTATTTACATTTATTAATAATGGAGGTTAATGATTTATTGCTATAAATTATGTCAATCTGCATTCTTAATTTTGCAGGGCAAAAGAAGAGCTTTCGCCAATATCACGTACAGTTCTTTGGGGGCTCTCCGGAACGTGCTTGGGTGTTTGAAAAGAGCCTCATGGCCTTCAAAGGAGAAGAGCAGTTTCAACAATTATGCCAGGAGAGCGCAAAGCAGTCGCTTTCCAAAGCCGAGAAATTAAAGGTAAAAAATTAGGCATTAGGTCTTAACAGAGCTACAAGAGTATGGTTTGGAAGGTTCACAGGAGACAGTGCACACGTTTTCTTTCCTAAGACATTGTTCCAAGCCTGGTATGAGGCCTTTTGCCCCCCCCCCCCCCGCCCCCGGTATGAATTTAAAAGCTTGACCTAGGACACATCAATACTGGAAATGCTAATTGTGTAGAGGGTTCGGGGTTGTTATTTTATTAGTTGATCTCTCTTTATTTTTTTGTGTGGCGTTCCCACAGGTGCTAAAGCCGATTGCAGGAAAACTACGTCCCCAGTGGGAGATGGGAGTTAAGCAAGCGAAAGATGCATTACATTTGACCCTGGAGGAACGGAAAGACAAGTATACCTTTATTTATGTGAGGGGAAGACCTCTTCTCAATCCCCAGGTGGCCAAGGAAGCAGGTCTTGAGGTGAAATCTTTGGAGGAAATGGATAAAATTTACACAGAGGAAGACATTTCTCAGACTTTGAAATCAAAGAAAGAATGTGAAATTCCCGCCAAGAGGAGGAGGAGGAGGAGGAGAGCCCAGTGGCTTGTCACAAATGAATCTCAAGATGTCGGCACACCTGTTAAGAATGTCACCCCTGAAAAAGGCCTTGAAGAAGGAGAAGCTAAAAGAGGCTCAGGGTCACCTGCCAGTAGGAGAAAAGTGATCACGTACACTCCACGAAACCGAAAAGGAGACGGCGTTTCTCAGTTCTTGGTTTTCTGTCAGAAGCACAGGGACGAGGTTTGTGCTTTCATGTTCTGAAATTTTATTCTTTGTTATACCAAGGGTTTTTATCTTACAGTATCTCAGAGGTGCCACATAACAGTCTGGTACATTTAGCTTGCATTCCTTTTCAGTACACACATAATACAGTGGTACCTCTTAAGACAAATTCAATTTGTTCTATGGGTCAATTCGTCTTACAAAAAATTTGTCCTATGAAGCACGGTTTAATGCGGATTTCCATAGGAATGCATTGAATTCGTCTTGCGAAGCATTCCATAGGAAATTTCGTCTTATGAGGTTTTCCTCATTCCCAGACGTTTCATTCATCTTACGAATTTTTTGTCTTAAGGGGCATTCGTTTGAAGAGGTATTACTGTACATGCTGTTGTTATCGTTATTGTTTATTATTATTATTATTATTATTATTATGAGTATTTTTACCTCACCTTTCTCCTTGGAAAAGGACCCAAGGCGGCTTACAGTAATGACGGTCAATATGGATTTACACATTTCTCCTCTGAATTTAACAAGCTCAGGCATCTTTTCAATCCTACTGATAAGAGATCTGTTTGCTTCAGTCAATAGAGGGTGACCTGTCATAGTTCAACAGGACTTGATGTGTGGTGCTTCCTCTGCTTTGTCACACTGGTTTGGTACAGAACATAAATACTTTGGCCTTGATCCCAAAAGTTGCATTACATACGTAGATGCAGATATGTGCAGTCCTCACATTCTCAAATTCATATGTTAACAAGTGTTAAGACAATTAGACTATATTTTATTAGAAATTGGCTACTTCAGTAGTGTTATCTTCAGTAGTGTTATCTTCAGTAGTGTTATCGTGGCCTTTTACTAGATTTTCTTTTGTATTCCTGGGGCATAAATTGCATGCATATACGTGCTTCATTGAATCAGTTTGTCTAGTCACAGAAAAATTGTTCTGTATCCCAATATTCCTATTTTTCTTGATTATTCTTTGATCTTCCTACTTCTTTCTGAAGGGTTGAATGCTGAAGACTGTCTCTTTAGATATGTGTCCCTTTTTTAAAAAAAGTGTTTTTTTAGATGTAGTCATTTGTTGTTAAATGTAATGGACGTATAGGCTCCTTACACTATTGCAATAATATTCCAGTAAAATAAATTCCGCATAAAACTTTGAATATGTTTGAATATAAAATTTAAAGTAGACATTCTGAATCAGAAATTTAAAGCACTGGGAAATGCTTTTACAGGAAAATCCACATTGCTGTGTGTACCAGCTTTCCTACATAGCATGCATTTTAAAGTATTGAATGTCAAAACGTCTTCTAGCAAAGATATTTGAGGTGTGGGGTGATTGAAAAAAAAGTAAGTGAAATATAAATAGATTCCAAATAGGGATGGGCTGTTCATTTCTGAAGCAGCACATTCCAAAATGACCCACAGGTGCTGTTCGGAAGCCTCCGAAATGCAAGCAGCCAATCACTTACCCTCCTGCACGGTCGTATTAGGCTAAAGTCCAGCCAGGAAGAAGTCTCCTGATGTCATCTATCTTCCCTGGTGCTGGCCAATCAGGAACTGTGAAATGCATCATTCCGCTTCCCTATCTGATTGGCCAGTGCCAGGGAGAAGGACAGATTACATCAGGAGACTTCTTCCTGGTAGGGGTTTAGCCTGATGTGACTGTGCAAGAAGGTAAGTGATTGGCTGCTTGCATTTTGTAGGCTTCTGAACAGCACCTGGGCTCCCATGGGTCATTTTGGAACGTGTAGCTTCCAAAACAAACAGCCTACTCCTAATTCCAATGTCATCATCTCAGTTGTTATTCCATAGATGGCCTGTAGCAGTGTTGGTGAATCTATGACACGGGTGCCAATGGTGGCACTTGGAGCCCTTTCTGTGGGCACCCAACATCGCAAAAAAATTGTGGGTTTTGAATCACAGTTTGGGCACTTGGTCTCTAAAAGATTCGCCATCACTGGCCTATAGGCTGCCTTGCAAGCTGAAATTCCCAACATGTGGTACAGATATGCTTTTCCTTGATTGGGAGATCACTTTGTGAGAAACATTGATTTCAGCTGTGGAAACTTCATCAAGGAGGAAACATTATCACTGCACATGTGTCTCAGACCAAATCTAGTTCATGGGCACTTACTTTTTTCTAAGGGGGAAAAAAGATGGGTTGAGACGTATGTTTGACTTCTTAATCCATGCTCTAAAATTAGACCGACCACAAATGCTTCCCTAATTTATAACATATGTGATTGTTCCAATTGGTGAGATACCTTGGTGGTCTCTAGGAAACAGTAGTAATTACTTGCAATCTGATTATTGTTAGTATTGATTCTCTTTATATTTTTGCTGGTTAGGTTTTTGCTCATTGTGAAAAACTGGTTGATTGGGATCAGTAATTCCTCCTACCTGATTAGCCTGCCAATAATAATATATTGTTTTATGTCACTTTAATATTATTTTTATTTTAAATATTATTTTTATTTTATTTTTATCTTGTTCTGTTGCTTTTTTATGGTTTTATTGTATGAATTGTTTAAATGCGTTAATTGTTGTAAACCACCCAGAGTGACCTCGCTGCCAGATGGGCGGTATAAAAATCCAATAAATAAATAAATAATAAATAATACTCAACACTAAGCATAATTCCATCCAACAACTGAGAGTGTGAATTTATGGTACTTTTGTTTCACTATTGGTTGTTATCTTGGCCTGATTCTAGTTTTTCAGAAAATTTCCATTTGGAATTAACAATCAAGTACCAGTAACTAAAACAAGCAATTTAAAAACATAGTAGTAATTGTGTGTATATGTTTGAGGACACTGAATTTGACCAGAGACAATAAATCACTTTGTATTCATAAGTTCTCTTTTGCTGAGTATCCAGAAGTTGAATCATGGTAACTGGACTTCTTGTGAGCTTGAAACATTTCAGTCTTCATCCAAGTAACTTCGACAGTCTGACAAAAGTTGATGCTGAGGCCTCAAATTATAGTTCACCTTGGTTTCACACCATCCTGGTCAGAATAGGCTCATTGGGTGGAGAGTATCCTCAATAATCTTTCCTTGAAGCTACTTGGATAAGTAGTGTCTGTGAAGATTCTCAGTCATCCAGGTGATGTTATCTAAGTTGAGTCATGGCAGCTGGACTTCTTTTCTTGAAAGATTGAAACATTTTGACCGACGAAGCTGCTTGGATGAGCAGTGAAACGCTTTGATCACTCAATAAAATAAGTCCAGTTGCCATGACTAAATTTCCAGATTGGATAAGTAGCGGAATACAGGGGTACCTTGTATAAAGGAGTTAATTAGTTCCAAATATAATTATGTTAAGCAACTTTTCCTTTTTACAAATTTCCCATAGGAATGTATTGAAAACAGAGTAATCCCTAATCGTGACCATTTTTATGTTCTATGGATTCACCCCATAGACAATTCTGTTAAGCAGATTTCCCCTATCTCCGGAATTTTTTATGTTGTACAGGTTTTATGTTATGCAAACCGTTTGTTATATGAGGGTCCACTGTATTTCAGTCTCACAAGAAATCCAGTAGCTATGACTAAACTTCCAGATAACTTTACCCAGATGACTGAGAATCTCCACAAACTTTTGCTGAGTAGTCTCCTGATAATCTTCTCGTGTTGATTAATTTAGAAAACTGCATGCTTTGCTGTATCTGATTGTTTTGCAATGAATTGTAACATGAGATAAATATAGCTTTAAAACATGGGAGGGGAAAACATGCCACCCTATCTTGTCAATTGCCACGCATTGTATATTTTCCCGTTGAGAACTTTTTAACAATTCCTCCATTTAAAATATCTTAAGGATATGGGGTCTCAGAACAAGTAATCAGAGTTTCTATTATTTTTTTATGGGTAAACTTGCTTTGATATAAGGGTGTTTTGATTTAGAAGCATGTTTCTGGAAAGGACAATGCTCGTAAACCAAGGTATGACTGTAAATGTTTTCTGGGCATAGGAATAAATATCAGTTGTGGCAAATTAGGTCTTTCTGTAGACATTTTGTGACTTGCTAAACTAAGTTGCAACTTATTTGAAACAATTGAACTGATGGAGGAGTTGATTAGATGAATTTTACTAATGTATGGGCCTATTGTAGTACAACTCTCTACACCGAGCAGTGGGTCTTTAACCAAAGTGTCAGCGCTGTATTTCCCAAATATTACTATCTTCATGCATTTCCAAAGATTAGTTAATTCATGTATATTGTAAGAGAAACATTTTATATAAGACATTTAAAACTTACCACGCTCAAGTCTTCAGGTGAACAACTTCTAGAGATCAAGGGGCTTATACGTATTGTTCATTTATGTATTTTTTTATTCTATTGTTATCTACTTGATGACCTTATCTACTCTCTTGTGACCTGCCCATTTCTATTTTAATGGCACTATCTGTTCTTTTATTTCAGTTGTTCTTGTGTTTTGTGAAATATCCTGGGTTTTTATTTTATCTGTATACCTAGCCTGATATTGAGCATCTGCCTTTGCATTGCTCTTCTAGTTTTTATGAGCTTTTCCATTATGAATTTTGTTAGAAACCAGAGTTGTTCTTTTTCTGACAAAACAAACAAAAACATTTGTTTATGCACTGCATTTATGTTGATTCTTGGAACTGAAAATAGACTGCATCATTAATACTGCATCCCTTTTTAATATCACCAGTAGACATGGGCACGACTCGGCGAAATCCTCGTTTCCGTTCGTCGTTTCCATTACCTAACGAGGAACGGTAACGACAATTACTCCGCTCCAGCTCGAACCCGACCCGATAAAGATAAATTGGGTCTGATTTGTCGTTGTCGTTCATGGCATCGCGGCGATCGCGCGATGCCAAGCAAGCAGCACAGAAAAAAAGTTTTAAAAATAAAAAAAAACCCGATTCCCGGCCATAAAAGCAGGCGAAAATATGCCTGCCTCAGTGAGGGCACCTACCAGAGAGGGGTGGTTTCTGGGGGGGGGGTCCCCGGCCTCCCCCCCCTCTCCTGTCCTGGGCTGCTGGTACCAGGCTGGGGGGGGGCATCCTAGTCGTCTCCATTTGCCATGCAGTGGAGGGGATCCAAAATGGCGACCACAATATTTATTTTTAAATCGTGGTCCAAAAACCCACCAAACCACCACAGAAACATTTGAAAATTAGGTATTTTAACTGCCGGAATTTTTATAGTAGCAGCAGTGGGTTTTTCTTGCAATAAAACATCTCAATTGATTTTTTTTATTTTTATTTTTATTTTTATTTTTTTACACCTGCGCATGCGCAATGATGGGCTGGCCATGGGATGGGACCATGCAAATTTTTGGACCCATTCCACCAATCGCATGGCCAGGTTTTGACTGAGATTTCTGGGTGTGCCAGAGAGGGCATTAAAAGCCCACTAACCCTAACCCTAACCCATACGCCAGTACGCTGTCCTTCTTAGTGGGTCAGAGGCACCCAGAGGTGCAGCCCACTAACCCACCCTAACCTTAACCGTAACCCTAAGCCTAGCCCTTACTCTAACTCCAACCCTAACCCAGATCCGTATGCAAGTACACTTTCCTTCTTAGTGGGTCCCAGGCACCCAGAGAGGTGCCTCCCACAGCCCACTATCCCCTACCCCTAACCCATTCCCTAACCTGTACGTCAGTACGGTAGTACGCTCCCCTTAGTGAGTCAAAGTGAGGCCCCCAGAGAGGTGCCTCGCAGAGCCCACTATCCCCTATCCCATTCCCTAACCTGTACGGCAGTACGCTAGTATGCTTCCCTTCTTACTGAGTCAGAGGCACCCAGAGAGGTGCCTCTGCCACCCCACCCTAACATAATGTAATGTATGGTACGCGGCGGCTCCGCGAAACGCTTCCCTTGCTTCCCTTCTTTGTGGGTCAGATGTCAGAGAGGCACCCAGATAGGTGCCTTCCAGAGCCCACTTACCCCAACCCCAAGACAAACGACAAACGGAAACGACCCAAAACGGACCCGTCCCGACAAACGACAACTCGAAACGTCATTTTTCCTGGTCGTGCCCATCTCTAATCACCAGAGTGTGTTTCAGCAGTTGTTTCTTGTTTTATTTCTACTTGTGCAAGATGTAATATACTTGTGTTGTCTACAGGCATGCTGTTGTTTGCAAAGCTATTCTGCGACTAGTTGTGCAAACAACTAAGTGACTGAATGTCATTGTTGGATACTTGCACATATTTTACACCTCTCTTAGCATGTAGTACTTGTGTATCATTTCCTAGTTCTCAGCTTCCAATATAATGTAAGTTTTACAACAGAACAAGTTCGATCTCATCCTCTGCGATGGAGCTCAGATGGTTCGAGTTCCCAGAATGCTTTCTGTCCAGGAACAGAGACAGAGACTTGAATTTCAGCAAGGTAGCTGCACCACGTCCCATCTCATTACCTGTGGCCTTATTAGAGATAGGTGGAAACTGAGGGGAATAGTCTGCTGGATCAACTCAGCTGTTTTGTTTTTTTTAAATACCATAATGACAGGTTATGCTCATTGAATTTAAAAGGTGTACTTTTAGAATTCTTTTATGCAACATTGAAAGAGTTTAGGCAGATTTCTAATAGTGTGCAGTTCTTAGTCTCTGAAAAATCCAATTGTTAGTCCCTGTTAAAGTATACCTGTTGAATCATTGGGGTGTACAGTGGACCCTCATACAACAAACGGTTTGTATAACATAAAGAATTCCGGAGATAGAGGAAATCTGCTTAACAGAATCGCCTCTGGGGCGAATCTGTACCATATAAAAATGGTCGCGATTACAGGTTACTCCATTTTCAATGCATTCCTATGGAAAATTTGTATAAAGGAAAAATTGCTTAACAGAATTTCATTTGGAACGAATTAACTCCTTTATACAAGGTACCACTGTATATCAGTTTTGATTTAATAAGTCCCACCAGCAAGTTTACACTGAAACACTTCTGGAAGTGAAGGATTGTCAGGGTACATATCTTTGTTCAGGGGACACCTGAGTGTACTTGCAGTGCTTTTCTACTCTTCAAGGAGGTTCTTTCTATGTCCAGGAAACACTTTCTGCTGCACACATCTAAAGCTCTAAATATTAAACGAGAAGAGGCTAGGCTAAACAAAAGGTGGAGAACAAAAGCCGCTTACCTTGCCCAAGTATGATTGCCGAAGAGTGTCTCCCACCAGAACAAGACTCCAGCTGGATCACCTGGAGGTTGCTTAATAGACTTTGGAGGGCAATAGGAAGATACAAGAATAGTCAAGTAAAATGGAGCTACTGGGATATAGGACAAATTTTCTGTAACTGGAAAAATTTAATCAATGAAGCACTTATGCCCCATCGTGTGCACAAAGGAGATCTAACACATGGCTACGATAACGCTATTGAAGTCGCCCAGGTCTAATTAAAAACAGTGTACAATTATCTTAAGCTTTTCATTGCTTTTTATTTCTATGTGTATTTCATAATGCAACTATTATTTAAAACCGTGAGGCACCAGGATACAAATAAAGAAAAGTCAGTTTGTTCAAAGTGGTTCTGTTACAGTTAGGAATAACCCTTGGACTTCATTAGACAGTATATAATTATCAACTACTAAATACACATGCTGACCCGATGTACTCTTAATTAACATATTTGAGTAATAAAGCATTATTTGACAATATGTTTGTTTAATATTTGAACAAGTGTTCTGTTTGCTCAGGTGATTGCCGAACATCCAGATGCCTCGGGCGATGAAATTGAAGAGCTGCTCGAATCACAGTGGAACATGCTTAGTGAAAAACAGAAAGCACGTTATAACACAAAATTTGCCATAGTGACCTCTCCCAAATCTGAAGAAGATACTGGTAAACGTAAAACTGTGCTAGTATATTCTAAGTTTTAATAGGCGTAGTGATGTTAAAAGCAAGCACATGGGAGGCTTGTAGAGAGAGCGGTTTGGGCTGTTCTCTACTTCTGATTTGTGTGTGTTGTGATAGCAATGAATGCAGTCTTTACAACAAAAGTTAATAATGTCTGCATTTCTTGGTCATTGTCCTGCAGAATTTCACTGTGTAAACCCAATGTTTAGATATTACTGGTTTCTCATTCCTTACTTGTCTAAAAGCAGCTGCCGTTAATATTGCTGTCCACATGGGGAGGATGGTAGAAATGGGAATCAAATTTAACATTTCAGTTCAAATAATCCTGCTAAACAAAATTATAGATCTTGAAATGGTAATATATTTTGTAATTCTGCTTTTTGAAAAGTCAAATGATTGATAAACACACATCAATAACACCTCTTTCCAAATTGGAAATTTCTGGGTAATCTTCTGGAGTAATGTAAGAGCCTGCAAGGAATTCCTTTGGCTAGGTTACTTGGTCGACTTGGTTGAAATTGAGTAGTAAGTCACAGCTAGAGAAGGCCACTGGAATCACTGATTCATTGGGCTGCTAGATTTCAGCCACAATATTTGTTGAGTTCTTTGTGAACTACTTTAAGGTAGAAGATATACCATCAGAAGAAGCATTTGAATTAGTTGATATACTGAAAGGAGGAATATTGGGAGGAGTATACAGGAGTACCTCGGTTGACGAAGTTAATCCGTTCTCCGGGACGTTTTGGGATCCGGAAACTTTGTAAACTAGAAGCACACAGGGTGCAATGTATTCTGGTTACTTTTTTTGCAATGTCTTGTGTAAATGGAGGTGTTGTGGGGGGAAATTGTAAATGGAGGCATTATATCCCGTGGATTTTCTTTCGTGAATCAAAAATTACGTAAATAGGCATTTGTCAACCGAGGTTTGTTTTCCTCAGTATTGTTAGTAATGATGACAATGACAACATGCGAATTATGTTGATTTTACTAGCTTCTTCCAGAAATTTTAAGCCATTTGGGTTGCTGCTTTGGGCAATTAGAGGAATGAGGGTGTGTTTGCCAGGTTTGTCAGTTTTGGAAAAATGTATAAAAGTGCAGTCAGTTTTGTTCTCTGTGTGTGAAATAACATCATGTGGGAATGTTAACAGCTTTGTTACAATGTAATAAAATATTTGGATGTCAGTTTTAAAACCAAGCCAAAAAAAAAGCAACAACACTACACAACCATTCTGTATCTCTCAAGGTTCATCACAGAAGAGTATGGGAGAAGCGAAGCGTAAAGTGTTTCAAGAATCACCTCAAAGAAGATCAACATTCAGAAGTAAATGAAATCTGTGCTGTGTACTATTGATTACTTTTAAGTATTCTTTAAGTGTGGCTTTTCTGTAACTGCTCCCAAAACATTATTTTTTCCTCTCTCAGATGTTGTTTTTGTTTGGCTTCCGAATTTTTATGGCTCATGAATTAAATAATTGAGTACTGTAGTACTGAATTTTATTCAACTTCATGATACCTTCATTTCTTCAAAATAATTAAAATGAATACTGCATAGATCATGTAGACAATCTATATGAGATTTTAAAAAATATTTTGGTACATTTTTAGCACTGTGTGCAAAAGAACTTCATTTTATGCTGGTGCATAATCTGTTGATTTTTGTTTTGGAAATATTGACATGTATAATAAATGCATGTGAGTATTTTCAGAAGAAAATGTTTCCTCTCTGAAAAAATACTGTCTGCAGTGTTTTAAATATTTTAGGTGATACTGGAGGACAGTTAGACATGCCTTAGGAAAACAAGACGCCTGTTATTGGATCACAAGATTCCAAAATATGAAATTGGAATTGCACAAGTGGCAGTTTATTCTTGAAGAACTTGAATGCTGCTCTTTGGCACCTTATTATATATGCAGTCTTGCCCCACAGACTGAAAAGAAGACACAAGATTGGCTAGGAGGAATTTTACTACTGGTTTTCTCTACGGACCCAAATTGCTAAGAGATTAGACTTTTGAAAGTAGAATTGTACACACTGAGTGTCTATAAGTTAGCTTCTGATTTCATGCCTTCACCATGGCATTTGATTACTTTAAATTTACCCATATCGCTCATATGTAAATAAAAGTTAAGACGTGTTTATCCATCTTCACAAGTCTTTATTTTCCTGACCTTTGACACACAAAAACATTTAGTGTTTTCTTTGTACAAAATAAATTGATAAGTAGTTTATCTGGGCTGCTAGATATGTGAAACATCAGAGAAATTATGTCACACGAATGCAGTATGATATGCTATACAGCTTAAGCTTTATTTTAAGAAACACTTTTAAATGAGACTAAATTCATTGCTAAATTGATTGACACAGGGCATTAGTGTTAAGTTGCAGAATAATGTGTTTTTATATGAAAGCTTATTCATGTTTATACTTGTGAAACTAGTTTAATTAATGGAAGGTATGAGCCCTGGGATAAAATGATGTAACTTGGATCAGTTCAAGGTAATTTCAAAGTAAGCTCGAGATCTTTTTCATGTAAGTTTCCCCCCCATCCCCTGCTCCAAGGTAACTTACATGGAAATAAAAGGAAACCAATAAAGAGGACAAGGAAACCTACAGAAGATTTTGATGTTCAGGAAGCACCTAGGAAAAAGCTCAGGATGGATAAAAAGAATTATCAGAAGGTAACTATGTTATTGGCTTCTTTGGGTACTTGATATCAGGAGTAGACTTCGTTATCTAGTTTTAGTTCATCAGAACTCCAATAACTCTATTCACCACATTAAATTAAACATTCTGAGGATACTTTTTCAAACACTGAGATTTCATATGAAGTGACTTAAAAGTTATTCCCTATATCTCTTTTCGTCTGTATTTCCCTCAACTGTGCTAAAGTAGAAGACATACTTTCAGAAAATTGACAAGGCAATAAATATAATAGCATTTATGAAACTTCATGTCTTTCTGGTAAAGAGTGTTCATCTAGTAATAAACACCTGTCACACTAGGGGCAGAAATTTCCTAAGTTAAATTCCCAGTACATAGAACCCTCAAAACCACTGGAGATTGGTTCTGGCCACCCCCACCCCCTGGGTACTGCAAACGGTGCTAGATAATATAGAATGGTAAAAAGAAAAAACCCAGAAAAAATATTTTCACACACATTACGATAACTGGCCACTAGAGGGTGGCAGAGCCCATGATATACCCCGTATATACTCGCGTATAAGTCGACCTGAGTATAAGCTGGGGCCCCTAATTTAAACCCCCAAAACTGGGAAAATTTATTGACTCAAGTATAAGCCTAGGGTGGCAAATGCAGCAGGGCCTGGCAACTCCTCCTTTGTGAGCTGGCTGTGTGTGTGTGATGTTTAAAATGACTTTTAGCCACCGAGGCATTTTAAACAATGTTTAAAATGACCTTTTAAAAAGTCATTTTAAACATGGGGGGTCAGGAGAAGTGGTGCACAATGTTTAAAATGCCTTTAGCCACTGACCCAAACTTGCCTCAGTGGCTAAAAGTATTGACCCGCATATAAGCCGAGGACCCCTTTTTTCAGCCCAAAATTAGGGCTGAAAAAACTAGGCTTATACTTGAGTATATACAGTATATTCTTCAACAAGCATTCATAGCACAGTCTAATAGCTGGTTCTGGTAATACATGTGTAAATAGTTGTTTGTGGATTCTTTTTATTATTTCCATATCATGGAAAAGTGAATCATTAGATACTCATCCGGTTGATAAGGTGGTCCTACCTATATTCTGTCATAGGAGAAAAACTTCAGCTGTGTAACCAATAATGAAAATGTACTATGCTGATAATTAATAAGTTTACTTGAACTAGCCATTTTTCGTTTTAATACGGTTTTGCATACTATAATAGATGCACAGCCAAGTATTTCAGCTGTAGTACAAACATCCTATATTTGCATATTAAAGCTCATACATAAATGTATGTGTCAGGCATACTGGTGTTTAAATCTCAGGTTATGTGCAAATATTGGTTTATTTACTCTTTGTTTTGTGTTGGTGAGGAGGGGTCAGGCCTTAAGTTCATAATTAATTTCATGATCATAAATAGGTCTCCCAATCTTTTATTTCCTGTTTAATATCACACCCATTCAGATAAACACAAATTAATAATTTATACCTGTAAAAATCCATATATTGCTTTGGTGTAAGCAAAAAAAAAAACACTTCCATTGTTTGACCAGTATAGGCATAAAACACATTTTAAAACAACCTATAAAAACCTTTAAACTGAGGGCCAGACGTATGCCTCTTTCAATGGCCTTTAGTGTTCTATCTCATTCGAAATGTTTTTAGTGTTCTATGATGTTCCATATCAGAATATGTTGTACCTTCAGGGCTTTTAATTGTGCCAAACTGGTGTAATTGTGTAGTCTGATCTTTTAGTTAACATTTGTAGTGCTTGGGTTGGTGATATCACTGCCTGGGATTGGTCTACAGCATTTTTTGACTTCCATCTGTTTTCTGTTTCTATACCAGCAACTAGTTTTCTTATAGTTTTGGTTAGTATTTCTGTTGAATACGGTATAGTTTCTGTTATTGTACATAGTGTTTCTTATTCAAGTCACTCAGAACTTGCAGAATTCTTAGTTTGCCTGATGCTACTTAAGTAATGCAGAAGCACAAGATTTGTGTCTAAATGTATAATCAGAATTTCGGTTCCAATCACTTGTGTGTCTTTTAAAAGACTTACTAAAAAAACCACAAGCCTGAATATTTTAAGGCTTGATCTAGGACAGTGATGGCGAACCTTTTAGAGACTGAGTGCCCAAAATGAAATTCAGAACCCACTAATTTCCCACAAAGTACCAATATAACAATTTAACCTGAATTCAGGTGGCTGTGAAAGGGCGATGACGGGTGCCCACAGAAAGAGCTCTGAGTGCCACCTTTGGCACCTGTGCCATAGGTTCGCCAACACTGGTCTAGCATATCTGAGGCTTGAATGCCAGAGTGTGAGATTCCCCTGTTCTTTTGGAGTTGGAAAAATAGGGTCACATCCATCAGTATTCTAAATCAGTGAGAGGGCAAGAAAGTGGCTATTGGTTATCATTCCCTCTTTCATATCAGCACGTTCTTTTTTCAGTAGCTGCAGCTGCTTTTTTTTAACACGCTACATTACTCCGTTTCTTTCAGCAGCCGATGATCTTCCTTGTCATCTTTTTTCTTTACCGTAGGAAAATGCATGGGCAATAAACTTGTAGTTCTTGAAGCCCCTTCCTTTGCTGCTCATGCAGAGTATTAATGGTTGGATGTTTCTTCTCCTCAGTGAACAGCCTGAGCAAGCAGAGGAGAACTAGATTGTCTTTGACCAAGTTTCTACCCTTGTGAAGCAGTTCAGACATCTTACGAATATTACAATAAATCTGTAAACTGAACTAAAAAAAAAAAACTTACTGAACACGTTGGGCTTTTTAATGGGATGCAGTTGGCTCTGCTGCTTGTTCAGAGCTTGAGGCTTCATTTCCTAGCACCATCCCAATATATGTAGAAGAGGCTAGAGGTAACTGAAAATGCTATATAGTCACTCCCCCGCCGCCATTCCGCAGTTCAGGTACTGCGGTCCCTCTACATCGCAGGATCGCAGTACCTGCACCTTGGAGCCGCGCGGGGGGCGATTGGGTCGCTCCGCGCTGCCCCCCGCGTTCCTCCGAGAAGCCTCGGAGCCACGTGGGGGGGCGATGGGGTCTCTCCACGCCACCCCCTGCGCTCCTCCGAGAAGCCTCGGAGCCACGTGGGTGGGGGGGGCGATGGGGTCTCTCCGCGCCACCCCCTGCGCTCCTCCGAGAAGCCTTGGACAGGTGTGCGATCCGCCCCCAGGACCCACCCCACCTGCTTCCGCATATCGCGGATTTTCATGCATCACGGGTGGGGTGGGTCCCTCACCCCCGCGATCAGCAGGGGGTGACTGTATTGAAAGAATGGAAGCACTAGTTTACTCTTGCCTTGCCTCCCTGAGAAAGAAGCTCCACATGCCAACATCCCTGCACCTTTCCCATCCACTTACTGAGGGAGAGAGGTATTTTCACAATTAATGCTCGAAAAGAACTCAGTCCCGACTCATATTGTCATTTTGATGTCCTCGGGCTTCTTTCTGGGATTCCATGAGGATGTGAGTAATCATTTAGTTGTTTCTGTTATGTCTCCGAGAGGGACAGTTGACATGAGGAACCTTCTCGCGATTAGTCACAAGGCAGAAATTGTTGCTTTTGGTTTCGGATTTTTATACCATGTGGTAAGGCATCTTAGTCAGCATTGTATGCTTTTAGTTGTTCCAGAGCTCTCAGTCATAGAGGTTAGATAATAGAATGCAAACAGTGTCCTCATTCCAGTGGTCTCCATAAAACCGCAATCATACTGGGACTGGATACAGACATTTAGCACTGAATGTATCCTTTGTAGAAACCTTAGGAGTCAAATATGCTGTTATTTTCTTTCTGGATGTAGTGCAGTTGTGACTTTGTTTTCACTTAAAACATTTTTGGATGGTTGTTTGTCTGGTCTTAAGTACGAAATCATACAAGACTAAAAATAATGTTTTAGAACAAGTGGGTTATGTTCAATACGATCTATACCAATTTGATGAAGTGTCTTTATTATCTTGGTGCAAACTCTAGTAATTAGGCCGGTAGAAACCGTACAGTCTTAAAATCTTACAAGATTTCCATTCTAGTTGGTTTTCTTTCCTAACTAGCATATTAAAGAAATGCAACACAATTTTGAATTACCACATAATCATCATGCTTATGCCACTAGCACCATCTGCATTTTAAAGCCATCCTTGTAAAGCTTAGTAAAAAAATGGATATATGGCTTTAAAATAAGTGATTAATCAAATGGATAGCATCTTGGTTTCACTGGGAGGATTTATGTGTATGAAATTGTCCTTGAGCTGTAGAGTTGTCTCCTTCCTACCCCACCCCCACACAACTTCATTTCTTAAATTTGCTTGAAATTTATGTTTAAACATTCATTAGAAACAAACACTCTTGTCTAGTAAGAGAAGACCTTCAATAATTTCCACATTTTATTCAAATAAGGAGGGCTTTTTATTTTATTTTTTCATTTTCCTTTTTTTATTTTGTAACAGAGGGAAACAAGCAATGACAAAACAGCAAAAACAAACTCTGCCAAAGTCACAGAAACCTCTTCACAAAAGAACCAGTCAGGTAATGTGGTTAGAATAAGTTTTGATGTATCATTTTGAATTAAGCATTTATAAATTCCATATGTTGACAAAAGGTAGGTTTTTAAATTAAATTCTGTGGTAATGTTTCAATACCAGTATGAGTTGGATTTTTTCCTGTGTTGCCATTTTGGTTATTACCTCCTTGTATTTCTGATTCAAAAGCAGCAGATGATTAAACAGATTTAATAACAAATGCTGAAAGAGAACAAAACAGTCCTAAAAAGTACAAAATGGTACTTATATTACCACATTGTAAAAAATTAAGAGAGAAATTCTAGACAACTAGGAATAGACCATAAAAAACACAGAGTTCCCAACATCTGAGATGCCTTAAATAGTTGATTTTGAAGCCTTACCATAGCCAGAAGTTTTCTTAAGCTGCAGTAAGTATCATATAATTTAGTGATGTAGCCTCGACTGTAGAAAGCAGCACAATGTTCTATCCAAATCCAGGTACATTTTTATGAAACAAGACTCTCTGCTTTGGACCCAGCTGCTACAGCTGCATAAGCAGAAGATATCTTGATTATGCAAGTTGATATCTCACATTACGCATTCTTACCCAGCCTTGCTGTATGAATTGTGCTGGAAGATTTCCTGGCCTTCATCAACTGCGTTCAGGAAGTTTGAATGTAGTAATTAGAATGCAAACCATTAAGAAGAGCCATGCTGGATCAGGCCAACGGCCCATCTAGTCCAGCTTCCTGTATCTCACAGTGGCCCCACCAGATGCATTTTGGGAACGCATGAGACTAGACATCTGTCTCCTGATAGCACTCCCCCGCATCTGGCCCTTGAAGTACCCTGGTTTTAAGCCTGGAGATTACACATCTCCCTCATGGTTTGTAACCTGTGATGGACTTTTCCTCCACAAATCGGTCCAATCCCCTTTTGAAGGCATCCAGGCCAGATGCCATCACCACCTCCTGTGGCAGGGAGTTCCACAGACTAACAACGCGCTGGGTGAAAAAATATTTTCTTTTGTCTGTTCTAACTCTCCCAGCCCACAATTTGAGTGTATGTCCCCTAGTTCTGGTATTTTGTGAGAGGGAGAAGAGCTTCCCTCTATCGACTTGACTCATGCCCTGCATTATTTTGTACGTCTCAGTCATATCCCCCCCTCAGGTGCCTTTTTTCCAGACTAAAGAGCCCCAAATGTTTTAGCCTTTCCAAATAAGGGAGGTGCCGCAGCCCAGTAATCCTTTTAGTTGCTCTCTTTTGCACCTTTTCCAGTTCCACTATGTCTTTCTTGAGATGCGGTGACCAGAATTGTACACAGTACTCCAGGTGTTTTGTGTAATGGCATTATAATGTTGGCTGTTTTATTTTCCATCCCATTTTTGATCATCCCTAGCATGGAATTGGCCTTCTCTTACCAATATTTTGTGTTTTCACTGACTTCATCAAATAGAGTGCCTCAGTAGAAATAAGTTAGAAAATAGTTACAGAATCATTTTTAATGACTATTCCTAGAAATAGATGTGGGGAATGATCCCATGACAGTTTTGGCATGGATGCATTTGCATGACATGGTCCTGGGTGTGTCTACTCCAGGCATGTTCAAACTTTAGCCCTCCAGATGTTTTGGACCGCAACTCCCACAGTCCTTTGCCATTGGAAACACAGGCCTGGAATTCTGGGAGTCGTGGTCCAAAACATCAGGAGGGCCGAAGTTTGGACATGCCTGGTCTACTCAGAAGTAATTAGCAGTGATTGCAGCTTGAGCTTCCTAAGAACCCTTATCCCCGATCTGTTTTCTTTAAAACGCAAAAACAAAACTATGACTGACCCAAATTTTATTGTGAAATACGGTAGGTGTAAGGGTAGCAATTTTCACAATTTTCTTGTTTTCCATTGCCCATCTAGGGGTATGGATTTTGTATGAGACAGATAGTCATCACAATTACTTGTACTGATTATGCAGTTTCAGGTTTGTGTCCTGCAAACCATGTAGGATTCTCACCCCTGTGTCTTGAAGAAATGAGGTAGAATTTAAGAGATCCACACCAAAAATTACGAAGATCTTTTATATTTTACATCAAGCTCCCAAGTGTGGAGTAGAAATATAGTGCATTTATAAATAATTGGGAAGTAGTTCATGTCAGATTTAGGCAAATTATTCCTACCCATGGGAGGGAATGTTTTCTACTGACTTCAAGGAAGTGCATTAGAATTCCAAGTTCATATTATAAACAGATTATTTTACCACAATGACAGGTCTATCAGATGCATGTAAACCACTGAAGAAGCGAAAACGGGCTTCAGCAGGAGAATCTTCACATCTTGCTTATAGCAAAAGTTCATCTCCTTCAGCTTCCTTAACTGAGAATGAGGTAAAATTATGAATGAAACATGGGGCTCACATATGCCACTGCAACATAAATGTAGATTTTTTTTCTTTTTTTAAAAACACAGTTAATCAAAGATGGAAGACATAGCTAGGTATATGCGTGCATTCCTTCCTTCCCATTTACTTTTCTGCTCTGTATTTTATGCTCCCTGTAGAGGCTGGAAGTCTGAGAGAGGAGGACAGGATAAATGAGCCTACCATGCAGTGAAAGGGTGAACAAAGCTACTGTTTTAGTTCTCTGAATTTTGGGATTTGGTTTCTTAGGTATTGTTCCATGAAATTCAGAAAGTTTGGCGAAAGTAGCTTATTGATGCAAAAAAGGGCAGATTAAATAGAATCTCACAAAACAACATCAGGCAGTGATTTTTTTTAAAGAATTTGTTACATTTTAGGTTGTGAATTTTTCATTTTTGAAAGGGACAGCACAATCAAAATTCAAAGCGTTTAGGGCCTAGAGCTCAATTTTACACATGTGAAGAAAGTACCAATGTGTCAGCTTTTTTGTGTATTTTCTCAAGAGTTAGATCCAGTGCCAACAGCTTCCTGACCTAGAAACCAGTTTTACTTTTGTGTGAGGTGGGAGAACTTTCCAGTCTGCAAACCACAACTCCTGTTTCACACAAAACTATGGTATAAGTTATACAAAAATGCTCAGGAACAAGTGCTCGTACCATATATGTCAAATCTGCTAAAATAATCTATACCTACCGCACATTTTTATGGTGCCTTTTTTTATTTCTTCGGTTCAATGTAGGTTTTTTAAAATGCGTGTAAGGTAAAATGATTAACCAAAGAGCATTTTTCTTAATCCAAGTCAACAATACTTGGAATTATATGGATGTCCACAAAGATTAGCTGTGTTGCCGTAAAAGCAGCACAAACGAATCTTGTGGCACCCTGAAAACTATAAGGTTTTATATGGCATAAGTTTTGCGGACAATGAGATCTGGTGCCAAATTATTCTTTAAAGTATCATGTGTTGTATTTCTATACAATTCAAACAGTACTGTGGCAAAAATCAGGTAACATTTGTGGTTTTTTAATTACAAAGTGTAAGCATCAACAGCATGACATGTCTCCCGCATTTATATCTATCGGCTTGTTTTGTTTTCTTTTTACTTTACCTGAGCTATGGAATCAAGGAAGGTTTCTTACATGACACCAGCATCATTCTGGTAGGCACTCAAGGTATTCCGTGCAGGCTCTGTTCAAATTCCTTTATGCAGGGCATCTCTTAAATAGCCTTCAAAAGCACTTTCCCTGGCTGCCCTTCCACTGACATGCAGGGTCCCGTAGGAAGGTGTATTTTTAGTTAGACCTGAGCTTCATCTATGGAGAAGACATTTGTCATTCTAAGAATAGGTCCTGCAGTTATGAATGTGTCCAAATCTTTCTAAGCCTTTGGAAGAGGAGAGCCATAATGGTAAATGTCCACAGCACTAATAAAATGTACCTGAGGACAAAGGATTTTGGAATATCTGACTCTTTGTGCCATTCCGGCTGGCTAGTAGGGAGGGAAGGGTGATGGAAACATCTTCAGCTCTAAGATTTATTTTGTTATCTAAGCTAATATATTAAGTTAACCATTATTGTAGTTTATGAAACCTCTGGAAAGTTTCCATCCCAGTACTAAAACAAACTGCATTTGTGGTTAAAAATGCTGTATTGCTGCCAAAACTCTGCACGTGGCCTGGGGTTCAATTCTAGGTAGCAGGCTAAAGGTTCAATCAGCCTTCCATCCTTATGCGTTCAGTAAATTGAGTGTCCAGCTTACTGGTGTGGGCAACGTGCACCCTGCTTAATCCAGCTGTCAAGAGCTATTGGCTGGTATAGAAGCAGTACTCTTGTTATCTTTGCTTACTAGAATGCATTCACATTGTTATTATTTGAAAGTAGAGTTCCCTCTATGGATATTTGCAGGGCAGACATTGTGAAGATGCCTTCATGTTTTGTGATACATCATTGGCTGGCTCTTTGTTCACCTACTTGAGGGGCCTTTGGACGCAAGGTCTTTTGGCAGACCTTGGAGTAATGGACTCTGAACAGTATATGGAGCCTTGTGGTGCTGTGGTTAAATAATCAGGATTATTCAGGACCTGAATTTATTGTGACGTGTTCAGGTAGCTAGTTCAAGGTTCATTCAGTCTTATATCCTTCTGAGTTGTTAAATTGAGTACCCAGATTACTGGGGACAAGGACAATGTATAATTACCAGTAAATTATAAACCACCGAGGGAGTGCTTTTAAGATCTATGGAGTGGTATGTAAGCAGCACAATTGATTAGCGCTAGACCTGCATGGAGATTAACTAGCTTTATTGTGTCCTATGCCAAGTAATGTACTGTATGTCATTTTCCAGAACAGTGTTTGCTCTATATAAGGGAAGAACAACCTTCCCCACCAAATTGAGTAGCAGGAGCATGAACTGATGATTGGCTAAATGGTATAGTAAAGAGCTCTCTCTTTTTTGCAGGTTACTGCCTGCATTGTAGTTTTTCTGTCTTCCTTTGAGGAGGGGTTTTCTCCCATCTTATCTCCTTGCCCCACAATGTATTTACATTTTTTCAGTGTTTCTATTTCTATACCTTGGAGATGAGACTATTATCTCTTGAGTTATTCCTTCCCACTAGAGGGCACACAGAGTCCACAATATTAGACTAAACATTTCTGCCCATGGGAATGAATCAGAGGGGCAGCCCATGCTGAACAATTTGCCTTTCCACTGTAGAGAATGAACATATTTTAAAGTAAGTACAAGAATACCATGTGGAAGGTGATACAATGTTGCATGGATGTCACGGAGTATTGCCATAGCCCCTCCAAAATGAAGCATTTTAGTTCTTCTGGAAGAAGTACACCTAGCACACCTAAGTCCTGAGCTGACAAGCAGCTGGCTGAACAGTGGAATTCTGCAGAATCCTGGGGAGTATTTGGATTCCACAGAATCACACTTAATCTCAGAAGGAGTCACCAAGGTTAGGAATGGTTGGTGCATCTCTATTCAGCAATCACTGATGAGATGTGTGTGTGTGTGTGTGTGTGTGTGTGTGTGTGTGTGTGTGTGTGTGTGTGTGTGTGTGTGTGTGTGTGTGTGTGTGTGTGTGTGTGTGTGTGTTTGTTTTGGAGGGGAGTGAGAGAAAGAAAGATTAAGAGGGAATTGGCAACTTGGTTTTCTTGATATTGTTTCTCCACCACTCAGTTCCAGGATGATTGTGAAGCTCTGTAAATAATAAAGGGGATGGTCCTTTTTTGGTGCTTGTCATTGAAGAGATCATTGTTTTCAGTTGTAGTTTTCCATTGCCCAGACTAAGTACTCTTTTGCAAAATGTCAGGCTTCTTTCTCCTATCACCATTCAAATGTGTCCTGTTTAGCTACTAGCAGATAAAGAAGAGCTGCCTTCTAACCCATGAGATAATGATTCTGAAGAACTGTTTGTTTCTTATTCTTTTGTTTATCAGGTTGGCGTTTACCAAAAAAAAGTACTCGGCTCTTCTGAGCATGTTTTCGTGTCAGGATTTCAAAAGTTATATGACTTTGACAAGCTAGCTTGATATAGTTTGCAGGCAAGTTCCAGGTTAGTTAGATACTAGATGTCTCAACAACTTGTGCAGAGAAAGATGGCATCAACATTGGCTGTTAGTAAAGCATGTCACATCTCAGCATATTAGAATATACTTCATTTCATTTCATAAACCTTTAATGACATTTAAAGGAGGATACAAATACAAATAAATAAAAACAGACAGAACCAACACCACATTTAAAATATGTCCCACCTTGGAAACTTCAGTGTAATTCACAAGGGATAACTTTTTAAAACAGCGTCAAGGTAATCAGCCACCCGGGCGGTGACTGATTCAGAAGTGTCCTCAAGAAGGAAGCCTACATGTCTTTCAGGGGGGCCAGGGAGCTCAAGTAATATTTGGCCGAGAAAATTTTTACGTAGCTTACTATAAGCCGGGCAGTGGCACAGGATGTGGGCAACCGTATTGGGTTCTATATGACAACATTTACAGATCCTATATGAAAGGGGTAGGCTTTGGTATCTTCCAAACAGGACTGATGACGGAAAGATGTTAAATCTTGCTAGCATGAATGCACGCCTCTTGATAGGGTTTACTAATTTGTAGAAGTAACATAAATCGTGACCACATACAGGGGATAAATTGAAGTAGCATGGGGACCAAACACAGTTTAAGGTGGAATTAAGTGATTGTGTTTCTACTTCCCATAATCTCGACTTTATGATTGAGTGAGCTCTGTTAAAGTCAATGTCAGCAAAGGAATCTAAGGAGAAACCTATATTTTGGAGTTTGGTAACAAGAAAGGTATCCCAAGAGGGGGTAAAATGGTCTTTCAGGAGATTGGACAATAAGGAGTCAGAACGAGAATTGTAATGGAGGTTTAGCCAGTATTTAAAGGCTAAAACCCATGCTGTAGTCGAGGGTAAGTGTATGCCCAGCTCTAGGGCCATGGTAGATGGTAATCGTATTTGGAACACCGAGAATACGCCTCAGAAAGGAGGCCATCACCAGATCTACTTTTTCAGTGACAACCTTGATCCAGATTGGGACTCCATAGAGAAATTGGCTTATGGTCTTTAGGGCTTGCGAGGATATACTGATTGCCCCTATTGTAATAAAAGTGGGCAACTGCATTTAAATGAGATGTTGTTGATTATATAGCCAATTTTCTTATTATAAAAGTTCAGAGTGAACCCTGCTGTTGGGAAAGGATCCAAATGGGAGACATAACTTTAAATACAGAACGATGACAAGAATAACGGCAACAAAAATGGTGGTCTGTAATCCTGATGCAAGCTTTGTTTGTAGATACAGGCTTTCTTCGCTGATTTTCAGTGAACATGACTTTGTTGCATTGTGTATAAGTGGCAAGCACCATGAAAATCACCTTTAATCAGTGGTAAAGATGACAGTCACTGCCATTATGCATTGAGAGATGCAAAATAGACTTTCACCTAATATGTGGGTCTTGTCATGTATGTCAGAAAGGCATCTTAAGTAGCAAAAGGTAGAAATGTGTTGTGAAGTTTTCATAGTTTTGGAAACCTCTAAATCTTTGCTGATCTGTGAGGTGCATTTCTTAGATGTGAAAATGTATGAATGGTGTGGTACAGGTTTCACATTTAAACATCTGTCACTATATCTATCTGAAAGAACTGGTAAGAAGGTGCCTGGAACATTGTGAATGGGTTACATTTTAGTATGTTACACTTTCTCTCCTTGGATCTTAGAGAAGAAAGTTTCCATTGCAGAAATTGTCTTGTAATTACCTGCTTTGTGTTGTAGTTATACTAAGTACAATGCCCTTAATGGTTTAGGACCTTGTTACCTATTGGAGCATCTCCTACAGAAATGCTGCATATTTCACTCAACCTTCCTTGACCTTGCTGCTGTGGGTGGCCACAATGAGGGAGGCAAGGAAACCTTTAACTTGATTTTACCTTTCTTGGGCATTTCGTTTGAAAGGGGGTCTGGTTCCAAAACGAAACGCAGCAGAACACCCGCCATTTGGTACCAGGATCCACCTTCCAGAACTAAATCAACCAGTCTCTTACCTTGTTTTGGGTAGCATGGGGCTAAACTCCAACCAGGAAGCAGCCTTGGATGTGCCATCTTTCACTTTCCCTGGTGCTGGCCAATCATGAGCTATGCAGGGACATGCATCATCCCGCCTCCCTGTCTGATTGGCCAGCACCAGGGACAATGAAAGATGGGGCGTCAGAGGCTTCTTCCTGGTTGGAGTTTAGCCCCGCGCTACCCAAAACAAGGTAACAGACTGGTTGATTTCATTCTGGAAGGTGGATCCCAGTATCGAATGCCAGCTGTTCTGCCGTGTTTCATTTCAGAACCAGACCCCTTCCGAAATGAAATGCCCCTGTCTAGTCCCCACAATTTGGAATGGCCCTCCATAAGAGATCTGGCAGGCAGGCCTCCTCCCCCAAGAGCTTTAAAAAGCAATTTAAAATTTTATTATTTGGGGAAACCTTTTAGTATATGCTTCGCCCTTTGACTTAGTGCCCCCTGAAAGCTGCTACCATCATTTGGTTTCATTGATTTGGCTTTATTTGCTTTGTTTGGAGTTTGTTGAAATAGTGGCTTGGGGCTAGGGTTCATATTGTACTGTATTGTAATGGCCATACAGAGTAGTATTCCCACTGAGGAGGATGATCATGTCAAAAACAACCACTGGTTCTTTGTGGCATCTGTGAATGCACACATGAGGGTCTTATGTGCTTGCGCAGAAGATATTTGGTGATAGCAAGCTCCAAAAAAGGCAAGAACCTCTTCCTCCCACTGTGCATGATCTCTGTTTCCCACCTTCTGCCTCGGTTCCTTTTTGCCATGGAGATAGGTCGCATTTTTCAGAGTTCCTGCACAGCAGAAGGATTTTCATTTTAGTAGACGTTTATTTCTATCTTTTATTTTTATTTCTAGCTTATTATTTTACCTTATTATTACTTCTACATTTCTATTGTCTCCGCTCCTCCTCCCCGCAGTAGCTGCGTGAAATTGTCGTTTTCTTTTACCCCCTCTCCTTCCCTATCTGCCATTTTATGGCCTCCAGCGAACTTTTCAAAAGGTGTGCTGCTTGCACCAACAAAGTTCCTATTTCGGACAGACATAGCCTTTGCTTGTACTGCCTGGGAGAAGAGCACCAACCTTCCCAGTGCATTGATTGCAAGAGGCTCACCAAGCCCATGGTTAAACAGTGCTTAGGCAGACTTCAGGCATATCTCTGAGAGAAGCCTTTCGCCAGATGGAACCTCAAACTCAAGTCAAGGCTTCTGCCTCTTCAGCTTCACCTTCCCTGATGATTCTCCCAAAATCTAAGGGTATCAAAACCCAAAAATCATCTTCTTCGTCGCTGGAGAAAAAGAAGAAATCGGCTCTATCGACACCGAAATCCGACACCAGGTATGTGGCTGCTTCGACTCCAACCGCTCAAGACGATCTTCCATGTAAGCAGCTCCAGGCGCTGTCTTTGAGATCCAGCCATTCTAGCTGGGGAGATCATTCATTAGTGGACATAACCGTTGTCTAAGCGCCCATTCCAAGCCCTAGCCAATCGCTGGTCTCACATATGTCTCATGAGCAGACACAACAGGCCTCGAGGCTTCGATACCTATCAAACACTGACATTAGGCATCAGACCCACACTCTGCGCCGGTGAAGTGAGTTTGATTTCCAGGGTTTTGACACCATACATCGCCTTTGATAGCATGCACTCGCTCTCATCACCAAGAATATTCTTATTTTATTTATTTATTTATTTATTTATTTATTTATTTATTTATTTATTTATTTATTTTACTGCTTATATACTTCCGGGGGAACTTTGGGCGGTTTACAACAAAATAAAAATAAAAGCAATAACAAAACAATAAATAAATAAAACATCACAATATCTTCACAGTAAAGGGTCTGTACAGCCTCAACTGCAGAGGTGGGAAAGGAGAGATAGAGCTGCGTGTCATCAGCGTACTGATGGCAGCAGACTCCAAATCTAATGACCTCTGCCAGCGGCCTCATATAGATGTTAAACAGCATGGGGAAGAGAGCCGACCCCTGTGGAACCCCACAAGGGAGCATCCAAGGGACAGACAGCTCCCTCCCCCAAGCTGCACAAGCTGGGGACGGTCCTCCAGGAAGGATCGGAGCCAACTGAGCACAGTGCCCCCGATACCTCTCACGGAGAGCCGGTCCAGCAGGATACTGTGGTCGACGGTATCAAAGGTCGCTGACAAATCCAAAAGGACCAACAGGGTGGAGCAACCCTGTCGGCCCCCCGGAGGAGGTCATCTTGCAGAGCAACCAAGACTGTCTCAGTCCCCCGACACGGCCTGAACCCGGACTGGAATGGGTCAAGGACTTGTTCTTCCTCCAGGAATGACTGGAACCGGACGGCGGCCACCTTCTCGATTACCTTGCCCAAGAAGGGAACATTGGCAATCAGACGGTAATCTGCCAATTCATCTGACACCAGGCCAGGTTTCAGCACAAGGGGATCTCGAGGAGAGGCTAGAGCAACCGGAATATAGACCGGTACGGATGGCCTCAATCTAATCAATGTTACCAGGGCATAGATTACTGGGGTGAAGCTATTCCTATCCAAGAATGGTTGAAGCTATTGGACCAATTGAAGGTGACTTCAGGCACATCTGAACTTCCAATGGCAATGATTAAAGAGTATTCCCCAAAAGTGTACCTGCTTCTTCAGGGGGAGTGCAGTTCCATCCAGAACAGCTATCCTGCCTAACTCCTGGACCTGGAAACTACCAAACCACAGAGCCTCTGTCTTGTCAGGATTCAGCTTTGGTTTATTGCCTCTCATTCAGCCCAGTATACTCCAGATACTAATTGGAGCGGGCTGATCATCTATTGTCCTTCATTACTGTAAGCCACCTTGGGTCCTTTCCAAGGAGAAAGGTGGGTTAAAATTATTAAAAATAAAATTGATAAATCTTAAGTTCCCCAGTGCAACTCTTCGGAACGAATTACAAAGATAGTAGTGCTTTGCCTCTCATTCTCATTCCAAGAGGGTTCCATGATCAGTGGCATCAGAAGCTTCCAAGAGGTCTAGGAGAATTAACAGGGATGCACTCCCTTCTTTACCCTGGAACAAGCCATCAACCAGGGCAATTAAGATGATTGTAGTCTCAAATCCTGGCCTGAAGCCAGACTGTAATGGGTCTGTATAACCAGTATCTTCCAGCTAGAGATGGGCACAAAAAGAAAAATGCTGTTTCATCATTTTGTTAGGTAATGACCTAATGAAATGGTGGGGCGTGTTTAGTCTCTTCACAAAATGCCATTCTTTCCCTCTAGAATGAAATGATTCGTCCTAGAGGAATCAATGGCAGGGGAGCTCAAGCTCTTCCCTGAAAGCCTCTGAAATTTGGAAAGGCTTGGGGATCAGGGAGCTGAGTTATGAAGCTCCAAAGTGGGTGTCCCTAGGGGAAAAAAAATCTAATTGGAATCGGAACTTAGGAAGCAGAAATATATTTTCTTTGGGAACCCCCTTCGGAGCTCCATAACATAGCCCCCCGAACCTGAAACCTTAACAAATTTCAGGGGTTTACAGAGAAAAGCCCAAACTTGAACCCCAACAAATTTGGTGCTGAAACATGCTTGCAAATTACTATTATGGAGTAAAATATGTATGCCAAAATAGTAATTATTGCAAGCATATGTTTGGCACCAAAATCACTGGAGTTAATAGGAGTTAAGCTGGTGGTTAAATTAACTCCTAAATTGCTGGTGTGTGCGCCACATACACCCTCAATTAATACCTGGACTCCCTTTGAAGCTTTATAACTCAGCTCCCTGACCCCCTCCAGACCTTTCCAAATTTCAGGGGGTTACCTAGAAGCGCTTGAGGACGGTACCCCTGCCCCTTTGGTGCCAAAACATGCCTAGGATTAGTATTTTTGAAAATACTGGTCCTTCGAAAATACTGATCCTAGCCATGTTTTGGCACCAGAGTGGTAGGGGACCCTCTCTCAAGCGATTCTAGGTAACCCCCTACAATTTGGAAAGGTTTAGGGGTCAGGGAGCTGAGTTATGAAGCTTCAAAGGGGGTGCCCCTAGGAATCTTTCTAATTGGAATCAGAACTTTGGAAGCCAAGCCCACAGGCGAGCCATGCGGCTTGGCTTCCGATTCCAACAGAACGTTCTTTTCCTAGGGGCACCACCTTTGGATCTTCATAACTCAGCTTCCTAACCCCCAAGCCTTTCCACATTTCAGGGGCTTACAGGGAAGATTCCAAACTTGAATCCCAGCCATTTTGGTGCCAAAACGTGCTTGCAATAATGACTGTTTTGGCATACATACAGTATTTTTAATGTACTCCAAAAATAGTAATTTGCAAGCATGTTTTGGCACCAAAAATAATTGGGGTTCAAGTTTAGATTTCCCTTGCCATTTTGGTCCTTTAGAACCCACGGGAGTGTAGCATTTCATTTTGTTTCGTTTTGTTTCGTGATGAAACTACTTTAAAAAAATTGTTACAAATGAAACAAAACTACTACCAAAACGAAATGCTATTTTTGAATTTCATGCCCATCTCTACTTCTGAGAATGTCTGGAGCTGCTGAGCCATTTAAAATGCATTTAATACATTCATGTATTATCTTCATTCTGTCCTAGTGGTGTGACTGAATCATACACACCGAGTTCAGATATCTCTTCAGTAACCAGTTTTGAAGGTGGTCTTGGACACACCAATATTCTCTAAACCCTTTCTGAATCTGCTTTATTTAGATAACACAACACTAACCTACCTTGCACAGTTATAAGGATTACAGAAATAGTGATTAGGACGACATGCCTTGGAAATTTAAATTATGGCCTTCTCAAATGCCTTTGTTCATTGTCATAAGCCAGCGTGAGCAGCCTGCTTTCATGAACGTTCAGACTTCAGAGCGTAGTTGTAGTTGCTAAGTGGCTGGATGGCAGTTCTTTCACTAATTGCTAACTGTCCTTAACATTCTCTCCAACCCCACTCAGATCCCTGTACACAACTTTGAAATGACAGCATGATTCAAGGGGGAAGTGTTGGTAGGAGAAAGGTTAGCATTCATTTTATCGGCCAAGGATGTTTAGTTGTGGATTTCCTGCTTTGTCAAGAGGTCCAATTTGAGTATCCTTTGGGTCACTTCTAGCTCTATAGTCGTGTAATTCCAGGTATCCCCAAGTCCCCTAGTTCAGTAGGCCATGGTTAGCAACTAAAAGGGTTATCATCATGAAACTATTTGAGTGAAACTGTCCCTGACTGGGACAACTTGGGCCTCAGTTCTTATACATGCTTGGTGTAATTATTATTTCAACAACCCTTGCAAAAATAGAAGACAGATTTGAACTACCAGCTTGTAGCTGAAGTTGCTGCTAATTTGATAGTATTAATAGTGGAAAATTAAATTGTCATTACCACATCTGTTATATGTTGGCAAATGAAATGGAAAAGAGACTGCATAGACTCATAACGAAAACAGAGCCTGCAGGTCTAAGGCAAGCAACTTAAAAATGCACATTGCTTTGGAGCTATGTCTTTTGTAGGCACCAACTCTTTTCAGACTTAAGCCAAAGGTGTAGCTTTTGTTAGATATGGGGACGAATCAAAAAAATTGTGATTCACATTAATTCATGATTTGTCGAGGTCAATGAATCACCAAAAACAAATTTTCCCTGACAAATAGATGAATGGATTTTTAAAATTTGTTTTTGAATTTAAAACCCTATAAAATGGCCTCCAAGAAATCTTGCAAGAAAGCTTCCCATGACTCCTCTCTACAAGCCCTACAAGTTTGGTTCCCAGATCTCTTAGTTCTCCTTTGTGGCCTTCGGGAAGCCACACAGATGGGTTTCCCAAGCGCCCCTGCGCTAGAAGTCGGACTTCCCTAGCAATAGGAAAGTTTGTTAGTCTCCTCCCCCTTGATACCGCGCATGTGTGGTAGTCTTCCCGCCCAAACGCCTCAGTTCCTCTTTACTGCCAACAGTTAGAGGTCGCGTTTTCGCTAGTCTTCGTGATTTCTCTGTTTTTTGTCTTCACATTCGCCGAGTTGAATCTTCTTGTGTCCTTCTTGCCTCCGTTCAAGAAGTGTGTCTCCTTCAGTGTCTTTATTGTCTTTATTGTCTCGGGGAATCTCACAGCTCTGAGGCCTGTTCAATCTGTAAAGCTTTCAGCGCCAAGAGACACCAAATATGAAGGAGGGCCTCCCATGCCTCTCCTCTACAATACCTCCGAGTTTGGTGATGATTGGTTTTTTCAGACATCTGAATTATACACCCAAGGGAAAGTGCCCTTTAGCTATTGGATTTGGGAAACCCAAACTTCCCCAGTCTTTGAGGTGTAGAGAACTGTCAGGGGAAGCTGCAAATATAGTGTCTCTAAGTGCCTTTTGGGCCTTTTATAGCACAATGAACTGACGTTACTAAAAATTCATCAATTCATATTGGGATTATCAATTATTATGAGTATGAATTGATGAATTAGTGATTTTTGAATAATCTTTGCAATTCATTTTTAATTCATGCCCATCTCTATCTCCTATATATTATTAATTTAAGAAAATGAATTCAGCTTAAATTATGTTATCCTCTGTTTCTGCTACACTCCTCGTATATACAGTATTAGATCTCTCAAGTAAACATAACTCGGGCATAGAAAGCTTGCTATTTATCTGCGTGTTGGACCTGCTGTTCAAAAGAGAATATGTGTTATACCGAGTCACTTCCATGTTGCATTTGATTGCATTTACTGCAGCACAGTTTCACAAACATACCACATAACTAGCTTCATATTTCTTCTTGCAATAGAATACTTCATAGGTCTCCCAAACTGAACAAATGGATCATTTTCTCCTTTGATAACAGAGTCTCTCTACACCTTTTCTGCCTTGAGAGAAGGGTAGGAATTCTAAGCATCTTAAAGTAATAGTTTCCTGTTACTGGAGATACTCTTGAGCGTTATATACATGTTTCTGTGTTCAGGATGGTAGTTTTGTTTTAAAAATCGAATGGAGGGATTTGCTTTTCAAACTTCCTTTTCTTAAGTGTTTGAATTATAATAAAGATTTAGCAATTCATGTTTGAAGTGTCTTCAGAAATGCATCTCCACTTCAAAGCTACTCACAAATGTGATTGTTTTCCAACATTCTTCATGTTTACAAGACATTTATGCCAACTACATTTTAGCATCCTAAATAAATGTAAGTTTTAGGCTTGAGCCGTCTTTACATTATATTGTCCTTATAGTGTAAAATAAAGAAACTGATGACTAACTTGGCTGTCAGATTTACTTTGTCTAAAGCTGGCTTTTGGTGCCTTGTTTCTTCACATTTAATTATATTGTCTGATTTTGTTTTTTCTTCGTTCCTCAAATAGCTCAGGGCATAAGCATGTTACAATTCCACTATGGTATGTTAGTATTTTCAATATTATTTGCATTAAATGTGTTAGATTATTTAATCAAGAATTTATATATTAAGAAGTGAAGTGTAAATTTCATGCAACAGTATGTAAAATGAATCTGCTAGGGTTTTTGTTTTGTTTTGTTTTAAAAGAAAAAAAGCTAATTTTGTTAGATAGAAGTGACAGAAAAGAGAGTTATAGTTCTCCATCGTGGCCTTTGTGAAGCCACACAGATGGGTTTCCCAGGCGCCCCTGCGCCAGAAGTTGGAACTTCCCTAGCAATAGGAAAGTTCATTAGTCTCCGCCCCCGCACCCTGCGCATGTGCCAGGGTGTTCCCGCCTAAACGCCTCAGTTCCTCTTAACCGCCTTGGCTAGAGGTTCCTTTTTCTTAGTCTCCGCGCCCTTTTCAAGATTCTCGTCAGATTAGATTTCTTCGGTTTTTGACTTCGGACTGTCCATGACTAATGTCTTTTGCTCCGCCGTTCAAACGCTGCCCCAACTGCCAGGCGAAAATCCCGCACTCGGACAAACACGAACTTTGTTTGTTTTGTCTGGGAGAACACCATCGGACCGACTCCTGTCCGATTTGCAAGGGATTCAGTTCGCAGGCTCTAAAAAACCGCCGCAATCGCCTGGCCAGTTATCTCCTTGAGCGTTCACTCCGACCGCAACCTATGGAACATAAGGCAGCGGAACCGTCCCATAAGTCGGAGGCCCCGGGGTGGGTGGAGAAGCCCAGGGAGAAGTCGAAGACCATTCCGGTCCTTCAGGCTTTGGCTTCGTCGATTCCAAAATCATCTCAGCAGACGTCTCCATGCGACTCACGAGTGGGAACTGCACCCCGGAACCTTCAGCCTTCTCTGCCACAAGTGGGGCTACCCTCGTGTGGACTTGTTCGCCTCCCAGTGCAACCTCAAGTGCCAGGAGTATTGCTCGAAGGCAGGAATAGGAAGGAACTCGTTGGGGGACGCACTTCTCCTCCCATGGTCCTACAACCTGCTTTATGCCTTCCCTCCTGTTCCTCTGATTCACAGGGTTGTCATAAAAGACTTTGCAGGAGAGAGCCAACATCATTCTGATAGCTCCTTGGTGGCCTCGACAACCTTGGTTTGCATCCCTCCTTCAGATGTCATCCGACTACCTTCGACTGGCCCAGTTTCCGGAACTACTTTCACTGGACAACGGCCAGATTCTTCACCCAGATCTGAATCACCTCCAACTCACAGCCTGGAGGATTCAGCCCTGATCGACTCCATCATTAGTTCCTGCCGCAAGCCTTCCACTACAAGGCTTTACTCCTACGAATGGAAGAGATTTTCTCTTTTTGCAGTGGACAAGGGGTTTGATCCTGTTAATCCATCACTTACCTGGGTTCTCCAATACCTCCTTCACTTAAAACGCTCAGAACTTAATTCTGCTTCCTTAAGAGTCCACCTTTCAGCTATTGTGGCTCACCAACCACAGCTCTCGGAAGCAGCTGCCTTCTTCAAGCATCCTAGGATGAAGCAGTTCCTAAGGGGCCTCAAACATACTTTCCCTGATAGGAAACCAATTCCTCCTCAATGGTCCCTGTCCTTGGTCCTTCGGGCTTTGCAGCGCCCGCCTTTCGAGCCCATGGCATCTACAGACCTTAGATTGCTCACTCTAAAAACTGCCTTTTTGGTGGCCATCATTTCTGCTAGGAGGTCCAGCGAGCTCTGCGCTCTACGATGTGACCCTCCTTATTTGCGTTTCCACCAGGACAGGGTGGTGGCCTATCCAGATGTCACTTTCCTGCCGAAAGTTGTCTCATCTTTTCATGTTTCTCAACCAGTCATTTTACCAAATTTCTTTCCAAATCCCTCTACTAGGATTGAAAGAGACATGCACACACTTGATGTCAGAAGGTCCCTAGCCTTTTATGTCTCTAGGACCAAATCCATCAGGAAGACTAACAAACTGTTTGTGTGCCATGATCCTGCGGTCCTGGGTAGTCCTGTCTCTCCCCAACGGTTTGCCCGCTGGATAGTTCAGACTATTAGGCTCTCCTATGAGTTGGCCAAGGTACCCTTACCCTTGGGTATTCGTGCTCACTCCACCAGAGCTATGGCCTCCTCCGCGGCCTTTCTGAAGGGTGTCCCCATGGAAGACATCTGCCAGGCGGCCACCTGGTCGACACCAGATACCTTCATGACCCACTACAGAGTGGATGCCCGCGTGAGGTCGGCCGCTTCCTTCAGGAGGGCAGTGCTTTCCTTTGTGACGGCGTGACTACCCTCCTGCCTGTGAGTACTGCTTGCAATCACCCATCTGTGTGGCTTCACGAAGGCCACGATGGAGAAGAATCAGTTACTTACCTGTAAAGGTGGTTCTTCGAGTGGACCTTCGTGAAGCCACACAGCACCCGCCCGCCTCCCCTCGGACCGTCACACCCTGGCTGGTACATCCATTACCTGTCATCCTGGCGGTCAAGAGGAACTGAGGCGTTTAGGCGGGAACACCCTGGCACATGCGCAGGGTGTGGGGGCGGAGACTAATGAACTTTCCTATTGCTAGGGAAGTTCCGACCTCTGGCGCAGGGGCGCCTGGGAAACCCATCTGTGTGGCTTCACGAAGGTCCACTCGAAGAACCACCTTTACAGGTAAGTAACTGGTTCTTCTCCCCCTCTTGTACTGATAGTCTCATGAAGGGTGGGGAGTGTTGGAGAGAAAGTATGCAACCGTCAAAGAGCCATGTTAACATGGGTTTAAGCCTTTGAAAATCAAAATGGTTCCCTGAGGCTTCTTCCTTCTTTTGAGTCCACACACCTTGCCGAAAAGATAAGAATGCTTGTGTGTGTTAAAGAAGTACACTTGGTATTGGAAAGGTGAAACAAGTACAGTGGTACCTGTGCTTACAAATTTAATCCGTTCCGAGTGCATGCTCATAAGTTCAACAACTCGAGCAGCTGTATCTAAAAAACAACAACGAAAAAAACAAAAAACAAACAAAAAAAAAACAAATTGTAAGTAGAGCAGACTGCATCTAAAATTTGTAAGGCAGCAGTTAAAATGCCAACGGTTTTCTGCTCTTAAGTTGATTCGCTCATAACTAGAGTTAGCACTGTACCTAGTTCTTGCTAAATTGGTGATGTCAGGACCTATGGCTACATCTTTCATCTCTAAAAAGGCAAGATGTCTCTTCCCTGGAAGGACAAGACAGAGGCATAAGAGGAAAGGAATTGACACCAGCAACTCTAAGAATAGCAGTCTACAGTAAGGTTGAAGAACTTCAACACAGGTTAAAGCAGGAAAGGGACAGCCTAGAAACCTGAGGAGGCCCCCTTTATACTCTTCCAGGCAGGCATCTTGAGTTGCACCCAGCCATTTCCAGCAGGGAAAGCCAATAGTTGATTTTCACAAGGAAATGTGTAATATTTTTTAAATGTTCATGCTTCCTGATGCAGTGGTTTCCTAACAAAACAGCAAGCCCTGCCTGCCTTTACCATTTCCAGTGAAGCTAAACTGGATCTACGTAGGCAATCTACATATGGTTATCTAACATAACACTGTGTGCCTAGGATTAACTCATTAACCAAGGACTTCTGGTTGACTGAAGGTTGGAAATGTTCCTCAGACGTGCACCGAACTCTGAGCAGTTATTCCTTTCCCCTTCCTCAAAGCTTAAAACATGGCTACAGCCCTTTAGCCTAGTTTCTCACCCGCCCACCTCCCAGCATGGCACATGGAAGGCTGCCTAGGATCCAGTTGGCAAACCTTTTGAAGCAAAGTGAAGTGCCAGTCCTCCTTGAGCGAGCCTAAGGCAGGCTATTCACTATTTTCATCCCAGAAATATGCTGGCCACATAAGGAGTAGTTCTCCAGGCTTTTTTAACCAAAGGTGTGGAAGAATTCTCCTTCATCTTCCAGTCTTGATAAATCTCCAGCATCAACCGATGAGGCTGGGAAAAGATATCTGCCTGAAATTTTGAAATCCCATTGTCTACTGATTTGAGATAGAAGGATCAGTGATCTGCCTCAGTACAAAACAGTTCCATGTCTTCATGCGTCACACGGAAGCATGTAATATGCTGTGCCTGCTAAAGGTGAAAGGTTAGGAGGTGGTCCCACAATTCTAAGCCATTATCCAAAGACAGGGGGAAGGGCTGTGGCTGATGGTAGAGGATACACTTCTGGTGAAGTAGTTTCAGGGTTAACACCTCAAAGGGATGGGCTCTTAAATTCTCACTTTGCCCTAGGTCTGAGAATAGAAAGTCATCTGCCTCTCTCCCTTGGAGAGATGCTTTTTAAGGGCAGAGAAAAACTAGCAAACTTCTCACCAAAAATGCTACTATAAATATGTTGTACTGCCTTCACCTAAACATCATGGAGGCACTTTTTGTGGAGCATCTTTTCCTCAGAGGCCCTCCAGATCATAAACTGATGAGCTACCCACACACTGGCCATTTGGCACAATGTTGGTACAGTACCTGCTGTCCTAGGCTCTGCTGTGAGTTCCATCATGGCCAGAGGTAAAGCAAAGCAAAGTTCTGTTTATAGAGCTTAAAATGAAAAAAATGAGCTTACATCAGGGCAGTTTACAGTTTATTTATGTTGGCTACACATTCCCCCATGACCTCAGAAGGATAGAAGGCTGACATCCATGAGCCATCTACCTGGGATTGAATCCCAGGTCGTGAGCACAGTTATAGATGCAGTACAGCCGCTTAAACACTGCACCATGAGGTAGACTGGGCCTCACTGAGGACATAATTGAGTTGAAACACTTTGGCTAGCAAACAGTTGCCAACTTTCTGCAGCACGAACCTTCATGACTGATGTCTTGGTTGACTCTTGCTACCTGACTGCATGTTCCTCAGTGGACTACATAGTAGCAAGACCAAACCTAGGACTGTTGAGATGAAGCATGAACAGAAAGATCAAGTCCAATTCATAGGGAGGAGCTCAAGTCAAGAAAAAGTCTGTCAGTAATAGCTTTAATAAATAATCCTAGAGGTCATCAAAACCATTCCTTCACCCAGGCTTCTCCAAACAGCCCCATGGGAACAGTACATCAAGATGGAACGAAGAGAGAAAACAGAAGCAAAGACTGGAGGATGAACAAAAGCATCTCAAGAAAGATCCCTCTATATTACTTCTCTTGGCCAGTGGGTTCGCTTGGGGGGGGGTAGGCAGCTGTGCTCATTTGGAACTCTGACATCGGTTGTTCTATAGCTGATGGAATTGGGAAGCAGTTCTTTTGGGCTCTGGAGTATTACTCAATACTCAGGAACCCTCATCCTAGAGAATTTTGCCAATCATCTGAGGACAGCAGCCAAGTCAATTACAAATAACTAGCATCCTCCACAGAAACATATCTTCTTGATCATTTTCATGATGCTAAGGGGGAAGAGAAATACTAACATGACATACTTATTTTAGAAAAGAGATACTGCTTCATGAGGAGATAGAGGTTCATGATGGATCCTTTGCATCATAAGAACATAAGAATTGCTGTGCTGGATCAGGCAAAAGGCCCATCTAGTCCAGCTTCCTTTATGTCACAGTGGCCCTGCCAAATGCTTCTGGGAGTGCACAAGACTAGATATCTGTCTCCTGATAGCACTCCCCTGCATCTGGCCTTTGAAGTACCGTATTTGTAAGCCTGGAGATTACACATCTCCATCACGATTTGTAACCTGTGATGGACTTTTCTTCCAGGAATCTGTCCAGTCCCCTTTTGAAGGCATCCAGGCCAAATGCCATCACCACACCCTATGTCAGGGAGTTCCACACACTAACAACATGATGGGTAAAGAAGTATTTTCTTTTGTCTGTTCTCATTCTCCCAACCTTTAATTTGAGGGGATGTCCCCTTGTTCTGATATTTTGTGAGAGGGAGAAGAGTGTTCCTCTATCCCAGGGGTCCTCAAAGTTTTCAAACAGCGGGCCAGTCCACCACCACCCAGACACCACTGGGGGCCAGATCCCAGTCCAAAAGCAGCTGCGGAGGCTGGCTTGCTCACAAAACAGGGGGTAGGTGGGGGGTTTGCAATTGATCCCAGGGGCCAGATTCAGGACCTTGGGGGGCCGCATCCGGCCCCGGGGCCTTAGGTTGAGGACCCCTGCTCTATCCACTTTACTCATGCCCTGCATAATTTTGTATGTCTCAGTCGTATCCCCCCTCAGGTGTCTTTTTCCCCAGACTTAAGAGCCCCAAATGTTCTGGCTTTCCCTCATAAGGGAGGTCCCCAGGCCCAGTAATCATTTTAGTCACTCTCTTCTGCGCCTTTTCCAGTTCCACTATGTCTTTTTTGAGATGCAGTGACGAGTACTGTACTCAGTACTCCAGGTGTGGCCTTACTATCATCTTCTACAATGGAATTATAATGTTGGCTGTTTTATTTTCAATACCCTTTTTGAAAATCCCTAGCATGGAATTGGCCTTCTTCACAGCTGCCACACACTAGGTAGACACCTTCATTGAGGTGTCCACCAGCACACCAAGATCTCTCTCCTGATCCGTCATGAATAGCTCAGAACCCGTGAGTTGATAAAGTTTTGATTTTTTGCCCCAATATGCATTACTTTACATTTTCCTACATTAAAATACATTTGCCATTTTGCAGACCATTGTTCCAGTTTGGAGAGATCTTTCTGGAGCTCTTTACAATCTTCTCTGGTCTTCACCACCCGGAAAAGTTTTGTGTCATCTGCAAAAGTGGCCACCTCACTGCTTATCCCTGTCTCCGGGTCATTTATGAACAGATTGAAAAGCACCAGTTCCCTGGGGCACATGTTTCACTTCTCTCCATTGTGAAAATTGCCCATTGACCCCTACTTTGTTTCCTGGATCTCAACAAATTCCGTCCGTAAGAGGACCTGCCCTCTTATGCCCTAACCATGTGAAAAGCTTTCTGAAAATCAAGATAGACAATATCCACCAGTTCACCCAATTCCACATGCCTGTTGACCTTTTCAAATAATTCTAAAGGGTTTGTGATGCAAGACTTACCCTTACAGAAGCAGTGCTGATTTTCTTGCAGCAAGGCTTGTTCTTCTATGTGTTTTAAGATTTTCTCTTGGATGAAGCCTTCTACCATCTTCCCTGGGACAGACGTAAGGCTAACCAGCCTGTAGTTTCTCAGGTCCCCTCTCCTTCCTTTTAAAAAATTGGTGTAATATCCGCTATCCAATTAAACCTAAAATATCCTCTCTTTTAACCTGTATTTGATTTAATTCTTCAGTCAAGAGGGGCTGTTCAGGCAGCGGAATCTGCCCAAGGTCTTCTGTCTTGAAAACTGATGCAAAGGCGTAATTTAGTTTTTCTGCAATATAAAGAAGCTTTTATTATTTCCCTTTATATTTCTAGCCATACGTTCCTCAAAGCCTTTCTTTGCCTCTCTTATCAACTTCTTACATTTCTTTTGCCAGAGTTTGTATTCCTTTTTATTTTCCTCATTTGGGGAAGATTTCCATTTATGGAAAGACCTTTCCTTGCCCTTTAGAGCCGGCACCCTCTTGGACTTAGAGAAGCTCTTCTTTCTTTGTGGTACGTACTTTTGCTGGGCCTCGTTCACAGGTGTCAGGGTCTTCCTCCTGCCTAGAGGTACTGACCATCTGCTTCAGCTACAGCAAGGACTTGTTTACTGCTTTCCATTCAGAGAGAGATTTAAGACTGGCACCTATACCAAGAGTTTCAACAAATATCCTAGTGGCTCTAGTATTGCATATAACAGTGCACTCTAATTTTGACACTATTTATCCACCCTATCCTGCACCACATACCTAATGTGATCCCCTTGAGTTCTGGAAATTTGGCCCGTGCTTGGTTTCCTAATGAATGAAAAGGAAATGCCCGTGTCTCATTTCAGGTGTTTGTAGCCTTGGTCTACAAATCCAGAAGTACAAGCTGGATTTTGAAGGGGCAGAGGAACTAGAGATCAAATCGCCAACATGCGCTGGATTATGGAGAAAGCCAGCGAGTTCCAGAAAAATATCTACTTCTGCTTCATCGACTATGCCAAAGCCTTTGACTGTGTAGACCACAACAAACTATGGCAAGTCCTTAAAGGAATGGGAGTGCCTGACCACCTTATCTGCCTCCTAGGAAATCTATATGTGGGACAGGCAGCAACCGTCAGAACTGGATATGGAACAACTGACTGGTTTAGAATTGGGAAAGGAGTACGACAAGGCTGTATACTGTCACCTTGCCTATTTAACGTATATGCAGAGTACATCATGATAAAGGCCGGTCTGGATGAATCACAAGCCGGAATTAAGATTGCCGGAAGAAATAACAACCTCAGATACGCAGATGATACTACTCTAATAGCAGAGACTGAGGAAGAATTAAAGAACCTCTTAATGAGGGTGAAAGAGGAGAGTGAAAAAATGGGCTGAAGCTCAACATCAAAAAACCTAAGATCATGGCCACTGGTCCCATCACCTCCTGGCAAATAGAAGGGGAAGAAATGGAGGCAATGACAGAGTTTATTTTCTTGGGCTCCTTGATCACTGCAGATGGCGACTGCAGCAACGAAATAAAAAGACGCCTGCTTCTTGGGAGGAAAGCAATGGCAAACCTAGGTAGCATCCTAAAGAGCAGAGACATCACTTTGCCAACTAAGGTCAGGATAGTCAAAGCTATTGTTTTTTCCAGTAGTGATGTATGGAAGTGAGAGCTGGACTATAAAGAAGGCTGATCGCCGCAGAATTGATGCTTTTGAGCTGTGGTGCTGGAGGAGAGTCTTGAGAGTCCCCTGGACTGCAAAGAGATCAAACCTATCCATTCTAAAAGAAATCAACCCCGAATGTTCACTGGAAGGACAGATTTTGAAGCTGATGCTCCAGTACTTTGGCCACCTCATGAGAAGAGAGGACTCCTTGGAAAAGTCCCTGATGCTGGGAAAAATCGAAGGCAAAAGGAAAACAGGACGACAGATAATGAGATGGTTGGACGGTGTCATCGATGCAACCAAAATGAATTTGACAAAACTCCGGGAGGCAGTGGAGGATAGGAAGGCCTGGCGAGCTCTGGTCCATGGGGTCACGAAGAGTCGGACACGACTGAACAACAACAACAACAAAGCCTTGGTCTTGGTTCCAAACACTTGAAAGCATTGAACCTTCTCAGAGAGCAGAAGAAACTTAAAGATGCAGTCAGCTTAAAAGACTTCTGTGCAAAGAGCAATAATTCTTTCTTTTAATAGGCAGTCTCTGGTTATAATGTAGTATTCCCAATTGTACACCACCCAGAGTGGCCTTGTTGATAGATGGTGCAGTATATAAGTCTAATAAATAAATAAATAAATACATAGGGTGCATCTCCTTTTGCTGAAGCCCATGTCAGACATTTGTACCCTGTTTCAGAGAATTCAGAATGCCACTTCAATAGAAATAACTCTAGTAGTGAACCAAATATAAGAGCCTTAGACAGGCCACTCCCTTTCAATGTTTCACTACCAATGTTTGCCTAATGGTTGAAACACTGTCCACAAATCTGACACATCCATTGCCATCAGAGGTTAATCACTAAATTATAAATCTCTTTGAGCTCAGAGCAGTCCACCTTAGCCATATGACCCATTGTTCTAATCCTGAAGGGAAAGTTTTTGTTGGTCAGAACTGATGTGGTGTCAAAGTTGTTTGTAAGCAAATAGGGCAAGACTCATTCCAGCCCTCTGGTGAAAGAAGCTGTGAAGTTCTTTAGCAGGACCCTACATCACACATTACCCATCAGAGTGGAACACCTGGAATTCTAAACAAACAGATCAACTTGGTAGACCTGTTGGTAGTGGGGTGGCTAAAAAATCTTGTAAATAAATAAAATAAACTTAGCTGAGTTGCAGAAGTTTGTATCTAGAAGAATGCATTAGTCATCACCAAGTCCTGAGGGAAATAGTGAACAAGAGGGGAAAGTCCACAGTTGGCCCAGCTCTGTCCTAACTTTGGTCACCATTGCATGTCTTCCTCCTCTTTCCCCTTTCTCAGAGTTATGAGATAAATAAGGGAAGAAAGGACAAAGTATCTGATCTGGCCAAAGCACCCTTGGTTCACCAACATTGTTACCTAGCTAATAAGTGGAGCTCTCTTGTCTACTGGCAAGACTGAACCCCAAACTGGCATTATAACCAATATAGCCTTCAAACAGGCAGACCATTTAGAATTTGAACAGCAATTACAAGCAAAACACACAAGACCGCTTGAAGGTACTGTACATCAGGTTAGTCGCCAGGGAACAGTTCAGTGCCAGGCCCTAAGGTTGGAAATAGAAAACCTTGATAGGTGCTGAATGGTGAGACAAAATTATCTAGGATATAAGGTGTTAGAATTACTTCAAGAGGGCTTGGCCGCTGGCCTCTAGCCTACCAACCTTAAGAGGACAGGTGTTGGCCTTAAACTTTCTTTCTGGGAATTTGGACACAGAACACTTGGTTTCTCATTTCCATGTTAGGCCTTTTGTCGAGCCTGCCACTTTCTGTAGTTTGTCTTGTGCTAAAGGATTTCTTTCTTTAAATCCAAGAATGATATTGAGGCCCTAACTAACACCAAATTTTGGGCCTCTGTGCATTATGCCCCTTTGGGTCCTTATCCCAAGATTGGTGATTACCTTAGCCTGGTTATGGGAATCAGTTGCCCTGTCCATGGAAGTGGTTATTCTGTACTTTATTTCTTATTGGAATAAGCCTCCCAAGGCCAGAATCCCCCTTCAAGCTGAAAATGAATTTATCTTCTGCCCAACAACTTCCATCACAGAGAAGAATGACATTGCCTAGATCCTGCTGGCACTCAAAGTTTTCCTAGGTGTATCTAAATTCCTCATAAATCAGTTTCCATATAGCCTAATTAATCATCCCTGTTTTGTGCTCAGCTATGAATATTTTTCAGGATAGATTCCAGCTTCAGAATTATAGAAGACTTGTAGGCACCGCAGAGTCTGAAAGGCACTACAACTGCGGAAGCATTCTTGAAGATGTGTGGATCAATAGAAAGTGTTGGCCTAAGTTGGGATAAATTGAAAACCATTGCAACTGGTGGTACAAGAAATATGGGAGAAGTACAACTAAAGTAGTTGCCAAGAGTCTATGAAGAGTTATTGAGGTTAAAAGGTGCACTTCCCCATGCAATTTCACTGTATCATCCCTCAGTAAGGTATGGATGATAAGGTTCTTCAGTGGGAAACTGTGGTGCGTATAGTATCTAGCATTAAGTACACCAGGCATCATGGTCCTTGCTCATGGTCAGTTTCAAGCTTCTCTCTCAGAGATAGCTGCAGAATATGGAGATGCCTTGTGCCTTGCAGAAGTCAGTAGGCTTAGCAGAGGCAAGGTGCTGAAATGGTTTGCCAGTCTTCATTATGAAGTTGATGTCTTTCTCCAGGAGAAAGGAAAAGGCCGAGAACTACTTTTTTTGGCCCTAGATGGATTTTTGACTTGACTTTCTTAATGGATATCACAGAGCATCTGAACACATTGAATCCAAGGTTGCAGGAGAAAGGAAAGCTTGTGTGTGACAAATATTCGGAATGGAAAGCTTTTGAAGCAAAATGAAACATTTTAGTTGCAGTGAAGTAAAATTAGAAAAGGACGGAAACTTACAATTTAATGTTGGAAGACGTCTCAAATCATTGACTCTATTGCAGGTATCTGGAAGGTGGAACTCCAGAACAGATTCACTGATGGCCATGATAATCCATTTGAAGTAGCACTAAAAGATGCACATCACTTTTTTTCAGATGGAACCAACAAATTTGCAAGCCAGAGATCATCTCAGAAACATTTACAAAGAAATTATTTATTTTATTTTAGAGTAATATACAGTCCAGTACAATTAAGACATGTTCAAGTATTGAGGACAGGGAATTGAGGCACATCTCAGAGCATTAATAGACAATATTACATTACAGCTACAAGAGAACTCAAGCTTAAAGAGGAGTAAAGTTCCATGTAAAGTTATGAGTAATGGAAACTAATATTGAAAACATCGTGTCAATGTAAACCCATAAGGTTATTAGTAGTTATAAGCACAAAGTCTATATGATCCTGTAGATTCATATAAGAGACACATAATAGGTAGATCATCATTCAGGGAAAGTATGCTTGAAGAGAAAGGTCTTTGTCTATTTCTGGGAACACAACAGAGATGAGACAGTCCTGACCTCTAATGGGAGGGAGTTCCAGAGTCTGAGTGCAGCAGCCAAGAAGGCCCTTTCATGGGTTCCCACGAGACGTACCTGTGAGGGTGGTGGGAAGGAGAGAAGGGCCTCTTCTGATGACCTTAACACCCAAGTCGGTTCATACTGTGAGATTCGATCTTTGAGGTAGCTTGGACCCAGGCCATACAGTACTTTGTAGGTCAAGGTCAGCACCTTGAATAGTCTGTTAGATTTCTATTCTGGTCTACCTGATACATTTATCAGCAGAAAGAAATTTACTGCAGGCATGTTCACAGTATTTGGCATCACGTACATCTGTGAACAAGTTTTTGAAAATTGTTCAATCCAAGTGTAGATCAAAACTTACAGATGGACATTTACATGACGTTTTCAGGGTGTCTGTCACTGACTTAGACTTGAACATTAATGTTTCAGGTAACATAATAGAACCACCAAAATTACACTGTCTAGGTAAGCTTGCTTCACTAAATAGAAGGATTCCACAGTAAAATGTTATTCCATAATGGGACAGTATTCAGCTTATTCTTCATTGATCTCTGAATGTTGACTTTTAATAATTTTGTTACATTTTTAATTAAGATGTTGCCCTCTTTAATTATTGGGCACTCAAATGTAGCCCCCATGCCTAAAAAAGTTGCTGAACCAATTATCCTTGTAAGGTGCATGTAAGCATGCAGAGCTACCTCAGTGCCATGCAGCACCTACCAAGATGAATGGCCATTTACTGCGCACAAAGACATGAAACTCCCACTCAGTGAAGATTAGAGGGACTATTGTTGTGGGCCCCCTCCCTTAGTAAGATTATTCACCTATAATCTTATTGAGTTTTTTTCTTCTCTTTTTCTTTTGTTAATTGCTTATCAAAAATAATTTAACAACCATATTGTAACATAATATAGTACATTATTTTCCTTATAAATTATACTAGTACAATATATAACAACTTACTATGTAACCCCTTTTCCATCTTGCTTAATCTGTTGCTAGCTTCAATATCTGGGTTTAACAGTGGGTACCATATTTTCATAAAAAGGTCTCATTTAACTTCCCCTCTATGCAGCCTAACCCAATTAGTCAATTTTTCCATCAATACCACTGTCCGTACTTTATTCCTATATTTTTCCATATTTAGATTTGTCTCAATATGCGCTCTTGACTCTTTACTACTGAGTACGTAAGAGCAAGCAGAGTAGGAAATTGTTAGAAAAACACGACTCAACACAGGAAAATATATAAATTTGAACTTAATGTATTAAAGAGTTTTTAGGCACTTATTGACAAACAACATAAACATACAGCATGACAGCATAACATACAAAGAATACAGAGAGGCATAACCTGGCTTACAACAGGTTGAGCAGGGTGACCTGACAAGTATCAGAGTGAACTGATGTACCATACATTAAGTGAAGTCTCATGTCTAACTACTACTTAATATACATACTTGTACCCAATCATGTCACACCACATCATCACTTCATTACTCTGTCTCAGCTGCATTACATATTGACCTTTACATTGAAACTTCACAGACATACTTAATCAAGTTACAACCCTTACAATATTAAATTTTCACACACACACATACAAATTGTATTGGGAACAAATCTTGACAAGGTTTTGTGCAGACTTCCAGCACTGGGGTATTTCACTCCTTGTTGCCCCTACGAGGGTTGCCACCAGTTCTTTAATTCTCTTCAGTAAAAAAGTAAAAACAATAACATTTCATTTGCGATTATTTTCCATTTTGTTATTTTTTTCCAACCAACTGATCACTTCAAACCAAAATTTTTGGACTTTGGGGCAAGTTAGCCACAGATGCTCTAATGTTCCTTTGTGTTCACATTTTCTCCAACATAATTCTGATATTTTTCTATTAATTCTATGTAATTTGTTAGGACATAAATGCCATCTTTGACATTGTTTCCTTAGATTTTGCAGATAATGATTTATATGCTTGGGTAGTCCATATTGTTTTCCCCCATATATTTTCTGGTATATTAATTTTTAAGATTCCCAAACTGCCCTAGATCCTGTATTACTACCATAATTTTTATCCAGAATATTTTTTATAAATTAGTGAAATTAAACCTTTTTTCTTTTCCTTGTTTCTACCTATGCAGTGACTTTCTAATCTTACCTAGTGATTTGCTGCTGCTTCATTTTTTTCTGCATCCCCCTTTTTGCATGGCAGCTGTTGGGCGGCTGCCGTGCTTTCTTTAGGCACCTCTCACTTTTCTCAGTATCACTTCTCTGTGGTTATGCCTTCAGTGTTTCACCTTTAACTCCCATACAGTCTCTCTTCACTTTGGGTAGTCCACAGTGTGCAATGCACTATCTTCTACTTTCCTTTTTAAATGAATTCTAAGAGGGCATGTTCACTTTCATCCATGTTTTATTGTTTCATTGTTGGTCAGCATTTCTCCTCTTAGTGAGAAACCAGATGCAAGATAGTTAACTGGGAGTTGAGTCATGGCTACTGGACTTCTTTTTTGAGAGATAGAAACGTTTTGCTGTTCATCCAAACAGCTTCATCGGTCTGAATACAGCTAGTGCAAGAGACCTTCTTATAGTCAGCTTGACCTCTTGTCCCCTAGTCTGATTGGCTCATAAGATGAACAAAGCCTGAATAGGCTCGTTAGGGAGACATTAGTGTCCATGGCCTTAAGGTCTAATCCGATACCAAACCATAAAAGGAGCAATATAGTATATGCAGTCCAATGCAGTGAAGAGTGTTCAGACCTCTACATTGGAGAAACTAAACAGCCATTAAACAGAAGAATGGCCCAACATAGGAGAGGTAACAGCTCAGGACCAGAATCAGCAGTACACCTCCATTTGAAGGGAAAAAGGCCACTCTTTCAAAGATGAGGATGTACACATATTAGACAAAGAAGAGAGGTGGTTTGAGAGAGGAGTAAGGGAAGCCATTCATGTTAGCATTGAAGATCCCTCCCTCAACAGACGTGGTGGGCTCCGGCATAGTCTATCTGCTACTTATCAGGCTGTACTTTCCAAAGTACCCAGGCAAATCAAGGAGCCTTCACCACCAGGTCACAGCTAACGACCCATTCTTGTTGGGTTTCAGCACCTTGGGCCATTGTTTACCTTAAGGCCATGGACACTAACTCAACTCCCAGTTAAACAAACCTGGATGACTGAGAATCTTCACAGACGTAATGCAAGATAGTTGATTCTCCTTTTTACTTATTTAACAAGCAGAAGTTATCAGGAAGGCATTTTACTAATTTGCTATGTTAGCTTGCCAAGAGAGCTGCCTAGATGCCCTAAGCACATCCGATCTCGCCTGATTTCGGAAGGTAAGCAGGGTCGGCCCTGGTTAGCACTTGGATGGGAGACCACCAGGGAATACCAAGTGCTGTAGGCGCCTGGAGCAGGAACTGGCAAGCCACTCCAGTATTCCTGCCAAGAAAACTCCATGGACATGGAGTCACGAAGAGTTGGTCACGACTGTAATGACACAACACACACAGCTTGCCAAAGTTGGACTTTGAACAGATATTAGGGTAGCTGAAGCCACTGTTATTACTGGATCTCTGCTCTTTGAAAGTCTGGTAATCTAATCTAGAGGGTATTAATCCAAGTGTTCCATTTGACCAGGCCATTTGTGGCAAGACCCCCCCCCCCGAGATGTGACTGTTGTTTCTCTTTCCCTTTGATTTTTATTCAAGTTCTTTCCACCAGCTTTCCCTTCTGTAGTTCATGAATCACCTTGCAGTTGCACCAGTTGTATATATTGTGCCACTTGTTCACCCTTTCTATTTAATTTATTCCTTTTCATTGTACCTTTCAGCCACCACATTCTGGTCACAAGTATCGCCACCAGGTTTTGGTGATACATATTAAATAATATGTGCTTTCCAGTACTACGGGTTCATGCTCTGTAGATTGTTCTAGACACTTTTGAGGGCACGAGCCTTTCCTTCCAAATGCTTGGTGTTGTCCTTTCCCCTATACAGTGGAACCTTGACTTGCGTCATTAATCCGTTCCAGTGGTCTAGACTTAAGTCAAACATGACTTAAGTCAAACGAACGTTTCCCATAGAAAGTAATGGGAAAGCGGATTAATTGGTTCCAGATGATGAAAAAGACCCCCGAAAACAGCAATTTAACACAAATTTGACTGGGATAGGAGATTCCTTCTGGGGATGTAAATGAAATGTCTCTTCAAAGAGAGGAGGAGGCAGTGGAATTATAATCCACAAATTATACGCCTCCACTTTTTAATGTTCATAGAAACAATGTCTAACATTTAAGTATTACTGATTTTTAACCTGACGTTCCAAGTTCTGAACAACTCTATGCTTACCATTAGAGTCCCACAAATGTACAGCTCCCCAACTAAAATGCTTCCATTGTGGACCAGACTTCTGCAGCCAGATTTTTTACAAGACTGAGCCGACTGTCTAACCAGCGAGGCCAGCCCCGAGCTCCCGGCCCTTCTTCTCCTCCGGCAGCAGCGGCGGCTTCGGTGAGGCTGAGGACCAGCTCCAGGTGCTCTGAGCTGGTCTCGCCGAAGCCGCCGCTGCCGGAGGAGGGGAAGAAGGCAGGAGCAGTTTGGAGGCAGCAGCCGCGATGCTGGGTTGTGGCTGCTGCCCGATTCCGGTGCCTTGCGCCAGGGCTCCGAGATGTAAGTCAAAGCCTGCAACTCAAGTCAAACAGGCCCCTTCTTGCTGCAAGTCAAATATGATGCAAGTCAAGCAGTATGTAAGTCAAGGTTCCACTGTATTGGTGAGGCTCTACCACCAATGCAGTTTCTGGTGCACCACTGGCACTCTTATTGCAGGTACCTGATGTTCTTGTCCTCCATAATTCTGTCCCTCTTCCTAGCAGGATACAGCTTAAACCCTTCTGACCATGTTTAGACTATTTCTCGCCTGATCTCAGAAGTTAAGCAGGGTTGGGCCTGGCTAGTACATGGATGGGCAACCACCAGGGAATACCAAGTGCTGTGGGCACCTGGAGTAGGAACTGGCAAGCCACTCTAGTATTCCTGTCAAGAAAAATCCATGGACATGGGGTCACGAAGAGTCGGTCACGACTGTAACAACACAACCACCACCACCAAATATATATCCCAGCCTATGGAAGGGGAACCCATATGTTGCTTAGAGTCTTTCTTGGGATTGCAAACTAGGGTTCAAGAACCCAGACATTTCCCTACTGCACAGGCTGTATAGGTACAGTAATTATTCACTGCCTTTCTTCTTTTTTCTCTGATTAGAGTAGCAAAACAACAACAACACACCACCATCTCTACCTCCAGGTTAATCCCCCTTTTTACTCAAATCCTCTTTTGAAGTAATTTGAATGTATGTGTCAGGATCCTTTGTTCCCACTTGGATTAGAAGAAAGACTGAGTTGCTAGTTGCCAGGATGTGACAGAGACCTTTGTGTGCTCTTTGTTGCCTCCCTAAGGAAACAAAACACCTCTTGAGACATTTTGTCTGGTTGGCAAGTTCCTGGGACTGGCATTTATCACCACCACTCCACATCTCCTCTAGGAATACACCGATGAAGCTGTTTGGATGAACAGCGAAACGTTTCTATCTCTCAAAAAAGAAGTCCAGTAGCCATGACTCAACTCCCAGTTCTACTCTAGGAAGGGATGAGAATTTTTCCATAGATTTCCTCCGCTTCCACCTTCACACTCGGCTTGCTGCTCTCCCTGTTCTTGTGTTCTCAGAATCTCTCCACATGATGGGACTTAATATCAGTGGTGCAGTTCCAAGGATAACTATGCTTCTCCATGTTACTTTAGCATCCTCCCTCTTCTAATTCTGCTCTGCTGTATCCAGAAACAGTTGATCTTTTTAATAACTTAGGTAAGCAGACCACTGTTCCACCAGGGAAAGCACCTTGCACTTGCTGTGGACTTCTGCATCCTTGGGCAGGATGACAGGCATTGTATTTATAAAGAGAGGGAGAGCGAGAGAGCCAAAAATATGCTACCAAAGATCTCAGATAAACAATCAGCATCAAGTCCTTCGCTCTCATTGTCTTTTCCACCATTTATTCCCATGCAAAAGGCTCTTTCTTATTTACCTCATATCTGATCTATTTATCACACATCTTGTTGGATAAATGAATTCTTAATGTAAGGTGACATGGACAAATTAGGGAATTGCACAGCTTGTAAAAGCATAAAATGGCTTTCTGAAAGAGTGATTACAGTAATAATAATAGAAACAAAACGTAGGGTAAAAATGGAAAAGAAAGCTCTCTGCACAACTGGTCTTTGAATTGCAAGTATAAAATGAGCAAAGTTGTGAATTGTAAAAATGCCGTCTCAGCTACAACTGGGGAGTTGAAATGTGGATTATTCACTTACCAATTAATCTTTAAGGTGAGATAATGTTATGATACATTGTGAGGGTTCCTCCTGTCGCCAGATTCCCCGCCCTTCATTATTTAATAAAGATACATTCTTCAACAAACTAAGGCGTATTTTATTAACTTCTTCCACAACTTTGGAGGTACTGTACTTGACATTAACGTCAACCGTTTCAACTTCTTCAACAAAAGGGTTATTCTTAGAGTCACTGGATGGGGTCCACACAAAAGAGTTCAGTCCCCCTTCCGCTCCAGAAAGTTTAGCTCCCCACCAAACCCCTTCCGCGGCTCCGAATCCGGGATCACTTCTGCTGTCTGTACCCCAACCTCTGTTGAGGGTTTGGGTCCACATGTTGCTCGCCGTAGTCCCCTGCCTGGAAAGTCCTCATGTAAGGCCACACCCCTGGCACAGGAATATCTCCCAGTACTGCGTTCTTCAGCTCGTGCTCCCGCCAGCCACTTCTCAAAGGCAATGTCTTTTCTTATTTGTTTCAACTTTTTAATATATTCTCTCGCTTCCTGTTCTCCCCAGTACAAGCAACCTTGCTTATGTGCTCGTTTTCAATATCTTTCTGCCTCCGCCTGAGGCATCATCATTTCCCCCCATTTTGGGGTGTCTGGGTCCTGCACCCAGACCCACGCCCAGCCTGGGGGCAATATGTGCGGCTTCCTTTTATTAACCTCCCCAAACTCCACAGCCATGGGTGGGTCCACCTTTCCCACCCTTTCTGCCTCCCCAATCCATAAAGATTCTTCAAATTTCTTTCTGGTTTCTTTGAGCCTTCTCATCCCTGATTTGGGCATTCCTCACCTCCCATCTCCTCTGTTTTCCCCGCCATTCAACCCAGTCATCTTGTCCGGGTGTAGGTGACACTCTCCTTGGCTGAGTCCCTTCATCCTTCCCTGCTCCACATACATGCATGTCCTCTTACATTTGAAGTTTATGTTTGAACCTGTAGATTTTCAGCAAAAGAACTTGAGGATCATGTGTGGAAGATTTTCACAATACATATTGCTTTCTTCCTAAAGAAATACTACTATATATTAGAGATGGGCACGACACGCCAAAATGGCAGTCGTTTCCGTTCTTCGGCCCCTGAGCCCCCCCTTCGGTTCTTTACCATTTTGGGGGGGGCTGGGGGCCACTTCGTTTTTCAATTTTCGGGGGGAGCGGGCCGCCCGCTGGCATCTCCCCTCAGCGCTGGGACATCTTCCCCGCCCACCAGTCAGGCCAGCAGCGGCGGGGAGGAAACGGAAGTCCCAGCAGCGGAAGTTCAAGCCAACACGCCCTCCGCCTTCCCGGGGCCTGAAAGGGACCTTCCCCACGCTGGATGACAGAGCCGCCGGGGCAGAGAGGCGAAGGGGAGACTCGGCTGCCCTGCACGCTGTCAAGACTGGCACGGGGAAGGGGAAGATCCCTTTGGGACCCCCCGTTCAGTCCCTCTGCATGCAGAGGGGCCGAACGGGAGTCCCGCCTTCCCCGCGCCGGTCCTGACAGGTGCACTGTCAAGACCGGCACGGGGAAGATCCCTTTGGGACCCCCGTTCAGTCCCTCTGCATGCAGAGGGGCTGAACGGGGGTCCCGCCTTCCCCGGGTGGGTCATGGCAGGTGCGCTGTCAAGACCGGCACAGGGAAGATCCCTTTGGGACCCCCGTTCAGTCCCTCTGCATGCAGAGGGGCTGAATGGGGGTCCCGCCTTCCCCGGGCGGGTCATGGCAGGCGCGCTGTCAAGACCGGCACGGGGAAGATCCGTTTGGGACCCCCGTTCAGTCCCTCTGCATGCAGAGGGGCTGATCGGGAATCCCGCCTTCCCCGCGCCAGTCATGGACAGACGTGCTGCATGACCCGCACGGGGAAGATCCATTTGGGGCCCCCGGGCCACTGGAGCCGGTGGCAAGCCTGCCAGGAGAACGATCCCGCAGCCACGGGAATGCTCTCCTGGCCGGCTTGACAGCGCCAGCGGTGCCCGGAAGGGCTGGTGGGGATTTAAAAAGCCCGCTCTTCCCCCACCCCATCAGGGCTTTTTAAATCTTCTCCCCTCCCGAAGCTAGCACCCAGCGGCTACTGGACGCTGGCTCCGGGACGGGGGAAGTGGGGAGAAGGGGGGACTCACAGGAATCTCCCCCCCCCCCCGTGAGCCACGGCACCGCCGGGCGCTGCCCTGACAACCCAGGAGGGGAAGATCCCTTTCAGACCCCCTTTCTCCCCTCTGCGTGCACGCAGAGGGGAGAAGGGGGGACTCGGCTTCCCCAGGAGGCTGAGGCGATCTCCGCCCCGGGTGACAGCTGCCCGACCGCCACCCGGGGTGGTGGAGATCGAGCCGGTCTTGCCTCCGCGTGTGGAAGCGAGACCAGGGCCGATCCTATCTCCTCTGCCCCGGGTGACAGCTGTGCTGGCTGTCACCCCCGGGCGGAGGAGATCGAGCCGTGATCCCGCCTCCGCTTGCGAGACAAGAACGGGGCTCTCTCTGACAGTCCTCCCCGACGGCAATGACAGCCGGGCTGTCCCGGAAGTGAAGCCGAACTTCCGGGGTAGGCTTTTTTCCCTCTTCCTGGTCGCTGTCTTGCCACCATCCCGCCATCTCTGAAGGACTTCCGGGCCAGCACGAGGTAGGTCATCGCGCGGCCATTAACGGAAACGAACAGAACGAAGAAAATTTTCTTGGTTCTGTTCGGCTCGAGCCTGGCTCGTCCAAATTGTCGTTAGTCGTTCCGTTACATAACGGAACAACTAATGACTAACGGAAACGAAAAAAATGTTCATTCCGTGCCCATCTCTACTAGATAGATAGATAGATAGATAGATAGATAGATAGATAGATAGATAGATAGATAGATAGATAGATAGATAGATAGATAGATAGATAGATACACACACACACACACACACACACACACACACACACACACACACAGAGTGGTACCTCGTATAAAGGAATTAATTTGTTCCAAATGAAATTATGTTAAGCAAATTTTCCTTTATACAAATTCCCATAGGAATGCATTGAAAATGGAGTAAGCCCATTTTTATGTTGTATGGATTCTCCGCACAGGCGATTATGTTAAGCAAATTTTCCCTATCTCTGGATTATTTTATGTTGTACAGATTTTATGTTATACAAATTGTTTGTTATACAAGGGTCCACTGTGTGTGTGTGTGTGTGTGTGTGTGTGTGTGTATTCTGTTAATTTAAGTGAAGAGAAACATTCAGTGAGTAGCATTCTGTAAACTTCAGTTGGTACAACATTCTCTGCAAGAAAGACTTTGATCTATGCTGAGGAAAAGTTAAATAAGGTTTGTACCAGACTTCAAAACAGATGGATGAAATTAGCATAGTTTTTGCTTGTTATTTCTTGAGAAACCCTGCTCAGGCATTATAAATGCTGGTTCTCCAACAAATCTTGCTGAAGAGAGTATGTTTTCATCTGTTGGTTCTACATTCAAGCAAGATCTCTGTAAAATCTGTGTCCCTTGTATGTAGAGTTGACACAGAAGCAGGACTTTTCACCTCTTTAAAACTAAGGACTATTTGAGTGGGGTTGAGTTAGGTGATTTTCCTCAAGCCAGTTCAGAAGGTGCTTTAAAAATGTATTGCTGTACCTTAGTGCTTTGAAGGTATTTTGGTGTTGCTTATGTTTTTGTATGGTATTTGTTTGATCCTTTTTAGTATTTGTATAATCACTGTTTTTAGCTTTTATATTATATTTTAATTATGTATGTTGCCTTGCAATCCTTTTATGAAGAAAGGCGGGGTAAAAATGAATGAATGAATAGGGCAATAAAGATGGGATATAAGCAGTACATTCAGCAGTTTAGCATATGTTCTATGATTCAAATTTATCATCTTCCAGGAACTGGTGTGGTCAAAAGTTACAGTGCTGACTGCAGTCATCCCACATGTGTCACATCTTGTGCAGTCTTTGAATTAGCAAACTAAAATTCATAGATGTCTTCTAGATCTAAATTGTCTGTTGGGTTCTAGTGGCCTTTAAAAATCAAATTAGACAGTGTGAAACTTTTTCTTTACAAAATAACAAGCTGCTGAATCTGCTTCATTAGCTTAACAAAATGTTCTGTTCACTGAAGTTTGAACAATACATATTTTTAAAGTTGAGAACAGAAAGTATAATAATGTTCTCTATAGTTTATTGCTAAATAAAAACTGGAATAAAAAAGGCTGAGTTTACATAAGTAACTTATACTTGCATAGTGAAATTTATAAAACTCCTCCCCCTCAGGCACCAGAATCCCATGTCATATCACACAGTATGCTGAAAGTCCCCATTTTCCCTAATGCAGTGTGTAATAAAATGTTGATCATGCCTCTTCAGGAAAAACATTCTGCTTGGGATCATGAAAATATTCTCATATTCTGGATTCTTCCAGAACAGAATATTGATTATCCAGTTATCCTAAACTGAGGAGAAATAAAATCTGTTAGGTTTTACTAACATGTATGAAGGGTAAAAATATTATAATTCTGATGAAACAGATTGTTATTAGTGCTCTTACTGATACTGTCAACATCCAGAAGAAGTGGATGCTCATATAACATGGGATATTCACTGATGGAAGCAGAATTTGTGCATGTACATCTATAAGTGCTTTTGCTTCCTCATCATAATGCTTACCCATTCTGTGTTGAATTACCTAGAAGATGTTTCCCCTCCTTTTGTCATCTCTCTCACCTTGCAACATGGGAGAGCTTAGATCAGGCCTTCAGGTGGTAACCTTAGGCATCTGGACAGGAACATACTGGAGATATATGGACTTGTTCATTTATCTCAATGAGGCCATATAGGTTTCACAGCTTTTTAGAGCAGCCTTCAAAACTAACTACTGTAGTAAGTTAGTAGTGAGTGGATTTAATGGAATTGTTGTTTAGTATTGGATTATTATGTGTAGAATCTTTTTGGGAAGCTGGTGTATAAATAATGTAAGAATCAAAGGAGGAAATAATCATTTGGTAGATAAAACCTTGGGCCTGATTTGGAAAAAAATAAAACAAACGATGGCCCTTATATTGTTTTGTCTATGTATCAGATCATATATTGATGTCTATTGATTCATGTGATCAGTAGTAGCTTGTTGTCCAAGTGGTTTTGGTAGCTTACCACCATAGAACTTTGTATGAGAAAATCTGGAGGTTCTAAGATTTTTCAAACTTACATAAAAATTTAAGGATGTTTACTCTAATGGAGGGTTCTTGGGTCTTGGTTATAATGGGCCATTCTACTTCCAGAAATACATTGCTATTGTGCATTTTAATCTCCTGATAAGGTTGGAACTCCTTCCAAGTTGCTGCTTCATTTTTAAGAGTAAGAAATTTTCAGTTCTTGATTGGTTCTTTTGATTGGTACAGCTCTTGATAGTGATAGATGGAGCTGATGTGTATGTGGTGGCATTTTCCCTGAAATCTGATTACACTGAACCATAATATAAGATCCCACTTGTTTCTAGGTTTCAGATGGCCAAGGAGATGAGCGGTCAGATTCTCCATATGAAAGTGCAGATGAGGCTCTAGCAGAAGTTTCTCAGTCATCCAAAAAGTCTGATCGGGGAGCTGCTGCAAGGAAAGAATATGTTTGTCAGGTAAAAGGAAAATAAGTTTATTTTTTTTCCAACCAGAAAAACAGTGATAACTGAGATGTGATAAAGTCTCTATATTATTACCTACAGCAGGTCTAGTTTTTACATTACATTTTAAAAATAAAATACAGTAGGACCCCCCCCCCCATATCCACAAGGGACGGATTTCGGGCTGCCCCACAGCTACTGAAATCCACGAATAAGAGCAAAGGCTCTCCGAGGGTGGTGGTGGCGGCGGCAAGGGGGTGACAACACTGGCTGGAGTGGTGAGGTTGAAAGTGGTGGTGGCATGTGGTCGTTGGCCCCTCACACCACCACAGCTGCCAGCAGGGGGCTCCCTCCAGCTGGCACCACTGGCAGGGGGCTCCTGCCGCCTTGCACCACCCCATCTGCCAGCAGGGCCCTTGCCCCTCGGCATCCATGGGTAAGTGAATGCAAGGATGGCAAGTCAACAGACACGAGGGTCCTACTGTATAGTATTTAACTATGAAACAAGTGTTTAAGAAATCTTTTGAATTGCATTATGAATTTGTTTCTAGGGGGGCCTGATATTAACATGTTTACTTGAAGTGAGTTACTAGATATTAAGTTTGTATCCAGAGTAGTAAATAGCTGCATGAATTCTTTTCTTCTGTCCATGTTTACACTGCATTAAAATTATTTGCTGTTAGAAGTATATTTTTTTGTATATAAAAAAATTATTTTATAAAATAAACCGGAAATGGTTACATAATAGCATTTATTTAATGTTGTTGAAGAATTGAGCTAAGATTTCTTCTTCATGGTCTCTGTGAGTCATGCCCTTGGGAGTTCTTTCCCTGCACAGTTTTGTTTTTGAAGTTTCAATAACTAGGGCTTTTGAGTTTTATCAGGAACTCACCTCTTTCTTTTAAAAAAATGCTGATTGAGATCCAAAATCCTGATGGACATTACCACTGCATAATCTGTCTTGGTGTGGAGCACAACACATGGGGCTGGATACATTGCCAGGCATTCACTGCTTTTGCATAAATGTCTACCTAAAAAGAGCATTCAAACCTTTGCTCAGAGATTTTCAAAGTGGATTGCATCCATCATTAAACTTTACTACAAGGGGCTGGGTCACCCTTTATTAGAAGGTCCGTGCCTATTCAGCTAGAGTGTTGGCAACATCAGCATTCCTCATAGGAGATCTCTTGGCAGACATTTACAGAGTGGCCATGTGATCTCAACCAGGGATGCTTGTACAACACAATAGACTTGATACCAGAGCATGGAAAATGGAGGTTTTGACATAGCAATGTTGCCATCTTTCTCCTTAACCAGAGGTAAGTTTGCTATTCACAGAGCTTGAAGAAGGAGGGTACGTTTCATACCTATAGCTGAGCGTCTTTCAGTGTCCATCTGTGAACTCGCACAACCTACCCACCACCCCTCAACGATGTCTGTGTTGGTGCTATACTAGGCTATAGATGATGCCTATACCCTCCTTTTCAAAGCATGTACCAAAAGTCCAAACATGGCAAAATATGTGGTTTACTTTCTTAGATGTAAAGTTCTTGGCAAAATGTTGTTGTTGCTGTTATTCGACATGACAGACAAGGAACTCAGGGGAAATGAAGAGAAGTGGGTGATCTTGTGTAATCAGGTGGATAGAGCTTCTGTCAAAACTCAATGGCTTTACCTATCAATGTTCCAAAATGGAAACTTTTCAGGCACAGGCGTCCTGTGTGAGTTCACAGATGACCACTTGAAGAAACACAGGTACAGGTAAGCAACCTGTCCTTCTGAAGGGAATTTATGCAGAGAATTTATAGCAGAATATATGACTAATTTAAAACACAGCTTCGGTGAGAGTGATGAAAAGCGCTGTCTAATTTTTCATGGTCTCCGTATGGGATATTTGTGCCAACACTTAGTGACATTCTGCAAGGTTCTATAGCCACTCATCTCTCACAGCACATATGACTAGGCACACCTAAGCGGAAGCCTCTCAGTTCCTTCTTGTCTGGGTATGCTGCTGACTTCATTGCTCAGTTCTCTTCCTTGTTCTTGGCTTGGTTCTTGGCTCATTAGTTCATGATATATACAGGGCTTCTCAGACACTGGTCTGACTGCATAGGCAAGGTGCACATATCAGCAGTCACTAAGTGCCGTTCTTCCTTAGTGAGTCCCATGTGGTTCATTCTGCCCAATTTGTAAGTGTTTCACTAGGCAATCCAAAATCTGCCAATGTCTGTGAGGAAAAACCCTAAACCAAGCGGCCTATAAGTGGTCTCTTCACTGCTGCTGTCTTATATTCATGGTCCCTCAAGCAATACCTTTCCATTTTTGGCCCCACTATCTGGGGCCATTTCTAAGTGTTTGTGATTGCTCCCCTCTGGGAGGCGGGGTCCTTGGGAAGCAAAACAAAGCAACTTGTTTTGGGTGTATGGGGGAAGAAAAGCCCTATGTGGAGGTGGACAGAGGCATGCACACAGGTATCTTACAGGGAGCCTTGTCCCTTAATATTGACATTGATCTGTCTGAGATAGCCATAATCAATAGAACTCGAGTGAGTACTGGTCTCACTTTTGTAACTCACAGTCCTGATGATGTGATGGGAATGATGTGGGATCACATCTATGGTGTTGTGTATCACTTCCAGCTGGACGTCTGTACCACAGCAGAGGCATCTTTTGGACAAGGAGTTCTGCCTTCTCTTCTGTATTGACGCTACCACTTCCAGTGGGACATTTTCAGTCTCCCAAATGTGGGATTCACAGAGATGACAAAGAAGACTGATGGTGTTGCAAGTGCAACACTGGTTCTTCAAGCTGTCTTCTGTGATTTAAGACAACCCACCTTTCTCTGCATTGTTAACTCTTCTCTTTTATAAGTGGCAGACTGGAGCTGAGCAGCTTCCCTCATTATGCATGGTATAAGGGGTGGTTGGGGCTCCCACCTAAAGGGCTCAGTTGTAGGACATTCCAGGTTGTTGCTGTGTGCACAGTGCATTGATCCCATATGTGTGAATTCAAAGATGTCCACTTGAAAAAAAAGAGCTTCAGGTAGGTAACTTTTTTTATGCAACAATTACATTTTATGGAAGACATTGCTAGATTTGTCACCCTTTGAAGTCATACTTACTTGTGGGCATCCACATGGATGCATAATACACACAGATAGAGGACTGATACTGCAACTCAAATTGAGATGCTTTGGATGCCTATATGTGCTCTTAAATGTGTCCTAACAGTAAAAAAATGGAATGCAGCTGAAAAGACAATATAATATTCTGTAAATTTTAATCTTCCACATTTCTGTTCTCAAAGCTCTGTGAAAAGCCTGGGGATCTGCTCCTCTGTGAAGGTCGTTGTTTTGGTGCTTTCCATGCAAGATGCACTGGACTCTCCGAAAAGCCCTCAGGAAACTTCATTTGTAGTGAATGCTCTTCAGGCAAGTCTTTTTCCCCGTGCAGAAAAAGATATTTTCATGTTCTTCTTCCTGGTCTTCTGTGATTGCACACAATGGGTTAATGTGTGCACACACAGTAGACCTCGGAATCTTCTGGAAAAGCTATGATAATTGAAAGACCTCCCCCCTATAAAGGCAGGCTCCGCCCTCCTCCTACCTCAGTTCCTTCTTTTCCGCACTACCAGTAGCACCTCGTGTTGGTCTTCTCCGTGAGTCTTTGCTAAAAAAAAAAAAACTTTTATATAATTACTTTTTATTTTTACTTTTGTTAGTATCCTTATATTTCAAGAAGGAACCCCCCTTTTTTCTTTTGTTTTATTTTCTTTTCCCTTCCTCCCCCCTTCGGGGGAAGGACTCCGTTTCCTGCCCAATTTTTATGGCCTTTGCTGCGCCATTTAAGCGCTGCGTTTCATGCCAAAATAAGATAGCTACTTCAGACGAACATTCTCTCTGTCTATTTTGTTTGGGAGAAACACATCTACCTGTTTCTTGTGCCTGTTGTCGGAACTTCACCAGAGCCACCCTCCGTTCCCGCCTTCAGAGACTGCGTTTTCATCTCTGGGAACGGTCTTTAACAGCGGTCATAGCTTCTTCTTTAACAACTACTGATCTCCCAACAGATCCTCCCGTGCCGACCCAGCCCTCCACTTCTACCGGAGAACAAGCGGCACCACCAAAGACTAAATCTCGCTCCTCCGCTAACAGCAAATCTAAGTCAGATAAACGGGCACATAAGTCGGCTGCAAGACCTAGCCCTCTGCCGCAGTAGTTAGAGGCGACCCCGAGACCTGAAAACATCGAGTTTGAACATGGCAGAGCGGAGCGCGATACTGCTCCTCCACGTAGCCCACCAGGCTTGCTCGTTTGGGGTGATAATTCATCTGAGTTGCCGCCTCTCTTGCAAGGCGCCCACCCCGCCCCTGTCGACCGCCGAAGTGTGTCCATGGGCTCATATTTTCCCGCATCGCAGGCGCAGCGTACAAACCTGCCGACTATACAACGGCGCCATCGCCGCTCCTCTACATCATTGTCCGCCTCGCGCTTACCGCGGCGTGACAGCCGGAGACTGAGGCACTCTACCTCATCTAATCGATCTGCTAGAGGCAGATCCCGACGTTGCCACCATTCACATCAGTCGACCACAGCTGCCCGACGTCGTTCTCTCTCCCGCCCTTCCACGGGCAGCAGGCGACGTCATCATTCCTCTGCCTCATCAGAGTGCCGTTATGCGCCCTCACGCAGCCGACATTACGCCGCCCGATCCCCGGCACAACGCTCACGTCGCCCGCACTACCGCTCCACCTCGTCCTCTGAGGACTCTGATCTACATCATCAGAGGAAAAGGCGTTGTTGTCATGAGGACTCTTTTGCCTCCTATTCCGACTACAACTCTTACGACAGGCGCTACCATTATGACCAGCCACAACTTGTCTATTTACACCCGGACTATATGGGTCTTCTACCTTGCCCGCACAGATGCCGGCAGCAATCCAATTCCACTGATTCTTCCCGTGGTCCTGCACACCACGCGTCGCCCCCTCGACGTCGTCGTTATCGACTTAAGAGACGCCTACTTTCACATTACCATAGCCCCTGCTCATCGTCGTTACCTCCGTTTCCTCTTGGACTCCATTATTTACCTGTTCAAATCCCTGCCCTTCGGACTTGCCTCTGCGCCGAGAGTATTTACCAAAACCATGGCCCCCGTTGTTGCATACCTCAGGCTGCAAGATATTACGGTTTTTCCCTACCTGGACGATTGGCTCCTTGTGTCGCCATCACGTCACCAATCGCTCCAGGATACCTGTTTCACCCTTTCTCTGTTGACAAGTCTGGGACTACAGGTGAATTACAAGAAACCTTCTCTTACCCCCTCGCGAGTAATGCCATACATCGGAGCTCTTCTAGATTCCTTGGCAGGCAGAGCGTTTCTCTCTGTGGACAGGAGGGGAAAAAAACATTGCTTCCGTCATCCACGCCCAGAGGCAACCTTCAGTTACTGCAAAATTTGTTCAAAATCTGCTTGGCCTTATGACCTCCACAACATGCACGGTCCAACACGCCCGCCTCCGTATGAGAACTCTCCAGTCTTGGTTTCTTTTGGTTTTCGACCCTATCTCAGACGACCCCGGGGTCCTGCTCCGCATTCCACATCACATCCTTGGTCAGTTGGATTGGTGGGCAGACCCCGCAAACTTCTCGGCCGGCGTTTCATTCGTATCTCCCCTCCTAGAGGAACAAGTCACCACCGCCAGTCCTACCGGCTGGGGTGCCCATTGCAACAACTTGTGGCTACACGGCCTTTGGTCTCAGGAAGAGACAACTCTGCACATCAATCAGCTGGAACTTTTGGCAGTCATATATGCCTTGAAAGCATTTCTACCAATCATACGGGACAAAGCCATACAACTCGTCACCGACAACACGACGGTGATGTTTTACATAAACAAAGAAGGTGGAACCCATTAGTCGCCACTGCTAGATCTTACCATCCGACTCTGGAATTGGTGCATACTGCACAACATCACCCCAGTAGCCATTCACATCTCCACTCGAAAGAACGAAATCGCAGACTCTCTCAGTCGTCACACTTACAACACACACAAATGGTCTCTCCACCCTGAAGTTTTCACCCAGATCACGAACCTTTGGGGCACTCCACAAATAGACCTGTTCGCCTCCAGACAGAACGCCAAATGCCCCAAATATTGCTCGAGGGCGGAACGGGACCCACATTCTCTGGGCAATGCGTTCATGGTCCCATGGAACCTGGACCTTCTTTACTTGTTTCCACAAATCCCTCTCCTCCAGAGGACGATCATCAAACTCAGACAGGACTCAACGAATGCCATACTGATAGCCCCGTTGTGGCCACATCAATCTTGGTTCCCGATCTTGAGGGAAATCGCGTCACCTTCGCCCACCCATCTGGATCGACCTCCTGTCTCAGAACGACTTCCAAATTCTATACCCACAACCGGACACCTTACACCTCACAGCCTGGAGAATTTTCCCTCAGTCGAGGATATAATCCAATCATCAAGGAAATCATCCACCAGAACCCTGTATACTTATAAGTTCAAGGTTTTCACAGCCTTTACAGATACTCAAGGCTTACCTTCCACCCCCACCTCTGTGGAGGTACTCCTTTTGTTTCTGCACCATCTCGCTGCCAAGGGACGCTCTCTCTCCACCTTACAGGTCTATATCGCCGCCATCGTTGCGCAGCAATTGCCGGGCTCTGATTCTTCACAACTCTTTCAACATCCTAGAGTAAAGGACTTCCTGAAGGGCTTACGTAATATTACACCTCGTCACGTCTTACCTACGCCTCAGTGGTCTCTTTCCTTAGTCCTACGACAACTGATGAGACCTCCATTTGAGCCCCTGGCCAAAGCTTCGGACCAGCTCCTAACTTCCAAATCTCTCTTCCCCGTGGCCATCACGTCGGCAAAGAGAGCGGGAGAACTCGCTGCCCTCCATGCAGATGCTCCATTTTTACAATTCCATCCTAATAAGGTGACTTTATTCACTGACCTCTCATTTCTGCCTAAAGTAGTCACCAACTTCCATGTTTCCCAGCCTATTCATTTGCCCACCTTTTTCCCGAATCCATCAACAGACTTGGAACGTGCCCTGCATTCTTTAGATGTTAAGCGGGCCCTTCCATTCTACCTTGACCGAACGTCCACCTACAGAGCTACCAACAGACTCTTCACATGCTACTGTGGCCAGAAGCGCGGCCAGCCTATGTCTGCTCAAAGCATTTCCAAAGCATTTCTCATCTCTTTGGCTTACCAGCTTGCAAAAACTCCTCTGCCTTCTGGAGTCCGAGCACACTCCACCAGAGCCCTATCTACCTCCACTGCCTTCCTGAAGGGGGTCCCGATCCCAGACATTTGTAAAGCAGCTACGTGGTCATCTTCTTTGACCTTTGCCTCCCATTACCGGCTGGATACCAGGGCTCATGCTGAGACGACTTTTGGCCGGTCAGTGCTGTCTGCTGTTTTGCCGTGACTACCCACCTCTGGTAAGTGCAGCTTGCTAATCACCCATTGTGTGCAATCACAGAAGACCACGAAGAAGAAAAAGAGGTTACTTACCTGTAACTCTGGTTCTTTGAGTGGTCATTCTGTGATTCCACTCAAACCCGCCCTCCTTCCCCTCTTCCTTCACGTCAGGCTGTCAGTTTTTTCTGGTACTCTGGACAGCGACGTAAAAGTGTATGGAACTGAGGTAGGAGGAGGGCGGAACCTGCCTTTATAGGGGGAAGGTCCTTCAATTATCATAGCTTTTCCAGAAGATTCCGAGGTCTACTGTGTGTGCACATATTAACCCATTATGTGGAATCACAGAATGACCACTCGAAGAACCAGAGTTACAGGTAAGTAACCTCTTTTTTTTCTGATTTAAGAAATTCATTCTTTTGAAATTCACAGCTAGGAAATGGTTTTACTGTAATCAGCACAATGCACAGATAGAGTTCTTGTTATGTCACACAGTTGTGACTGACTCTTTGTGACCCCATGTCCATGGAGTTTTCTTGGCAGGAATACTGGAGTGGGTTGCCAGTTCCTATACACATTAACACGAAAGGAATAGTAACTTGATATGCAAAGTAAAAACAGCTGGAACAGTGTTACTTGTTTTTTTTCTTTTTGTTTTCTTTTTTTCCACTGAATCAGAATACAGTTTATGGAATGTTTCTGTTATTTGGGCAGAAACTCCAGTATTTTCTGGATAGAGTTTAATTTTTCCCATTCTTTGGGGGCATTTGAGACTGTCAGAACCAGATACTGTGCATGATTTTGAATGTGGTGAAAAATTTAATAAATTAATTTTATTCCTGATTTTTTACGCTGACTTGACTATCTTTATTTGAGATCAGGAAGGAGTTTCCCATGATCTTGGTTTAAACCATGATGTGAATCATTACAGAGAGCACTGTCACAAAATTGAGGTGCCAGTACTGAAGAATAGCTGTATTTCCATTTGTGTGTTGGCTCAGGAACCATGCATTATATTCCAAAAATAAGCACATTTCTTTGAGGCATTATAATGCTGCTAATATTATTTTAGTCCCCTTCCCAGTAATTCCTAAAATACATTTCTAAGCTAATAAGAAGACTCTTGTTCATTACTCAAGGAGTTGGATATTAGGTTTTCTTAGCTCGTGGGATTTGGCCTTGAATTCTGTTTAGACAGCAATAGGATGTGGATTGGCAAAATCGTCCTCTGACCTAGAAATCTGCTAGGCCATGGGGAACCAGCAAGATCCCTAGATAGACATAATTACTCTGGAGCTGAAAGACTCTGGAGCTGTGGAGCTTTCTGACCTGTATTCCAAGCATATGATACCGGTCTTCACTCCCCGGTTTTGAAGGCTGCTGACGTGTAGTAGGAGATTCCAATCATGGCATTTTCAACAGCTTTGCAATCGGAATAACTTGAAAAGGAAATTGTATATTGCTTGTGAACTTCCAGTGTGCTACTGAAGGAAGGGCTTTCTTACCTGCTTTGTAAACTATATTTTCCTAGTTCAGGAAACATGTGGAGGCTGTTACATTTTTGTATGCTTTTCCAGCTGATGGTAAGAAAGCTGACGAAATTATGAATCATTGTCTAGATGAGATGTGGGATTGTATATATGGTGTGTAAATCGAGGCTTAGTCCAGACCAGGCAGAGAATTCTGCTGGTCTGCAGAAAACCTAGAAATCTAGCATTAAGATTAAAGCTTGTTCAGGATGAGTTTGCTCTGCTCATGAAGGACCAGTTTTGCAGCTTGAGGATGCTCTTGGAGTAGAGGTGCTCCTGGATGGATAGATGGCCAGGTGGCCGTGTTGTGAGAGAGGTTTGCCTAACTTTTCTTTAGCACAAGTTACGCTGGCTCCATCGCTGCTTTGCCTTCTGACATGTGGTCAAAAGAACCATATTATCCTAGAGCTTTTGTTTTATTTCTGTTGGTGTTTTTGTTGTGCATTTATATTATGACTCTGTTTGACATTGCGTTGACGGATCAGTTTAGCTGGAAAGCAATTTATAAATATTTTCAATAATAGCACGCATAAGATAAATATTCCATTTGTGTGAATATAAAGAATTCAGAGACGGTGTCTGGAGTATTGGATAACCCACTGTGCTGTAAATTGAGTATTTGTTTATTTGCCACCTGTAAAAAGATATGAGCAGATTTTTATTCAAAAGAGGTGTTTAGTTACATAAGAACATAAGAAGAGCCATGCTGGATCAGGCCAAAGGCCCATCTAGTCCAGCTTCCTGTATCTCACAGTGGCCCCACCAGATGCTTTTGGAAGCGCATGAGACTAGATATCTGTCTCCTGATACCACTCCCCTGCATCTGGCCCTTGAAGGACCCTGGTTTTAAGCCTGGAGATTACACATCTCCATCATGGTTTGTAACCTGTGATGGACTTTTCCTCCAGGAATCTGTCCAATCCCCTTTTGAAGGCATCCAAGCCAGATGCCATCACCACATCCTGTGGCAGGGAGTTCCATAGACTAACAACGCGCTGGGTGAAAAAATATTTTCTTCTTTTCTTTTCTTTTCTCTTTTCTTGAAAGAGTTCATAGAAGATATAATTATGAGTGCAAGTAGAAAGTGAACATTTAACAATATTGATAATGCTTAGAAGTGGTTTTTTTTTAATTTGATAGCATGATTTGAATTCCTAATCCCTGTTGAATTAGAAATTAATGTGGGGCTGTTCTAGTATTTTTAAATAATCAGTATTGGTTTTTCTTCATTGCTAGGTGTCCACACGTGCTTTGTGTGTAAAGAGAAAAAAGCTGAAATGAAGCGCTGTGCTGTGTCTCACTGTGGAAAATTTTACCACGAAGCCTGTGTTAAAAAATTTCCCCTTACAGTATTTGAGAATCGAGGTTTTCGATGTCCTCTCCATAGTTGTGTGAGCTGTCACGTTACAAACCCTTCAAATCCCAAAGTATCCAAAGGTATTGTTTTCTCGTTATTTTTTGTTATTTATTTTAACTCATTTTCCCCTGAGGTTGTGCACCTGCTCTTGACAGTCTGGGTAGTTTTATGTGGTTGCGTGCATCCTAGTCCTGCAGCATGGGGACCCCCAGCAGCCAGAAGATTCTCCATAGAAGTGGGAGCATTAGAAATATCTTGCAGTGGGGCACAAGCTCCTTATTTCAAATTTCTACATGACATTGTAAGATTAGCAGTTGTTGCAAATAAGGTCAACAGTGTGCTATATCTGAGTTTCTGGAAGACTAAAAGGGGCATTTGTTCCTATGACTTGAAGCAACCGGGAACACTGGTCATGTCCTCAATAATAGCATGTTCACATAGGAATTACATTTTTATTCTTCCTCTAGAATTGGAGTGCATTCTGAATTTCTCTGTCTTGTGTTTTCTTCATGTTAAAAATAACGGCCAATAATTTTCACCCTTCTCTCCCATGGAAAAGGCCAACTGAATATCTGACTCCAGCCCCTTTCCATAAAAGAAAAATAGCACAATTAATACTGCAGAACAGTGTTGGCAATATAGAAACATGTTCTATATGACTTATCCAGTAGAAAATGTTTATACATCTTGAGTGAGTGACGCAGCCAAATGTGCTTGTAGTAGATCCTAAATATACTTAAAATTCACTTAATGGTCAGAACTAGGGTGTGTGAGTACCATGCCGTCAGACTCCTGATGTTTGCTGTATAGATTGGTACTCTTTCACTCAGCTGATTTAGAGATGGCCTAAACAAATTTGTTCTTGTGCAGGCATTTATGTTTCCAGATTCCAGAAAACCTTGGCAGCACCATCAATTTTGGGAATGTGGTCGACCTTCATTGTAGCCAGATCACTCTTCCTCCCCATGAGTTGCATTCTGTTTTCTTTGCCCAGCTTCTATCCTTACTTAACCCTCCCATAAGTGTCGCTGCATCCCCTGAAAGGATATCTCTTAAGAAGGAGGTGTTCTGCACCATAGAGGCAGGTATTAGCTTCTGTAGATCAGGCAGAAGCTTATTCTGTGATAGTTCTGCAGAGCATCAAACAGTAAAAGACTGACACAACTTTCCTAAATTGCTTTCTGCTTAACTCAAATCAGACTGCTGCATGGCTGTCCACTCTGGAAGAAAACATAGGCACTCAAAGCAAGGAATAAAAAGATTTTTGATCCTACTCTGTGTGCATCACACATCCAGTTTTTTCCTGCATTTATACTATGACCCTGTATCTTCCTAGATTAAAAGTGAAAAACATTTTCCCAAGAGAGCCATGCCCTGCAGCATGCCAGTATAGATAACTGGGGCTTCAACCAGTCCTTTGTTCCTTTTTGTCAGCTGCTTCATTCACGCCTCAAATCTTTAGAGATACTGGTTCCTACAGTAACAACTTGTTTGATCTTGCTTCGCCCACTCCTTTGGATCTCCTCTCAACTAGATAACTTCTGCTTCCTCAATTTGACTCCAATTGCTTTTAATCTGCTACCATACCTCAGAGCATTGAAATTCTTCAAGAAATGTCCCCAGGGCAGTGACAAAATCCCACATACCAACGTCTACTCTTAAGTGTCATTTCTCCTTGGGTAGGGGTGTTGAGAGGTACTGCCACTGCTAGAACCTCTCTAAACCTGTACAAAACTCTGTGTTGCCTCTGTATTCTCATTGGGAAAAGCTCTGAAAGTGTCAGAGCTGGCAGAGAAGATTGACTTCACTATTGCTTCCACTGCCACAAAGTAGGCCTTCCAATGGGGCCTACCCAGTTTTTGGTCAGATTCACTCCTGAGGTTTCTGCCATTGGTTCTTAAATCTGTGTCCCACTCGTTTCATCAGCACCTGCTCCTTGGTAAGCCAGGTGACAAGTTTTGCTCCACTTTGTGGGAGGAGATTTTAAAAACCATCCTTTCACTGGCTTTTGCTATTCCCTCATTCCAGAGATCAAACAGGGTTTCAACAAAATCACCTGTGGGTCATTCCATGTCAAGTCAACCAATGGAAAATCTATTTTGGAACTTGATGTCATGGATTTCGTTCATTTTGGTACATTTTTACCTTATCAGGAGATTTTAAAAAAATCAGATTTTTTGGTCCACCCGTTTCTGAGATACAGTGAACACCCCCCCCCCCCCCGGCCTATCGTGGGGGTTAGGGACCCAAGCTGACCTGCCATAATTGAAAATCCGCAATATGTGGTTGCAGGTTGAGTTGGGGCTGGAGGGCCTTGTACTTACCCCCAGCCTGGCACTGCCCTGAACGGGCCTTCATGGACCTTCTGGAGGCCGCAAAAGGGCCTCCCTATGAATTGGAAGTGACTTCCGGCTCACAGGGAAGCCATCCCCCCCCTTTACCCTAGGAGGCCTTTTTTCATATACTGCGGTCCCGCGATATAGTGGGACCGCAGTATATGAACTGGAGACGGGTGGGGGACCACTGTATTGCATTTTCAAAATTGCAAAACAAATTCCAAAATTCACTAGCCACCATAATTTCAAATGATACCTGTGACAGCTACAGACCTGGGACAGGTGTCATTTTAAAGCTTATGAATAGGGGTTTCATCTGATATACAACATGATAAAATTGTAGATTTTTTTAAAAAAATACACATTTAAATAAATATAAAATTTGCATTTTTTGAAAAACAGAATTTTTAAAAAATTCATATACTTTCTCATTCTTTCGACAGAGAAGGTTACTTTCACTTTTAACACTTAGAGGAGGGATGTGGCCAGATAAGATCTGCCAGACTGAGTCTCTCAAAGAGAACACTCAGCTTAATTAAAATGTTTCTTACCCACACAAAGATTCTCTGAAGAATCACACGAGTATATCTCTGAAGAATCCATGCTGTTTAATTGTTCTGAAGCATTTCAGTAAATTCCGACAACCGGACAGCTGAGATTAGCGTCCTGCCGCAGCCATGTCAAACCACGCCCCCCAGAATTTCTAAAAATTTCAAAAAATGCACATTTAAAGATACATATCTTGTAACATATCAGTCCGAATTTCAGGATGGTATCTCACACTCGCTCCACTCTCTCTCTCTCTCTCTCTCTCTCTCTCTCTCTCTCTCTCTCTCTCTCTCTCTCTCTCTCTCTCTCTCTCTCACACACACACACACACACACACACACACACACACACACACACACACACACACACAAAAGTCTCACTAGCTCCTGCTATAATGCAGTTCATTGGTCTTAACTCAGCAAATTTTGAAAATCCTATATTTTCAGGTGGGTACTTGGTCTTAATTGATTAGTAAATTTCTGTTTGGCTTCATGAAGGCCACGAAGAAGAACTGGTTACCTACCTGTAAACATTGTTCTTTGAGTGGTCCTTGGTGAAGCCACACAGTCCCACCGGCTTCCCCTCTAGTTGTCACACTGTCTGAGATCTTCTGATTCACAGCGGCGTCTTGAGGAAACTGAGGGGATTGGGCCGGAAGTGCCAGGGCATGCACAGTAGGGAGGGGTGGAGACTGTTTTTGCTTTCTTAACTAGAAAGTGTCAAGACTTTCATGCATCCACACTTGGAACCCATCTGTGTGGCTTCACAAAGGCCATGAAGAAGAAGTAAAACATCTGCAAAGCAGTACTATGGGAGCTTCTTTGCGTCATAAAGAGTTGGGTGCTTTATGCACCTGACAGCTTTGTATGAAGCTGTCAGCATGGTGCCGCAGATACTGGCTGGACCTCCTTCCACCCCCATAGGCTGCCGGCTGGGCCACTTACCTGTCATTGCATGTCATTAGGGTCCTGCTCCAGCAGCTCACTATTCTGGGCTGGAGCCTGGCCAGACCTTCCTGACCTGAAGGAGCTGATCACTTGTCAGCAACAGAGGGAGAATCCTCATCCCACCTCCTCGACGGAGAGGTCGGCTGCTGGAGGAGGTGGGGACAGGCATCCTGAGCTCCTGCCCAGATTGGTGTGCTGCTGGAGGAGAAGGAGCCACGGTGACATGTGAGAAAATGTACGTGACCCACCCAGCCAGTGGGGTGCAAAAGTTCACTCTGCACCTGTGGTGCTGCGCTGATAGCTTCGTACAAAGCAACCAACTCGATGCATTCTAAATACTCTATCACTACCTATTTCAAAACATCAGGGGACACCTCTCTCTTCTCATGGTGAGTCCCCTGTTGTACACATTCTCTCCCATGCCACTTATCATCATCCCTGCCAAACTCTGAGCAAATCAGTGTATTGCATCCTAGTCACCCCCTGGCAACTGTAGTTTCCTCATTTTCTTTACTTTTCCTGTTCCTCCTCTCTTTGACCCCTAGACCTACTCATCCAGACCCACATGTCTTGTCAGGTACCCAGATTTGTTCATTTTTTGTCCAAGACTCTGCCATATGACCCCTCTTATCTCTCTCCCCCACCCCCACCCCACACATGAGAAATAGAGATGGGCACGAAATGAATTTATTGTTCATTTCGTTATTTGTTTTGTTAAGGAATGAAATGAATAACGAACTGACCCATCACAGAAAAATGAAACGGAGCGGAAATTTCCGCTTTTTTCCGCTTCATTTTTCATTTTCACATAGCAATGCATTCCTATGGGAAAGATTTCCTTCCACCCGCAGCAGGAGAAGCAAGTGCCTAGCAGCTGATCGGTGCTGGCCTGAAGCCAGCACCCAACAGCTGATGGGCACAGGCTTGGGGGGAGATTTAAAAAGCCCACTCTTCCCCCATCCCATCAGGTGGGAAGAGAGAGCGGGCTTTTTAAATCTTCTCCCCTCCCAAAGCTAGCACCGAGCGGCTACTGAGCACTGGCTCCGGGAGGGGGGAAAGGGGGGGGGAGAGCCCGAGAATGCACTCTTTAAACTTGTTTCCAGCTTCCCGAAGATAGCAACAAGCAGCTGCTTACTGCTACCTTCGGGAGGCTGGAAACAAGTTTAAAGAGTGCGCTCTCCCTACCACCACACAGTCGTGGAGGGAAGAAGAGCATGTTCTCCCCTCCCACTTTCCCTCCTCCCGGAGCCAGCGCCCAGTAGCCTCTTGGTGCTAGCTTCAGGAGGGGAGAAAATGTAAAAAGCCCACTCTCTCCTCCCACCTGGTGGAGCGGGGTAAGAGCGGGCTTTTTAAATCTCCCCCCAGCCATCCCAGCGGCGGTGCCCGGCCGTGGGAGCGCTTTTCTGGCCAGCTTGTTGGCAGCATCCGGCCCCGGAGTGGTCGCCGCCGCCGCCACTGATAAGTCAAGCCAGTTTGGCTCAGTTCGAGTTTGAACGATTTTTTTAAAAAAATTCATACTAACCCGAACTGAACCAAGGGTGGGCCCGAAGCAGAGGAACCTGAACCATGGTTTTTCTGGTTTGTGCCCACCTCTAATGAGAAACATAGTGGCAATCTTAAAAGCAGCATACAAGCCCTCCACTTGGAAATCTTACAATGTGAAGAGGAAAAGCTTCCTTGTGTTCCTTAGGAATAGACCACTATCCCTTCAGGCGAGGGACTTTGGCTGTTTCAGCTTATCATCTGATCCATCTGGCCACAGGTCAAGATGTTCCTCCAAGGCTTTCACCCCCTACGTCTGCCCTTGTCTCCTGTATCTTCCCTGTGTGACCTCTGCCTGGTGCTTTCAGAAAGTTGAGCCCATGGCCACCTGTGACCCTTGCTTTAAATTGAGTTCTGTGGTTGTTTCTTTTCATGGCCCAGTGGGAGAACTGACATCCCAAAGGCAGTGGACAGCAAGGAAGGGCTCCTTTGAAGGGTCTAAAGGACTGGGAAGGCTCATAGAGGGAAATAGGATCTTTGAGATAACCTGTACCCAAGCACTGGCTAGTCACTTTTAAACCTGCCTTCTCTTTTTCCTTAAGCCCAAATCATAGATGCCCAAGCAGACTTAGTGTTGGAACCTTAAAATAAGACCTTCATTTAAACATAACAACTGGGGAAGTTACACAGATTTCATCTTAATGTAACACTGAAATACATGCCAGCTTTCCCACATCGGACTTTCTTCCATTTTCATACCTTTTCAGTCACAGCCCCACTCAAAGGTCCACCCTTCCTCCTTTGGGACACAATTTAATGTGATTATCTTGCTTCTCAGCCTTTTTACCTTCCAACCTGTCAGCTCTTCTCTTTTATAGGCCCTTCTGTCAAATCCTGTTTGGCTCCTGCATTTTTTGCCAGATAAACTTAATGAGAGTTCACAATAACATAACTCGTATCCCTGTACAGTACTTGCTTAAATATTGATGCTTATTAATTAACATTAGTATTTATTAAACTTTTTCAAACTTAGCAAGTAAGGGTAGCAACTTAAGAGAGATGGGGTTGTTTCTGTGTGCATAGGTTTGTAGATGAGCAGAAACGTTGAGGCTTCCTATTCAACTTTATATGCTTATTTTAAAACACTTTTGCTGTTAAGAAAAGGCGTTATCTCTGAAGGCATCTATCATGGGTTTTTCTAAACAGGAAAATTACAGAAATTAATAAGAAACCTCTGGGGGAGCATACAATTAGGACCCTAATGAATGGATTAATGGAATTTATTTCTAAAAATGTAAACATTGCATGTTGAATAATTAAAAATGAACCCTTATTTAATAATTGAAAACTTTTATGTTAGAATGTATCTTAAATAGAAAACTGAATTTAAATAGATTTTTTTCCTCCAAAAAGTATTTTATCAAGCAAAATCTGAACAAACTCAAAAATCTAATTTATATTCATCATTATAACTGCAGAATTAGAAGGGACTGTGGGTAATCAAATCAGCCCTTGTCAAGAAGACTCAGTGGGGAATCCAACCCATTTTTAAAAAATATAAAATGATTTGAGTTTGATTTTTATCCTTATACTGAGCAGGCTTATTATTATTATTTAAGCATTTTTCATTAACAGGTTTAAAAGGCAGTGCACATGTATTTTTTGGCTTCTTCTAGGCAAAATGTTGCGGTGTGTCCGCTGTCCTGTTGCCTATCATGTTGGCGATGGTTGTGTCGCTGCAGGGTGCACCCTAATCACTTCTACCAGCATTATTTGTACCAACCACTTCACTGCTACTAAAGGGAAGAGCCATCATGCGCATGTTAATGTAAGCTGGTGTTTTGTGTGCTCCAAAGGTAAATAAATGTAAAGACTTCTGATTTCTTGCTATAAAACTGTTTAAAGATTCATCTTTTTATCGTGTTCTATCCAGCTGTTCATATCAAAACCTGTTTATATTAAGTTGATCTTTTCTGCCATTAATTTTTCATTACATTGAAAAGTATCTCTTTGGTCCTCTAAAATGTTTGTGTATACAGTAATACCTTGGTTTATGGGTAACCTGATTTAAGAGTGTTTTGCAATACAAGCCAACATTACTTCTAAAATTTGCCTTGAACACCAGACAGTGTCTTGCAGTACAAGTAAGTGGGGCAGGTCACATCACAAGTGAGCCAATGGTGGTCTCTCCCCCCCCCACCCCCGAACTGTGGGAGATTTTTTGGAATGTTCTGTCTCAGGCAAGCTTCAAAAGCAGAGGAAGGAGAGAGGAATGGAGGTTTCCCTTGTATTGGCCTGGGCGGTTTTCAAAGGGGGTTGCAGGTTAGAGGTTTGTTTTGTCTTTCTTTATATTTTTCTTTAATTTGTTTTCAATATCCTTTCTTATTTTTCAAACCATTTCTAGTCATGGGGCAGCTAGTCAAGTGTGTATAGGGCTACAAATTGCATTTTATTATTTTCACATTAAAAACACAGAGTAAAACCCAGTTGTTAGTCCCAAGCAGAGCAGTTTCCATAGCCAGGTGCCAAAACCATGGTGTGGACGTGGACTTCTAGGCAACTTGTTTTGTGAGTTTGGGCATTTTGTGTGTACAGTATGTGGTCAGTGGGGCTCCAGAACAAATCATCTGAGTTTCCATGATTTCTTATGGGGAAATTTGCTTTGATATAAGGGTCTTTTGATTTAGAAGCATGTTTCCAGAAAGGATTATGCTCGTAAATCAAAGTATTACTGTATGTTTGATATAGTTGTATTGCAAAGGACTGTGGGAAATGGTACATGTAGAAGGGAAGAGAAAGAAGGGAAAGCAGAGGACATGTGCCTACCCACACATTTGCTTTATTTATTTATTTATTTATTTATTTATTTATTTATTTATTTATTTATTGAACTAGATTGTTACACTCATTCCACAGCTCCCTACGTTGTAGCCATAAAGCAGCAACCAGTCTAATGACTTCCATCTAAGAGAGAAGTCTGGCAAAGCCCATCATGCCAAGAACTGCTGGGTTTAATATCTAAGAACAGCTTGCCAAGTAATATTCATCTTGCCATTTACGTTTGGATTTGAAATTTTGAAATTTTAAGTTCATCACACTGGTGCAAACCTGATGCAACAGTGCTTTAATCCACGAAAGCTTGTTTGTTGTATGATGATTTTGTAGTCGTCTGTAAATGCATTGCTTATTTTTGCATTAGAATGTTAAAGTGTTAAAGTTAACACTCATTTTCTTTTCTGTGTAAATATAAAGTCATTTTATCTCTTTCATTATAGGAGGAAGCCTTTTGTGCTGTGAGTCTTGTCCTGCAGCATTTCACCCAGATTGTTTAAATATCGAAATGCCAGATGGAAGTTGGTTTTGTAATGACTGCAAAGCAGGCAAAAAAATTCACTTTCAGGATATCATTTGGGTCAAACTAGGAAATTACAGGTTTGCATTTCTAAAATTAAATATTTGAAGATACATGCTTATTCACATTTGCTTTTCGTGGTTTCCTGGATGACCTTGTGCAGGTTGTGTCTGTGTGAGAGGGGCATAAGCAGTTAATGGTCAGTCCCTTAACCCCTGTTGCACAGACACACCTATAATGTGTGTAAGATATGATTGTTAATTAGTCTTGGAAAGAACCAAGTCCTCAACTACTTTCTGGTGGTGTACTTTCTTGATAGGTGGTGGCCTGCAGAAGTCTGCCATCCAAAAAATGTTCCCCCAAATATCCAGAAAATGAAGCATGAAATTGGAGAGTTTCCTGTATTTTTCTTTGGCTCGAAAGATTATTACTGGACTCATCAGGCTCGTGTGTTTCCATATATGGAAGGAGACCAGGGAAGTCGATACCAGGGAATGAAAGCAATTGGAAAGGTCTTCAAAAATGGTACAGATGCATAGTAATCAACCCCAAACCTCATTCATGTAATACTAACGTGTTGGAATTAATTTTGTGTTTCTACTGAAAAGTATAGTATTATAAATATTATGAAATCAGTGGGGCTCAGTTGAAATGTAGGACTGTTCCATTGCATTTAAGGTGGTGGCCTCATGGCCATTTTCATTCCACTCAAAGAGTATAGTCATGTTGTTTGTTAATCCATTAAAAATTATATCACAATATACTTTTTAAAATCTTATGTTTATTTTATTGTCACAGGTTAGTTCTTTTGTAGGCCAGAAAAGGACTTTATGGATGCGTGAACTAGATAACTCTCAGCTCAGTTTGAAAAACAAAAACAGTGCTGTTTACTGTGCTAATCTGCAAAACGTAGTGACAGAGACGTTAAGGGCTGTCATTTTTCAAAAATCTTTTGGAGCACATTCCGGGACATATTCCATCTTCTTCTAGAAAAGATGTTCAAAGATGCCCATGGTCTTTGTGGACTGAATTAGAATCAGTGTCTTATTTTAATTATCCTACAATTTGAGTTCAGAAAAGGGTTTCTTTCTAAATTATGTCTGCTTTCTAAAGTTTGTAAAGTAGTTTATTTCTCATTTGAAATTTGATATATAGAAGAGAACAGTACAGATTTTCACACATTACTTAACAAATCCATGTTCCCAGAGTTCGTTTGTGCTTGTGTGTGCGCACACACGCATGCGGGGTGGGTAGGCTAAATTATTCCTCTATGGATTTTATCCTAGACGGTAGGGCATGTTGATGTATATTAAATATTTGCTGCCACAATTTCTATAAATAATTTTTCTTGATAGCTTTGCAAGATGCTGAAGCACGTTTTCAAGAAATAAAGTTTCAGCGAGAAGCTAAAGAAACTCAAGAAAATGAACGCAAACCACCTCCTTATAAACATATCAAGGTAAAATATTTCATATCAAGTCCTGCTACAGCTTCTTTCCTCCTCTTGATCAGTTAATGTAGAGTGAGGTCTTCATATGCAGCTCTTTGTTGTGTGCCATGAGTCATGACCTCTGGATCGAGACACAATCCAAGGGATGATAGATGAACACTGTACAAAAGAGTCGTCTTCCAACTGTGTCTCTCCACAAGAGGGTAATAATAATGGGAGGGATGGTGGCATATTTCCCCTCCTCGTGCATTCATTTGAACCAGGTTCTTCACAATCTCTGTGACTCACATGGGTTCAGCAAGGGTGCAGAGCAGCAGCTAGACCGTTCTGGAGGTTTAAGACTCTATTCTTCAGCCCACATTCTTAGAAGCTTAGACATTCCTACCATTTGTCCCTTAGTTTTGTCATTTTGCCATAACAGCAGTAGCTAGGAGAGTAGAGGTGGGTGTTTCATTTTGGAAGGGGTCTGGTTCTGGGGAGGAAAAACAGCAGCATAGCTGCCGTTTGGTACCGGGACCCACCTTCCAGAATGAAATAAACCTGTCTCTTAACTTGTTTTGGGTCGCGGGTGGCTAAACTCCAATGAGGAAGCAGCCTCTGACATGTCATTTTTCACTCTCCTTGGCACTGGCCAGTCAGACAGGGAGGCTGGTTGATGCATTCCCCAGCACAACTCCTGATTGGCCAGTGCCAGGGAGAAGGAAAGATGATGTGTCAGAGGCTGCTTCCTGGTTGGGGTTTAGCCCCACATGACCCAAAACAAGGTAAGAGTTTGTTGATTTCGTTCTAGAAGGTAGGTCCTGGTACCAAACGGCAGCTGTGCAGCCCTGTTTCGTTTCAGAACCGGGTCCCTTCCGAAACGAAATGCCCATGTCTATAGGAGAGTGATCTATGAGCCACTTTTAATTCATCTTAAAACCAATAGTTCGTTTTAAAAATATTTTTTACCAGAAGCGAACTCTTTAATATGTTTCTCAATGAAGAAATTAAAAAGTTATCCTGAGAATAATTTAATTTAGTCTTGATTGGCAGGAGCAAACATTCTGGTCTCTCTTCTCCCACTCTCAAGATTGCAACAGGGTTTATGTTTAAACCAGTTTATAAGCCAGAAAGTCAGAGGTTTCCCCCTCTTGAATGGCCTGAATTTTTGGATTCCTTCCATTGAAAAAAAATGGACTAATATTCTGTTTCAAGATAAGCAAGTATGGTCTTTTCAAAATATTTGATCTGTTTTAAAATTGTAGACAGAAAAGGTTACTGGTGCCTGCATGGGGGTGGGGGTGGGTGGGAATAAAACAGATTTGCATTTTAAAAAAACATCAGAGACTGCCCAAATGCCCCCAAATTTGGCAGGGAGCAATAACAGGCTGCTACATCTTTGCCTGATTTGGTGCAGATCCAAGATCCAGTTTAAAAACTACTGTATATATATTTTTTGTTTGGGATGCCCCCATTTTTAGAATGACTTTATCGAATGTTGATTTGTGGTGTAGCACAATATCTATAATACAGGGTACACATCAGGATAGTCCAGTGTTGAAACATACCCATTCCTTCCAGAACAATCCAAAGCCTTCCGTGATCCATACAATCAAAAACTAATTTTATCTTCAGAATACCATTCTGTGCTAGAAATGACATGTAGAAAGGTGGGGGTGGTGCTTAGCTGACTGAAGAACCTAGGACACTGATTTCCCAATTTCAGTATACAGGCGTAACTCGGTTTACGAACGCCTCTGTTAACATAATTTTCAGTTCACGAAATGTGAACAATGCCTCAGTTTACGATCTCCCCCCCCCCCACACACACACACAATATTCTGGTTTACATTTTTTTTTTCATAAGGCAATGCCAAAAAAAGCATCCAGGATGCATTGCGCCCCCGTGCGCTTCGGGTTTACAAATTTTCCAGAATATGACATATCATGGAGAACGCATTAATTTCGCAAACCGAGGTATAGTCTGTATGATCACTCACTATAGCTATGTGACATCCCATCTCCAATAGAAAAATGAAAAGAATATGGATATGGGAGATATCCTGAATGGGAAAAATTAATTTAGGGCTGGGCAAGCTTTGGTTTGTTGGGATAAAACTTCCCTATGTAGAACCTGCTTCAGGCTGTTTACCCCCCAGCCCCCAGCCCCCAGCCCATCCCACAAAAAGCACACAAAAAACCCTAACGTGTTTACAATTCATTTCAGTTTTGAAAATCTAGTTTTTCAGCTTGAAAAAGATATGAGCACGCAGCACTGTTTTAAAGAAGCCCCAGTTAGTTCATACCTGTTTTTCTACTGAAGTAAATAACATTAGCAGATGGTGTCCATACACATGGGTGGAAGGAAGATAGGAGCCAAAGATCATGTTGTCCATCTCTACTTTAAGTATTGGGAAATTGTGTTCTTGACTTGTTTATAGAAAATATGAGTGTGAAGTTGAGGAGGATTTTCCAAGTTGAGAATGAGTTTTCGTTAGAATGCTGCTAATTATTTTGAGGAATAATGTTCTCTCATTCAGGTGAACAAGCCCTTTGGAAAGGTTCAAATTTACGCCGCTGACATTTCTGAGATTCCCAAGTGCAACTGCAAACTCTCTGATGAAAACCCCTGTGGCTTGGATTCAGAGTGCCTTAACCGGATGTTAATGTATGAATGCCATCCACAAGTGTGTCCCGCCGGAGAGCGCTGCCAGAACCAATGCTTTACTAAACGCCAGTACCCTGAGACAAAGATCATCAAGACTGAGGGCAAGGGATGGGGTTTGGTGGCAAAGAGGGACATTAAGAAGGTACGTACAAAGAGGGTTCTATAATTCATGGGCAAAAAGACAGCAATGGATCTTGTGGCTCTTTAATGCATAACAAATGTTATCGTCCACAAGCAGTCTGAAGGGCCCCCAGTTAATTCAAGGAGAAGCTTCTTGTTTGCAAAAAAAAAAAAAAAATCCGTTTTTCTCTATCCACCTGGTATTTGAGCTTTTTTTCATGCAACAGAGGAGTATATCCTGACAAGTGGGTTGTTTCTCCTGTTTACTTTCCAAAGGCAGGGACGTGGACAGATCAAATTGGTCCAGGAGGGCAACAATGCCAGGTTTCCAGTCTAATACCTGCCTGTTCTGGACATGCAGGTTTGGCTTTTCTCTGCCTCCTTTCTTTTTTCTCTTTCCTCTTTGTTCTGTTGAAAAGGGGGAAAAGAAAATGAATTGCATAACTCACAAGTTAACAACATAAATCCCTTTAGACAACACAAGAAACCACAATGAGCTGTCTCCCATCAGGACCCCCCCTCCAAAACTACACTGATTCTTATGAAGATGCACAACCTGATGATGATGATGATGATGATGATGATGATGATGATGATGATGATGATGATTTTCTTTTCGGTGGCACACCAGTAATAACAAAGCAACCCATATTAATAATGCATAATAAAGTGCATCCTTTTTTTGAATGGAAAGTTACCATTTGTAAGTGGAGTATGGTAGCTGAACATCCTTTTGAAGCTATTGGGAACATGGAATATCCCACCACTCATTTTAGTGACACACACACACACACACACACACACACACACACCACTCATTTTAGTGACACACACACACACACACACACACACACACACACACACACACACACACACACACACACTTTTAAGAAGAAAAAGAAAGATGCCATCCCGGAATCCAATAAGAGGCTTGATTTTACTTCCACACCACATCATACACCAACACTTCTTAAACATGGGGAGAGGGAGGTTGAAACCAGAGCACACACACACACACTTTTAAGAAGAAAAAGAAAGATGCCATCCCGGAATCCAATAAGAGGCTTGATTTTACTTCCACACCACATCATACACCAACACTTCTTAAACATGGGGAGAGGGAGGTTGAAACCAGAGGAGGGCACCAGCCATATCCAAGTTTGTCGGAGAGGGATGCGGTAGTAGGCAAATTGGACCCTCAGACCCTCTTTTAAATAGCCTGGAATGTAAAGGCTTCCACAAGTAGACCAGATGCTGGTTCCTGTAGCGTTGTGGGCTAATAGATGGCTATTAATAAGATCACAGGATTGTGGGGTTGGGTGTTGAGCACCATCTTGTCCACCATGATCCCAGTGGAGGCAGTCTACATCTGTAATATCTCCTGCAGGTAAATATCCAACCTCTGTTTTGACACATGAATTTCATTTGTGCTCACAAACAGGAAGAGTTAAAAAAAAAAAACCTACTCTAGAGCAGTGGTTCCTAATCTTGGGCACCCAGACATTCATGGGCCAGCAGCTCCCAGAAGGCTTTGCTCTTTCTGCTGCCAAGGGCTTCAGGAAGTTACAGGCCAAGAATGTCTGGGGACCGAATGTCTGGGGACCGGGTGGGACTCTCTGCTCTAGAATTCTAATTCTTGGTTTAGCCTTTTTATGATGTGTCATGTGGAGTCATTTGCTATTCAACACCCTGTTTTTACTGCTGTGTAAATTTAAAAAGAGGCAGTAGACGGGTAAAAAGTTCCACAGTGGAATCTGGCTTTTGTTCCGTTTTAAGTGTTCTGCATATTTGACAAGATAGCTGTTGAATGATATATTCATTATCTTCTCTCTCTTTCCCCCCTCCCTTCATTATTGACACCATTTTCTATTAAAAATAATAATGTTCTTTTTGGTGATATTTCCATATTGACTTTCATTAACATTGAATATATTAATAGCAGCGTTGACTGCTTACTGCAAAAAAAAAAAAAAAGCAAAACAGGGTTTTGCAGTGGCACGAATGGTATAATGAAATTTGGGATATTGCCGTTAATGATAAATTGACTTTGGAAATTAAGTTTTTAAAAAAGAGAGCTGAAGATTAATAGATTTAAAGATATATAGGATGGGTTTATAAATGCTATACTGGGTAATGGGAAAGGGAGAGTGCCAAACCAAGACTTGATGTACTTTTCAAAGGAATATGGGGACAGTTAAAGGATGGAAAGAACATTGGGCATAAGTGTTTAGGGAGAGAGGAACTGAATAAGATATATTGGTCCCCAGGGTGTAGAGAGTACTGTTTATTTTGTTGCTGCTGCTGCTGTATTTAAATTGTCTGATTAGAATGTAATTCTATGTTAAACAAATTACAAAATAATTTTTAAAAAGATAGCTGATGGGGTACATAAAACAAACTCCCCAAAACCTTAAGGCAGTTTTTTCTATTATCCACACTGAGCAATTGTTTGAGAACTTGCCTCTAACCGCTGTTGTTTAGTTTTAGCGAAAAAACTTCTCTTTTTCCAGGGCGAGTTTGTGAATGAGTATGTTGGTGAGTTAATTGATGAAGAAGAATGTATGGCAAGAATCAAGTACGCTCATGAAAATGACATCACACATTTCTACATGCTTACTATTGATAAGGTACAGTGATTTTTAAAGTCTTAATTTGTAACTCAAGTTTGATCTAGATCAGTGGTTCCCAACTTGGGGGTCGGGACCCCTTTTGGGGGGGTCAAATGACCATTTCACAGGGGTTGCTATGAGCCAGTGAAGAAAAAGGCACAAACGGCTTGGTTCTGGGGGAGGAGGGGGGGAAGAGTGAGTTACAGCTTTATAGGTTGGAGGGGATGTCAGTCAATGGCACCAGAGGCTGTGATTGGCTGAGGGTGCCTGTAGAGGGAAGTTCTCTATGGGACCTGCGACAGTGTCCTGCCAAAGGGGGCTTGTGGCCTCTTCCAAGCAGGGCAAGGGGTCACCACAACATGAGAAATTGTATTAAAGGGTCGTGGCATTAGGAAGGTCGAGAACCACTGATCTAGATGAAGATAAAAATGATCTTACCATGAATTTCCATTTTAGCTGTGAGAGCAAGGCAAGTGCATTTGTCAAATGCAGTCTTGGCCCAGAAGCTTTTGGCTGCCAAGGGGGACAGGAGTGCTAATATTTCTTTCTCGCTCAGATTGTTGAGCCTTGCTCCGTTGCTTAGAAGCATAAGGAGGGCACAAGCAGTGAGGACGAGTGTGCTGAACCCCCCCCCCATCAGATCAGTTTTGCTGCTTTGGTTCTGAATAAGCAAAGCTGTGCTGACCTTCTAAATTCCCTGTTTGACCAAGATTGCAGTAACAAATCAGTCAGTCAGTTGATCATTTAACTAAGATTGGAAGTCATGGAAAACATACACAGACAGAGCATTCTTTATCTCGTCATTTAGTCACTTTCTGTGATCCAAACTTTGGCTGGTAAGCTGCTTCTCCTCATGTGTGTAGTCCACACATTTTGATAATGATCAAATGGGGCGGGCAGGGACCTTTCACTTCAGGAAAATGCACTGTGAAAGGGTCTTTTGACACCCCCCCCCCAGGTTGAGAACCTCTGCTTTAGGAGGACAGTCCTCACATCAGTTCTAAGATAATGTCTTCCTTCCTCGAGTCAATGAAATGACGAGTCACTCATACATGTGAGTCACAGAGGGACAAGACAGGTTGCTTTTCACAGTGATTAGCTGTGAATCCACAGCCCGCCCTCCTCCCCCTGTGCCACTTTTTGTAAAATGCTGGGCTCAGAAATGAGGAAGTTAGTTGAGGTGCCCTTAGGTGTACATAGCAGAGACATGAAGCAGGTTTAATCCCCTAACTACTGAGCACTAGGATATTCCAAATGAGGACACTATCATGCCCAAGATCCGTATGTGTGAGCTCACAAATTGACCACTGAAAGAACCACAGTTGCGGTAAACTTGTAGGAGGGGGCATGTAGCTGAAAACCTGAAGATCCTCCAAGCAGCCGCACAAAAGCATTAATCGTAGAATTTCCACTCAACTTACCTGTTCCTCCCGGCTTTTTTAGTTACTGAGATTTGGGAAGAATATTTCCAGAAATTTTATTTTTAATCATTAACATATGTAATCATTGCTATTAATACATCTAATATTTCCTGGGTATTTAGAAACTATTTCTTCTACATGATCAGAAAATCTCTTGTGTCAAGGAATAGAGCTCCCACTATCTTGCAGGCTCAGGATAGGTGGAAAGAAGAGAGATACAGCAGCCACAACATGTTATGTGAGAGAGTTTCTATTGTTCTGTACAATCACAAGCAGGTTGTGTAGCTTACATATACAAAACTATGTGTGTGTGCATGTGTGTGTGCGTGCAATTTTATAGAAAAAATGTCTAACAAATTCTGTTCATGTCATATATGTTTTCACAATTCAAATGTTTGAAAGATCCTTTAGGGAATACAATTCCTATTTCCTGTTAAAACAGAAGCACTTTTGTAAGGCTTCAGTAAGCATTGTGTAGTTTCAACAGTGATATATATCAAGTTTCACTGTATCCAGTAAGTAGCATTGTTTGAGAATGTTGAATTTAAGCTAGCAACGGACCCCACCACCACATGGGACGAACACCAAAGAAGTTGAATTTAACCTAAAAAAATATTTACAGGTAAATAAAACATGCATGGTTAAATGTACATAACTGATTAGGCCTGTATTGCTGTAAGAGCAATCATATTCAAATGATGCTGCTATTAATCAGCTTCCATTTTATTGTATTCTTGGCAACCAGGACCGCATAATTGATGCTGGACCCAAAGGAAATTATTCTCGCTTTATGAATCACAGCTGTCAACCAAATTGTGAGACTCTAAAATGGACAGTACATGGGGATACTCGCGTAGGACTGTTTGCTGTGTGTGACATTCCTGCAGGTACTTACCACATATTAAAAATACTGACATCTACAGCTCAAGAGCATTACCTATAGTATAGATTGTATGAAGAGCTGACTTTTTAAAGTTGGGGCTCCCGTGTACTGTAAACTTCAGCAAGCGCAGAAGGTGGCAGCCAGTTGCTTTCTTTCTTGGCTTTCTCGTTGCTCCCCCCCCCCATGTTCACGGTGATGGGGAAAAGGGGACCCTTTGGCAAATGTGTTAAGGTGCGTGCTTTTGAGACCATTCCAATAACCCCTTCTCTTGTTCTTCTTTACTCAGGGACAGAATTAACTTTTAATTATAATCTTGATTGTTTGGGCAATGAAAAAACAGTGTGCAAATGTGGTGCTCCAAACTGTAGTGGCTTCCTTGGAGACAGACCAAAGGTAGGTACAGTTCATGAAAAGTGCAGTGCATTTACCATTTCGTGGTTGATACTATTTCTATCCCATCCGTCACACTTGGGATTCATCTTGCTGGCTGGAATTGGCTGTGTAGCCCCATGTGCTTTCAGGATTGGTGGTGGCAGCGGCAAATGGCTGTTGATGAAAGGCTTCATTTCACGATTTTGGAATGCACATGACTTTGCGAACAAGATGCATACAACCCCTAAATTGTCTTTCGTTAATGATGACTTACCTTTAATCGGCAGCAATTTACTGTTGCTGCTGCTGTCATTTCTGCTGCACACACTGTACCGGGCAACAGGATTTCAGCCAATATTTCATCAGCTAATCATTGAAAAAAAACTCAAAAACTTCATACCTGTAAAGCTATCAAAATCCATTAGAGGAAACACATACCAACCAAATTATATTTTAAAGAAATACAACTTGGCTTCATCCCAAATATTTGATTATTTTCTCGCCACCTTTCCTGGGAAGGGAATTTCCCTTGGCCGATAATTCCATAACTCATGTGATTCACTGCCTTTTCTAATCAGATGCCTTGTTTGATACTGCTTAGATCAGGGTCCACACATTTGTGGAGGTTGGGGAATATTTGGAATTTTGACAGAGCACCATGACAGGCTCTCAACAAAATGGCAGCCATGCCACAGGAACAGCCATTTCCAGGAGGCATTAAAGTGTGTGTGTGTGTGGGGGGGGGTTAATAAGAAAAGTTCCTTGCTCTGGAACCTGAATGCAAGGCAGATGTGAGAAAACTGCTCTTTGAACCCACAGGATATTGGCTACTTTTCATAGAAGTACAAGTGGATTGGACTAAGATATATTGCCTGTATCTTAGAAATAAAGATTGTGCTAGTGTCATGTTTGTAATATATCGATGTCTCCATTTTAAAAAATTATCTAGAAAAAGGAAAAGAATTGAGAAGAGCCCAAAGTTAGCAAGCCCCACCCCGTGGCTCCTCCTTGCTCTGCTAGTTCCCTCTTTCCTTTCCTTCTCTCTTCCTTGTTACTTAGCAGGCTGTTGGGCACATCAGACCTTTCTTGCCGAGGTCGGAAGTGATCCTTTCAGTGGCTAAAATCCAGCAGTCGGTCCTGACTAGTGTAGGCCCCAGTGTGTGGGGGGGGGGGGATGAGTCAGTGCCTATGTAATATTCCATGGATTCAGTGGGCCTGGGACAAACTCGGTTTTTAGCAAGTGCATTTTTGAAATTAGACGAAGAGACGCGTGAAACTTGCAATTCTAGGAGCCAGAGGTTGCCAAGCCCTTGACTGGACAGTCATGTCCTTGGAATCATTGTGCTTCCCTATGGATTGGGTTGAGGATTCTGTATTTCTTTCTAATCTTCTCTTGGGAGTAGACGAACCTCTGTGTTCTGCATAAAATTTCAAGATGCTCTTGGAAACATTCCTGTGATGATTATGTTACAGTACCAAGGTTACAGAGATAGGCATGATGATGCACTGACTCGTCATCTACTGTGCCTAACTGGATTGAGAAATAGATCATAAACTTATAGCAATTTAGAGCCCAAATAGGTGATAATCCAAAGATTGCTTTGGTACTACTCATAAGTGGGCTCTCTATATTTGTACTGTTTCAAATCTTCTTGAATTTCTTAAAACAGGAATTCCTCTAGAGCTGGGAAGTTCTCATTTTGTATTAAATACATTTCAGAATTCATCTTCTAATGCTTCCGAGGATAAAGCAAGGAAGGCCAAAAAGAAGAGCAAGGAGACGTAAAACAAAGAGTGAAGCGAGAAAAAAATCTGAGGACTACTGTTTCCGCTGTAGTGATGGAGGCCAGCTGGTATTATGTGACAGGAAATCTTGTACCAAGGCTTACCACCTCTCTTGCCTTGGTTTGGTAAAACGCCCTTTTGGTGAGTAAAATGTAACAATGAATTAACAGATATTAAGCTTCCAACAATATCATTTCTTCCCTTGGCTGACTTTTTTTTTAAATTAAATCTGTTGTGACAGTTTCCTTTTGCAAAGATAGTTCAAAAGTTAGCGGTTTCCCCCCCAGAACAAAATAAAACAACAAACTGGTGTTTTTTCTGACTCGAGTATTAATTTTATATTTTTGTTGTGGATCTTTATTTGCATCTGGTAATATTCCCAATAGTCCAGCAACATATTGGGAATTTTGTTAAGATATAACAGATAAGGTATAAGTATAGCCTACCTGTTTCATCAGTGTTTTCCCAGCTTAAGCACACCTGTTCCTTCTATTGCACCTGGTAGGATTGTGCTTTAGAGAACTGCAGATACCTGCCTCCTCTATGTGCATATGTGTTTATTAAAGATGCTGCATGTTACATGGGCTGAGTGGGGAAGACATGCAGCATTATCTGCAGGGCCTATGAAAAGCTGAGGCACGAGACTAAGATGGAGTAATGGCCACATTAGTAGAAGAGAATGGGTAGTTCCAGTGGGGGGTAGACAAACTTCTGAAAGACAGCTACTGAGCAGCATTTGTTTTTTGTTTTCCTTAGTACGAGTCACCAAGTACCGGTGCCTTGTAAAAATGGCAAGGATTCGTGGATGTGTACAGTAGTCACCTCCATGCTCTCTTGGTAAAAAGGATGTCTTGGGACAGACCTAAGGATAGGATTTTAGATATTATAGCCCCTTCCCATTTGGATTTAAAGTCATCTTTTCTAATAAGGGGGGGGCTAAACCCTTAGGGAAGAAATGCAGTCTAATCCAATAGGTAAGAATAGCCACCCAAGCTCTACCCTCCACTTTCATGAGGCCTAACTCTAATCGGAGAGTAACATTTGGGACACATTTGGGAACTTGTAAGTCCGATCTTACAAATTTAGATTTTACCCGTTCCAGTGGAGCGTAATTGGAAAGGGGACCTAATTGGGCACCATATAGAAGTTGGGAAATTGACTTGGCTTGGAATAATTTAAGTGCTGCAGGAATATATTGGCCGCTAGCTGTCTTGAGATATTTAAGAATGGCTAGAGAACTTCTTTGAGCAATGTTGGCAACATAATCTCCATGGGCTTTTTTGCTACCATTAGCCTGAAGAACTACTCCCAAATATTTAAAGGAGGAAACCTGCTCAATTTTGTGCCCATTGATGCTCCAAGAGTGAATCTTGGGTCTTTTAGCAAAGGCCACAATTTTAGTTTTCTGATAATTGAGCTTTAATTGCTCTTCCTCACAGAATTGTGATAGTGCATTCAGAGCTCTTCTAAGACCTACAGGTGTTCTAGAGAGGATTGCTGCATCATCGGCATAAAGCAAGACAGAGATATGCCTTCCAGCCAGTGCCTCAGGATAACTGCCCCAAGGGACCTCATAGGATTGCAATTGATCCGTCTAGGCCAGTATTGTAATGTGATGCAACAGGCAGTGGGGTAAATGTGGATTTATGTCCAAAGGGAGCTCCTAAGATTGTTGACCCTATTCTCTAGCAACTTAAATTCACTGTTCATGCAGACGGCCTTGTACCACTTCTGTGACTTCCAAAGACAAAAAATAAGGTTCCTGTTCTTCCTCCGTCTCCATGTCACATTCCTCCAAATTTTTCTCTCTTGCCTTTGGATTCTACATATTTTGTTGGTCCTCTGAAAAAGTCTTGCATTTTTCCAGGCATGTCAAGGTGACTGGAAGTGTCTCGTTCGCAGTAGCTCCTAGAGCTATTGCTCCAGCATAAAAACCTAGAAAACTGCTTTGTACTTTGTCAGACCAATTGATCCATCTAGGCCAGTGTTGTCATTTGATGCTGTGGATAAATATGGGCATGTGATTGATTTTAACCATTTTTCATCCAAAGGGCTGCTAAGTATTTCTAAACCAAGATAATTTCTATATACAATATTTACCTAAGCTACAGCTAAAATATACAAACTAGACATGGGCACGACCAGAAAAAATGACGTTTCGAGTTTTCGTTTGTCGGAACGGGTCCGTTTCGGGTCGTTTCCATTTGTTGCGAAATTTTTCAAAAATTTGTCGTTTTGTTTGTCGTTTGTCATTTGCCGTTTCCACCGCGATTTAGCGCGATTTGACTTCTCCCAAAGCATAGGGGCGTCCCGCAATCAGGGCCGGCGCAGTAGGTGTTTTTGTGCCCTAGGCGGCGGGGGGGCATGGGCGGGCGGCGACAGCGGCAGGGGGGAGGCGTGGCCGGCCGGCGGCCGCGGGTCGGGCGAGTGGGTGGGTGGGTGGCGGCGCGGGCCGCAGGCGGGTGGTGGCGTGGGCAGACGGGCGAGTGGGCAGTTAGGATATCACTTAGGATAGAGGTTCTGTTCTTGGCTTGCACCCCAAATGTGTGTGTGTGCAAGCAAATTAAAGTTGGGAAAATAGAAAATAAATGGTAATAATGGAATCAAAAATATTGTAAGGCTGATATCAGCAGCAGCAGCTGCAGCCTCCCAACAAGAAAGATATTGGGGTGCAAATCAACAAACATAATATAGTTTACTAGTAGTTGTTCAGGCCAGGGAATGTAATAATAAACAAACAAACAGTGGAGTAATATAAGGATGGAATCCAAAATATGGTAATAAGGCTGATCTATCAGATTCATCAGGCAGCCTCCCAACGAGAAAGAAATTGGGGTGCTGCAAATCAACAAGCACAATATAGTGTACTGGTAGTTGTTCAGGCCAGGGAATGTAGTAATAAACAAACAAACAGTGGAGTAATATGAGGATGGCATCCAAAATATGGTAATAAGGCTGATATCAGATTCAGCAGGCAGCCCCCCAACCAGGAAGATATTGGGGTGCAAATCAACAAGCACAATATAGTGTACTGGTAGTTGTTCAGGCCAGGGAATGTAATAATAAACAAACAAACAGTGGAGTAATATAAGGATGAAATCCAAAATATGGTAAGGCTGATATCAGATTCAGCAGGCAGCCTCCCAACCAGGAAAATATTGGGGTGCAAATCAACAAACACAATATAGTGTACTGGTAGTTGTTCAGGCCAGGGAATGTAATAATAAACAAACAAACAGTGGAGTAATATAAGGATGGAATCCAAAATATGGTAAGGCTAATATCAGATTCAGCAGGCAGCCTCCCAACAAGAAAGATATTGGGGTGCAAATCACCAAACACAATACAGTTTACTAGTAGTTGTTCAGGGAATAAAATGACAATAAAATTCAAAATTCTTCTGATCCACTTAAATGGAATGGGCCTGTGTTGTTGAACTGCACAGTGCACTCACAAGTTTAAAAAACAAACAATGAAGTAAGTAATAGTAAACTAAATAAATAATATTGTAAAATATTCTCCACTAGATAGAGGTGCTCTTGGATTGCACCCCAAATGTGTGTATGTGCAAGCAAGCAAATTGAAGTTGGGAAAATAGAAAATAAATGGTGGTATGTAATATATTTTTAAAATAAATCCACACCTCTCACTCCCAGTCGAAGCTCCCCCTTTACCCAATATAAAAAAAAAAATCCTCACAAACTGCCAGAGGGAAAAAAAGAATAAACTGCTGTCTACTGCTATTCCCTTCAGCAGACAAAGCTGCAGGGAATCAAAGAAATTATTTTCTAAATTCAATTCCCTCCCTGCCTGCCTAACTTAAATCTAAAGCCTCCAGCCTCCCTCCAAATTCAAATAGCCACCAGCAGCAGCCACACAGCCCTCCACCCTCCTCCACATCCAGACCCGACTGCAACTTCTGGAAGGTGCCTCGGCTTTTCATGCCCTCTGGCACATCCAGAAGTGTCAGTCAAAACCTGGCCATGCCATTGGTGGAATGGTTCAAAAAAATTGCATGGTTCCATCCCATGCCCAGCCCACATGGGCAGGTCTAAAAAAAATAAGAAATAAAATAAAATAAAATCAGTGCGACCTTTTACTGCTATAAAAAACCCATTGCTGCTACTATAAAAATTCAGGCATTTAAAATACCTAATTTTCACATGTTTCTGTTGTGCTTTGGTGGGTTTTTGGACCATGATTTAAAAATAAATATTGCGGTCGCCATTTTGGATCCCCCCCACCGCATGGCATGGAGACGACGAGGATGACCCCCCCCAGCCTGGTACAAGCAGCCCAGGACAGGAGAGGGGGGGAGGCCGGGGACCCCCCCCCAGAAACCACCCCTCTGGTAGGTGTCCCCAGGCAGGCATATTTTCGCCTGCTTTTTTGGCCGGGAGTCGGGGTTTTTTTTTTTTTAATTTTTAAAACTTTTTTTTCAGTGCTGCAGTGCTCTGTCTTGGCAATGGCATCGCGCGATCGCCGCGATGCCACAAACGACAATGAAAAACCCAACCCAATTTTTCTTTTTTCGGCTCGGGTTCGAGCTGGAGCGGCGTAATTATCGTTACCGTTTCCGTTACATAACGGAAACGATAACCGAAAACGGAAACGACAATTTCACCACTCCGTGCCCATGTCTAATACAAACATCTCAATTAGAATAATGAACAGGAGTGTCTTATTCTAAGATATTGAAGATACTCTCCCATTAATTAGCAGCTTATCATCTCTGATAAAGTAACATCAATGTATGTATCACCTATAAGAAATTCATATTGTACCCTGATCTCTGAATTCATGTTATATTCTTTTATCCTGGCAGGAAAATGGGAATGCCCTTGGCATCACTGTGATGTGTGTGGCAAGCTTTCTGTTTCCTTCTGCCAGTTCTGTCCAAACTCTTTTTGCAAGGATCATGATGATGACACAGAGCTTGAGACTAACTTAAATGGACAGTTATTCTGTTCGGATCATATTGGAGAGAACTTTGCTAAAAAGAAAGTGAAGAGACCGTGTAGAGAAGCAGCCACACTGAAGTATAAGAGAAGACAAAGAAACAAATGGAAGAGGATGGAGTGTAAATGATACTGAACTGCTACTTCAGCTTCCCCGTGCTGGCTTGTAGATAAGTTGTGAATAGGACCAGGGATGGACTCATGTTTACCTATATTGTGTAAGTGGCGGTTTTGGGGGCAAATTCTTTTTAATCCACTGAGCCAATCATAGCAGGGCATTCTGCTGTATCTGCACTGATCATGAAGTGGGGATGCCACATTCAGACACTTTCAGGATAAACCAAGTTTACTCTACTGCAATAATGACAACACTTGAACTCTTAGGAATGAAACGATTCTTTCCAATACTTCCTAGTTGAAGATGTGTTAATTTCCAACTAATTAAGGTATATGCTCATAGTTTTTGAAATATTAGTCACCACTCAGACATTGAAATACTACTTAAGAAAGATACGATGAGCTGAGTTTAAAAGCTGAAGTGTTACAGAGAAAACTGCCTGCCTAGTTGCGTTAGCTGAGGTGTCTGTGGACATGGCACCGTTTGGAGGCGCAGCTCAATGTATGCACAAGAGAGTCCATATTTTGCTTTGGACTTTGTTTTTTTGTGTTTTTTTTTCCGTCCTAGCATTCTACAGGGAACAACAGCATGAGAGAAGAAAGCAGGAAACCACATGCTAAGCCATGGCAGAAACTGAAGATTCCTGTCTCTTGTTTGCTTCCAATAAGCAAAAAGATACACGAGCTCTCTGCGTCTAAATTGATACTAAAAAACGTGCCCATTTTTTTAGATTGTATTTGCATAATAAAAATGTTTCAAAATCAAACTAAAATACATTGTATTTTTTCAACAGTACTTGAGGACTTCCATGGTTTTTATTCTATCACAGTGATGCAGTCTGTAAAGTAGTAGATTGATTGATTACTTGGTGTGTTCTCTTACAACTGTTGATACATGTAGGGTTAGGGTTGCCAATAATTGCCTCACTCACATGTAAATTTTATTCCAAATATATGTAATTCATACATAATAGTTGAATTTATTTAGGATTTATATACCGCCAGCTTGCACAAAGCAACTCAAGGTGGTGAACAAAAGATATAATCAAGACACAAAAACAACAAAGAATAAAATACATAAGCCATAAAAACGCATTAAAGATATAGGTGTCCAGCAAATCAATACAGACAAAACACTAATCGCCCAAAGGCCTCCTTGAAGAGCCAGGTCTTCAGAGCTCTCCTAAAGGCAGGCAGGGGTTGCACCAGGCGAACCTCGCTAGGGATGGAATTCCAGAACAACGGGACAGCCACAGAGAAAGTCTGGTTCTTCTTCATGGTCTTCTGTGATTGCACACATTGGTAGAGGTTTTGTGGGCCTCTCTGGGAGTGGCAACCTGAAGCGCAAGTGCCTGGGAAACTAGTGGGATAGGCATTATCCACTAGATAATCAAGACCCAAGCCGTGGAGGGTTTTGTAAACCAAAACCTTAAACCTGATTTGGGAGACAATGGGCAGCCAATGCAGATGGGCCAGAATAGGGGTGATGTGTGCAAATCTGCCAGCACCAACCACCAACCTGGCCTCCATGCTCTGCACCCGCTGCAGTCATCGAACCAGGCCCAAAAAATACCAAAAAAGAAAAGGTTACACATGAAAACATGAAAGAGTTTGAGGAGACAATCACTGGAGACATATTACATATGTACAGAATGAATCAGTGGAAAGTTATGCTTCCTGTGGCCAATCAAGATGCGCCTTTTCCCCCCAATAGAGCTTTTGTGTATCAAGTTTTTCGTATCTTAAGGCATTCCTATCTCTAGGTACCACTGTATTTCTTATGGGGAAATTTGCTTTGGTATAAGAATATTTTGGTTTACAAGCATGTTTCCAACAAGAATTATGCTTGTATATCAAGGTATTACTGGACGGACATACAGTGGTACCTTGTATAAAGGAATTAATTTGTTCCAAATGAAATTCTGTTATGCAAATTTTCCTTTATACAAAATTCCCAGAGGAATGCATTGAAAACAGTAATCCCTAATAGAGATGGGCACAAAATGCCAAAATGGTGTTTCGTGGTCGTTATTTGGGCCCTGGGGTCCGCTTCATTTCCGTTTCTTCATTTTTCGGGGGCGGTAAGCTGCAGCCACAGGGAGCCCTCCCAGGGCCGGGCGCCACTGGAGCTGGCAGCATGCAGGCTGGGAGAGCGTTCCTGCAGCCGCTCCCGGAGCGGGGGCAAGCTTCTTGGGAGAGCCGTCCCGCAGCCACTGGGAGTCCTCCCGGAGCCGGGTGCTGCTCCGATCACCACCCCCAACAGGCTACCACCCCCGAAGCACCGCCGAGCGCTGCCCTCCCTAGGGCCCCCTCCCCAAAGACCGATCCGCCGCGCCGTCCGCCACCCCCGTCAGACTACCCCCGGAGCTCCATGCAGCGCCGCCCTAACTGGGCCCTTCTCCCAGGGAACCACTCTGAACCGGGAGCCACTGCCCCAGCAGACCGCCACCCTGCAGCCCCCCGGCCTAGATCCGGGAAACCTGTGGGTGGGTGCCACTGCACTCCCCCCCCATTCTCCGACGACGCCCTCCGTTCCGGCTTCCAAGCCAGCTGCACCATCGCCGCTTTGCCATGTGGCCGAGATCCCGGAGCCCAGCCCATAAGGGCTCTGATCCCGCCTCTTCTCACGTCAGCTCCGGCAGGGAGGGGGCAAAGAGGCTCCACTAGGCCCAGCCCCCTCTCGCCGCCCTCCGCTTGTTGAATGACAGCCCGGTGGGCTGTCATTCACCAATTGGAGATGGCTGGACAGGGGGCTGCGATCCTGCCTCCGCGCATGGCGACGGGATCCCAGCCCCCTCTCACCGCCCTACACGGCACGACACCAGTAATGGAAACGAACAGAACCAAAGAAAATTTTCTTGGTTCTGTTTGGTTCGAGCCTGCCCCATCGCAACAGTCATTATTCTTACCATTACGTAACGGAACGAATAACGGAGAACGGTAACGAAAAAATGGTTGTTTTGTGCCCATCTCTAATCCCTAATCGCGACCATTTTTATGTTGCAAGGATTTGCCCCATAGGCGATTCTGTTAAGCAGATTTCCCCTATCTCCAGAATTTTTTATGTAGTACAGATTTTATGTTATACAAACCATTTATTATACAAGGGCCCACAGTACATACATACATACAGACATACAGACATACAGACATACATATGCCAGTTATCAGGGGAATCGCGACTCCTTCCAGAACACCGAATCCCAGTTCCTCAGCCTGACTTTCTACTTTCCAGCAGCACTTCCTGTTTTGTCAGCATGTAATTTCCGCTTCTCCATTCTTATTCTGTCTGTTACCAAGTCTAGGCCATTCAAAGATCCTAAATGCTCCCTTAGTAAACAATTATAAATACAACGGGGTTGGGGCATCGTCAACATGTTGGTGGCATCTCACTCCAATGCTTCACTCCAAGCAATTTAACAATGTACAATAAAACCCTGGGGGGGGGGGATATCTCACGTCATAGGCTGTGATGCTCAACGGTATTCCCCCCCGAATCACCCTTGGAGTATGACCTCATAGGAAGGATCCGAAACTTACTGCAGTGTTGTGTCTCCCCTGAAGCTTGTTGAAGTGGCTTAAATGACATAAAATGATTTCATCTGCAGATTTTGGGCAGAATGTCATAGAGATACAGAAATAAAGATGTGCAGACTATCCCCTGCCCCTTGTTTTTTGTCTCTTGTTTTCAAAGAAGCTGGCCCTTAAAGTGGGAGTTATTCCCCTCCTTTTATTGCTTTTAATTTCCTAATGGAAATTAAAGAGACCCCCACTGTGCAGCCTTTCCCAACATACAACCCCAGGAACTCACCACCTTGAGGCTTGCTTTCCATGCTTCCCCACCAAACTCTTCCCGATTGGGGGGGGGGGGGGACATACAAACACAAACAGGCATGGAAGAGGGTGTGGGGGCAGGCAAGGCAGGTGAAAGGTAAAGTTGGAGGCAGCAATGGCAGCGGCTCCACCAGAGGGAGGGCGACCAAGGAGAGCGCGCCAAGCAGGCAGGTCAAAAAGGGGGCTTCCACATCTATCATCGCTCTGCAATGCTGGCACTGTGAGAGAGTCTGTGGACTGGTTGCAGACCAATGCAAGGCAAGAGAGGCTCTACCTTTCACCTGCTTTGCCTGCCCACATGTCCTCTGGTTCTTCCTCTTCCTTGCCTCTGTGTGTGTGTCGTCACCCCCCCCCCAATCTGGAAGTGTGGAAAGCAAGCCTTGAGGTGGTGAGTTCCTGAGGCTGTACGCTGGGAAAGACTGTACAGCGGGCTCTCTCTCTCTCTCTCTCTCTCTCTGTATGTGTGTGTGTGTGTGTGTAAAGAGATCAATTGTGAAAGGTGGAAAGAAGATACCACCCTGGAAAAGAAGCCAATATCCAATTGGAGGAAACGCATAAAGCAGGCACCCCATCCAAAGCAACATGAGGGCATCCCCCAGAGAGCCATGCTGTCTCCCTGCCCTCAAGCAGAACTGTTTGCATTTGGAGTTTTCCCGTATGGCAAAAAGTTCCACTTGTGAGGTCCCCCACTGACAAAGACGGTCGTACATGGGTTGAAAGAGATGCCACTCCTGGGATGCTGAGTTCTTCCTGCTTAGAACATCTAAGAGCCAGATTTAACTGTCTTCCATCTGCAGTTTTAGAGGGTCGCTGCAGTAGCATACCATATGAAAATCGATTATGCCCCTGCAATGATAAAGAAATTGAAACATTGCAGCATGTTCTTTTTATATGTAGTTATTACAGAGATGAGCGTATCAGGCTTCTTTACCCTGTAATGAGAAGTCTACCAGGCAGATCCTTGGACTGGTATACAAGATATCTTCTAGAAGACAGAAATAAGTCCATTACAGAACTTGTGGCCAAATTCCTTCTCTCAGCTCAAAAAACACGAAAGAGAATTCTGCTGCTTAGCTAATTTTAAGTTTCTTTTAATTATTGGAATGTGTACTTGTTGGAATGTATACTGTATTTTATCGGGCCTTTGGCTGTAAAATAAAATTGATTGATTGTTGATGTAATGCATAGCAGTCGTATTGTCAGTGACCACTATATTGCTGGAGAGGGGATGGAGAAAAGCACAACACGCCTTGAAGATTGCCAGGAGCTCCAGCAAGTTTATGTGGAGCAATTTCTCCTGTGGAGACCAGGTATTGTGCACCGTCATATCCAGGCAGACAGCTCCCCAACCCACATTGCTGGCATATGTTATTATCTGGATGTTTGGGAAGGAAGATTGGAAGGGACAACTGGGCAGCAGATTGGATCTGTTTGTTCACCCGATAAGCGGCTGGGGAAAGTCCGGTGAGATTCTCAGGGCCTTGGGGGTGGTTTTCGGAGAGGATTGAACTAAGCAAGGAACCAAGCCTGGAGTAACCTGAGCTTCAACCTGTAAGGAAGGATGGAGGTCATGGAAGCCATGTATCCTAAGAGTTGTTGAACCGTCAGAGCCGGGATGGTACTGTTGGGACGAAAAAGGGACAAAAGAGAGTGTATGTAGTCTATCCGGTCATTGGGTGGGAACGCCATGGCCCATAGTGAGTCTAGGATTGCACTTACATAGGAGAAAGTTTGTCAGGGAAGGAGGATGGATTTTTCCTCATTGACCTGTAGACCCAGGTTGGCAATGGTCCGGAGAATGAAGTGAATGACCTCTGCCTGCTGTTTGGTGTCGGCCACCACCAGCCAGTCGTATAAATACAGAGACAATTCCCTGTGTCCTCAAGTGAACAGCGACAGGAGTCATGCATTTGGTAATCCTTGTGGCAGTGGCTAAACCAAATGGCAGGTTGGAATACTGATAGAAGTTGTCCACCGCGAGCATGAGGAACCGACAATGAGCCGGATGAATTGAAATATGAAAATATGCAACCCACTCCAAACCAATCTCCTTGACGCATGGAGCGTATTATCTTTTCCAGGGTCACCATGCGAAACGTGGGGACATGAAATTGGAGGCTGAGTAACCTCAGGTCCAGGTTTGGACGTAGGCTAGGCCTCCATCCATTTTGGGAACTGTGAAGTACCTGGAGAAGAGTCCAGTGAGAGCCAGTGATCGTGGTACTGGCTAGATGGCATTTTTGCAGAAGAGGGAAGAGATTTCCTCCATAAGGCAAGGAGGGGGAATAGTATGGATCACATTTCCAACTGGAGGCAGATTTTTGAATTCAAGAATGTATCCATTGGCTATGATAGAAAGGACCCACTTGTCAGATGTTATGGCTTGCCTTTGTTCGAGAAAGGGTGCAAGGCGAGGGAGAGGGGTTGAGTCAAAATTCATCATGTTTTCTATCTCATGGTTTGGAAGAACGAGTGGATGCAGACTTAGACTGTTTTCCCTTAGTGGTTGGGAAAGAAGAGAAGGTTCCAGGCCTGGAGTTAACGATCCCTGGTTTATTGTCTGGAGTAGGAAGTTTGGTAGCCGGAATGAAAGCCTGCACGCTTGAAATGGAAACGAAAGGGCCACTGCTGTTTCTGCGGCACAACATTCAGCCTCTTAGCAGTGGTCTGCTTTTTGTGACGGTCTTCCGTGGCATTATACATGGAAGGATGGAAAAGGCCATCACCTTTGAATGGAAGCTGCTCTATCTGGCTCTTGCAGTCATCAGATAATCCAGTGGAACGAAGCCAAGCATGCCTCCAAAGACCAATGGACGCTCCCAAGATTTTAGACATGCAGTCAAAGGCATGCCTAGAGGATGTCATATGTTGCGTGGCTAGAGCCATCACCTCCTCAAAGATGAGAGATGTGTCAGGCTTCTTCTCATCAGGAATGAGCAGTAATAACAGTTGCAGGTGGGAAAGGAGTTCTCTTTGATAAGCCCCCATGGTGCCTTGATAGTTTGTGATTTTAAAGAGTAGTGAGGACAAACTATAGATGTTTCTTCCCAGGGTATCAAGCTTCCGTCCTTCCTAGGTTGGATAGGAACCTGTTTAGTGCAGGATTGCTCTTGTGAAGAGACCACTATCACAGAATTAGGCGCCAGGTGTTTTGAAAGGAAAAGAGCTTTGTCATCATGCACCCTATACAAGCCCTCAATTCTATTTGATACTGAGAGGGATCCTATCTTCTTGAAGCACTCCTCCCCCATTGAGAGGAAAGAGGGGAACATGGACAAGTGAACAGGAGCTGGATCATCATTAGAAATCTTTCCAAAAATGCGGTTGGGTTGGCAAAGTCTCGGGTGGCAAGTTAGCAGATCTATGGACTTCACCATTTGAAGTACAAAATCTGAATAATTCCACATGGCCTCAGAAGAGGGAGGCAAACGCTCTTCCACATCCAAATCAGGAGCTGTTATATACTGGGGGGAATCTTCCCCAGCAGTCTCACCAGTCACTGAAGAGGTATCAGAGTTGGAGCTGGGAGACGTGGCCGTGTTCGACTTCAACTGAGTTGAGGTGGAGTCATTGTATGACCCATTGAGAGCCGCCGAACTTAAGCAAAAAGGACAGAATAGGCGGTAAGGCCATCAACTCAATTTATGACCATGGCAATGTCATATGGCGGCTGGGATTTCTTTCTTGTTACAGGTCAATAGAGAGGGTGAAAAGCACCCCAATTACATATAAACTAAATGGGGTCAAAGTATAGCAGGTAATAGTAATGAAAAAGTGAAAATAAAATTAAAGAGTGAAGAAGTGGACTGGTCTTCTGGAATAGGCCACTATCCTTCTTGTTTGGTAATTACATTCAAGCTCCTGCGTTATTTGATATGAAGCCACTTTTCAGTTGGAGATTTAAATTTCTGGTTTACTTTCTGTTTTGTTTCTCCTTAGTGGCTTCTTTATGGCCCAGTGATTTATATGCCCCAGTTATTTAAATAAATGTGTTCCACCAAGGGCTCTCTTTTGGGAGTTATTACAAAACAATTATGGCACATTATCCCTACATTATCTTACATAAAATCAGATACAGAGGATTGTATGGAGTATTCTGTACCAGAATAAAAAAAAAAGATTGGCACACACAAGTCTCAACAATTCAGTATGCGAGAACAGGATATATAGGGGAGGGTATGGTGTGGTAGCTGGAGGGTAAAAGTTCATTATTTATTAAATTTACTGCCCAAATGCCTCTAAAGAATTCCAAGCAGATTGTATGTCTTCCCCATCTGTTCCTCATAACCTTGTAAGGTAAATCAGGTGTAATGTGGGGATATGAATACAGGTCTTTCAAGTCCTAGTCAAACTCTCTTACAGCTTTTGGTCCATATGACTCCCAAGTGTTTGAAGAGTGCTACTGCATCTCCCCTCAGTCATCTTTTTACAAGGCTGAACATTACCAGATCATTGCTGCTCTCTAATGGTTTAATTTGGGGTTTTCATAAACTGTAAGCCATAATCATCACAATTATAACAAATTAAGGCTTGAACTATCTCGCTTTGCATGTAATGAGTCTATCTCATATATTAGTTTCACCTTTAAAGTTGCATTACTGAAATAAATGAACTTTTGCATGATATTCTAAATGTTTGAGTTTTACCTGTATATACCCTCTGTATTATTGTAAATGTCGATAACAGTCCAAAGTTCCATTCCCAGATGGAGACAACTCATTTTGAATGATACAGTAAGGTGTATCTCTGGAAACCAACTCAGAAACTGGTGAGTTCAAGAACGGGTTACCTACCTGTAATGGTAGTTCTTCGAGTTACGCCTCTGTGAATTCCCACTGATGGGTTTCCCTGCGCGCCTGCGCAGCCTCCGGACCTTCTAGAGTCTTCCTTCCAGCTCCTAGGGACCTCCTCCTGCCCCTACTGGGCATGCTCCGGGACTCCCGCGCCTTAGTCCTCAGTTCCTCAGATGTCCGCCGCTGCAACAGGAGAAAAGAAAGAGAGGCGTGACGGACAGAGGGGAGGACGGGCGGGGAGTGGGAATTCACAGAGGCGTAACTCGAAGAACTACCATTACAGGTAGGTAACCCGTTCTTCTCCTTCGTAGCCTCTGTGAAATCCCACTGATGGGAGATTAGCGAGCTTACTTACTGGCGGTGGGCCGTCACAGCAAGGAGTAAGAGAAGACAGCCCTGCCAAAGGTGGCATCAGACCTGGCCCGTACATCTAGCTTGTAGTGTTGAGCAAAGGTAGACGGGTTGGCCCAGGTCGCCGCTCTGCATATATCTTGTAAGGGGACCCCTTTAAGGAATGCAGAAGAGGTAGAGACGGCTCTGGCGGAGTGACCTCTCAGGGTGACCGGTAGAGGCGTGTTGGAGAGGTGGTATGCAAGTCGGATGGTTTCAACTATCCACCTGGAGATGGTTTGTGATGTTACCGGGAGTCCCTTGGTATGTCCAGAGGTGGAAATGAATAAGCGAGAGGAAGCTCTGAAAGACTGAGTCCTGGAGGTGTAAAATAAGAGAGCTCGGCGCACATCTAAGGTGTGTAGCGCTCTCTCTAGATCACTTTCCGGCGAGGAGAAGAAAGTTGGCAGGATGAGCGGCTGACTAAGATGAAAGTGGGAGACCACCTTGGGTAGGAAGGTGACATCCGGGTATAGGGTGACCTTATCCTGGAAGAATTGAAGGAAAGGCGGGTCTATCCTTAGTGCTGCTAACTCCGATGCCCTGCGAGCAGATGTGATAGCAAGGAGAAAGGCAACCTTTAGGGACAGGATGTGTAACGGCACCGTGGCTAGTGGCTCAAAGGGCGGCTTCATGAGCTTCCTGAGGACAAGTGTCAAGGACCACTGAGGCGGAACGGGGTATCGGGTGGGTCGAAGGTTCATCGTTCCTTTCAGGAATTGCTTTACTAATGGGTTCTGGAAAAGGAATGCAGAAGGTGAGTCAGGTGGTTGATGGGCAACCACGGCTGCGAGGTAAACCTTCAAGGTGGAGTGAGCAAGGCCCCTGTTAAACAGGAGTAGGAGGAATTCCAGAACGGCGTCTAACGTAGTTGGGGAAGAGTCTAGATCGCGTTCAGTAGTGAACTGTAGGAAAGCGTTCCACTTACTCGTGTAGAACGTCATAGTCAAGGATTTACGGGAGTGATGGAGAACTTCGCCTAAAGAGAATGGACCAGCCAGGCCGTGAGGTGTAGGGAATCCAGGTTGGGGTGGAGGAGGCGACCCTCCTCTTGTGACAGAAGGTCTGGGCGCTTTGGTAGGTGGATGTGTTGGTGGGACATCCGCTTGAGGGTAACAAACCAATGCTGTCTCGGCCACCAGGGTGCGATGAGGATTGTTCGCGTGCGCTCCTGACGGAGTCTGATCACCGTCCTGTGGAGGAGGGGGAGAGGGGGAAAGGCGTAGGCGACCATCCCCTGCCACGATGTTGACAAGGCATCTCCCAGAGTGTGCGGCCCCTGTCCCGCCCTTGAACAGTACAGCGGGCACTTGGCATTGGTTGGGGAGGCGAACAAGTCGACAGTCGGCCTCCCCCATCGGCGGCAAAGTGAATTGAAAATTGGCATCGAGAGGGTCCATTCGTGGTCGTTGTAGGGGCGTCTGCTGAGCGTGTCTGCCGTGGCATTGTCGTGGGAAGCTATGTGGACCGCTGTGAGCAAGATGTGGTTGTGGTAGCACCAGGTCCAGATGTCCATGGTCAGGTTTAGTAGCGACCGAGAGCGGGTGCCTCCTTGCTTGTTTATGTAGTGTTGCGCTGTAGTGTTGTCCGTGATTATGAGGACAGATTTGTTCCTGACCAGTGGCGCAAATGCCTTGAGAGCATTGAATATCGCCATCAGTTCCAAAAAGTTGATGTGGCGTGCCTTGAGAGGAGCTGGCCAGGTTCCATGCGTCTGTAGCTTGCCGCAGTGGGCTCCCCAGCCCGTGGTGCTGGCGTCTGTGGTGATGTGTACTGTCGGGGAGGGTTGCTGAAACGGGCGGCCGGTCTGCAGATGTTTCGGGGTCGCCCACCACTGGAGAGCTAAGTGTAGAGAAGGGGTAACCTTGAGTCTCTTGGAAGGAGCATGTCTCAGAGGGTGGAATCTGGATAAGAGCCATGCTTGTAGGGGTCTGAGTTTGAGCCTTGCGTAGGGCAGCACAGATGTAGTGGACGACATCAGTCCGAGCAGATGTTGCCCTACACGAGCAGTGACAGTGCCCCGAGGCCTGAAGTTTTGGACTGCTCTGTGAATTTTGCTTCTTCTGTCCGACGGTAGGAAGGCCATAGCCTTTTGGGCGTCTAGAATGGCTCCGATATACAGTACGGACTGAGTGGGTCGAAGGGTGGACTTTTGCATATTTATAGTGAGGCTGAGAGAGATGAGAAAGCGCATGGCGAAATGAACGTGTCTCTCTGCTTTGCTCTTTGTAGGCGAGATGATCAACCAATCGTCGAGATACGGAAATACGTTGACGCCCTTCAGCCGAAGGAACGCAACTACCGGGGCAAGGCACTTCGTGAAAACCCTCGGGGCGGTGGAGAGGCCAAAGGGGAGAGCCTTGAATTGGTAAGTGTCCTTGCCTACGATGAAGCGTAGATATTTTCTGTGAGAGGGTCGTATCGTGACGTGAAAGTATGCGTCTTGAAGGTCTAATACCGTGAACCAGTCTCCCTTTTGGAGCAGAGGTATAATAGACTCCAGTGTAGTCATCCTGAACTTCTTCGGTTTGATGAACAGGTTGAGTGCCCTGAGGTCTAAAATAGGATGAAGTGAGTCGTCTTTCTTTGGGATGGTAAAGTAACGCGAGTAGAACCCGTATGTATCGTGTGGCGGCACTGGCTCGATGGCATCGTTTTCGAGCAGTGTGCGCACTTTGTTTTCGAGGGCGGGTGAGGGCTGTGTGATGACAATTCGCCCGAGCGGGGGCCATCGGTGAAATTCTATGGCGTAACCCTCGCGTATGATAGTAAGGACCCAAGTGTCCGATGTTATTGCTGTCCATTGGGGGAGAAAGGGGCACAGTCGAGCGTCTCCGTCCAGTGATGCCGGGCGGGAAGTAAGGTCAGGATGCCTGCTTGGGCTTCCTGTCGTAGCGCTTTGCTGATTGAGAGCGGCCAGGGCGCTGTTGGTTTGAGCAATAATAAGGAGAAGTATGATATTGAGGCTTACTTCGCTGTTGGTTGCGCTGAGCCGAAGCCTGGTATGGGCGGCGCCATTGGTAAGGAGGCGGGCGGGCCGCCTGTTGAGAAGTGGAGCCCTGGTATGCATAGGAGCTGGCAGTCTTGCGCATTTTCAGGATATTGTCCAGAGACTCATCCGTGGTGGCTGCGAACAGGCCCTCTCCATCAAACAGAGCACCCTCGATTCTATTGCGAGCGTCATCTGTGATGGTAACCGTGCGAAGCCATGCATGACGGCGCAGAAAGATAGCATTGGCCAGTTGTCTTGCTGAGGCATCAGCTATGTGACAGGCAGCGATAGTTTGATAGTCAAGTAATGTTAAGAGTTCTGTGTGGGCTGCAGTGAGTTTGGCCTTGGCGTCGTCTGGAAGCTGGTCAAACACCGGTAACATCTCAAGGAGGAGGTGTCTTGAGTAGGCCTCCATGGCACAGAGGTGGTTAGTGGTGCGAAGAGAAAATGAAGCCAGGGAGTATTGCTTCTTGCCCATGAGGTCAAGCTTTCTCCCTTCCCTGTTGCTCGGTGTTGTGGTTGAGGTATTCTTCGCCCTGTTTTGAGTAGCATTTACAATCAGAGAATTGGGCAAAGGGTGCCGTGCCAGGAATTCAACCTCGTCTCCGTGTGTACGATATAGGTTATCAGTACGTCTGGGCATGAGTGGAGTGGCAGCTGGCTTTGTGAGGGAGGCCTTTGCTGACTGCAGGAGCGAAGGGATGAACCCTAAGCGCAGTGGCGGGTTCTTGTGTTTTCTGAGGTGGCCGAAGAATTTGCAGGAGCCCTTCGGATCGGGGAGCTCCACCTGCAGCTCCGTAACTTGCGCCACCTTGTTGATAATATGAGAATAAGTAGAGAAGTCCTCCTCTGGTGAGGCTACTAGTACGTCTCCCACCTCTGACCCTTGGGTCTGTTGATGTTCTTGGTTGGTATGAGAAGAATGTAAAGATTGGCTGTCGTCATCTGAGTGAGCCAGCAAAGATCTGTCCATTGATGCTGGTGACATGGATCGCTGTCGACGTGAGGGGCTCACTATGGGGCGCTCTCTTGGCATAGGATCAGCAGACCGCTGTCTAGATGACCGGGAGGCGATTGGAATGTCTGTCGATATCGCCGTTCGCACTACCTCGGTAGCGTGCGAGTGCGCAGCTCCCGGTGTTGGCGTGCGCGCCCTTTGAGAGCGGTGACGATGACGGGGGGCGCGGCGATGTCGTTTAGGCGTTGGTGAACGGGAGGCAGAGGACGAGCGGCTACGGTGTCGCCTATCCGAATGTGATAGCAAGCTAGAAGAGGAGGTGGAACGATAACGTCTGTGTTTTCGACTCCTCGATATGGAGGCGTGCCGCTTTCGACGTCCCCGTTCTCGTCGCTTTGACTTTTTGGAGCGGCGCGAGGCTGCTGCTCGTCCCTTGTCCGTACTGTCTCTACTGGACGAGGTGGAGCCAGAGTCAGAGGTGGAATAGCGCTTGTCTCGGCGAGAGCGCTTATGCGGCGAGCGGGAGGGGCGGCCAGCCGGCCGTCGATGGCGAGGGGAGCACACTCGCTTCCGAGATTCCTCCACCGCTGTTGTGCGGAACACTGCTCCGGTTGGTGAGCCTCCCCCAAACAGTATAAGCAAGTAGAGTGCCCGTCTGAAACGGAGATCTTATTAGGGCACTGCAAACAGCGCTTGAATAGCGCTCCGGGGGCCATAAACGGCCCGGCGGGAAGAAAAAGGGGGGAGGAGGTCGACTTACGAGATCTAACTAATAACTAACTAATAATTAACACTATAACTATAACTATATATAACAAAGTACTTATCAACTCAGAAGAATTAACAGCAGTTTCACTTTCTCTAGGAGCTGGAGAAAACGTGACCGTTGCTGGCGGCGGCAAAAAAGGAACTGAGGACTAAGGCGCGGGAGTCCCGGAGCATGCCCAGTAGGGGCAGGAGGAGGTCCCTAGGAGCTGGAAGGAAGACTCTAGAAGGTCCGGAGGCTGCGCAGGCGCACAGGGAAACCCATCAGTGGGATTTCACAGAGGCTACGAAGGAGAACAACTATTTCGCATCAGAGCTCTAGAAGGCTACTGTTATGAGAAGTAAAGAAAACAATTCATTCAAGTCTGCTTATTTACAGTGAGTTCAAAAATGAACTATCAATTTAGTTGTCCAAATCCTGATAAGACACTGAAGTGATTGTACTTCACTAATTATGGTGCTATTGGAAGAAAGAAAACCTTTTGTAAGAAAAAATGCTTTATTATACATTCTGTATTATGCTGAAAATATGTACTCAAGAACATGAGGTTCAGAATTTACATCTATACAAAAACATATTGAATAGAAAAACATATGGATTGCTATGCTATATAGGCAACATTTTACAGCTCGGTTTTTTTTTAATATGCTCCCACAGGGCTCTGGTATAAAAAGGTCTGGTACTTTCTGTCCACCAGCTTCTGCTTTTAAAAAGTAGTCCAGATGGTGCTATCAAAGTAGCAAATGTCACTTCATGATTCACTGGAGAGCACTATTCTGTTGCCAAAGAGGTCCTTGGCCACCATCAGCTCCAATATCCCAGTTTACAAAACAGGAGTCAAGCTGCATTTTCATTAACTTTTAGGATTAGGCTTATACTAAAACCAGGCTATTACTACTGAACTGTGGATATAACCAGTTGTTGATAACAGGAATTAGAATTTGAAAAGCTTCTTGAAAAGGAATTAGAATTTTGTTACATTTTCTTCAAGTTTTCCCACCAGATGTAGAAGTATGATTTGGGCTGAAATAGAAAAAATATTTTGGATAGAGAACAGTGGCATAAAATACGTTTCTCTCTGGTTTGCTATAGAGCACTTTTCAATGTGCTTGTCTGGCCAGAACTATGTGCCTTGACATTTTAATGAGATCACATTGTTGAGTTTGTAGCTGCATACTGTATATATTTTCTTCACCTCTGAAAAAAATTCAGACATTACTTTGAAAACACAGACATTTCCCCCATTTTAAGTTGTGTGTCAGTAAGACATGGCAATCATGTCCAAAATATCCACACTACATATTAGAATCCATATGTAAAGATATACACATATCTGTAATTTCAAAATGTACTGATTACTGCCATTATGCTAATACAATATGTACTTGACAAATTTGGATCATTATCATTCCCCAATCGATTACCAGAAATGGAAATGTATTTTTCATTTTAAAGAACAGGCTACTTGCAGACTGTACCACATGAAATAGAGCATTTTACTGAGTTTCCTCTCATTTACCTTCTAGCTAATAAAAGCCCAACTAAGTAAGCATCTGTTAAAAGAAGTTTGTTAAAAGATGTCCAGCAGAAATGGGAGTGCAAACTTTCTTCTGGGCAGAGAAAGTTCTATATGCCATAGACAAACTGCTGGAGTGACTTTTCATACTTACTTGGTAAAACATTCTCAGAGCATTAAAACTCCCAAGTTCTCCCCTCGTTCAAGGACTTTCTAGTTACACTTTCTATACTTAATGACAGTGGCATGCAAGACTTCCAAACACTGGTTTATATCACTTCAATCTTCACAATCATTCTAATGAAAACTAAGCATATTTCAAACAAGGTTACCAGCTAAAGAACTCTCATTATGTTTTCCTGTTCTCTGGCCAAAGGAACAGCGAAACATGTTAAAATGAATTATTTTAACCACTTTAAAACAATTGAATCTCATTTTAAAAATCATGTCCATTAACAGTTGGAATTACTAATCACAGGTGAAACGTATGCTAGAAAACTAACATAGACCCTTTATCTTGCATACAACTTTCAAAGACAAACATACAGAAAGTATTGCTTTCTTTAAAAGATTCTGCATCAGAAACATAAGTTACAGTTAACGAACTAAAAAAAAGTTAAGTAACACTTCTGCCAACAGCCAATTTCTCTGCAAGTATTGTCAAACTAACAAGTATCATTCCAGAAGAATTAAGTTTCTGTTCAAGACATTGAGATATTTGAGTTTAATAACATCAGAATGTTCCTAAATGTAAAATAAGACCTTTTCAATTCTTCTTAGGTTATGTTTCTCTCCTATCAGGATCAGTCTGAATTTATTTGGGCATTCTGAGTTTCAAAGTGACCTGTCCCTGGAACATGTTTCCTGAGTTTTTTTTATTTTTTGTTATTATTACTATTTTGGCTATCATTTTCACTCTGGTTCAGCATAAAGTTCTTCATGTCTCACAGTGGAAACAGAGAAGGAAGTGGGATTCCTTCTCTTATTCTGATCAGTTATCACCTGCTCTACTGCAACGACTGAAGTTTGCAGCCACACAGCAATTAGAACGCTGCTCTGAAGCCAGCCACCCCCCTAACTAATAAGTAAGACTTCTACAACAGTACTTGGATGTTTCATAGATTTGCAGGTAAGCATGTTTCTGGGATGACAAATCCATGAAAAGGACAATAGAATGTATTGTCCAATGTACCATTCCATGATCCCTATGACAGATCAATTCTCCAGCAGTGGTGACTAACATAGGGAAATTAGCAATGAACCATCTCATTGGCATTTTTACTTTCATTTAAACACTCCATCGTGGACACGGAAATGACATTACTGCCAAACTACACATTTATTACATCCATATACATTATTTTGGGTGCGGTAATTAAACAAAAACCTGTTCCAACTAGTTCTTACCCTTAAGTAACAGCTTTAAAGAGCTTGGGACTGACCAGTTTAAATGAAGTTTAATAGTAAAAGAATCCACATCACTAAAAAAATTAGCAACTTTGGTGTCAACCAGAATATTTAACATTCTGATATTAGGGCTTCCTTATGCTTTTACATAAACATATAAAAGTGCAGCCCACTGTTGCATTAATGCATATACAATACAGTATGCACATTAAGGATAAGCTACGGCTTCCTCCCACCTGGTGGGAAATGCATGTTTCACAATGGATAATCTTATGGTAGGCATCTTCAATTGCTTTATGTATGCAAAAAGCAAAACGAAACAAAAAACAGGGAATACTGTTCATACGTTCACAATGCTTGGTAAAATGGCTGTAGTGGCTATATCTGATGTTACATAAAATCACTAGTAGTCAAGTTACAGAAGAAGAAAAAAAATAAACTGCAGATTTAACAGTACTGAGAAAATACACAGAATCTAGAAAATCAACAGAAAACCATGCCATGAAATCTGTTCTTAATATATTTTCTTAGTGAGCTGGAAACAAATCTTTCTCCTAGAGGAAGACTTGCTTTAGCTCTGGTAGTTCGGATTTCTTGAATCGTTGTACCCTCCTTCCATTTAATAAAAACACAAGCGCTGCCCCTGTATCCTGTTCTTCTGCTACTTCAGTCCATCAGAGGCTGTATGCTGGATGATTACAATGAGGTCGACACAGGAATGTCATTCTTCCTAACTGAAACACAATATACACAAGCTGACATACTCTAGAATCCATTGTTTGGTCTACTATTTTACCACACTGACCTATTCAAGAAACATTTGTTATTGGTTTGTATTTCTTTAGTCTGGTCCACTGTCCAGTAGCATAGTTCATTTCAAAGACTGTGTCAACTAGCATGGTGGTACTTCCTGTTCCATCTGCTTTGGGTAGCACTTCCGTATGTTCACTCAGTTTGATCTGGATTATGTCACCCTGTTCTTGACAAGGGTTTTCTGTGGAAGCAAAAGGTATATATTTAAAGGTCAGATTAGTTTGGGGAACTTATGATAACAAAGTCAAAGAAACCACCTAGGAAGAGGAAAAGCAAATAAAAGACACAGAGGGAGCAGGGGATATACCTACATCTGTCCCATCCACTGAGGGCATGCAGGTCCAGAATACCGTCCCTGAACGACCGTAGCCTATGACATGAAAAAAGATTGCCTATCCTTGATTCATGACTAATCCTCTGTTCGATTTGGGATATAAAGGGATGGAGCATGCCTAATAGATTGTTGGCCAACATCTACCCCAATACCCCCAGTGGTAATTAATTTCACTGTTTCACTGTTCTTACAATTAAGAGCTCTCCTGTGAAGTTCAGTTTAATTACACCCTTTTAGAATAACCACATTAAGAACTCAACCTAGCCTCCGAAGCTGCAAAGAACAAGATTGCTTACTTGTAATTTTATTCCCCCAGTGGTCATTTGCACATATAGGTCTGTATCTGAATGGAGTCCCCAGTCGGAGCTGCCTAGATAAAGTTATACTAACTGCACTCATACTAAGCGTGCCCATCATCTGAATGTGCTTAGTTCAAGTGTTTTGGATGAAAGGTAAACCTATTTTTCTTCTGTGTGGAATCAGTGCAGAGGGTAAAGACTAGCAAGCGTACTTACAAAAGCTTTGAAAGGGTGATGGGCAGGCACCCACACTCATTGAAGCAGAGCAGAAAGAACTGCATTCCCCAAAGAGACAACTTTCTGGAATGTGATGTTGAGACAGAAGCACTGGATGAAGATAGATAATGAGACCAAGTCATTGCATCACACAGCTGAGGTAGAGAGACTCCTTGCAAGCAGGCGGAGTAGGAAACTATTGCTCAGGTGAAGCGACTACTGCGGGGCAGCTAGCAGCAGAATGTCAGGAAGCTTATAAGGCCACTATGATCAACAGCCACTGGCAAAGAGTCAACAGTCCAAGTGGTAGAAAGGATGACTGACTGAACTAGGGCAGATACGTAGCCACACTGAAGTCTACTTCAACTGTTTCCATGTCCAAAAAAGGTTGTTGCCAATGGCTGCAAAGGAGGCTTCAAAAGTTGTGGAAAGCCCAAGGGTCTGGGAGTGTGAACAGCAAGAAATGTTGAATGCGAAACAGTGCCAAAAGGGGTGATGATACAGCTCAATAAATACTTAACAAGTGAAAAGAGAAGTAGTCATCCATGTTGTTGCCAGCTTGTTTCTTGCAGACTGACTAATCTGAATTACCCTGTCTGTGGCCAGATCACACTATGGGTTTTTAGTGTGGAGACATCAGAATGAAGATTTGATTTTGATTTCTGAAGATCACATCCTATCCGAGAAGCAGTCCACAAAATATCTGATGATACAAGCTGACAATGAGAAGAAACAATGGCTGGTATAGCCAAAATGCAGCTCTGAGAGTAGCACATCATCATTTTCATAGTATTTGGCAATGACCACAGTGAACAGGGAAATACTGTATTTTTCTATTTATAAGATGCTGCCATATATTAGATGCCCCCTCACTACCCCAAATTAATAAAATTAATAAATCCACCTTGAGTTCTCCTCCACCCCACCTCATTCTGTTTCCTTTCCATGGTCTGAAGAGTCATTTCTTCCTTGTTCTTGCAGGAGCTGACCCTTCTTTTCAGCAGGAAAGGCTTGTGGGGTGGAGCAGCACATTAAGAAGTGCCTTTCCAAAACAAATAGGGAATGCTGAATGTAAAGTTACAGACAGATAGGGAACTGCCAACATAAGATCTAGTAAGATAGGATCTGGCTGTTGTATAGTTGTATGGATAAGGATCTGAGACTATATTTTTTGAGAACTTTTAAGGAAAAATCATCTTCCGCTGCTTGCCTTCTATCACTGTGCTATTGAGAGCGTGCTTACTTACGGCCTATGTGTATGGTACGGAAGTTGCACCCATTGGGATAGGATAGTGTTGCACAGAATTATTAAAATAGCGGAGAGTATTGTGGGTTGTTCACTCCCCACCCTAGAACAAATTTATACCACCAGGTGCCACTGTAAAGCATTAAGAGATCCTTCACAGCCTGGTCACCACCTCTTCGAGCTGCTGCCATTGGGACGGAGATATAGAGTACTGAGAGCGAGAACGCACCCTCTCAAGAACAGCTTCTTCTTTAGAGCAATATTGGCCTTAAATGGAAACTCTGGACTCTGAAGTCAGCTCATTTTATGTGTTATGTTGCATTGTATTGTTTTAGTGTTGTAACTGTTTTTAAATCTATGTGGAATGTCTTATCTGAGTTGATATAGCACAGTGATGGCGAACCTTTTAGAGACCGAGTGCCCAAACTGCAATTCAAAACCCACTAATTATTTTGCAAAGTGCCAATACTTGTATACAGGTGGCTGTGAAGGGGCGATGTCAGGTGCCCACAGAAAGGGCTCCGAGTGCCACCTTTGGCACCTGTGCCATAGGTTCGCCATCACTGATACAGCATCTGTGAAATTTTGTTGTTTCTGCAAGGGGACAATGACAATAAAAATTCTATTATATGCTAATTCTGATAGTATATTGCTGAATGTATTTAATTTTATTGTTACAATAAACTTCTGTTCATTTAAAGAAAAGAACTTAACCCGTGAGATTCCAATGATTTCAGTTATGGAAATAAATGTTAAAGGTGGCAAAATAAAACCCCAAACATGTAACAGAAGGGACAGAGGAAGGGCAGTTTGGGTTCTTCTTTACCACCCCCACCACCCCTCAGGAAAGGCTTACTTCTGTGTATACAATGCCCCTCAGTTTTTAGTGCCATGATTTTAGCATCATATACTGTATATACTCGAATATAAGCCTAGTTTTTCAGCCCTAATTTTTGGCTGAAAAAAGGGGCCCTCGACTTATATGGCTAAATACTAGAGATGGGCACGACTTAGCGGTATTCCCGTTTTCGTTTCCGTTACTCTACGGAAACGGTAACGGGAATTACTCCGCCAGACTTCGAGCTCGAACCGACGAACGAACAATTTTGGTCTGATTTGTCGTGTGATGCCACGGGGCACAGAAAAAAAGTTTTTAAAAGTTAAAAAAACCCCGGTTCCCGGCCGAAAAGCAGGCGGAAAAATGCCTGCCGTGCCTCAGGGCACCTACCAGAGGGGTTGTTTCTGGAGGTCCCCAGCCTCCCCCCCCATCCCCCGTCCTAGTGGGCTGCTCTGTGGGACTCGCCGCAGGCTCGCAGCCAGCCAGCAAAAAGCCCAGTCTCGCCGGCCGCCGCAATTAAAGCGCAAGCAAGCGGCACGGACGGCACAGGAAAAAACTTTTAAACTCTCCCCCCACCCATTCCCGGGCCAAAAAAGCAGGCGGAAAAATGCCTGCTTGACTAAGGGCGCAGGGCACCTACCGGAGGGGTGGTTTCTGGAGGGGGGGTCCCGCCTCCCCCCCGTCCTGGGCAGCCGGACTCGAGTCGCCATGCCATGCGGTGTGGGCGGGGGATCCAAAATGGGCCGGCGAACGCAATATTGTTTTTGAAATCGTGGTCCAAAAACACACAAGCACAACAGAAATACGCGAAAATTTATAAACTGCCAGATTTTTCACAGTAGCAGTGGGTTTTTTCTTGCAACAAAATGTCTCTCCTCTCCTCCTCTGTCCTCCATTGATTTTATTTTTTTTATTTTTTTTACACCTGCGCAATGATGGGCTGGCCGAGTGGCCAGCCATGTGGGAGTGGACGACCATGCAAATTTTTGGAGCCATCCCACCAATCGCATGGCCACTTGGCCATGGAGACTTCTGGGATGTGCCAAAAAGCCCCCTAAAACCTGCCCTAGCCCCCTAACCCTAACCCTTGACTCCGTACCCATACGTCACAGACTGTCTTCTTAGTGGGTCAGAGAGGCACCCAGAGGTGCAACCCACTAGCCCACCGTAACCTTACCCGTCACTAGCCTAACCCTAGCCCTAACCCTAACCCACCTTAAGCCTAAGCCAGATGTACTTGCATTGCACTACACACAAGTACAATTCCCTTCTGTGTGAGACATGGTGGTGCGAGAGCCTTAGTTAGGCATCTCACTATGGCTCTGGGTTCAGTGCCATCCACTAGTCTTCACAGTCACTGTCTGCACATTCTGTTATGCAATATCCATATGGCTATTGCATAGCATTTTGCAGCAGCAGCAGGTGAGGAGGGGAGACCCCCATGTTGAGGGGTCTCTTGGAGCCTGCTTCCCCTTTCCTAGTGGGTGAGGATAGGAGGCACCCACGGGTGCCTCCAGGAGCCCACTTTCTTTATAGCGGGCCAGAGGAGGCACCCACCCCACAAAGGTGCCTCCAGGAGCCCGCTCCCCCCCCCAAAAAACCAGTACTAATGAAAACGAAAAAACAAACCGACTAATTTTTGCGAATTTTCGCAAAAAAACGGAGATGACCCGAAACGGAACCGGCCCGACTAACGACAACTCGAATTTTTTTTTTCAAGTCGTGCCCATCTCTACTAAATACTTTTAGCCACTGAGGCAAGTGCTTGGGTTGGTGGCTAAAAGTCATTTTAAACATTGTGTGCCGCTTCTCATGACCCCTCCCCCGCATCACAGGGGAGCGGCACGCGATGTTTAAAATAACTTTTAGCCACTGACCCAAGCACTTGCCTCAGTGGCTAAAAATCGTTTTAAACATTACACACCACTCCCCCAGCTCACAAAGGAGGAGCTGCCAGGCCCTGCTGCATTTCTCACCCTAGACTTATACTCGAGTCAATACATTTCCCCAGTTTTGGGGGGTTAAATTAGGGGCCTCGACTTATATTGGGGTTGACTTATACTAGAGTATAAACGGTACATGGAAAAACACGGTAGTGAGAACATAAACCACCTTGACTCATCAGAGAGGAGAGCACCACCTGTTGAACCATATCCTGTCACATGCTTGACTGCAATGAATGGTTTGATTTTGACACAAATGCATTGATTTGAGGTTCTTCCTATATCACAACAAACCTTTTGAATATAGAAATAAATCAACAAGCATTGGTAGTCTCTTGCTGCCATCTAGGGGACAAAAGCAGTGACAACTGACATCATATGCTCTTTTAAATAAGATGACTAATGGTGGTTTCTGTGGTCCAATAAAATGGAATCTGCAAATTCTTTGAGACCCAGAAGACAAATGGGATCATCTGTTGAAGTTCTCTTTGGTGACGCATGCTCATAGATTATTGGAGATGAGGCTTCTTCCTTCATGGTTAAAATTTTGGAGTTTGAGATGCATTGTTATATGACACATCCATGTAAAAAGTGATGATCTCAAACGTCCCACGTTTGACTTGCCTCTGAGTTGTTGGATTGCATTCATTTTGGTTAGTTGATTCAAGAAACATCTTTATATAAGGGTTATCAGGTCTTGAAAGATTGGGAAAGGACTACTAGCCTTGTCAATTCATTCTATAGGAAGAGACTATAGTCGCCCAAACAGGCCTGTTGATTGCAAGTTTGGAGCCCCAATGAGTCTCTTGAAGAGGCTTTTTGTCCAATGCAATCCAAACATCCTCTTTACCATGGAACTGGAGGATGACTTTTCTTCACAGAAGCAGCAGTGATCATGAAGTCAAGTGTGAGGTGATTAAAAAGAAAACCACACACTTCACTGTGGATCTTGTTAAGAGTCCCAAGCAATGTGAGGTAACAAGTAGAAGACAAATCACATTACATAGATTACATGGCTTTCAGCAAGGAGAGCAATAGTGCTGACCATGTCAGATGGATAGCAGTGCTATCTAATGAATAAGGAATACTTTCAAAGAGTATAAATATGAGGAGCATGGCTGTGACATGCTGTCATGGTACTGAGGGCTATCATAATAATCACATTCTTCAGATGTTCTGGAGGACTGAAAGGACAAAGTTATTTCCTCTCTGGAGAATAAGGGGGTGAAGTAGACTATAGCAGCTGGTGTGCCTGACTCAGGGCATATGTGGGACCAAACAAGCTTGCTAGGTTGATAAAATTGCAAAGGACTCCTCATGAACCTCACCCTCTGGATTCCCAATTCAGATACATCGTCAGGAGGAATTAACTGTGCAGTTGGTACAAGAGGCAACAGCTCTGTCTGCAAGACATGTGACAACTGTTGGTCAGAGAGCTCACACCCCTTAACACAGGGGTGCCCAAACTTTTTGTAAGGAGGGCCAGATTTGGTGGCTGAGAATGTGTCAGGGGCCAGTTGCTCCCCGCCCCTGCTGCCCCACTGCAAGGCCCAGGAGGGGGAGGGAGGGGCGGGCCAGCCAGCCGCGGGCCACTCAGAATGGCCTGATGGGCCGGATTTGCCCCCCCCCGGGACGGACTTTGGGCAGGCCTGCTTAACATCAGCAGTAGTCTCCATAGATAATTTCATTTTCATTTTCTTAATGTGTATGTGAGGAAGGCAGTCACTTGTCCTTCCACGTCCTCTATATCAGTACCATGGAGACTGGCACCAACAAACTGGCTGTGTCAACGACGTGAAAGCAGTGGCTGCTAAGTCAGCACTAAAATTAGTAAATTAGAAAACACTGTTGATGCCAAAGAAGTTAGTGATGCCAGCAGCATTTTGAGAGCTCCCAGCAACTGACAGATTAAGGACATTTACAGGGCTGTCCAAAATTTGGCCCTCCAGACATTTTGGACCACAACTCCCAGAATTCCAAGCTTCAATTGCCAATGACAAAGGACTGTGGGAGTTGTGGTCCAAAACATCTGGAGGGACGAACCTGTGATGGAAATTACTTTCATCAGAAGGAGGGACTGAAGTGGAACATTATAGGAACAGTCAGGTTAGCTAGAGAATGATTGGCAGATTTTGTAGATGGGGGTACCGTGATTCCCCAAACAAGAAAAAAACACATATTTTGCCCAAAGTGGACATTTCCCACTTACAAATGGAAAAATATATATGAAAGAAGCCTTTGGGGCCATAGGCCCTGAGAGGGAACAGACCAATAAGTGGAAAAGAAAAATAAGTCATAACACAAGAAAGACTGATATAAAAGAGGGAGGTGATCAAAACTAATGTGATGAACAAAGAAAATAAGGCACTCAAAATTATCACCAGTCCCCCAGAGGCACTGTTCTAGTTGTGGCTGCTGCAACTGGACTAAGAGCTGATGAACAGCTCACTGTTTCATACACAGTCAATCAGAGGGGCACGGCTTCCATCCAACCTCTTTCCATCTATAAGATTCCAACTGATGATTCTGCAGCATCATGGACCCATATATGATACTCCACCAAGCCTATGAAGAACAAGTCTTTGCCCTCTTCTGTATGAGGTGCTCAAGATCGGCTCAGACTGCTGTGCTTTTCAGCTTTTGCAAGCATTTGGTTTCTACATAAAAACAAGTGGCGAAGAGGTGAAACAAGAAAACCAGCTCATGCTCTTATATATTATATATATATAATTCTTAATACATACCTCTGGATCCTGCCATAAATCCAAGGATTAGTGCCTTTTCTGGCCTTGTAACTTTGTTTGCTGTCTTAAACATTTCTTCTGCTGCATACATTTGTTCCCTCTAAAAGAGATCAAGAAAATTACATTTCAGGAGAAACACTAAGAAATAAACTTGGTATGATATGTTCTTTAAAGTAAGTGGGATAGAGCAGAAGGGTATCCACATTAAGCAAATTGAATGATAGCTGTGCGTGCAAGCAAAACCTGAAAGCTAATTAAGCCACTAGGAACTTCCAAAGCAAAATTGGCAGTCTCTCTTGGATAGAGTGGGTCAAAGTGTCCCACACTTGTTGCAAATTAATTATCATAATCAGAACCTGGATGTATATGGAACAGGAAAAAATACTTAAGACAGAGCTAAAAGATGACCTGTGTACATTTCCTGAACAGTAATTGGCTCATTTATTAGAAAACACTTCCTGTTATCTCAAGAACAAAGTTGAGATCACAAATGTCTGGCCATTTCTAACTGGCAACATATTAGCCCGGCAGTTAACTATAATAGTCGATGAAAACACTGCTTACTGTGAGAGAGAGGCTTTTCTTGGGTGCTGCCTGCTGAGGAGCAGCTTGTGGCACCGGTGTTGCTCGGGTGGCAGCTGGCGGAGTCACAGGAGAGGTAGGTGTTGCTGCCCCTGTATTTGCATTACTATTGTACATAGGTGTCCTTCGCTTAAACTGAGTAGTGACAGTTGTCGCTGGGGGTGCAGCAGATTCCTCTTTAGCTTGCAAGGGTTCCCGAACAGCTGCAGCTGTTTGAAGCAAGAGACACCATTAGAAATAGATCATCAGTAGAAAAAGATGTTCATATGTCAGCCTACAATTACAGATTTTTGCACACTGCTTCCTTTCCTCAAGTTCATGGAAAAATACTGGATTACTTAGTAAAGAATCATTAGTTACAACTAGACATGGGCACGACTAGGCGAAATTCTCGTTTCCGTTTTCGGTTCTCGTTATCGTTACGTAACGGGTAACGGTAACGAGAATTACTCCGCTCCAGCTCGAACCCGAACCAAAAAAGAAAAATTGGGTCTGATTTTTCGTTGTCGTTCATGGCATCGCGGCGATCGCGCGATGCCAAGCAGCACAGAAAAAAAGTTTAAAAAATAAAAAAACCCGATTCCCGGCCATAAAAGCAGGCGAAAATATGCCTGCCTCAGTGAGAGCACCTACCGAGGAGTGGTTTCTGGGGGGGTCCCCGGCCTCCCCCCTCTCCTGTCCTGGGCTGCTTGCACCAGGCTGGGGGGGGTCATCCTCGTCGTCTCCATTTGCCATGCGGTGGGGGGGGGTCCAAAATGGCGACCGCAATTTTTCTTTTGAAATCGTGGTCAAAAAACCCACCAAAGCACCACAGAAACATGTGAAAAATAGGTATTTTAAATGCCTGAATTTTTATAGTAGCAGCAGTGGTTTTTTTTATAGAAATAAAACGTCCAATTGATTCTATTTTATTTTATTTTTATTTTTTTACACCTGCGCACGCGCAATGATGGGCTGGCCATGGGATGGGACCATGCAAATTTTTGGAGCCATTCAACGAATCGCATGGCCAGGTTTTGCTGAGACTTCTGGATGTGCCAGAGAGGGCATAAAAAGCCCACCAACCCTAACCCTAACCCTAACCCTAACCCTAACCCTAACCTGAACTGTTACCCTAAAAAGCCTAGCCCTAACCCTAACCTGAACCGTTACCCTAAGCCTAGCCCTTACCCTAACCCCAACCCTAACCCAGATTCGTACGCAAGTACACTTCCCTTCTTAGTGGGTCAGAGTGATGCACCCAGAGAGGTGCCTTCAACTCCAAAGACCCACTCTCTCCCTCCTAAGCGTAACCTGTACGGCAGTACGCCAGTATGCTTTCCTTCTTAGTGAGTCAGAGAAGCGCCGACGAGGTTCCTCTGACACACTAACCCCTAAATGTTCTTAGTGAGACAGAGAAGTGCCGACGAGGTTTCCTGTCACACTAACAACCCCAACATAATTATAATGGCGGCTACACGTTACGTTCCCTAAACCAGTGTTTTTCAACCTTTTTTGGGCAAAGGCACACTTGTTTCATGAAAAAAATCACGAGGCACACCAACATTAGAAAATGTTAAAAAATTTAACTCTGTGCCTATCACACACACACAAACACACTTCCCACCCCCCAAAACAACAACAACAACAAATCCATCCTCCAGCCCAGGCCCTCCCAAGGCATCCCTATCAAAATGTCCGCCTGCCCTCACCTTCCTCCTCCCTCCTCCTGGCACTTTTTTTCAGAGGAACTTGCAAACCCAGGAAGGTGGGGCTGGGGGAGGCTCTTCATATACGACCCCCCAACCCCCATCTTTTACCCCTTCCAATATAAGCCTCCCTTCTCTCCCCCCCCCCCCCTGCCTCCTTCCAGCCAGGCAGCCACAGGGCCCGGAAGGGACCCCCCATCCCCGTCTCGTCCCTAGGTCCTAGGAATCCCCTCCTCAGCCTCCCACGTCCTCCCCTTTATTTACCCCCCCAAAAAAATGACCATTGTCAACGGCCGGCCGCTCCCCACCCTTAAAAGAGGGGTGCGCACGCGCGCTCCTACCTGGCTCAGCAGGGGCGCGCGCCCACCCTCGGGGGGTAAATAGCGAGTGCGCGAGGCGGGGGAGGGAGGGAGGGGGGTTCGGTGAGCAAGGAGGGGGAACCAACCCCAAGAACCTTTAAGAGCGGCTTCTGGAGTGCCCTTCGCCGCAATGCGCCTGCGCGGGTCTCCCGGCTCTCTCTCACTCTCTCACTCTTCAGTCTCCTCCTCCTCCTCCTCCTCCCTTATTTCTTCTCCTCCCCCGCCCACGGCCAGCCTTTCCTCGCCGCACCACTGCCTTGGTCGCAAGCGGGATGCGGGGGGGGCATTGCTGGTGTAGGGAGAATTTTTCCCACGGCACACCAGGCAACATCTCGCGGCACACTACTGTGCCATGGAACAGTGGTTGAAAAACACTGCCCTAAACCACTGTACAAACGACAGACGACAAACGAAAACGACAAATTTTTGAAAAATTTCGCGACAAACAGAAACGAGCCGAAACGGGCCCCTCCCGACAAACGACAACTCGAAACGTAATTTTTTCTGGTCGTGCCCATCTCTAGTTACAACCAGCTACAAAATCTCCTGCCTTTCCACATGATAACCTTCACATATTTACCCACCCACCCCCACCCATCCATATATCTATCCATCCATCCATGAATTCCCTTTGCTTCCCTTCCAAATTTATCGGCCAAGTACAGCCACCCAGCTGCCTAGGAAATCATCCATAAGTCTGGAATCGCACACTCATATGCCTTCAACATAGAATTAAACCTTTATGTGCCATGGTGGGGGGGGAGCTGAATGGCATCCTTTTGTACACATCACATCACATCACTTAAGGTATTTAACTAGAAAGAGGAGCATAACCTTTGCCGCTTATCAGCCAGGGTAAGCCTGTTTTCTACTATTAATTTGCTGCAATATTGTAAACGCTAGCACAATTAATCTTACATGAAAAGACTCAACAGCATCTTCTTGTCACCGATGGAAAAAAGCTGTAGCAGACACCAAATAGCCAGAGAAGATCACGAGCCTGTGCAAAGTATGCCACTGGAACACATCACTTACCTGGCTGTGTGTCAGAATTTGAAGCATAGGAAGAGGATGGCACAACACTAGGTGCCACAGGCAGGTAACTGGTAGAAGCCAAAGCAGGGTCAGTATTCAAAGAGGCAAGTTTCTGTAAAACAGCACATATTTTCTTAAAGCTAATTCAAGGTACCATAATATCCAAGCAAAGCCGTGCTATACCATGGTCTGGACCTGACTTCATCTTATCTTCCCTGCAAGGGTGCAGTGAAGCCACAACAGCACAACCAACTTTTGGCTCCTGAAGACCACCTGGAGTATCTACATTGCTTACCTCCATATCACCAGATCTACTAGTTGTCTCACATTATTTTAGACTGGGAACTTCAATGAGAGCAAAAAATAAAATTAAATTAAATAAAAAACCCACACAAGATAAAATATCCACCAGAGGAGGTGCTATTAATGTAGAGAATAAGGAGAGGGAGGGCTTTTACTCCAATGGAGAAGTCATTTGTGTTCTCTCTTGATTGACGTAAAAGGCAATAGAGACTAAGAGAAAGGAAGGCTTGTGACCAAGGAGTGAGAACAGCAGGGGAAAGAGGGAAGCTCAGGGTGGTGGCTCCTCAAAAGTGCTTCTGTTGATCTGAGTCTCACGGGCGCACGGGCTCTACGAGCCTTTGTCTTAATGCCTCTTTTCATGACTAAATGGAAGTGGAAAAGAAAAATGGCAGGAAAACAGGCATCTGGATTGTGTGTGGGTGTGTACCTATGCACAGAAAAACACTATTAATAGAAGGGACACTAACAGTCTTTTAATTTCCCCTGCTGCTATAACACCTATGATTATAGTTCCTCACCAGGTACTGAAAGGTATTCTGTACTTCCTGATACGCAGGCATTGCTTCTCACAGATATGTTATGCCAAAAAAGATTTAAGGGGGGAAAAAAGAAACAGGGCTCAGATTTTACACTTAATTTTGCCTCCCCTTCATTCTACTCTCTCCCTCCAAAACGGCTTAAAGAACTGCCCTTTTAAAAAAATGAATGCAGAAATTTCATGATGAGGCGTCAGCTCTAGGCAAACAGAACAATCATGATTTTACAATGATGCTGCAATACCACAATATTACTGTAAATTCAAGTCTTACCTGAGTAGAAACAAGACCAGCAGCATAATCTGGAGTAGCATTTTCTAAAACTGTTTCTTCCTTTGTTTGCTTTTCTACCACTTCCGTATCTATTCAATGAAAATACGAAGATGTCACGATGGCTTTTTCTAATGCTGATACAGTGGTACCCCGACTTAAGAGCAGCTCGACCTAAGAGCAATTTGACTTAAGAGCAGAAAACTGTTGGTGTTTTAACTGCCACCTTACATATTTTAGATATGGTCTGCTCGACTTACAATGTTTTTCATTTTTTATTTTTAACTTATTTTTCCAATTTTTAGATAGGTACCCCAACTTAAGAGTAGTTCGACTTAATTGCATGCATTCGGAACGAATTAAATTCATAAATTGAGGTACCACTGTGTTTTATTTTGCCAGTAATATACATATCCATATACAAACAAAACAATTATAACTTTTCTTCTGTCTAAATATACCATCATTCTCATAAATTTCTCTTCATTAATAAAAAGGGGTTTCAATTACACAGATTATTACTTGTTGGTAATAGTGTGCACATTTTTCTCATTGTACAATTTATTTTTTCAGATTACAGGATCTCTGTGCTGCTCTGACACAGTTCTTTTTGAAAGTCTGTGAACATCTGTAATATCTGAAATTATTCACCCTTGTAAGCTAATCAGAAGCCATTTGCACCTCATGCCATCACACTGGCTTCATCAGAATAAGCACATAAAAACAAAGAGAAACATTTGGCCTTTGTGAAATGTTTAGTTTTTTCATAATGCACAGGGGGGTTAAAGATCACAACACGACATACTAACCTACTGTCTTCCTTCTTCTTTTTGCCTCTCGGCCAGCACCAACCTTATCAAGCTCTTTGATGTCTAGTAACTACAGATATACAAAAGTGATTGTTACTTTCACGTGTATTATGGAATTTATTAGCCTCAGGTTTAATACATTAAGTCTATTCCTTGCCAAATGTTCACAGGACCGATTATATTAAGGCAGGGTTTCATCTTAAAACCAGACAGGTATGAGTTAATTCAGCATTTGTCTCCACACTGTCCTCATAATACTCAAGAGTACCAAAAATCTTTTGAAAAATCCATCTACACAATGAAAAGCCACAAATGACCGACAGCCACATTTTCTAGCAAGTCACCTTTTTCATACCAATGTAAAAATTATCTACTTTATAAAACCAAGATGGGAATCAACAACCATTTTAATGAACTGGAAAAAATTTCACTCAACATACTGTACCCTGATCTCTTCCAGTAAAATCCCTGCCTAAAGTGACAGAAGGAAGCACAATCATGTTTGGACACATACGATTTGGTGACAACGGATGTACAACCAAATACTTCTCCTCACTTCTCAAAACAGTAGAAAGAATGGTAACACCATCCATATCTATTGCCAGTAATTCACCACTGTTTTCTATGCATCTTTCAAGGAAAGATATTGCAAGGTTAGACATATGTCAGCAAGCACTAGACAAAGAGAAGATGAGAAGAAAAATACCTAAAGAAGGTAAGAAGGAAGAAACCAGATACCAAAGACAGGATAATTAGAGAGCCAGTTTAACTGAATTGTAATATGTGCAGTCCTTTGGGTATGATAATAGGACTCAAGGATCTATGTTATAGCTTTGAAATATTCCAGATCTGCACCGCACAGGCTCTTCCATATTGGTCCCTGTAATGGAACCCTGGCCCATCTGCTCGGTGACAGGGGAAGCTAGGTGATTGGCTAGGTGGTACAGGGCGCTAGCCTATCCAGAGAAGCCCGAAGGAGGAGGGACTGGGAGAGCTGAAATGTAAAAAAGAAGACTGTAACCAACCAACAAAGGTGGGTGTGTTTTTGGCCTAATGAACTGTAATTGAAGAAAAGTCTATGTTGCAAATCTGTTTCCTTATAAGATGTGAGAAGAATATCCCCTTTTCCTCTTTAACTGCTTGATCTAGAATGGTTAATTAATGATTGTTATTATATATTTATTTGCTTTTATCTGTAGCCCATCTTGCTCCTGTTTTATACTATTGTGTCCTAATCTACAAAAAACCCAACGGCTATTAGGATATATATATCTACCGGAAAAAATATACATATAAACCGCTATTAAATGCACAATCGTACACCACCACGGGCACAGATCAATCCGTAGCAAAAGGGTGGATCTCCACAACCAAACGCCTCGCTGACAAAATAACCAAAAAACTCCACAAACACACACTATCTCGAATGCTTTAATTGCGAACGGAACAAAAAAAAGCCATCACCAAACTAATGCAAAAAGAAACACCCCAAAGAACAAGAAACAGAAGAGAACAACGGCACTGCCCTCCTCCCTTACATCAAAGGCACCACAGACAAAATAAGCAAAATTCTCCACAAACACAATATCAAGACAGCCTTTTGCACCGTAGCCAACATTTTAAGAAACCCCCAAGATTGAGCTAGAAAACCAAGGAGTCTACGAAATACCACAAAGTCTGCCCAGCCACATACATCGGACAGACAAACAGGAGAATAAGCGCACGCATCGCAGAACACAAGAACGCAGTCAAAAAAGAAGAAAAATCTTCCTCTCTCTTCCAACACATAAAAACAACAGGTCATGAAATTGGTTTTAAAAGAACCAAACTCATCTCCAAAACTGAACACTTCAACAGTCGAATAATCATGGAAGCCATTGAAATAGAGAAACACCCAAACAACATGAATAAACGTGATGACACCTCCCGCTTGCCTGACATCTGGAAACTAGCCCTAGTCAACAGACGAGCCCCTGTCACAAAGACTGACACCAGGTCCAAAAGGACACAAGATGCCACCACCTTCCATCCACACCAAACACAAACCCAGACCCTTCCCACAGATGAAACGAAACCACCATCCAATAACAAAACCACGACTGCACCATCTACCGCTACTCCCCACTCCAGCCACCACATGGAGCACACTTACACACGCCAAAAAAACATTGGGAGACCACAGACACGCAGCCAGACCAAAATGAATTCACAAGACACAGGACCCCACTCCACCAAAGCCCAGGATGCTGCCAGAACACCCATCACCAAGGTCGTTAAGAAACAAAAGGCTAATAGACACACATCCAGCACCTCACCCACACAGGATGTCTCTAAACAGCCATCTAACCCACCAGCAGTTAAGCCCTTAACGATCGCCTCAGCCACACAGCAAATCACAAAAGAACAAACAAACCTACAATCAGCAACAGAGCAAGCAAACCACACACCCCCAGCAGTATTTATAGAAGGACTTCAACTGAGATCACGCTTTGCTTCAAGAAGAAAGAAGCCAGAACACCAGCCTGAAGATGACGAGTGAGACCTCGTCGAAACGTCGCCAAAACAACCAGATTTCTACACGGGAAGAAACCCGAATCCACCCTAACATGCATATATATATATATATATATATATATATATTTGTTTTCGTAGATTTGGATTCGGGTTTCTTCCCGTGTAGAAATCTGGTTGTTTTGGCGACGTTTCGACGAGGTCTCACTCGTCATCTTCAGGCTGGTGTTCTGGCTTCTTTCTTCGCTTTGCTTCAAGAAGAAAGAAGCCAGAACACCAGCCTGAAGATGACGAGTGAGACCTCGTCGAAACGTCGCCAAAACAACCAGATTTCTACACGGGAAGAAACCCGAATCCACCCTAACATGCATATATATATATATATATATATATATATATATATATATATATATATATATATATATATATATATATATATATATATAAATTATTTACTAGTGATAGTGTTTTTATTTATATATTTGTGCTTATTTGTTATGTTGTATTTTACTGCTCATGGTTTGATTTCTGTTCAGCTTGTAAACCGCCCAGAGTAGCCATGGAGCTAGATGGAGCGGCATCAACTCCTTTAAAGGAAGGTTGTCTTAATGAATGACAAGCAACAGACCCTTTCATTTCTGACCCCACTGCACAGGACTCTTTTCGATGCATGCACATACATGTGGTGGTTGCAAGACTCACCAAATTAGTGGGGGATCGGTGTTCTGGTGTGAAAATGATAAAAAAAATTCAGGTTATGAACCTGGATTATCAGAGAATGCAAGAATGACCTGATACGCTCCAGACCATCAGGCTACAACCAGCATGTCCAGCTAAGGTCCACCCTACATGTACATCCCAACAGATATGGAAGAGTTACAAATGCCTGAACTGTACACTCATTTGCCTTTTCCTAGGTCAGTGTTGGCAAACCTATGGTACAGGTGCCCAAAGTGGAACTCGGAGCCCTTTCTGTGGGCACCCAACCTCGCCCATTCACAGCCACCTGTATTCAGGTTATATTGCTCTATTGGCACTTTGTGAAAAATTAGTGGGTTTTGAATCGCAGTTTGGGCACTCGATCTCTAAAAGGTTCGTCATCACTGTCCTAGGTGGATGTGGCATGGTATGAATACGTTAGGTCTGCAGCTGGCAGAGAAGCTATATATTGCCTGGAGAAAGGCCAAAGACTCATACATCTTCAGAATTCAACCCAAACCATCACAAACACACCTCTTTTCTGCTGTAGAGTTGTTAGAAATGAAAATAATACTACCCTTTCTTCATGCAAAAATTCAGTAAGATTCAGAATAATAGTTAAACTAGAGTTAATACCAATTTAATCTCCTGATATTCTTGAAGAAAATATATTTACTTGATGAAAGCATACATATATACAAATTTAAAGATTATGGAAAAAAATACATACAGACACAAGAAGAGCAGTGTTGGATCAAACCAGAGGTGTCTCTAGTTCCAACATCTGGTTCTCACAACCAGCAGCCTATGGGAACCTCACAAGCAGGGAATGAAAGCATTCTGTCTATATTCCTTAGCAACTGTTACTAAAGTGGATACAGTTGTTGATATTGGAATGAATGAACAAATGAAAAAATTGAGGGAGATTAATATCTACTATTGAAGGACGGAAAACAAGTGGAAAAGAAACTGATTAGATGATTAATGACAAATGAAATGTTCGAATTATAAAGTAAGAGCTTCTGACAGTAACAGTTGAAAAGTGTAAGCTATACAGAAGCAGAATAACAGTATAAAATAAAGGAGTAGACTGTTTGAGATTATTATTGTAATGGGCCCATGAGAATCTCAATGGCAGTAAAAAAAACACAGTGTTTTTTACCCACTTTTGAAGTCCCTGCTTTCCCAGGTCTTAAACCATTAGAAGAAGGGAAAGTCTAAAACCAAACTGAATAGTAAGAAGTGGAGTCTATGTGGAAAGGATAACCTTTCCCTTCCAAAAAGTGCTAAGAGACTGACAACCCACCTTTGGAGTGAGGGGTCTTTCCCAGCTTAGCTACCTTTTCCTGAAGTGTGGATAATGTGACTGAAACACTGAACATATTGTCCATTTCATGGACACATTGACACAGATGCAAACATACACAAAGCACTAATGCTGACTAATCACACAGCCAAAAGTGTCAACCTAGGAAAATATACATAAATTTAAGTTTAAATCTAGCTGACAATCAAAAGCCCTTTAAGTTTGAAAAGCATTGTAGAAGAAATTGAATAGGAGATATAAAAGAGTAGATTGCTATTTATCCCTAGAGAGTAAGCACTGTATCAGCTTACAGTAAGAAGAGAATGGTAAAATCCCCCGTAGGGAGAATACTTCGATGCTATCCAACATGAGTGGAGACCTGGCATATATAGCATGACTAAACAATCAAGCTCTCTGTATTCTCGAAGGCTTTCACAGCTGAGATCTGACAGTTGTTGTGAGTTTTTCGGACTGTTTGGCCGTGTTCTGGAAGTTTTTCTTCCTGATGTTTCACCAGACTCTGTGGCCGCCATCTTCAGAGGGCAAGGAGCTCAGGGAACTAGGAGTTATCTCTGCACTCTGGGGTATAGGGTGAGTGAGACAGTTTCAGCAAAAAAAGAAGAAAGTCTAACAATTAACAAAGCCTGGCTTCCAGTACTAAAAGCTGCAGAGTTCAAAAGGTCAAAGCTCAAGGATTCCCCACACAGTCACAAAGGTGATCAGTTCACACAATACAACAGCTAACGACACCCATCTAGGATCATTGCTACCCCTGACTGCATTGAAACTTCTTAATCCCTTCATCACAATAGAATGACTAACACCTATTTTCCTGCATAGGACAAGTTTCCTCAACTTAAAAAAACCCGTCTCACACACTTTATAACCCAGAGCACAGAGAGAACTCCTAGTTCCCTGAGCTCTTTGCCCTCTGAAGATGCCAGCCAGAGTCTGGCGAAACGTCAGGAAGAAAAACTTCCAGAACATGGCCAAACAGCCCGAAAAAGCCCACAACAACAATCAATCTCTCTCTTCCTTTCCCCAGAAAAACAAGGTCTTCCTTGATTCTGGATGTTGGAGATAGCTCATCTTCAATAGTTTGAGGTGCTTTGTAAATAAAGTGTGATGATGATTCCACATGATTTTGACACCTGCTGTAACAGAAATGGTCTCAAGTGGTGCAATTATTCCGCTCCAACCTTCCAGTAAGAGTACTATTAACTAACAGAGCATTCAAATTATATAGACCAATCGTTTTTCCAATCGTATATATCTTAGTTTTATATATACACATGTGAAGCAAGTTAAATTTGCGACTTGAAAGAAAACAAAAGAGGAAAATATGCTTGTTAAAAGATGGACATACCATTACACCTCTCTCTTTACGCAAAGGCGTTCTTGATGGAGGAATAGGAGTTCTGTTTCCAGCAGGACTAAATACACTCGGAGCAGTGGGATTCCTAAATGGAGCCTGCTTCGGTATTCCTTTCAGTGGAGCTTTACAAAAAAAGAAAAGAAAGAAATGCCATTTAATAGCAAGGAGAGGATATGTGTATTAAAGAAACCAGTAAGAGGACTTGTACTGAACAATGTCAAAAAAAAATCAGGTGACATATTTTGACATTATTACATGCTTTCCACATAGCAAAATCAAACACACACAAAAAGAATTAAGAAATACCGTACATCCATGTGATCCATGCGCAAATTCAGAGTTGGATGATATATTTACTATACCACTAAATATTCTCAGATAACTGAGTTCCCAAGTTCATGGAATTTTTCATTAGAACTAGTCCAATACAGTCTGAATTAGGGATTTGGGGGGCGGGGAGAACAGTAACGTCTAAAAATAATCCTAGCTGGAGGTCACAGGATCCAAGTTAAACTGAAATTCCAAGTTGAAGACTAGAACATCCTAAGATGTGGTTAAATACCTTTATAATGCAGTTATAACACAAGTGGTATAACTTCAGGCTACAAAACCAAACCGAAAGCAACAGTGGGACAGAGGGAGTCTCAAGCAAAGGAGCTATAATTACAGTACTTGTACAATCTGCCTAACTCACCATTGTGACTTTGTGACTCACACTTAAATAGAGTCTGGCCTAATACATTCTAGAACTCATCAGAACTATGGTGAGAGCCCTGTTTCCCAACTGCTGTTGTTTCAAAGGATGAATCTCATGTTCAGCATTATAATAGTAGCAACAGAAAGGGTCTCTTGCCCCTTTAAAAAAAAGGAATCTTCCCAGCAGACAGCAGGTGGTTTTTGTTTTTGTTTTTCGCAGCAATATAAACAAAAGTTTTATGGCACTTTAAATATTAACAAATTTTATAAGATACATATATATTCTTCTTCCCGTGTTTGCATCATTTCTACTCCTAACATAGGAGGTGGTCAAAAAATACAGACTGCATATTGATCAAGTTTGACAGCTCAGACTTGCAACTTATGACCCACTTATGATGTGCATACAGGAAGGTGGCACAAGTCAGCTAGATCCAAGAACTACGAGTAGCTTGCATACTATAATGAAAACCTGTAAACCGCCCGAAGTGGTATGGGGCAGTATATAAGCAGAACACATTGCTCTCTATGTGATGGCCTGATAAACACATCTGCCTAACGCATAATCACAGCTCAATCAAACAGGATTAGCCAATATGTATCCAACTACCTCTCCTACTGTCCAGCCTATTACAGTGACCCCCCGTCATTTCGCGGTTCAGGTATCGCGGCCCCGCTACATCGCGGGATCGCAGTACCTGCACCGTGGGACGGGCGGGGGGGGGGGGGGCGGCCGGGTCGCTCCGTGCCCCCCCCCGCACCTCTGAGAAGCCTCGGGGGTGTGTGGGTGGGCGCCGGGGGGGGGCAATCAGGTCGCTTCACACCGCCCTCCCAGGCACCCCCCGAGAAGCCTCGGGGCGGTGGAGAGCGATCGGGTCGCTCCGTGCCGCTAAACCAGGCTCCCCCGAGAAGCCTCAGGGCGGCGTGGAGCGATCCGGTCGCTCCGCGCCACTCAACCAGGCTCCCCCGAGAAGCCTTGGGGCGGCCGGGAGGGGCGGTGTGGAGTGATCCAGTCACTCCTCGCCGCTCAACCAGGCTGGGGCGGCCGGGAGGGGCGGCGTGGAGCGATTGGGTCGCTCCGCGCCGCTCAACCAGGCTCCCCCCAAGAAGCCTCAGACCGCGCGGGTGGGCGGCGGCGGGAGGTAAGATCCCCCCCTGCCCCCCGCCCACTTCCACATATTGCGGATTTTCATACATCGCGGGTGGGGTGGGTTCCTAACCCCCGCGATCAGCGGGGGGTTACTGTAGTAAAACTTTGTCAGCTGACATCCACACCCTTTATTAGCCACGTGTGATCTATGTCTCTTCAATTTGCAGGCAGATTTCTCAATAGTGATGAGATTTGAGAGATGATCCAGTGAAGATTGCACAGATTAATGACTCACCTTATCTTGCTTTTAAAATCTGATACAGTGCATTAAGATACGGTGGCTTCTAAAACCTACTGTTTTCTTCCTACCTAAAATATGTGTCATTTTCATCTGGGGATGGATATATTACTACAAATGTTATACAGAAACTTTTACCTCTGTAGAAGTGATCTTTTCCAATGCTGAAAAGACATTTCAAGTTGATTCCTCTAACAACTCCTACAACCTTATGATGATCCACAGTGGGGACATACAAGCTCCTCCCAGAGCTTTGCCAAATAGGTCAGTTCTGCTACGAAGTGGCATGACTCCATTGCCCACAGCTGCACACAACCATTCTAAACAGCCTGTGGCCTCCTCTGGAATATTCCTCAAGGTATTCCCCTTCTCAACCTCTTATGCGCACTCACATACTTCATATCCGCACCAATCATTCACCACTATTACTTTGAGATGAGAACAATGATAACATACTGCATTTGGGAGGGCTATTCTTTGATCTCCTTTAGATGTTACATATGCTCTACACCAGTCAGCTTGCTATTCTCCCATTTGTGCCAATGACAGAGAATGTGAAGAGGTTGTTTTCTGACAATAGCATTTTTAAAGTGACCCTCTGTATACTCATAAAACACGCCCTCTTCTTCAGATCAGATGCCCCATTTCTGTATTTGTTTTTCCACTGGGAGAGATTCAGAAATCAGCACAGTAGCAGTGAGAAATCAAACTCCCTTCCAAATTCCTCTTTGATCCTGAAGGCCTCAAAGACGGCATAGAACCCCAATATATGTGAGTCTTCCCCACTGACCTCTGAGGAGCATTTAGCAAATATATAAGAGACAGCCTTTTTGGTGGCTGCTCCCAGCTTAAGGAATGCTCTCCCTTCAATAGTTCGGTTCACCCATCTCCCTGCTGTCTTTCCAAAGATACCTAAAGACCTTCTATACATTTAAAGTTTAATACTGTAATTTATTGAATGCACTAATGTTCTTATCTGCACTTTTTAACACTACAGTAACCCCCGCCGATCGCGGGGGTTAGGGACCCACCCCACCCACGATGCAAGAAAATCCACGATATACGGAAGCAGGTGGGGGCGGGGGCATCTTACCTCCCGCCACCGCCCACCCGCGCGGCCCGAGGCTTCTCGGGGCAGCCTGGTTGAGCGGCGCAGAGCGACCTGATCACTCCGCACCACCCCTCCCGGCCACCCCGAGGCTTCTCAGGGGAGCCTGGTTGAGCGGCACGGAGTGACCCAATCGCTCCGCGCTGCCCCTCCCGGCTGTCCCGAGGCTTCTCGGGAGAGCCTGGTTGAGCGGCGCGGAGCGACCTGATCGCCCCCCCGCACTGCCCCGCGGCTTCTCGAGGGTACGTGGGAGGGTGGCATGAAGCGAGCCAATCGCCCCCCTGCCGCCCTCCCATGCACCCCCGAGGCTTCCCGGGGGGCAGGGGGCGGCGCGGAGTGACCCCCCCCGGTGCAGGTACTGTGATCCCACGTGGGGTCGCGGTACCTGAACCGCGAAATAGCGGGGGGTCACTGTACTGTATTTGTGAACTGCCTTGAATCTGTCTTGACTTCTGACACAGAAATCATAAGGGTGGTGGTAGTGGATGCTATTTTCTCTTCTCTCTTCTTCCACTGCCACTACAGGAAAACATTACTGAGCAACCATTGGTAGGCTCACGCTGAAACCCCACTGACAATGGAAAAGAGCTGTGCTAAAAAATGTTCACCTACTGAGGAAGAGGGTCCCCAGCATTCTGTGGCCCCCGGGAAGCCATCTGAGAGATAATAAGATTAAATGTATCTGACAGAATATGAAAAATAACACATGTGAGGTTGAATAGTGTATATATAAGTAGCAAGAAAAATCAACTCTTACTTGTTGTGTCAATTTTTTTGACCAAACCCCGTCCTTTGGCATGAAAAGGCACTCCAGCTGTTTTCTTGAGCTGCTGGGCAGTTTCAGTAGCTGAAAATATAATGTTGGTTAATGGTTACATCTTAAAAACCCACAATGATTCATAAATTGATAGCTGAGTTACATTAGAAGACAGTGATCCCCAACAATCCTAATCTTTTAGAATGACTTGGTATTCTGGGAGTTGAGGTCCAAAACATCTGGAAGGCCGAAGTTTAGACATGCCAAGTCCAAGGGAATCAGCACCTTTTCACTCTAAAACATGCTGGAATTGTTCAGTGCCACTAGCTTTAAGCCACTTACTATGTCTACTTATCTCTCTTTTTCAAATGAGGGTGGAACAACTACAATAGATGCATTTGAATTGATGAAATATATGGAGGAGTTGTCTCATAAAGTATCCAAGATGTCAATCATCCAGATATTATTTATAGTATGTTATCCACTAGCAGATGGCATCCAGTGTGAAACTAAAAGAATGAACCTAGCAATGGGATCATTATTTGAAGTCATGGTGTAGCAATGGCCTACTATACAAACGTATCTAGCACTGGGATCATTATTTACATATTCGTCAATGAAAAGTTAGAGTTTCCTAGTCTAATTTGTTGTTTTAGGTTCCAAAATGCAAAGTATTGAATATTTTTGAAACACAGATACTGGCATAAAATATTAAGATCTCACTTGCAGTTTTTCTTACCATAATTCGTGTGCATTTATAGTTGTCTCAATACTTACATTTCTGCAGAAGTTCTGCTCGAAGAGTGGCACTTTTTGGTTTCCGTTTGAGCTGGAAGTGTTTCACTGGAGGTGTAAGTGGACCAGCTAATGTTGTCAAGGCATTTTTATTTAAGTACTGGCATTCCAATGGCAACATAACTGATGTTTCACATTCACTCACTACAAGAAAAGGAAGACACATCAGAAATATACCATCATAGTTATTAGTAATACTATCCTATACATTTCCTTAGGAAAAAAAGACTACACTTCAATCTAGGAAATCACTTCAGTTTTGAAGACAAAACACTTCACTATTGCACTGAATTATTTTAGTGTCAGTTCCTTGCAACAGATATACAGGCACACATATGTGAGGCAGTTACCCACTGCCTGAACGGTCATTCTGCCATACCACTGCACAACAAAATGTTTTGCATTTCTCCAGTCCAAATGTCATAGAGAGCGAGCTGACACACAGATAGTTGAAGACATGCACTGTTCTCCTTCTGTCTGGCAGCCACTACACTCAGAAAGAAGAATATTCACCCTCTGCAAACCTACCATTGTGCGCACTTGTTTGTCTCTCAAATGCTTCCTACAAAACAACTGTGCCAAGCGGCTGGCAATTACTACCCTGTTATGACACCTGCCTGGTTGTTTAGATCTACAAGAGTCCCTCTTGAGACAAAATTCTCATTACATTTCTCCCAAAACGCCATAGACATTCCATCTGGAATTACAATCACTCCCCACTTCCGCTTTTAGGAAAGGCGTCAAGACATGTTCACATGTGCCCAAAGAAACCCCTCTTCATCTTGGTTGCTTATATAGCGGTACCTCGTGATACAAAATTAATTCATTCCTGGGGTTACATTGTATCATGAAACAAATCGTAACTTGAAGTGCAGCTTCTCATAGAAATTCTTGGGAAATCATTACAGTGGTACCTTGTATAAAGGAATTAATTCGTTCCAAATTAAATTATGTTAAGCAAATTTTCCTTTATACAAATTTCCCATAGGAGTGCATTTAAAATGGAGTAATCCCTAATCGTGACCATTTTTATGTTGTACAGATTCGCTCCATAGACGATTCTGTTAAGCAAATTTCCCCTATCTCCGGAATTGTTTATGTTGTACAGATTTTATGTTATACAACCCGTTTGTTATACGAGTCTCCACTGTAATCTGTTCTGGAGGTCAAAAGTAAAAGAATGGGAAATCATCCCCCCCCACACACACACACAATGCAAAAAGCACAATAAAAGCCATGGAAACAATGAAGCTCAGCTCCCTATCTTTTCATTACTTGAGAAATGCACCAAAAAAGTCCAAAAAAGTGCTCAAAACAGTGCAAAAGAAAGATATCCAGAATGGCTCCAAAAATGGAGGTGGCACTTCGTGCACGAAGACTAATCATTGCAAACGGAACCCTTCCATTTGCAATGATTGGCTTTTGTGCACAAAGCGCCATCCCTGTGTACGCCCTGCTCTGTGCCTCCGGCATCAGTGCTTCCATTGCAATTATTCGCTTTCGTGCATGAAGGCTAATCATTGCAAATGGAACCCTTCTGTTTGCAATGACTGGCTTTCATGCACGAAGCGCCGCCCTCACGCACACCCTGCTCTGCACCTCCATAACCGGTGCTTCCGTTGCAATGATTAGCTTTAGAGCATGAAGGCCAATCACTGCAAACAGAAGCACAGATTCTGAAAGTACACAGTGGGGCACACTTTGTGCACAAAAGGTAATCATTGAAGAAGGAAGCACTGGTTTTTGATTTTTTTGCAGTGCCTTATTTTAAAAAAACTGTACACAGGGCATGCCATTTAAAATTTTCTTAAAGCTATACATCCCCATTCTTGGAAATTTCTTTTCGTATCTCAAGTTTTTCGTATCTCGGGACAATCATATCTTGAGGTACCACTTTATTGCTTTAATTTTTAAAAATTGTTCAGTATTTAATCATGTCTGTTTTATTGTTAGATATCTGGAATATAAAGTAGGATATAAATATAATTAGCAGGACAAATGGATTAAGATTACTTGTAAAATTAACATGATTTTTCTGACTTTTTATTAAGCAATACATAAAACACTGCATTATTTAGCAGCCTGCCTGTCTCAATACACCCATACTGGGACAAGTTGGCTTATGAATCCAATGAACTATTGTGTTGTGTGCTGTGTTGTGTCGTTACAGTCGTGACCGACTCTTCGTGACCCCATGTCCATGGAGTTTTCTTGGCAGGAATACTGGAGTGGTTTGCCAGTTCCTACTCCAGGCGCCTATAGCAAAGTGGTCTGCTTATATACTGCCCCATACTACTTCAAGTAGTCTCTGGGTAGTTTACAGGTTTTTTTTTAATTTATAGTATGCAAGCTACACATTGGCCCCCCAGCAAGCTGGGTACTCATTTTACCGATCTCAGTAGGATGGAAGGCTGAGTAAACCATGAGCCTGCTACCTGGGATTGAACCCCAGGTCGTGAGGACAGTTTTAACTGCAGTACAGGCATTTAACCACTGCACCATGAAGCTCTTGGTATTCCCTGGTAGTCTCCCATCCAAGTACTAGCCAGGCCTGACCCTGCTTAGCTTCTGAAATCAAGCGAGATCGGATGTGCATAAGGCATCTAGGCACCTAATGAACTATTAGTTCATAAAAAAAATTTGCCACATGTAAATAGCATGTGACTAATAACAGGATGACTTCCTGCTTATTTGTTTTTATTAAACCTATTGTCTTTAACACTTTTGAGGAGGGATTAGTAAATTCTGGGTTTGAGGAGACCACTAACAATTAGACTAGAGATACTAAACTAAACTGACAGCTGCCTAGATGCCTTAAGCACATCCGATCTCGCCTGATTTCGGAAGCTAAGCAGGGTCAGCCCTTGTTAGTACTTGAATGGGAGACCACCAGGGAATACCAGGTGCTGTAGGTGCCTAGAGTAGGAACTGGCAAGCCAATCCAGTATTCCTGCCAAGAAAACTCCATGGACATGGAGCACGAAGAGTCAGTCACGACTGTAACGACACAACACACACACTAAACTGACATGGAAGGCTTCAAATTAGGGATGGGCAATTTGTTTCGGAACCAGTCGACCCTCGCAAGCGCAGGTGGTGTTCTGAAGCCTGCAATACACAAGCAGCCTATCACTTAACTTGTTCTGTGCCTGCACAGAGCTGAGCGCCAACAAGGAAGCAGGCTCCGACGTTATCTTTGCTTCTCCGTGGTGTTGGCCAATCAGGAGCTGTACAGGGACAGGCATCATCCCGCCTCCCTGTCTAAATTGCCCATCCCTACTCCAAATCCATCTGCCCTACCAGCTTCTTCAGAGGACCAGTGGGAAGCCTTTCCACCACCACCCCCAATGTTGTGACTCTCCTGCACTATTCCTCCTCACACTGCACTCAGGCATTTCAAAATCCCAACTGCAGTGTAAGCATACTTTCTTATTTCTCAGCAGAGCACCGCAAGCTTACCCCTCCCCAAAGCTGTGACCCTCTTTTAAAGATTAGGATTTTTAAAGCCTCAATTATCAGACTTAAAAAACAAAAACAAAAGACACTTTAGAGTGTGAGGACCTTTTCAGACGTGTACTGCTGGAATGGAAGGAATTACCTCTGTCTTCTCCATTGCAATGACACCTCCTTCACAGAGTAAGGACCACAGTAAGGATTAGACAAGGGTCTACTAGTGTAAGTGCAGATTTCTCAAAAGTTTTAATTTTCCATAATAAAGATTTTCTATGGGAACATATGAGCATGTTTGTGTGTCTGGGCATTCCAGCTAGAAAAGGATTCCCCATAAAAATCTACAAAATGATATGGTGTTAAGAAACATGGCTTCTTTTGCGTCCAAGAATTCCAAGTGTACTCTATGCTGACTGAAAATTAATTAATTAATTTGAAATATGCAGATTGACCTCAATGCAACTTAAGAGACAAATAATTATCTTCACAGACAAAACTCCATCCTTGAACCAACAGCTAATGTCCTCTGTCATGTGCTACTATGTGCCCACCAACCCTCACTAGTAGAGATGGGCACGGAACGAACATTTTTTTCGTTTCCGTTACCGTTTGTCGTTTCCGTTACGTAACGAAACGACAAACGAAAATTGTGATGAAAATGAAACGAAACGAACAGAACCACGAAAATTGTGGTCATTTCGTTTCGTTTCGGTTAATGGCGACGCGCAATGAAATGAGCTGTTTTAAATGTTAAAAAACGCCCTGGACATCCGTAAAAACGCAGCGATAATTATTTATATTGTCTGATAATACCTACCAGAGGGGTTGGGGTCCTTCAAATGTTTGTTTTTGTCTTCTCCCATCGCGATGTATTTTTCTTTTCCCTTTAAAATGGATGTCGCCACCAGCCACAAAATGGAGGCAAGCCATGTGATGTGGGATCATGTTCAACCAATAGCATGCCCAGGTTGCAGACTGGGTGGGCAGGTCTGGCAGCCACAGAGGGCATAAAAAGGTCTGGCAGCCCCTGTTCTCCTTGCAGTCTCTGGTGGGAGTTAGGGTGGGATTGCTGTCTCTGCGACTCTAGCTTCAGTCCTGCAGCTTCCCTGTATGTGTGCGTGCTGCGTACCTCTCGGTGAGTACCCTCCCTTGCCCCGCAGTGCAGTCACTCTGCGGCTGCCTTGCACCCTGGGCAACGCCCGCCGCTGCCTTTGCAGCCTCCCTGCATACCCAGTCTATACTGTGTCTCTGCCAGCATCCATTTTTTCAGTGTTTTCCCTCTGGTCTGGGGTGTTGGGGGATGCCTGCGCACGGAAATGCTCTAAAAATTGTGCAAAAAGCGGGTAGAAACGACAAACGAAAAAACGGTAACAAAATTTTTCAAAAAATTCCCGACAAACGGAAACGAACCGAAACAGACCTCTCAACGACAAACACGCCATTTTTCTGTTTCGTGCCCATCTCTACTCACTAGTGTTCCAGATTCAAAAACATGCAAAATGTTATTCCATAAGAAAACACAAAGGGTTAAGAGTTCAGCTTTGTAGTTATAAAGCAAATGGAACACAACTATTTTTAGAACAATTGACATGGAAGGAGGCTTACCTTTTTCGCGCAACTCTCCTAGAATATCCTGAACATTGGGATTCTGTTCCTCCAGATCAAGGTTAAGGGACCCAATATCTGGAAAGGATTTTAAAATATCAGCCACCATTAAGACCCATGGGTCTGAATCCAAGGTAGCAAGCTGGATAATTTCAGTCAGTGCACCTTTCATCTGATAAGAAAACGGAGGGAAATTAAAAGAAGAACATTCAAATGAAGTTATAGAGTTGGAACATATCTAGTCCATATCCCTTACACATAGCAGTGTCTAAACCAACCCCCTTACTAGAGCTACACAGAGCTGTCTGTATACCTAGCATTTCACTGACAACTTAGCCCCACCGAAAGATAGGGCCATTGGAAAGAAAGTTATTTTCTGTGAGGCCACCCCACCCCCAGATAAAAAATAAATGGTTAGAAATGCTAAAATAAACATATTTTCATACCATACATAAATATATTTTATGGCCTTCACATCATAAAATGATTTACTCATAACTCAGGGCCAAAACTGTTTACAGAGTAGCCTTGCAGTTGGAAATGATAGCAATAACTCCAAGATGTTTTCTCCAGATGACCAAACAACAAATAAACTAATTTGTAAATGTCCAAAGCTATAAAAGCCATTAATGTGCAATAATATGCATGTTACTGTTTAAAGCAGCATCACTTCTAAAGCCGTATGCTCTGACTCTTAATTACCATATAAAATTACAGACAATGTCTATTAATGAAGTTTAAAAATATATCCTTCATTATGAACAAGCAAAGCTATGAATACATCCTACAAGAAATGAAAGCATTCAAATTCTATAATTTTTAAAATAAGTGAGACAGCTTCATTTCAAATTAAATCGGACCATTAAAATCTATTTATTTTGATTCACATCAAATATACTATATTTCATCAATCAGATATAGAAACATTGAAGCACAATTTAGCAAACAATTATCAATTGTTACCACCAAAATTCAGAATCAATTAATCAATTTGATTTCACTTGATGAATTTGTACTGGAATTTTTGTTAGCACTAGTAATCTGCTTAATAAAGCGAAATGCAAAGTGTGTTGTGTATATATAATTTCTTAGTGCTTCTTAGCACACTAATAATACCAATGTGTTAATGTAGGGCAGAACAATGCCTAAATCTTGGCCAAGAATAGATCATACTAATAATAGATTCAGGGAAAGACAATTCATAACCTTATTCTTATGATCCAACATAAATAACTAATCAGGATTTCAAGATTTAATTATCCAGTCTAGGAAAACGTTTAAATAACATTCAAACAATTCATATACATTTGAAATTATGTGATTCTGTCTTTAGTATTTCCTTTTCAAGAAACTCCCACCCATATTGGATTCCTTTTCTTGTGTAAGGATCTTCTGCCATGGGATCTCACTATCCTGGGTTTATTAAAATTGCCTTTCCTAAAAGTAGTGCACATAATGTCCCAAAATTATTGCACATATGCTACTGAACTCCACTTTTGTTTAATGTAAAATCCAAGGCATGATAGGATCACATTTCCCACCCCCTCTTATAATACATCTCATGTACTAAGACAATTGAATCTGACTCTCTCCCATCTCCAAATCAGAATTAAGAAAGAAACAGGTCTAGATAAGGGAAAGAACACTACCATTTTACATCATGTTTACTACAGCTTTCCATCAAATATGTGGAGTTCCTTGTATCCTTAATCAGGATGTGCTACCTATCTTTATTCTTCTACACTTGCCATAAGTCAAAAATTGAAGACAAGGGGCTATCATTCTAAGGCATAGAAAGCTACAGAGTGAAATGGGCTCTGGTCTGTACAGAACAACTCGGATTTACAGACCAAGGATTCAAAATGATCTTAATAGAGTCAAAAATGGGCTGATACAAACAAAATGAGTTTCAACAGAGAAAAATATCACGGTCCTCACACTGATTTTCTTTGGCTTTATATATCTGCTGACATATTGAAAATCTAACATAAGTCAAAGCACCTCCCTCTCTCTTGGGGACAGTGAGGTAATGGGAACAACAGCCTGTATATGTCTTGTGTTCATTTCTTCTTCAATGAGATCCTTTTCTAGCGAGATTTCCCCCAACAAAATGGCAGATCAGTGTGAGGGTTCTGGGTTTGACCAGTCGGCACGCCTTGCAGAACCCAAATAAGACGCTTCTCTTTTTGGAACGAACAGATTTATTTACTTCATCCAGGTCCCTGGAGGTGTCCCCTTTAACAATAGTTCCAACGTTATCAACAGCAACTGCAAACTGATTATTTGCCTCTGAGGTAATTCTGCGTCCAGTTTTCCTTGCTCGCCAGTTCTTCTCTGGGAAGTCGTCCTGTAAGGCTAACCCCCTCCCTGTGGTGTGTTTCCCGGTGCGTCGATCCTCCTCCTTGATCTTCTACAGCCATCTCTCAAACTCCAAGTCCTTTCTGATTTGTTTTAATTTGCAGTTATATTCCCGAGCCTCTCGCTCACCCCAGTATGAGCACCCCTTCTTGTGTGCTCTCCAGTGATGACTCTCCGCCTCAGCATGGGGCATCATCATCTGCTCCCATCGTTTGGTGTAGGGATCCTCCATCCACACCCATTCACAACCTGGGGGTAGGACTCTCGGTTTTCCCTTTAACTTTTTCAAACCCCACCTCCACAGTCGTCGGTTGGATGGATCCTCCCGCTTTTTCCTTCTCTTCCAATCCAAGGGCTTGCTCGGGTTTACCCGCCTCTTGACTTCTTTCCCGCCTCCTGTTTCTCCTGTGCCCGTCGGGCTGTCTCCTATTATTTTTATGGACTCCCTGAACCTCTGCCACAACATCTCCTTTTCCTCTTGCTCTCTTATTTTATTGAACCTGTCTCCCTCCCTCTGTTTCTACTTCGGCAGCCACTCTTCCCTTTCTTTCGCAGCAGATCTGGACAGCACTCTCCTCAGTGGGGCTTCTCCCACCTCTCCTGCCCCACAATGGGGTTGTCTATAAAGCCCTAAAAGGAGAAGGGCAGTGGAATTTGATGGCACAGTTAAGAAACATTACATAGAGTATCAAGCTAACAGTGATGTAATTCACCACTTGGTATACTAATGGCAGAGATGTTCCATGGTATGAGGCAATGATAGTGTGGGGCAGGAGGAGGGACAATTTCATTACCTGGGAAGATACAAAGCTTCTTAGTAAATTCTATAGTATTTTGTTAAATGAGAAATCGATTGATACACTGGTAAAAGATACTATGATAAGATGGGCAGAAAACTTTGGCTACCCTATTCACTTAAGTAAATGGGACTCCTTGTGGAACACAGTAAAACTTTTTAAGTTGATAGCCTTTAAGGAAAACTGTTACAAGATGTTTTATAGATGGCCTTTTTCACCTCACCGCTTATCTAAGATGTACAATTGTTCACCTAGATGTTGGAAATGTAAACATGATAGCGGCACTTTCTACCATATGTGGTGGACATGTAAAGAGGTAAACACATATTGGAGAATGGTAAAACTATTTATAGAGAGATCTTTGAAGATTAAGTTAGAGCTTCGACCAGAACTTTTCCTATTAAATATAATAGACATAAATATTTCCTTTGATCAAAAATATGTGCTCCATCATGTAATAGTTGCGGCAAGGATACTATATGCAAAATTTTGGAAACAACCTGAAGCGCCTACTGAGAGAAATCTTCATGACAAAATAAGAGAATGTATTGAAATCAACAGGCTTTCTGGATTCCTGAAGGGAGAATATGAAGAGATCTCCAGAAGAAGATGGCAAGAAGTAGTTAACCTGCTAACACTTTGATAATACTTTATGATATCCTGTTATGTATGATCATTATCTTTTGGCTTGATGTATTCAATGTAACTTCTTATACTGTACCCCTTTCCCCCCCTTTCCCTTTCCCCCCTCCCTCTTCCCCCTAAAATCAATAAAACTCTTTAATAGAAAAAAATAAAATAAAAATGTTGGAGAGCACCGGGCCCAGGACCGAGCCTTGTGGTAACTACTCCATTTACACAATCCCTTGACAACCTCCTCCCAGTGTGAGAAGGCACCATTAATAAGCACTCTCAGAGAAAGATTCTGTAACTACCTGCATATCCACCTGACATTTATTCTATCCATACCAAGTTATTTGCTAATTATAATATCATGGGGCCCCATATTATCATTGGGCACTTAGTCAAAGGCTTTGCTGAAATTAAGATATATTACATCTACAAACTGAGGAAGTACACTAGAGGTGTTGTCTCCACACACAAGCAGGAAGCACAGTATTCAAATTGGAAACCATTTGGTTTTTTTAATGTTTTGTCAATCTTTTATTTTGTAGTTGTCCACACTCACTGGGCTTGATAGCAGCATGCTTAGAACATTTAGAAACAGGGTGCTACTTTGGGGGTACACTGGTAGTCAATAATAATGTGGGCCAATTACAGCCTTTAGGATCAGCTGGGAGGAATGCAACTAACATTTTTAACAGCTAAAGGTTGTTAAGGTTATTTTTAAGCACTATTTTCAAACACTTAAAACAAGTTTCAAGATAGAGACTTCAGACTCAGGTAAGAAGCATACAGTACATATCAGGTATGGAATGCAAGGTCTCTCCCAACTTTGTTAGACAAAGGGCTGTCAGTCATTCAACATACCCCACCATGGGCTACTACAATACAGTGGTACCTCTGATAACGAATTTAATTCGTTCCCAGAGGCAATTTGTTATCCGAAAAAAATGTTATCTGAAATATAGTTTCCCACTGAAATGAATGGAAAACCGATTAATCCATTCCAGAGGTCCGAAAAAAGGCTAAAAAGCTGTTTTTTCCCCAGACCTCTGTATAAAGTGCACTTTAAAGGCATGCAGTGCTGGAACACAAACCCCCAGAACTAGCTCCCTACCTTTTCAAGTTTGAAAGGTCCAAATTCATCAGCAAAAAATGTCCAGAATGGCTCCAAAACACCACTAAGAAACGCTCTAACTCCCCCCACCCCTCCACAAACTGTGTGGGGGGGTGCAATGCATCCTGGGTACACTTTTTTGCAAGGCATTTTGAAACATTTGTTATCCTAGGCAGCCCTATACCTGGAAATTTCCGTTTGTTATCCGAGACATTTGTTATCCAAGGCATTTGTTATCCGAGGTATGACTGTATAATGAAACACACTGGTAGGCTCAAGAACATCCTTTGAGGCTGACATGGGACCTCCCTTGAGGCTGACACAGAAGCTCAACCAGTTCCAGAATATGGAGGCTAAGCTAGTGGATCAAGTCGACAAATATCAACATATCCCCCTAACCCAACCCTGCCTGCATTAAATTTGTTACCTGTCCACTTCTGTGCCAAATTCAAAGTGATGGTTTTAACATATAAAAGTCAAATCTTTTAGGGCCTTGGTACTGGACAGAATGCCTCCTTCCAAAATGAACTGCCCATCCTACCCGTTCTTTCCAGGTGCTATGTTTGAGGGTGTTGATATCAAGAAAGGCCTGAAAGCAGAGGACTTGGGAGGCAGACCTTTTCAGTGGTCGCACCAAGACTTCGGAACCAACTACCCCTGGAAATCTTCCTGTCCCCCCTCACTGATATCATTCAAAATACTTCTAAACAGTTGGCAGTTTAGACAGGAATTTCCATCTGTGGAAACCCACTTAAGATGTCAGCCGAGTCAATTCTACCATCTCTTAAATATTTAAAACTGAATGTGTAATTGCTAATTTGCAAATGTTTGATTATTAATTTTCTGATGCTTATATGTTGATTTTATTTTACTTTTGTAGTACTGATTTACTGTTTGATCATGTTGTGAACCACCTTGGGTGGCCTTAAGCTAGATGGGTGGTATACAAACCAAACAAACAACTTTCCAGAACAAGACTGGGATGCATTCTATTCCACACCACTAGAAATGAAATCTGAAACCTAGACCTTCGACCAAATGTTCCAGCCACATTATGAAAATTGCTTTAAGAGAGACACCTGGCTCGCATATCTGGCCATATTTGTCTATCACACTTCTTCCGCACCCCCCCCCAACTCTGTGGTACCCAACCTGATAAAGATCTATTGGGGTTGAAAGCTAGCTTATGTAATATTTTATTTAGTTTTACCTGGTCTAAATAAAGTTATCATCCAGCTAGCCTCTGGATTTGTTCAAGGACCAGTACACTGCTTCTTTTTCTTCAGTGCTGACTATTGTGGCTGACTAAAACCCTTATCACATGTTCTAGTTGTCATCCACATTATATGTGTTATGGAAAAACATGAATGCCAACACAGTTTGAATATGTATCTTTCAATCCCTCTCTGTATTATAATCAGAGATTGAAATACTTGTACAGAAATGAAAAATATAAATGTGAGTTAAATTGCTGAGTTGTATAGAATAACTAAATGCACATTAGCTCTTTTTTTAAGCAGGAGCTCAAATCCACACATGGGCTTGCCAGACAATCTGTCACGCAGGTGGCTTTGCTAAATTATGGCACCACGTGTCTTTGGACCCATGCCCATGGCAGTTTAATTCATCTCCCCACTCTAGCTAACGGAAAAGCTCGGGCAACTTGCTCAGATCAGTCATTTAGGGTGAGCCTCCCATTCAGACTGTAAAGTAGCACTGGTTAAGGTAAAACTGGAAAAGCAGACACAGGTAGCAAAAGCTGCCAATAAAAAGAGAAACAGTAGGTAGCGGGACTCCATTTCTACATGCAATAAAATACAGTACATGAAGATTCTTCCTGTTGGTGTCACTCGGTATGTTTGAATGTTCTTTCATGCTATGGGGAGGGGAACTCTGAAAGAAGTTCTTCTAGCCTAATTCTTCATTTGCATGGTATATCTTCTGCACATATAGACATTTTCCACAGAGGAGCTTCAAAACATATTAAACCCTTGTCTCCAGTAGTGCAGTCGGAAGTTGCAGAATCCTACTGCATCTACAAATCATGCCTAGGATATTCTGACATAAACCAAGAAGCCAGACAAGGAAAGGAAAGCCTCACTTACAATACTGAAAAGCTCTGAGGTGGCTTCACACAGTCTGGCAGTACACAATTCAATAGTACGGCAAAAAGTGGACCCTAATTTTTAGCCAAACCACCGGGATGTTCAGCTTCTTATGGATGCGGCCACCAATCGGTTCCTGATCTGATGATGATAACTGATGAGTTCAAGCATTAGATAATCTGACGCTGCCCAAGATATTTCTAATAACGTTGTGACGCGTGCTAGGTTCCCAGGACCCCTGAAGGCGGGTCAACTCCGCCTTGCCGCCCAAAGCCAGCTTCCCTAGTGGCCACAGCGGACAAAACCCAGAAGAGTTTACACCGCCTTGAAAAGACGGCTCTGGGGTTCGGTGGAGGGGGGGGGTTGGGGGTTGGGGGGGTTTCCTGACTATTTAATTTATTTTAGAGTAGGCGCGGTCGTCTCCCTTTCGAAGGTTAAAACAAAAACAAAAAAAAACCAACCCTGAAGATGGGTTGGGGAGAGAGAGAGAGAGAGAGAGAAAATAAAATTGGGGGGGGAGGGCAACCCAAAGACTGAAACCCAGTCGTCGTCGTCGTCGTCGTCCGTCCGTCCCCCCCCCCCAATTCCGCGGTTGGTTTCAAAAAGGGGGGGGGGAGGCGGGTTCTCCCGCGCAGGCGGGCGAGAAAGGGAAGGCGAATTCGGAGGAGGGGAGCGCGAGACAAACGTTGGCGCCGCTGAAGGCAAAGAAGCGGGTGGCGGGCGGGCGGGGGGGGGGGGCGGGAGGGGGGGAGAGAGAGAGAGAGAGAGAGAGAGAGAGAGAGAGAGAGAGAGAGAGAGAGACTTAACGGCGGGGTGGGCGGGGCGAGCGGCCAATCCGAGTAGAGCCTTCTCGTTTTCTAAGGGGGGGGAGCGGCTGACAGGGGGGTGGAGGGAGGGAGGGAGGGAGAGAGAGAGAGAGAGAGAGACACCCCCCGTCCCTTTCGCCCCCCCCTTCCTACACTCACCTCATCCACCGCGCGCCGGGGCAGGTGCAGCATGCCGAGCAAGAGCTTGAGCTTGACGGCCGAAGAGAGGCTGTTGAAGCAGAGGCGGATGTTGTCGATCACCGACGCCGTGAGCAGCGAGGCGATGCTCGGAGGCGCCCACAGCTCGTCCGTAGAGCCCAGCTTGTTGTGCAGCCACAGACCAGTGTCGCTCTCCCGCATCGACGCCATCTTGGAGCGGGGCGGGGGGGGAAAGGGACTCTCGGCGGGCATTTTATGAAGCCACCTGGAGAGAAAAAAAAAAGGACGGGGGGGGGGAGAACCCAAGGCCCCAGCCCCTGGTGGGGCCGCCTTTTTTTTTTTTGTCCGTAACACAATGTGGCGCTGCCGTTGGTCGGACGAAACTCTGACGCGCTCCAAAGGAAGGAAGTAGGAAGGAAGAGTTCGTAGTTTAAAATGGCAGCGCCCTTCAGGGGAGGTTGCTTCCGGGACGCAAAATGGCGCCCTTCTTTTATTCCGTACAAGAAGATGGTCCCTTTCGTGACGGGGATCGCGGTGGCCTCCTGATCCTTTCGGTCGCTTTCTGATCTAGAGAGCTTAAAGCCAGCTTCCAGCCGCTCGTTTTGCCTTGTGAATGGAACGGGGTGGAGACACTCACGGAAGGAAAGGGGAGGGAGGTGGTAGTGCTTCGAATAAACATCAGGGGATCAAAACAAAGTGGAAAGGGGTGCACTTCATAGATTTCTTTTCCTTAAAAGTACTAGAAACCATGAGTACTTTGTTACTGGGGACATGCCATCATTATTCCAGGCAAGACACTAAGGAACATGGAGAGAAAGTAAAAATGGTGTGTTGAACCTCAGGATGCGCCAGTTTCCATCAAATCAACAAAACAAATGTGTTTTCTGCCCTGATGAGAGAGAATGTATAGCCATTCTTCTGTTTAATGGCTGTTTAGTTTCTCCAATGTAGAGGTCTGAACACTCTTCACTGCTCTTCACATGCAGTGAAGAGTGTTCAGACCTCTACATTGGAGAAACTAAACAGCCATTAAACAGAAGAATGGCCCAACATAGGAGAGGTAACAGCTCAGGACCAGAATCAGCAGTACACCTCCATTTGAAGGGAAAAAGGCCACTCTTTCAAAGATGAGGATGTACACATATTAGACAAAGAAGAGAGGTGGTTTGAGAGAGGAGTAAGGGAAGCCATTCATGTCAGCATTGAAAATCCCTCCCTCAACAGAGGTGGGGGGCTCCGGCATAGTCTAGCTGCTACTTACCAGGCTGTACTTTCCACAGTACCCAGGCAAATCAAGGAGCCTTCACCACCAGGTCACAGCTAACGACCCATTCTTGACAGCTAACGACCCATTCTTGATGGGTTTCAGCACCTTAGCCCATTGTTTACCTTAAGGCCATGGACACTAATGTCTCCCTAACGAGCCTATTCAGGCTTTGTTCATCTTATGAGCCAATCAGACAAGGGGACAAGAGGTCAAGCTGACTATAAGAAGGTCTCTTGCACTAGCTGTATTCAGACCGATGAAGCTGTTTGGATGAACAGCGAAACGTTTCTATCTCTCAAAAAAGAAGTCCAGTAGCCATGACTCAACTCCCAGATTTAGTGACAAGAGGATATACTAATGTGGAACTCCCTCCCACTAGAGGTGAGGACCGCCCATCTCTGATGTCTTTCTGGAAACAGGCAAAGCCCTTTCTCTTTAGAAAGCTTTCCCTGAATGATGGACTACCTATTATGTGTCTTTTATATGAATCTATATGATCATAGACTTTGTGTTTATAACCATGTGTGATTGCATTGACACTATGTTTTCAATGTTAGTTTCCATCCCTCATAACTTTTACATGGAATTTTACTCTCTTTTTAACTCCTTGTGTTCTCTCGTAGCTTTAATGTAATGTTGTCTTTTAATGCTGTAAGATGTCCCTCATTTCCTTGTTCTCAGTACTTGAAGATGTCTTAATTGTACTGGACTGTATATTGTCCCTCATTACTGTAAACCGCCTTAGATCCTTTTCCAAGGTGAAAGGTGGGGCAAAAAATAGTCTAAAGTAAAATGAATAAATAAATAAATAAATAAATAAATAAATAAATAAATAAATAAATAAATACTTTAAGATAATGTATTCTCTAAAGCTTTCACGGCCGGAATCTGATAGCTTTTGTGAGTTTTTCAGGCTGTTTGGCTGTGTTCTGGACGTTTTTCTTCCTGACCTGTCACCAGACTCTGTGGCCAGCATTTCAGAGGGCAAGGAGCTCAGGGAACTAGGAGTTCTCTCTGTGCTCTGGGATATAGAGTGAGTGAGACAAGGTTTTTTTAAGTTGTGGGAAAAGGGAAACTTGACCAATTTAGGAGAATAGGTGTTAAGACACTGTATTCTGATGGAGGGATTAAGAAGTTTCTCTGTAATCAGGGGTGGCAGGAATCCTTCTCTGTGGTTGATGGGTGTTGTTAGCTGTTCTATTGCGTGAACTGGTGCTTGTTGTGCCTGGGTGGGACTCATTGAACTGTAGTTTCCCCTTTCCCACAACTATAAAACCCCACAGTGTCACTCACTCTATACCCCAGAGCACAGAGAGAACTCCCTGAACTCCTTGGCCTCTGAAGATGCCAGCCACAGAATCTGGTGAAATGTCAGGAAGAAAAACTTCAAGAACACAGCCAAACCTCCCAAAAAACTCACAACAGCTACTTTAAGATCAGCTCTTCAAATAGCCTCTGGTTTATGAATGTGGGATTGTAAAGATTTGAACTCCTCTATTTACGGTTCCGATCCGTAAGGAGGCTCGACCACATTATTTGTAGAAATAGTCAATAAACTTTTATTAAACTTCCATGTTTATGTTATTTTCTTGTACAACACTGTTAGCACACAATGGAGAAAACTCTTTTATGTTTATCTCTTCATAAACTGAACCTTTGAACGGTGAGGTTACGTGTACTTCTTCTTTCACTGGGCTTCTCACATATAAAAGTGATGACTGGGGGAACCCTTCCTGAAATAATGAGTCCCACAACTAGGGTGTTTGGGCCACTGGTTTTTCCAATTTCCCCCCTCTTCCATTCTGGCTGAAATCTATCTAAATATCCTGGCCAGCGAACGGGTTTTACTTGTACAGATCAATTATGAGGTTCCAGTTTCTCGACTCTAAATCTAGGTGGCTCATTTCTCCATGCCTCTCCCTCAGTCTAAGTACCAACATCCCTTAATGGTTCCTTCCAACCCTCATCACTCCCCTCCTCCACCACCCATAGGTCTTCTGTGCTGCCCATCACCCAAAATGACTCCCTTATTGGTTCATGCTCTTCTCCCATTTTCTCTCCATCTTTTATTTATTTATTTATTTATTTATTTATTTATTTATTTATTTATTTATTTATAGGCTTATATCCCGCCCATCTTCCCTGGCGGGAACTCTGGGCGGCTAACAATGATAAAAACACACAGGTGCCACTTCACCTAGCATCTTATCATCTTTTCCTTTCAATACCAATTCAGCCATATTTAACATCATAACTTTCTTGTCTTCCTTTTCATATTTCCTGATGGCACACCATAACTCTCCTTTTCTTCAGATGTTTCAGTCTCACAGGGATGTTGTTTCTGTACCCACAATTCAAAAAGCCAGGGAATGGCCCAATACTGCTGTGCAATATTGTGCCTATAGGTTTACTTATCTGTAATATGTGAGTCTTACACTTGCACACAGTCATCGGAAGTTCCAAGCTCTCTGATGGTATGGGACCTCCTCCGGATCTTCTGTGCTTCTCCTCAGTTCCCCATGTCCACACTGAAATACATATAAGACATGACGAAGAGGGGAAGGACGGTTGGGTAGTGTGAAATCACAGATGCCCACTCGAAGAACTACAGTTACAGATAAGTATCCCCACTTTCTTCATGACATCTGTGAATGCACACATATGGGAGATTAGCAAGCTGATTTACTGGTGGTGGGTCGTCAAGGCAGCAAATATAGTACAGCTCTTCCAAAGGAGGCATCCGCCCTAGCCCAGATACCAAGCTTTTAATGGTTGATAAATGTGGATTGGTTGGACAATGTCGCTGCTTTACAAATGTCTGGAAGACTGATGCCCTTAAGGAAGGCTGAGGATGATGTCACACCTCTCATGGAATGACCCTTTGGAATATACGAACATAAGAAGAGCCATGCTGGATCAGGCCAAAGGCCCATCTAGTCCAGCTTCCTGTAGCTCACAGCGGCCCCACCAGATGCGTTTGCGAGCACATGAGATTAGATATCTGTCTCCTGATACTACTCTGGCCCTTGAGTTACCCTGGTTTTAAGCCTGGAGATTACACATCTCCATCATGGTTTGTAACCTGTGATGGAGTTTTCCACCAGGAATCTGCCCAATCCCCTTTTGAAGGCATCCAGGCCAGATGCCATCACCACATCCTGTGGCAGGGAGTTCCATAGACTAACAACGCGCTGGGTAAAAAAATATTTTCTTTTGTCAGTTCTTACTCTCCCAACCCTCAATTTGATTGTTATCTCCCCTAGTTCTGGTGTTTTGGGAGAGGGAGAAGAGCTTCCCTCTCTCCACTTTACTCATGTCCTGCATTATTTTGTATGTCTCAATCATATCCTCCCTCAGGCACTTTTTTTCCAGACTAAAGCGCCCCAAATGTTTTAGCCTTTCCTCATAAGGGAGGTGCCCCAGCCCAGTAATCATTTTAGTCGCTCTCTTTTGCACCTTTTCCAGTTCCACTATGTCTTTCTTGAGATGCGGTGACCAGAATTGTACACAATACTCCAGGTGCGGCCTTACTATTGTTTTGTATAATGGCATTATAAGGTTGGCTGTTTTATTTCCAATCCCCTTTTTGCCTTCTTCTGGGAGTTCAGCCTTCTCATGGTCTGAGGCTAAAGCAATTCTCAGCTTTATGGGACTCTGCCTTATCCTCAGTGGAGGACTGGGCCAGGCGAGCCACAGCAAAGGCAAATGAGTAAATGAGAACCACATCACCGGCACTTTCAATAGTAAGCCTCCTTGGACACTGGATCTGTGCTGTGATGCCCTCCCCACAAAAGGGAAGAAGGGACACATCTGGAAGCAACCCGGTAAGCAGAAGGAAAATACAGTAGCTGCCAATACTAGGGTGGATTAACATCAGTGATTTTTAAATAAAATCATAGTTATTTAAATCATGATTTAAAACCATTTGATTTAAATGAAATCCATCCAAGCTAATATGTGGCTCAGAAACACGTGCATAAGTCCTTAGACTGTGCTAGGATAGAGCTGTGCCATCTTCCATATTTTTGCGTTTTGCAAGCAGAGGTTGGCTAGACATAGTAGAGTGCTCTTGTGCTGATACATAAATTATAAAAGCACCTAATGTGTGTGTGAGGACACCATGGGATCCAATCCACAGAAACACATTTATCTCTTGCGCTTGAGAGGATCTTGGATATGGTGCCAAGAAATGTTAATTAAACTAATTAATGTCCAGCCTTTCCACTACAGGATAGCACTCAGCTATCTAAATTTTAAAAAGAACAAAACCAGACAAAACCACATTTATCTAAAAAGGTAATAAAAGCATATAACCTTCCCACCAGAAAACCATTAAAATTAAGCAAGACGCATCAAAAACAAAATGTATACAGTACAAATTGAAAACAATCCAGGACGGGAGACTGGAAGAGAAAACTTTAGATATTTGTACTAAACTGATATTAAATAAGGATTATATTTAGTACTTACGTTTCAGCTCCTTTTAAGAACCAAAAAAGTTGTTAACATTTAACTGCCATTCCCCACCCCCCACCCCCTAAAAAAGATTTTGCTGTAGGATAAAATCGATGCATTTCATCCATGACAAATACACTTCCAGTTCTTTAAAAACCAAAGTGTAATTATTCATTAATAATTTATAATTTAAAGAGAAGAGAGGTTCTAGTATAAAGACGCGTTCCAATTTTTACTTGGAAACATCTTAACTAAGTCTTCCAGAAATCTTAGGAACCATAACAGATAGACATATCTGCTTCTAGAATCACCACTGCCACAAAGCATTGAACAGTTTTCCCATACAACAGTTACCTTCTTAGACTTGGTCTCAAATGTTGAAGGAAGCATACCAGGGAAGAGCTTTACGGCGACAGGAAGCAGGAATTCCATGAATGGAACAATAAAAAAAACTAGGAAGGGGACCAACCGGAAAAGATCTGCACATATGCGAAGGAACTGAAAACAAATATGTAAAAAAGTCACAATAGCATATCATGAAAACAAAACGGGGAATGTAAAGGACATTCTCAAGTTTCTTTTGGCATAGTTTAGGCATGACAAAAAGGTTGAGCGACCACAGTGGGACTCATTTTGTTCTGCAACAGTTGTACCCCTTACACCCTAGTTATAGGTTTGTTCTGCTGTTATAGTAAATGTTCCAATTCTGGCAAACCAGCTCTGCATTTATATATGATTTTAATCAACTACCTAAATGAAATACTGCAAATGCTCTTATTAACATACTTATCTGCATCCCAACTTATCTTCTTTGAATAGATCTATGTCCATGGAATTTGATCCATTCTTGAAGGCTTAGGCACGCTCGGGAATTGCCTGGGATATGTTGAAAGCATTGCCAGTGGAAAAGGAACCTGATACCTACCAGCTGTCTTTAGCCTATGACAGTTCAGATCAGAATCCATGTCAATACATGCAGTGTTATCTCTTCCAGTCTTCAAAGTATGTATATTTGGGGTGTAAACGTCCTTTATTATAGCTTCAGCATCTATTGCATTACCATCTGCTTCAATTTAGTTATGGGAAAAGAAGGGGTGATAGGAAAAAAACTAGAAGAAATGATTCAGTGCTTAGATTCACCATTAATAGTTAACCTTGCTGTTAACTATTAACAGCAAAAGACAAAACCCTGTCACTGGGATGCATCGATGGAGGCTTCACAGATGGTCCACTGCTATATGCATTGGGTGGTAAAGAAATCAAATCACAGTACTTATTCTTTAAAAGGTAAAAACAAGAGATGCTAGGCCATAATACTATAAACTGGTATCAGAGCTATATACAGGGCCACCATCTATGAACTTTTAAAACGTATACCATTGCACTTGGGAACATGTCCCCTCCTTATGTGACTCTGATCTCTCTTATAGGGGTTCTATATGACAATTGTTGTGGTTGCATGGAAGAGGGGGAATGCGGTGTGGAGGGTGCAGAGCCGAATGTGCTCACACAGGCACACACCTTAGAGGGAACTTTGAGTTGGGACAATGCTGCATCCTACTGTAGTTGCTGTACTTTTAAAATCTAAATGGACAAACAAGCACCCCACGTCTAGAAAGGAGCCACAATAGTCCTGTGACAACCTGACAGAGGAATGGACCAAACAGCACCATAATTATTAAAAACAAGACCAGTTTACAGTGGTACCTTGTATAAAGGAATTAATTTGTTCCAAATGAACTTCTGTTAAGCAAAATTTTCCTTTATACAAATTTCCCAAAGGAATGCATTGAAAACGGAGTAATCCCATTTTGTTGTTGTTGTACGGATTCGCCCCATAGGTGATTCTGATAAGCAAATTTCCCCTATCTCCGGAATTTTTTATGTTGTACAGATTTTATGTTATACAAACCGTTTGTTATACAAGGGTCCACTGTATATGGTAAATTTAATACAGTACATCTCCCAGCTCCTTATAAAATTCAATAGACAGACCATCCGTTCCAGGTGCTTTCCCATTTTTCTAATCCTGTCCACGATCTCGTTGTATGTTATGGGTTCTTCCAAGGCTTCCTTTTCTTTTTTCTATTAGCTTTATCTTACTATTTTCTCTTAGATATTCTTCCTGCTTTTCTTTTACTTCCTCTCTTGCATAGAGATTTTGATACAATAATTTGACAATACTTCTCTTCTCCATGTGGTCATATTTTTCTTTCCCATCTTTGTCTCTTAAGGCTTGTATCCATGACTTCTCTTTTTCTTTTTTCAATCTGTAAGCTAGCCACCTTCCTGGTTTGTTTGCACTTTCAAAAAAGTTTGCCTTGGCAAATTTATTATTGTTTGCCATTTCTTCTGTCCAGAGAGTGTTCAAGTAGTGTTGCTTCATTCTGAGTTTTATTCTTACCTCTTCTTTTGGGGGCCTTTTTTTTCGATGTCAGTGTTATACCAATTCCCAAGACTGGATTCCTTCCAAATATACAAAGCAGCTAGGAGTAGCCATTCCTCTTAAAGATATGCAAATTTAGTATTTCTAATGTATTTAATGAGATTTAAATCTTCAGACAGAAAAAGTCTCTTGTGTATATAGGCGGGGATTTTTTTCTTTAAAAAAATCTTAAATACTATATGCCCAAAAACTTGGTATACAGCAGGAGCAGATATTGATGTCAAATTGGGTGCTGATCTGAGGCCCAGTGGGGTGCCCCTATTTTTCAATTGCCTTATGAAATACTGATTTGTTCTGCTGCACAATAATATGTATCCAGGTCTCATGAGGTACTAGTCCCTCTTTATTTGCCACTGGTCAGGCCTCACCTTGCAGTGTCCAGTTCTTGAAACCACACTTTAAGAAGGATCCCAACAAAGTTCCGAGGAAGGCAACAAAGAGGACTGAACACCAAGCCCTATGAGAGTGATGGCCAACCTTTTAGAGACTGAGTGCCCAAACTGCAATTCAAAACCCACTAATTTTTCACAAAGTGCCAATACAGCATTTTTAACCTGAATATAGGTGGCTGTGAATGGGGTGATGTCAGGAGCCCACAGAAAGGGCTCTAAGTGCCACTTTTGGCACCCATGCCATAGGTTCGCTAACACTGCCCTATGAGGACCAATTGAAGGAACTGGGCATGTTTAGCCTAGAGAAATGAAGACTGAGGGCAGATATGACAGCACTGTTCAAATACTTGAAAGACAGTCATACAGAGGAGAGGAAGGCTCTGTTATCCTTCATTACAGATTGCAAGACATGTAATAATGGGGATTAAGTTAAAAGAAACGCAATTTAGGATGAATATCAGGAAAAAAACTTCTTATCTGTTAGAGCAGCATAGCAACTGGAGATTAAAATTTCCAAAAAAATTGAAGCTTGGAAAAACAACCGTTTCTCCCCCCCCCCCAATTTTTTTCCAGGGGGAAATAGAAATATTTGGGAAAATCGAAAAAAATGCTACATTCGCGCGTGCATACCCTTTTACAACTTGCAAGTCATTCTGTTATTTTAGGAACATAAAATATGACTATGGACAATTTGATTTGGCATTTTGTTGCTCTGTATTTTCTTCCAGTGTTTTGGGGCCTAGTGAAGAGGACAGAACAGAACCAAATATACCTTCCCACTTGAAAAAACAAAACCGAAACCTTTTTATGTTTCTTGTGACAACAGCAGTACCTATGTATCTTGTTGTTGTACTGGATAGTTCAGTTTGTAACCTAGTACTTGCTTGTCCTCAGTGCGCAGAAATTAGAATAATCTGATACTATGCATATTTTTAAACAAATGATTTGGAAAATATTTGAACAACCTGTTTTAAAAATTTTATTCATCATGTTAAAATAAAACTTTCCGTAATCATTTTTTCTTTTTCTTTTTTCAATTTTCAATTTTCCTTTTTCTTTTTTCAATTTTTCCAGTTTTTTTTTAGGGGGAAAAGCAAACAGGCTACAGGGAAAAAACATTTTTTTCTGAATTTTTCTGCCCCCCAGAGGCCTTCACATCTCTAATAGCAACAGAAGCAACTCCCTCAGGAGCTGGTGAGGACTCCAACAGTGAAAGCATTTGAGAGAAAATTAGACAACTATTTGTCAGACAAATTTCATTTGGATTCCTGCACTGAGCAGATAGTTGGACTCAGTGGTTTTATAAATGGTAAATGATAAGTTGAAATTGTTTTAAAAATGACTCTCTCTGCATCATCTTGTTCTTGGTGCCAATGCCACACTCAGAAGTAGTGAAACAGTAAAAGGTTTATTAAAAGCTAGACTTGCAGCAGTACAGAAAGTATTTGAAAACACAGAGCACAGATAAAGGTTAGTAGAATCAGTGACAGAAATCCCAAACCCCTCCCCAGCTCAAGGGGCCAAGGGTCCCTTAAGGGTTCGAGGCAGCATAAGCCTGCTGTCCTCAACAGACTTCAATGTCTTCCAGTAGCATCTTATATACCCTTCCCTATGCCATCAAACTTACGTATCCTACATGTGCCATCCCTCGCATCTTACGTATCCTACACATGCCATTCCTTACACGTGTTCTTCGCTCATACCCATTTGACCGTCAAAAGCCAGAATGACCTGACCTTAGGCTTGCCTCCCATTCCTAGCTAACCACAAAATATTCACTTTCAGGAAACTGACACCCCTGCAACTTATCTTTTGTGGTCATGCCAATCCTTAGCTGTAGAGAAGATGGGTCAATGAGACCTCCTGTTTTCTCTGGGAAGTGTCACAGGATCTGTTAATATTTTAATAACATAATGCTTATATCAAATGATAATTTGACGTTTCTCAACCTTATCAGTTGCAAAAATCTACAAGCCCATCACAATTTGTCTGAGCAATCAGGATTTTTGTGTAAGCAAGTCATTATATCCCCAAGTGGATTTTGACATGGCCCCTTCCTAATGATCCTATGAAAGAACTTTAGGATTTGTTGTAAGTCCCCTCTACTGGTGTATCCTGAAGATGTGGGAAGGGAACCTGTCTTGATGTGCATCTGTTGTATTGGCAGGGTAGAGGCAAGCCAACAAACAGCCTCAGGAAGAAGGTACAATTCTATAGAACTACATTCACAGCTGCTAAGTGTAATTGATAAGAAGAACTGTAATTGATGAGAATGAACAACTGTTCCTTATTGATATCCAGATATCCCAGTTTCAAATTTATATATATTTTTTGTTTCAGGTGTCCTCTTTGAATTGCCTTGTGGAACACTGATTTGCTATGTTGCACAATAGCTACGTGATCAAATAACTTTTAACACAATAACAATTGTTTTGAAAACAGGAAATTGCTCTAAAATCAGAGCCCTGTAGGATAATGAAGCTCAATGAGAAATAAATGACTTGTGTCCCGTCAAAAAGATGAGACTGAGATGTCTTTTACTAGCATCTAAGAAAATAAATGTGAATATGCTTACTACAGCAATGAGCAATTCAGCCCTCCATCATTTATGTATGAAAAGAAGGTGTTTTATGTATACATGTTCGAAGAATTCTGGCAGCATGCAGTCACATTCCAATGACAGCTCATGAATATTGCAGTACAATTAATATAGTAAAGGGTGGGAATTGTGTTTTGTTGTCCAGACAACATGAGAGCTTGGTTTGCTTTGAGTGACACCAGCAGGAATCCAAATCAAATTGACTGTGTGTTGCTGCAGATCATCATGTTCTGATTCATCACAGTTAAAAGACAGCTGTAAAAATGGTGTCAAATTGCAACATATTGAGGCTATGAATAGGCAAGAAAAACACAAGTAAAAATATTTCAATGGGCTTTTCATGTCCTCCATAACTCACTGCTAGCCTCTAAAAGTTAATTTGATGTCATCTAGGAGCACCTTACTCATGGGGAGGGATGTAGTTTTGTTCTTTCAATTGTGCACATTCTGAAGATCATTAATAGTAAAAATTGGAATTACATTTTGATGAACTCAGGGAAGCTTGGGAAAGTGAATAGGACTTCCTTCTGGACTGCATGGACTCATCCAGATGCTCTGATCCTGCATGCATTTATCCACTTAGTTGCCTAAATGAATCCTTCATGGACAAACTTATTGAAATATCTCAGTCCTACACTGATGTGTTGGTTCAGTAGTTTTGCACTGACTTATCTATCCAGATGACTGAAGTACTTTAATAAAAGAAGATAATAAAAACAACATCTGCAAATAAGTCTATTTAAATAAAGTCATTTAAGAACATCCATGAGAATTTACTGGAAAAAAACATTCAAATTGATTAGCTACAAATACATAGGGGGAAAACAGTCTGGTGGCACAAAACTATTATTTGACGACAATCCAATACACTAGACATCAACAACCTTATATGCCAAAGGATATTGTTTTTGTTTCATTTTTATCTGTGTGAAATCTGAATGGCCATTGTGCAAAAGCGATGTGATATAAGCCTGCAAAGTGTAGTGAATACAGAACTCTCGGGTGTTGCTGTTGCAAAAGTAACTGCAGTCAGTGTGGCAGTTTTCCCTTTACCTGATGTCTTAGTGTCAACAAATGTGTGTAAGTAATAGGCAAATAGCAGCAAATACATATGAAAAAGCAAAGCAAAAAAAACCCTGAAACATATAAACAAGCCTAAACCAGTAAAGCAGAAGACATGTTGTATTGCTAAAAGATGCCACCATAGAAAGCAAACTGATAGACAAATTTACCACAGATGTGTATCATCACAAGCAGCAAAGGAAACAGACTTTAAAGTGCAAAAATAAAACAATAGGAAAGAGGCAGAGCTTGAAAATATTTCGACTTAATTGTTTTTAGACCAATGCTAGAAAGAACTTTGAAAGTTTTTTGAAGTATCTTAAAAAATAATATCTGAGAAAGCATTGCTATTTGTTCAGTAATTTACTTTGTTATATATATCTGTTTTATAGACATCATACTTTATTACTGAATTATTACCTCATATAATACAGATACTGTACTTACATTTGAATACTTTAAAGACTGTCTCAAATTGGAACAGACACATGCCACCTTCTAAGTTAGAACAAATCCTATCTAACAAAACCAAAAGTCCTAAATTTAAAAATGATTTGTTCCAACTCCTGCTAATAATTACCTTCCAACAGTCTACAAAAATACTCCATTAAAAATTTAACTAATTTTCCCAAGATGACCTATCTTACCTAAGCAGGTGCTGAGGAGATGGTCAATTCCTCTTACACCCTAATTAGATGTCTCTTGTACTGCCCATAATTGAAATGAAATTCTGATATCAGTGTCTCATTCATCATGGTTGAAATTGGCTCCAGTCTTTGATGGATGATTTTGAAGAATGAAATTATTAGAACTAAACAAAGACCTGAAGGGTCTACATACAATATGGAATTGAGACAAAGCTGCATTGCTCCTCCCCTAAAGACCTGTCCCTCGTGCAGGATGCCCAAACTATTGCTGACAGCTGAATTGTCATGGCAGGGGGCTTTGCCTGTTGCAGCAGTACAAAATTTAATCCATTTCACACCCTTACACACCTTTGTTTGGCCTTTAGCAACATGCTGGCCATTCGCCATTGTAGCCAGCCCCTTAAGGGAGATGCTGTGGAAATTTTTCCAAGCTTCATCTTAGAGACAGCTCCCAAGGTGTGGTTTTTCTTTACTAAACATGTGAAAAATAGCCCCGGTAATTGCTTTGAATGTGGTTGAGAAGTGATGGAAAAAAGGAATCAGCTTCTGGGATTTTCCCTTGCATTGTGTCACTTTGTGAATGAGAGTGAGCACAAGAGACCATCTTGAAACTCATATTGACTGTTGCCATTGGTGCAACATGCAAACCATCCTGTCAACATGCAAACCATCCATTGCTATGTAAAAGCTTAACATCCTTTTTCCTGCCGGCAATGTGGACCCAACACCTTGCAGAAATATAGGTCCATTTCCTGGTTTTTGAATTGTAGATACAGAAGCACAATATCCCACATTCATAAACCAGAGCTTATGTGAAGAAGTGATCTTAAATTATATCTCACAGAATTGAATGTGGGATAAATGGAAACTTCACTGCCCAGTCAAGAAGAAGATGCAGATGAAACATAGCTGTCTAAAAAACCCAAGATCCAGCCCCCCAGCCTGCCCCCTTCCCCTTCCCGCTGCTCTCATTGCTGCTTCCTATCTTTACCACTGTCACCACTGGTGTTTTCACCACCTGTGCCTGGCCCTTCACTGCAGCCTCTGCTGGTAACCTCCTCTGCTCTGCTGCCGCACCCATCTTTGCAGAGATGGTGGCTGTGTCTTTCCTTTATCCTAAGAGAAGTTGCTACTGCCATCTTTGCAAAGGACAGCCCGGTTTCCCTTAGCCCCTAAGGCAGTGGTGGCCAAACTTTGGCCCTCCAGATGTTTTGGACCATAACTCTCACAGATCTTTGCCACTGGCAATACAGGCTTGGAATTCTGGGAGTTGTGGTCCAAAACATCTGGAGGGCTGAAGCTTGTACACCACTGCCCTAAGGGAAACTGGGCCACTCTTTGTAAATATGGTGATGGCAAGTTCCCTTAGGGCAAATGGAAGACGCTGACCCCTTTGCCCTCTTTGCAAAAATGACATCTGGGTCATATGAAGTAGTGCCGATGCCAGCAGCACCAGCAGTGAAGGTAGGGAGGTGACAGGGGCAGTAGGAAGGTGGGCAGGCTCTGGGGTGCTTAGGCAGATGAATGAGACTAATAAAAACAAGTAAATAATTGTTCCTTTGTATTTGTCACAGTTTCCACATCTCACTGACATGAAGGGACAATATATTTAACAAATCAGCAAATTTAACAAATGGGCTCAAGTTACAGAAAGACAAATGTAGACAAAATGTCAGTGTGAGGATCGCTCCTGCCACCTCCTTCCCCTTTTGCTTCATGCGATGCAGGCAGAGACGGATCCCAGGTGAAAGTATGCTTAAAGCTTTTATTACTAACGAAAATTGAACCAGGGTCTTCACTAGCGAAATCCTCCGAATGGGTATAGTGGCCATCTACCCAGCTTGGACAGGACTCTCCTCCATCTGGTTGATGGGTGTGGAGTCTGGGCATTATCCAGGATCCAGCTTTGTCCCTGGAGTCCCAGGTGGCAGCCATATCCAGGGCAGAATTCTATCAACTTAGGTTATCGCCCACATTCGCCCCTACCTCAACAGAAACTCCCTAAGGACAGTCATGCAAGCACTGGTCATCTCGAGGATAGACTATTGTAACGCTCTTTACATGGGGCTTCCCTTGACCCTTATTCAGCAACTGCAGCGGGTGCAGAAAGCAGCGGACAGATTGGTGGTTGGTGCAGGCAGATATGACTGCATCACCCTCATTCTAGCTCGTTTACATGGGCTACCTGTTTCTTCCCGAATAAGGTTCAAGGTATTGGGTTTGATTTACAAAACCCTCCATGGCTTAGGACCAGAATATCTGACGGAGCATGTCATCCTAAGGTCAACGTTGGCCCGGCCCACCAGAACAGCACAGTCCCTTTCTCTTCGGGTCACCACTCCTTGGGAGGCACAAAAGGCCTCAACCTGGAATTGTGCCTTCTCTGTGGTGGGCACAGAGTGAAATTAGGATATCGGAGCCCCTCTCGGCCTTCAAGTAGTTGTTGAAAACCTGGCTGCTTTAGGCCACCTTCAGTGATCAAAGAGTTTGATTTGTTTTCATGTTATTTGTTCGTCTGCCTGTGTTTTTGCCATTTTGACCTTGTATTCTTGATTCTGTATTTTTAACTTGATTTGGATTTTTATCATATATACTCTTTGTGGCTATGAATTTATTTTGGTTAAAATTGTCGTTGTATTGTTCACCGCCCTGAGTTCCCTTGGGAAAATTGGGTGGCATATAAATAAATAAATAAATAAATAAATAAATAAATATTACAATTGTTTGTTGTTTTAATATTCTATGGGTAGCAATGATTGTAATTTTATGAAAAACATTTTGGTATTAGTTTTGGTAGGTTAACAGATGTTTATGTTGAAGTGGTAAAGACAATAGCGGTAAACACAGAAACAGGGACAGATTTGGAGAAGTTGTCATCTAGACATGTATGTTCCAGTCACAGCTGGAGACAAATTTTAAAAACTGCCACTGTTTATTTATTTCAAAATAGAGGAACAATTACAGTTGGTTTTAGTCTCAATAATCCTGGATGCATCCCACAATCTTTCTTAAACCAAGTGCTAATCCCGATGCCTCTAATGTTCCATCTTAAGAGCTGCAGATTTTCGGACTGGAACATATACTGTGAATGCTTCCCTATTCCCTAACCTTCTTGTCTCTTGTCATATTCAGCATCTTGCCTGCTAAAGAGTCCAATAGAGCTCAAAAGCTTGCTCAGGGCTTTGCAAGGCAGAACGGGGGGGGGGGGCATGGCAAATGGCATTGTGGCTAGTGCAGATCTTGATTCAGATTTCAAGACGAGATGGATCCCCTTTCTAAAGTAGTAGCATCTGTAGCAAGACAGGAGGGGCAAAGCCATTGTTCATTTGCCTTCCCTTTGGAGCAGCGCTCTGCAGTGTTGCCATGGCAGAGTCTTTCAGGGAAAGGGAAACGACAGGCAGTGCACATGCTCACAGATAGAGCCCTACATGGTTTTACCAGCAGTTTGCAGCAGCCATTCAAAGAGACCATCACAAAGGCGAGTGAGAGATCAGGTACTTTTATTTTAAAAATTGTTGAAATGTTGGAATGATTTTCCCATTTTTGTAGAGATGAAAAGAGACCATGTATTAGTTTATCAACAACCAACCCTCAATTGTCTTTGACTTATGCTGCACGGAGGCATAATATTTATTGTGCCACAATTAAACTGCAGGATCTAAAACAGGTGATTTTCTCTATGCATGCTTCCTTGTTTAAGGTCATTACTATAAGCTCTCCTGATGCTAAGATGAATTAAGTATCAACTTCTTGGAGAAAAGGTAGAGGACGTTTGCCTTACTGGAGCAACGCCGAAGGTGTTCCCCTTGCTCTATGCAACAAAGACTTCCCTGAAGGTGAAGTCACTTCTAGGCAATAATCAGTGCTAACATATACTGCAGAAAATATTCTGCTTTGAGGATTCAAATGTAATATATCGGCACATTTCTGATGGCTTAAAAACAGACCATTTTTTTCACAAGCAGTTTACTGCTTTTAAGATGGAGATTATGTGAAATAAATTAATTCAATGTTTCTGTTAATCCATTTATTCTGGAGCTGCAAAAGGAGTGTCTTTATTCTGTGCTTTTGCAAAATGCCATCTGTAGCATCTGAAATGCAGCCGTGTACAAAATGTAGGTACTTTCATGAAGGGGCAGCCATTCAGGTGCCAGATACTGATGTTCTGCCTATGCAGTTGTTTATATGCATCGTTTTTAAACTGGCTTTCTAAATATGAAATAGGAAGACTCCAGTCTAGTCCTTTGTGCTGATTAAATCAGCATTCTTACATAATGTCTTTGGTTTGCCATCCATAGATGGTATGCTCTGCCAGAACGGTCCTTCATGACTTATAACTGTGACACTACGTAGCCACACACTCCATCTTACTACTTAAGAAGATTACAGCAGCTGTGAAACATCTGTTGCCCAAAGTATGCTCTCATAATCCTTAAAAGCTTGCAACAATTTAAACAGTTTAAATAAAGGATCACATTTCATACCTGTGTCACTTGAAAGTACTGTATTGCACTTGACTGTGTTCTGCATTTACAAATCAGCAACCTCAGATAGTCACACTAAGGAGACAAGACTGGGATCTTTCTATATTGTGTGTTTGTCCCATTCAAAAAAAAGGTGAAAGCAAACATAGGACATTTAAAATGTACTTAACAGAGTTAAGTAAAATACAAAAGGAAATTCTGATGTGCTGCTGATTCTGCTAGAATTGTCTTGCAGGTTTTAAAATAAACATGCTTATCCAGCCAGAGGTTGCTAAAAAATACTCATCTGAATATGTTTAGAAATATTACAGTTGTCCATACTGTTTCTCCCTGAATTCTTTTTGCTTCCTGCAACAGTGGAAAGAGGAAGTCTCAACTCCACACGATGCTGAAGGCTTGGATAGGCAGAGTGATCATGTTGGTGCCTTTAATTCTTGCAGTCTGGTTTATTTCTGCAAAGGCTGCTACAGCTGAAGAAGAACCAGGAACAACAATCCCTGCAGAAAGTATGTACTGAATTTCATCTCCCTTCTCAAGCCAAAACATGGCAGGGTCAATCTGAGTTTGTCACGGAATGTGCATAGAAGAAGAAAAGACAGCCCATTTTCTCTCCTCTGTATTACTTATCTGTCTACATCAGGAACAAATGTATTTGTCATATTGAACAAACTTGTTTATATATTTATGCATTATTTATAGTTGTGTACGTGTATTTAAGACCTCTAAGGGCCAATCACAAGTGGTGTATAGCTCAGCTTGAGACAAAAGGGTTGGCCCTTTTGCCTACGTACCCAAGCTTCCATGCCTGTTTTAGTTGAGCCTGGAATGTCATCTGGATTTTTCCAATTTGAATTTTCATGCTATAAGACGTCCTCCATCTTTATCATCCCATCTCGTCCCCTCCTTGCTTTCAAATCTTCCCTTTTCTCTGGCCCATCTCTTTCCCCCACTAAGGAGGAGGTAGAGATAGGTAAGGCACACCCATACATGACACCACAACTAATGTCATGGGAGGTTTTGTTGTGCACATACTGTATACCATAGGAACGGGGCTTTTGGGGAAAAAGCAACAGACAGAGCTGACACACCTGGAATGAACTAGACTGCGAAGGAAGGAAGGAAGGAAGGAAGGAAGGAAGGAAGGAAGGACGGGAACATTTCCCTCTGCCAGGAAACTTAAGCAACATGTGACTTCTTTACCTTTCCTATTTTTTTCTTTCCTTACATTGGTGGTTGTTCTGTTGCATCAAAGCATCTCCAGTTTATAGAGATCCTATGAAAGAGTAATCTCCAAAATGTCCTGTCTTCTACGACCCTGCTCAGGTCTTGTAAACTCAAGCCTGTGGCTTCTATTAGGGAGTCAGTCCATCTTGTATTTTTCCTGCTGCCTACAGAGAATCTTGCCATCTCTTTTTTTTCTTTTAGTTTTTCAAGTTTTATTTTTCAGTTTAAAAAAAACATAGAAAGGATATACGTAGGAGGAAACATTTAAAAGGCATCTCATGATGTGCTCAAAGTAGATTTCAATAAAAAATGTGCCTAAAGTAGCTTTCAATAAAAATTACAGTACTGTATTATTTTAGATAATTGTACTTTATTTAAACTTGTAAATAGTAGTATGGCCCTGAATACACAGCAGCATTGACTACAATGAATAGCCCATTCTTCAGCTATCATTAGACATAAAACTGTTCTTTCCATAGCATTCTTTTTCAGAATTACTTTAATAGTGGTGGTGATTTTGACACATGACAGTTTTTCCAGAGTTTTGCAATTCTTTGTCTGCAAACAGCTCTCCTTCCCTCTCTTTCTACCTATCTTTTGTCTGAATTAGTGTCTTTCTGACACTGTGAAATGACAAATTCCACTGAAGGATAGTTCCTGAAAAAGCAGAGCTCCAGTTGTTTGTTATTATGATAGAATCTGGTCCTTAATCTGTGGGTTCCACAAATTTGGCAGCGTACCAAGAGGAAGACTGGTTATTGTGCCTGCAAAGATCTAAATCTTGTTGTACACCACCCAGAGTGGCCTCCAGTCCAGATGGTTTTTGCAGTATAAAAATCAAATAAATAAATAAAATCTAACCACATATTCTGTACAGTTCAGGAACATTCCACTCTCTCTGTGGAAGGGCATTTTATCTACTGATTTTTCCCACAAAGGGTCTTGATCTGGGTGAGCCACTTATAGTGGTTTTCCAAAGCGAGTTAAAACCGGCCATGCTAAAACACTACAACCTCAGAGGAGGTTGCTTCTTCTCTGGAGCACCTGGTGTGTCTGTGTGTCGTTACAGTCGTGACCGACTCTTCGTGACTCCATGTCCATGGAGTTTTCTTGGCAGGAGTACTGGAGTGGCTTGGTAGTTCCTACTCCAGGCGCCTACAGCACCTGGTATTCCCTGGTGGTCGCCCATCCAAGTACTAACCAGGCCCGACCCTGCTTAGCTTCCGAAATCAAGCGAGATCGGATGTGCTTAGGGCATCTAGGCAGCTCGGAGCACCTGGTACAGTATTAGAGCCCTAATACTCAGCACAGGGGAAACAGACTTATAGCCATGCTACTTTGAATTCAGCTGAACCCATGACGCTAAACCGGGAGTATGTATTGAGTAAGGCTGGCATTTTGCTTGCCCCTTTCTACATCTTCTGAGCACTTGTACAGAATGCATATCATATCTTTTGAAAACTGGACTCCTCCATGTCTGCACATGCCCCAGCTTTAAATTAGCATTTAGCAAATCCCATTATGGTGCTGTGTCACAATGACACTCTGTAGCTGGCAAAAAATGGAGGGAAGGGAGTTCAGACCAGTAAATATGGCCGGGATATTTGGGGCCACCACTGTGCATAAAAGGGAGAAGAACACTCTCTACATCAGTTGTTCCCACTCTTGGGTAACCCAGGGGTTCTTGGACTGCAACTCTCAAAAACCCAAGCCAGCAGAGTTAGTGGTGAAGGGTTCTGGGAGTTGTAGTCCCAGAACCCCTGGGCTACCCAAAAGTGGGAACTACTGCTCTGCCTTATTTTCTTTGTCATTCTTTCCACTCATTCACAAACAACTCAAAACAGTTAACTAAAGCCTGAGTATATTCTGTAGCTACCATATAATCAGATGCATATTTATTCTTGCCATATTTTGCTGTTTTGCATAAGGGCATTGCACAGCTTTTGTTCTTTTTGACACTGCTTCTCTAGTTCTGTCTCTTTTCTCCTATGCTTTGTTATTTTCTTCTGGACCACTGTCCCCCTTTCAATATTTTTTAAAATTATGTTGTTGAAGTAGAATGTATAACTTCCCAGAAATATATTAAATTTGCAAAGTTAGTTTTGATACTGACATTTTATTTTATTTTATTTTGCTTTCGGTTTTTGTTTTTTCATCTTTTTTATTTTTATTTTTGCTGGGTCTCAAAAAATGACAGTGTAACTTGTAATTATTCTGAAAAATTACCAGAGATACCAGAGGTATCGTTTAAGCCTGTGTCCTATGTTGACAATGTGTATGTCTGGGCATGCTTTTGTTACTGTTGTATTCAAGCAAAGGACTTGTATTCATTCTCATTCATATTTCATAGGTGTTTTCAATGTTTCTACTAAAAACCACTTCTAGGTCGCCCATGTGTTGATTGCCATGCATTTGAATTCATGCAGAGGGCGTTACAAGATTTAAAGAAGACAGCTTACAATTTAGATTCACGGGTAAGGCTTTTTCTTTCCCAATGCACACATACATGTACAGGCACATTTTCTATATTACATTTAGTTAAACAACAGATAGCATATATACAGTAATTGTTCAGCTAAGGTGTAACTTCACTTGGATGAAATCCTTTTGTGCTCTTCCACATGCACAACAATGATGACAGCAGCAGCAGCAAATCAACACCGCTGATCCATACACAATGGGATGGAGTGACATGCACCCTGAACTTGTCAAAGGAAGCCTTTTGTAGCCAATTAAGACATAATCACTGACGTGCAGACGAAGCTGCACCACGAGATTTCAACCATTATTTCCAAAGTTTGTTTGTTTAGTGTCATGTCTTTCTTAGTTCAGGTCCTGTGGAGACTCACAACATATAAAAATGAGATACAGCTAAAATACAGTGGCCAGTATCCCATTGCTAGTCACAACGGGAGGAGAGAGACTCATTGAACTGACTGGTAAATCGTAAGTCTATATATATATATAAAATAAATAAAATTATTTATGTGAATCTAATTCATTCCAAAGATATGTTCAGTTTGAATCTAACAGTAGAATACTGGCTAATAAGTTATAATGTCAAAATGCAAATAGTACAATGTCACATTAAAAACAGGCATCAAATTAAAACAGTTTAGCCCAAAGTCTGAGTCCCAGATTTGGAAGAAGGACAGGACGCAGATCAAACAAATCTACGAATACTGACTCAGTATTCAAGTTTAGAAGTATTCCATAAGCAGAAATTACAGAGTACTATGAAATAATAACGTTCTCCTTAAAATGAATTTACAGGAACTGTTGGAATTAAGCTGCCTGCATATCTCTTGCATGTGGAAGATACTGATACACCTTTTTGTTTTTCAATGGAAAATATGATAATCATGTTGCATACATGCTTGTCCTAACTTCATGCAGATAATTCTTGCATAGCGCAATGTATCCATAAAGGCCTTCCTTGTGCGGCAGGAATCTATACTTGCAAAAGTGAAGTCAAATGTTTAATACTGTCTGAAGACAAATATCCAAATGTACAGATAAAACAGATTACAGAGTGCTACATTCTTCTATATAGAGAGTGTGTGTGCAAAATTTAAAATATCCTAAAGAAACGTTAAGTACTGCTAGCTCAAATCATATTTTTAAAATTCCCACTGGTAACTAAAACCTATTATTAATTTGTTAAAACCTTCCCCTCACAGATTTTAATTGCAGCTGCTAGAAATTTTGCGGCATCATGTAAAATGTCTGTGTTTTGTTCTGACAAAAGGAAAACAGTATAAAATGTCTCAGAGTGCCCAAGGAATATAGTAATTTTAAGTGAGACTCAGTGAAGCTTCTCCAAATATCAGAGTAAAATTGGCAAAGCAAGAGAGCATGAGTACTGTAACTGTTTCTATTGCATCTGAGCTACAAGGATAATAATAATAATAACTTTATTTTTATGCCGCCTTTCCCCCCAGAGGGACCCAGGGGATATTTGTGTTGAGGCTATGGAATCGTTTTATACTTTCTTCCTGTACTGCTGATGGTAGTGCATTTCGGCAGGCAAAGGTGTAAGCTCTACAATGCTTTTGTATTAGGAGCAAATAAAACTAATTGGGTGGTTTGAAAGACAGAAATGCTTTGCCCAGAAAAATGTTGTTTGAAGTTGCCCCCAAGTCATGCTGTCTCTCAACGTCTTTGCGGTATTATATCCCACAAGGATTATACAGTGCTCTGAAAATCCATAAGTTCTAAGTTTGGCTAACAACACTTGCTTCCAGTCTGTCTGGTAGTTATCTTGTGGTATTAAAGCTGCTAGACTTCTTTGACAGGAGAGAACGTTAGCTTCAAGCAGAGGTTAAAGATGGTTATCTCAATCCGTGCTTGAACTTTCAAGAGCCCAACCTCCAACCACAAAGCTGCGTTGGAAACTCTGCATAGCACCTGAAGTTCTCAAATAATGTTTACTGTACCCCTTTCTATGGGTGTAGAAGTGGAGTAAGGTCCTCATCAGAGGTGTATCTGGGGGGGGGGGCAGAAGGGTACATCTTCCCCGGGTGTAGAAATCTGGGGGCACCTGGAGGAGGAGGAGGAAGTGGAGGAAGCCCTGCGCCCTCCCGCCGCTGCGCACCAGGCGAGCAGCAAAGCAGGCAGGCAGGCAGGCAGGCAGGCAGGCAGGCAGGCAGGCAGGCAGGCAGGCAGGCAGGCGTGCAAGCGTGGTGGCTGCAGCGCCCTTCTCCTCCTCCTCCAACTCTTCGTCGCCACTGTGGGAGTGGTAAGGCGCGCAGAGGTTTTTGGGTTTTACTAGTGATAAGAATAAGTTATTTCTTCAAAAATTGCCATAGCTGAGTTAGTTATATAGCAAGGGTTTTATTAGACATTCACAGGAATACAGAAATATAGAAAGTATTCAGCAAGCCAGCAGTACACAAAACACAGATATGGTTAGTATGAATTCTTAAGCCTTTGCTTAAGGGTTCAGAGCTGCCTGGGTTGATCCATTGCACAGATCAAGCCCTGCTGGTCTGGACAGGGTTCAAATTGCTTCTCATCATTGTTATATACCCTCTGGATGATCTGTATGATCTCAGACCCACGCATCCTGCACGCCCTCACACGTGTCGGTGTTACTAGCTCATAGCCTTTTTGGCCGTCAAAGCCAGAATGACCTGACCCAGTTTGTTTGATAGTTCAAGTTGGTTCCTTATTCCTGGCTAACTGCCAAATGTTGCTCGCAGCAAAATGACACCCCCTCAATGTGTGATCATGCCAAGCTAGGTCACTGAGACCTCATGTTTTCTCAGAGAAATGTGTCTAACACCCACAGTCGCGTTTGTTAACACTTCAATAATGCTTATAATAATTTTGACTTTTCTCATGCTTATAAATCCTCATCACTAGCATATTTTCCAAATAGGTATTTTAAGATCAGGGCTTGATCCAAGCAATGGTGAACATAGAACATAGACTGCCTTATTCTTTGTCAGACCACTTGTCGGGGCTTTTTGGTATCAAGTTTTCTATGCATTTGTTTATCCTTATACAGTAGTGAGCCAACTTAGTGTAAGGCAAACACATTGGCTCTATTCTGAAACAAAAAGTGTACTTTAGAAGCATTTTAAAGTGGGAAAAAGCATTTTTACTCACAGTTTACTCATGGTTTATGTAGTTACGATTGGAAAGGGGAAAGTGGGGTCTTCAAACATGGAAAGAGTACCATGCCTGCTTCTTAGAGGATGGCCAGAGAGAGAGGAGAGGACAGTCAACAAGACAATAGGAGTATAATCTTCTCAGTCTTCTCCTTATTTTTGCAGAAAATGTTTGGCCATGGCCACTAGTTTTGCTTTATAGTGCATTTTATTTTTTTTCTCCCACCCATCCCCAACTAAAATCACATACTAGCTGAAGAAACAGAACCCATGTCATTCGTTTTGTTTTAGCTCCTTTTTTTTTTTTTTGAGACCAGTAAACAACGTAGTCTGAAATCTAAAGATGGATTTGGACTGGAATAGAGGTTTTTATGGAAGACTTCCAAGGCTTGCTTTTGCTAATTTTTACCAATGAAAGACTAGACTGCATATTAATTTAAACGCCTTGCAGGTTTATGGCTGCAAAGGCAGTGATCTGTAAAAGCCTATTAGACCAACAGCTGGTGTGTGTGTGTGTGTGTGTGTGTGTGTGTGTGTGTGTGTGTGTGTGTGTGTGTGTGTGTGTGTGTGATGTTATTAATAAAAAGCAAAAAAAGCAAAGTGTTCTGCTTATATACCGCCCCATACTACTACAAGTAGTCTCTGGGCGGTTTACAATTTTAATTACAGAGTGCAGGCTACACATTGCCCCCCCCCCAGCATGCTGGGTACTCATTTTACCGACCTCGGAAGGATGGAAGGCTGAGTGAACCTTGAGCCTGCTACCGGGGATTGAACCCAGGTCGTGAGCACAGTTTTACTTGCAGTGCAGGCATTTAACCACTGCGCCACGAGGCTCATAAGAAACACTATAAATAAAACATATCCATATATAGTATATAAAGGTCTGTGAAACTGCTCGAGATAACACAATATCCTAGAGACCTAGAGAAATCCTATGGATTTACCCATTTACTGTAAAAGAATAAACTATCTGGATTAGGGAACTGGTATGATCAAGATGTAATTCTTAGAATGTCTGTGAAAGCCATATTGACTGTCTTGATGTTGGGGGGATGAGCAATACTTAGATTTGGGCTATTTATCCTTAAGGCTGTAGTTGGAAGTGGCAGACGTGGGAAATGATGTATTCCTTGGTTGCTGTCTGTGAAAAGATTGGGAGAAGGATTTCTTCCAGCTAGGACGAAATGGCCGGTTCTGTTTTTGTGGAACAAGGTTGAGTCTTTTGGTGATGGTGTGGCTCTTTTGGAGATAATTCACAATCTCATCCGTTTTGGTGTGGAAAAGGCCGTTTCCTTCGAATGGGAGACTCTCCATCTTTGATTTCATGTCCTCTCCCCGGCCTGTAGACCTCAGCCATGCATGTCTCCTAAAGGCAATGGTGAAACCAATGGACTTCATGGCAGAGTCTGAGGCATGACAACCAGATCTCATTTGTTGTGCTGCTACAGCTAGGGCCTCTTCAAGAATCAGGGAAGTGGCAGCCTTGGAGGTTTCTGGGAGAGAGTCCAGAAACAGTTGAAATTTGTTGATGAGAGCTCTCTGGTAAGCCCCCATAGCGGCTTGATAATTTGCTATTTTGAACAATAAGGTGGCGGTGGAACAGAGTTGATGGGCCAAAGAGTCTAATTTCCTGCCCTCCTTTGAAGGTGGAATGGGCAGCTGCTTTGATTTTGATTGCAGTTGAGAGGTTGACACGAGGACTGAATTTGGCAGGGGGTGTTTAATGAGGAAGGATACACCTTCATCAAAGACCCTGTAGAAGGACTCAACCCGTCTTGACCTTGAAGAGGAAGGGATTTTTTGGGCCATATCAAGGAGACATGGTAAAACTCCTAGATGAATTGGAGAAGTCGAATCTGAAGAGATTTGGGTGAAAAGGTGGTCTGAATATTGCGGTACCAGGTGGTGGGTCGGAATATTTAAAGAAGAAGCCATGTGAGCGATGAACTCAGAAAAATTCCCAATCGATTCCGAGGATGAGGGTGAGCTAGCTTCCCCCACATCTGAATCCGGTGTGGTAGCCTTAGGAGCTGCCGCTTCATCTTCCTCATCGGAGTCAAAAGAGATAGGGGAGGATGGATCTGACCCTGATGGTGAGGGTGGAGGAGGTTCCGTGGACTTCTGGAGAGCATTTGAAGAGCTCTTGGGATGCTGTTGGCAGTGATCTTGTTCGAATCCAAGAGATTGTGGACCCGGATGGGAAAACAGACCCGAGAAGCTGTATGGATCCGATGGCATCAGATCCATAGAATATGAAGGATGCCAATAAGGGCCTGAGGGAAGAGGCATCAGCAGAGGATAGCCCGGAATTGGCAGAAAATTCAGTACTTGGTAGTGCATCGGAAACAAGGCGGCGGTACCAACCAAAAATCAGGTGAAGCCATAGGTGCTCGGGAGGTCAAAGGACGGTGTCGAGGCTTTGACACCAATGAAGTGTTCCTAGCTACCTCTTTTGCCAGTTCGGTATCGTGGCGGCTCCATTTCGAGGTAGGCAGTTGCGGGGAGACACTGCATTTTCACCTGTTAGAGTGTTTCTGGGCAGACGGCTCCAGATTCGTACTAGCACTCAGTACCAGAGGAAACGGTGTGGAAGCCTGCCAGTATGGAGCTGGGAATGGTTGATAGTAGGAGGAAGGTATTGGTGGAGCCTCACCTGTCTCTGTTCCATCTGAAGAATGCTCCTGATCAGAAGGATGTTGGGTGAGAGGAGCATTAATGAATAGAGTGGTTAAATCCTCGTGGCTTACCTGTCAGGATGACATTGATGCTGATTCCAAGGAATAGATTGATACCAGTGGGGATCATTTAGTTTGGGTGGGTGAAGACTGAGGAGAGGGAGTCTTGCCATGTTTTGATTTTTTTCAGTTTCAAAGGGTCAGTAGGCGCCAATTTATTAGCTTTAGTCTTAACAGGCTTGGTCGATTTCAAAGGATTTTCAGACTTTTTGGAAGGTTGAGCCGCTTCTGAAGACACTGTATAAGGTTGTAAAGACTTCTCCAAAAGAAAGGTATTTAGACGATGCCACCTGTTTTTAAGCACTTGTGAACTGAACTTGAGATAGTGGGTGCAGGAGGAGGGAGAGTGGGTATCTCCCAAACAATAAAGACACTGATAATGTCCATCTGTGAGGGGACTCTTCCCCCCACAGCACACACACTATTTAAAAGGGGTGAGAAGGGCCATAAAAGAAAAAAACGAAGGGGAATTTATGAATGAAATGGCAAGATTAATGGAGCAAAGCACTTTCAGATTCTACTAACATGGTGGTTAGAGGGAGCTGAGGTGTTTGGTGGGAGATTGTAGGAGCGTGCTCAGTGGGGAAGGGACGAATGGATTTCCTTTCTGCTTAAGAAGTCTTTCCAGTACCTCACACAGGCATGCTCGAGCACCCAGTTGTGTGGCTTCACGGAGGCCACGAAGAACTGGGGATTCTCTTATATATGGGGGTGTCTTATAGAGGAAAAAATATGGTAATTATTTGACACCATTTTAATGTTCACCAATCACCATTATTGTTCTCTCTCCCTCTCTCTCCCTCTCTCCCTCCCTCCCTCTTTCTGTACAGACGGAGACATTACTTTTTAAAGTGGAGAAGAGAACTCTTTGTGACTGCTTAGCCGCAAATACCCTGAACTGAATGTGGGAGATCTACCCAGTAGCTGATTCTTCAACAGCTTTTAAAATTCTGCTGTTAGTGCAGACAGATTTAAGAAATTAAACAGAACAAACATGTAATCCCTAACTAGGGCACTTATGAATCTAAGTAGGCAAGATAGCTGTGTGTTTGCCTTTTGAGTACTTGTATAATACTTTTTTCACCCATATTGATGTTCTTGTGATTTTTTTCAAAAGAAAGCAAATGCTGGAAGGGGTGCCTTTGGGAGTTATTACTAAAATGCTGACATCTTATTTAGCAGAGCTCTCATTTTTAATCTCTGTATATTTTTCTCACCGGGGAAGAATTCAGCACTTATCAGGATTCTTGGGACTTTGGCATCACTTTCTTTTTCTCCCTAATTCCTAAAAATAATTGTATAATGAGTAGGATGAAATAAAACAGATTAAAAATCAAGACTGCAATATCTAATCAACTATTTAGATATTTTAAAATAATAAATAGAAAATATGGTCCCTATTAATCAGCCAGTACATCATATAAGTGTTTATAAAAGCGGCAAATGAGAAGCATTGCCTTAAAACGGGGCTGCCCAACTTTGCTTAGGCCGAGGTCTACTTTTTCCGGCCCAAAGTGCCTGAGGGCTACTACACTAAAACCTCTACTTACAAATTTTATCCATTCCGAGCACATGCTCATAAGTAAAATATTTTGTAAGTAGAGCAGCAGTTTCCCATAGGAATGCATTGAAAATCAATTAATCCGTTCTGGTGAGACAGTGGTGTGCCAATCATCTGGCTGCAGGGGGAGCAAGGGACTGTGCCATGGCCCTTGAACTGCCCCGCTCAGCTGAGACAGGTGGCTGGCAGACCCAGAACTTTCCTGGGGCAGTAGTGGTCCTTGGGATGGGAGGGAGTGAGGGGTGGAGAATTTATCCCCTTGCTTTTTTATTGATGGACAGCAGGCTACCAGTAGCCCGCAGTCTACCTGTTGTGCAGGCCTGCCTTAAAAGAAATATTTTTGTTTCTCCCATATATTGAATGAGCGTTAAATGATGATTCAGCTACCCACCACCTAAGATGCAAACAAGGATGTTTCTTACATCAGAAATATTCTGCTTCCTCATATGATGTCTGTCTGGTAGATGAATTGATCAAGAAGGTAAACCGCATTGATCCATTTACTAAAATACCTTAAATGCACTTATAGACCTAAAATTAGCAAATGGTTCTCTGACACAGTTATATTGTAGCCACATTTTTTTCTGGTTGTCCAAGGAGAATTTACCATATGTTATACAGTAAATGCAAACCCAAATCCACTACATTAAAGTAGATAGATATCATTAATAATTGATTAGTCAAATTTCAAAACAAAATCAAATTTTACAGCATCAAAGGCCATTGACTTTCTACTGAAAGTTAAGCCTGATTAACCACTTAGACCCAATAACAGCTGTAGAGGGTATTGAAAAAGAAATAGTGTTGTGAAGGGATTTGAAAATCCTCAGAATTAATTAAGCAGGGGATCATCAGCGGACCCTCAGTGATGGAGCAGCTTACGATTTTTCAGAAATCATGAGAATAGTCTTCTATGAGGCTTTCACTCTCTTACCTTCTCACTTTAGATATATTTATTCTCACTATATAGCTATATCTTATTCTAGCTACACTAATGTCATTGTATATAATGTAATCTAGTTCATATCATTTCCTTTTTGGAACTTAATATATGTAGATTTTCACAAGCAGACATTTGCTGACCAGATATTCTACTATACAATTTCTTTATTGTTTGATTCACAAATTGGGTGTTAAAAATAAATAAACAAAAGCCCTCCAACGATTGGAGAGGGGTTCTTTGTAAAATAAATATGCGAAATTGTGTAATTAGAACCCATGTTATTAGATTATTGTGTTCTAGTTCATAGAATTTCTATTAAGACAAAATATTAGTATACATTTTCAGTCTTTTTCCAATAATATTTATTGGCATCACTTCAAGCAATTGCTATTTATAAGTGTTTGTGTTGTTCAAATGTTTGTTTTTCTGTTTCCAAAACAGTGGTCAAAATCCTATTGTGTAGTGATACAATTGACACAACTTCTGGTGACAAATTGTCCCAAGTTAAGAAATCAGTGTAGGCAGTAGTAGTTGCATGCTGAATTGTGCAACTCAGTGTTCAACTGACAGTGTCAATGGTAATTTCTTAACTTCACACAATTTGCCTCCAAAAGGCACACTGTTCGTGCTGTACCAGCATAAGTGTATAGTAGGATTTCAACAATGAGATCAGAGGAATGCCCAGTGAATCTAAAACAGAAGGTCTCTGAAAAAGAGAAAAAGTTACATGACTTGCCACTTCCCTGTATTTTCTTTGCCACAAATGCCAGTCAAGAGAAGATGCTATCCGAAACAGCAGTGGATATGGTTATGTAAAAATTAGCCAAATGAACATCATTAGTTGGTTTCCTTAAATGTTGTCAGCTCAGCTATTTTTAGTTGGATGCAGTCCCTTTTTCATTCTTAAATAATATATTGTTGAGTCACAGATAGGCTAGTCCTGGCTGTTAGTTGCTGGACCTCAAAATACCCAATAGAGATAATTCAACACGAGAGAATTCCGAAAACAATTGCCAATTTATTGGGTCCAGTAAATACAGCAATGACAAACAATCTCCAAAAGGCAGAGAAGATTGCCCGCCCCGAAGACCAGGTGTACAGATGTTTTATACCCCTTGCCCCTCCCACAAGGCGCGCACAGACTCCTGGGATAGGTAGGTGGTGGTCTTCAGGGAGGCAACCAATGGTGACAGTTTGAGATACCTCCCAGGGTGGTCCTGGGGGTGGTCACAGAGTCCTTTAGTACTACTCCAGACTAGTCCTGCCACTCAGGTGTGGCTGAGTCATCTAGGTATTTGATGGGCCATACGGTTTGGAAGATAATGGGGCAGGAAGAGGGTGGCATTGTCCAATTATCTGGGTGATTACAAAGTCAATAGAGAGTCCGGAAAAGTCAATAAAGAAATCCTAAGCTGCCAGACAGGTTCATGGAGGAGAATGGATTGGAGATTATGAGATGCTTCTGTGCTGAAGATGATCCTGATGTCCCCGGAGATGGCCATTGTCTTGGAGATTTTCCTGCCAAAACTGGAAAAAGATGGTCACGTCTTCCAGCTGAGATGAGGACAGCCTCCATTTCCCTCCTTCCAGGTTTTTGTCCAAGATGGTGGTCCCAAGCATAGAAAACAGGGGGTGGAGTGTAGGAACACGTAAAAGCACGCCCAGGGAAGAGTGTTGTGGGGTGAAGTGTTAGGGGGAGAACAGGGAGACCCCCTTCCAGAAGCCCGAGATGGCAGGGGATGGGGAGGAGAGAGAGAGAGAGGGTAGGGGAGAGAGAGAAATCTAGTGAAGGGGAAAGGGTAGAATCCAGGTTTTCCAGGTGTGTATGGGGTTTGTCAGTGGCTAGGGCTTTCCAGGGGCTATGGTGAATCATGTGGTCGTATTTTGACCGCAAGACTTCCATAAGCACTGGGCTACGGCAGGCGGGGGAATCCACAGAATAAGCCGTCAGTCCAGGCAGGCCTCTTGGGCTATGCACCTGGTCTCACAGGCTGGTCTACTGCCATAGACTTTCTTCCGCGGGGTAGTCTACCGGCTCAGGTTCTTCTTCGGTGGAGTGGTCTACCGCCATTGAGGCTAGATGGGGGCCTGGGATACCAAAAGGGGGGAGTGGTCTATCGGGGTTGGGGAGGCCTTTTGGCCACCGGTCTTGTAATTAACAAGACAGTGATGGATGGGCCTTTCGGGATAGGTGGAGATGCGTGGCAGCACGCTATTCCCATCACCCCCTGCTGTTTTATGGACAACCCAGCTTGACGGACTCCCGGTAGCAGTTATATTGAATCGGGGAAGTCTTTGATAGTTTTGTGGTTGGGAAATCGCTATAATGTTGCCAATTTTCCTTCAATCAACTGGTTCAGCAACAGCACCACTCAGGCCGGGGAAAGACTGCAGAGCGACTTGCCTGTTATTTTCTATGGGAAAGCTCCGATTTGTTCAGGGTTTTCGTGTAGTGCTTGTGCAGGGTGTGGGGTGCAGTTTGTGGGTGTTGGCGACCCCAAAAGCATTTCGGAAAATATTTTATTTTATTTTATTTTATTCTTATAGTGACCCTACAATATTCATATATGAATTAAAGTATCTTGTTCGTTGTGAGCCTCTACAACTTAAACGCAGGATAAATGTGTGTGTACTAGAAAACCAAAAACAAATATAAAGAGAGAAGTACTGTACTGCTGCATACTTAAGTCAAAAACATTTACTTTACAATTTCATGGATGACAGTCTGCCTGTTCACATGCATTAGCTGCACTATCTGGACTACAGGTTTATAGACAATGTGTATGATTTGGGGTGGGAGTAGGACCAAATGGGAAAATAAGGTGAGATTGCAGCAAATGAAATGACAGACAATGGCATACTGGCTCCTAGTAATGAACTTTCAACATGATTATAGCCTTATTAACATAAGCAGTAAAACATTCAAGTTGTTGACAACACTAAAATCCTAGCAGTAGGAAGACACAAATGATGCAAGTTATCAGGGCATGACTTTTAGGACTTGAGTTTTCAGAGGGAGAAATAGGGGTTTTGGGTTTGGATTTTTAAAAGATTTGTGGCTATGTAAGACTGTGGTTTCCTCACAGAGGAATGTCTCTTATGTGTAGTGGTGAAGAAGTGATTGATCTGCTAGAGCAGTGGTGACGAACCTTTGGCACTCCAGATGTTTTGGACCACAACTCCCAGAAATCCGAACCTGTACTGCCACTGACAAAGTTCCAAAACATCTGGATTGCCGAAGGATCGCCACCACTGTCCTAGAGATTGGGAGGGGACTGAATACAGGAGCTATTGTGGAATCAATAGCACACACAAAAGAAGATACACATGTGTAAGGACCAGAGGAAATATCTAGCAATCAGATGCCCACATCTGTACCTGATTTTTAAACTATTATTAAAAAGGACAAGAGGATGAGCAATGATGTTCCTGTCATTTTACATTTTGCCCCCACACACCCCAACCTGCCAGTGGTGGCAGTGTGCACATTCACCCATGTCAGGTTAGGGTCTCAGTGCTTTAAGCTGCTTTAAGCAGCTCTCCCACACAACCTGCTGGCATGTGAACACTTGGGGGTGGCAGAAGAAAGCTGCTTCTTCCACTGGAGACATTCCACTTCACGGGGGAGAGTTTTGTTGTTTGTGTGGAACTGGGACAAATATTCTCACTTTTAAACATAAAGTTCTTCTGGGTATCTTGGAATAAATGTTTCATTCTTCTTCAGGGCAGAATAATAAATTATATAGCACTCATGGTGAAGTTGTTCTCTCTCCAGGCATCTTGTTATTCTATCTTTTAGTAGAAAAGTAGGTCAGCCATGTTGATACTATTTTGTACACTTTCATTTAATCTGTATCTCTTATACCAGAAAAAAATCACTTCAAAAAGGTGAAGATTTGTAATAATAAAAAACACAGTAAGAAGTAAAATTTTCTGCCATTTCCTAAAACCTTTGGAATATATTTATTAGCCTTAGGGATGCTTACATTGTTACATGGTTTCATTAACACACATCCAAAATTCTAAAAAGCGAATCTCTTACCTAAGCCAGTATTTTAAAAAAAATCATGATTTGTGGGTTTTGTTATAAATTTCTCCTCCCAGTTCTAAATAAGCCAACTCTTGCTTGTTGGGCAAAATAATAGCTAATAACCTTCTCCTCTAGGTGGCAGCAACAGAGAACAGCTGAAGTCTTTTGTAGCACTGTGAATTCTTTTCAAATACAGTACAGTACGTTTAATATGAGAGAGCTGCGCTGTTTACGTTTAACATTTTCAGAGCATACAGAAATATGTTACCTGTTACGTCTTCTTTCTCCTCAGTCTATTACTGACTGAAATTAAATAGCTTTAGTGTACATTGTTTGCCAGCATTAGTTGTAACATGTACATTGGCCAATGGACTAATTATTTTTAGTTAAAAATATATCCATACCATTGCTTATACCCTAATTTGCCTGTATGGAGTATAACTTGAAACATTTTGAGTCCATAAGTCTTGTTATAAATGTAATTGTAGAATGTATTGTAATGTTGCCAATAAGACCTTCACTAAACTTTGTTGTTCCTTCAATGGAGCTCCTAGTGCCGCTTGATCTCACAGCTGTGTTAGAGACACAAAGACATGGGAAGTCCCCAAGCTTTCACTTTTAACTTGGTTAATTAATAATAACCAGACCCAGGACAGTTGTGGAGATCTTATGGAGAGGAAGTGCAATGCTGTGTCTTTAAATTTATCAGAACTGTTGCTAAAATTTTATTTTTGCACTGCAGTTCCTTTGTGTGTGTGGGGGGGGGATGGAGACTCTGCTTCGATTCAGATTCCTATTTGCTGAGGTAAATTCAAACCCATATAGGTGTCCCCTTCACACAGTTTAAAAGTTGTGGTCTAGAGAATAAGTGGGCTCACCAAAAGTTCAAAGTGGTTTGGTCAGTAGTATAAATGTACTAAATTACACCTCCTTGATTCCAAACCCTGAATAGAACCAAATGGAAGAGCAGCTGCCCTTAACTGAGATGCTGTTTCAATCAAGCTAGCTGACATTCTTTTAACACTCTTCCAGACTTAAATAACAACCCAAGATACTTTAGCCCATTCCTACAATGTATCAAATTAGTAATTACTGCTGCATTCCGAAGCCTGATGAAAAGTGGAACGCAATCTAACACCATGACGATCCTCTCGACAGGGCCATTTATAGATATGAAGAGAGGTGGGCATATTAATGTTCATCTGAGGCCCCTTTTTACCACCTCCTTCTTACTGAATCATCTCTGTACTTTTCTCCCATCAGCTGTGATGGTGGGGGGAGGTAATGAAGCTGAATGCTTCCAACAACAAAAAAGCACAGCAGCATTTGACATCCAAATGTTAAGATGTCATTGATCAACGAAAGAAAAATAGGGTGAAAATCTGCATTCAGAGCATTTTAAGAGTTATACAATTCCCCCTTCTTTCTTCTTCCAAAGATAATGTGCTCAGAAGTTCCCATTCTTATATGCAAAATTGTGCAACAGAACTCTTTATAATAAAAGCTAACTTAAAGACAGCTGTTTCTTAGAAATCTTAGAACTGCAGAACTGGAAGGGAAGCTATGGATCAAGTCCATCTCTAGTAAAGGAAGCACAAGGGGGAACCTACCTACTCAACTTCCAGATACCTACCAACACCACTGAGTTATTCAGCACTTCACAATTTCTTCATTGAACATAAAGGATAAAGACAACATGCCATGGCAACGTTCGGAATCCACTGCATCCCTCTGCAGCAGATGTTTCCAGACATTTGGCATTATACCTCTTCACACTTCCCCTTTATTTCATGAACATAAATTCAGACACTTACAAATTTTACATTCATAATCTGAAACAAATACAAAACTCAACATTGATTATTCTAAATTTAAAGGAAGCACAAATGATGGTGTGGTCTCCTATATTTTTAAAGAAGATGTTTTTCTTGTCCGGGTTTTCCCCCCTAAACAGTTAGAGCAGCCTACCAAGGCTCAAGAGAGATGGCAAATAATAGATAGATAGATAGATAGATAGATAGATAGATAGATAGATAGATAGATAGATAGATAGATAGATAGATAGATAGATAGATAGATAGATAAGGAGGGGTTATTATTATTAATAAGAATGTTCTCCTATGAAAACTAGAAGTTGCTGAGTCTGTCACAAAGCCAGATCTATATATACAAATTCCTAGAGAGGTACAAAAAACCCAGTTACAATTATTAGTTTCAAAAGAGGATGCGACGTCATCTTCCTGCTCTTCTTCCTTCATCTATTTTGTTGCTTATTATACACAATGCACACAGAGCCCGCAGTCTGGGGGATTTATTTTTGAAACTTGTGGTCCATGATGTGGGCCTTGATTCTTTTCCAAGCTCAGAGAGAGGTTCAACAGGTGAAGAAACATGACCAGACAAAAGGGCTTCTAGCACAGGATGGCAGAGTGGACTCACTTTCATGTAAAGGAGCAACCTTAGCACTATTAGTTTCCCCCCTCATCACCACCTGGTATTTGAGCTGCAACCTATTGCCATGGGGAGAAAACATGTCCTCAGAGAGCCAGAACAAACACCTATCTATGAATCCTTCCACAGTACTGGCAGGAGACAAAATAAAAGACAGCTCCTCTGCAAACACCCCATTTTTGGAAAATTATAACCTCACGTGCTTCTCCTGTTATTACTTGGCACAGCCTCTGAACCCATTAGCTTATTAATTTTTCCCTCACCAATCCAGAGTTCCCTGAGACTGTCCTTTTCTGCCTGTTACTTTTTTTCCTAGCTGACCTTCTTCCCTCCTCTATTTTTTGTTCTCTGAAGATAGACATGTGGCAATATACAGTAGCCGCATGCTACATTTATAAAAGGGGGAAAACCATGAAGTGTCCAGACTGGTCATTTCTCAACAGATAGAGTGCAACCCATCAAGAATGGGTCGTTAGCTATGGCCTTGGTGGTGAAGGCTTTTTGATTTGTCTGGGTACTTTGGAAAGCACAGCTTGATAAGTAGCAGATAGACTATGCCAGAGCCCACCACCTCTGTAGAGGGAGGGGTTTTCAATGCTCACATGAATGGCTTCCCTTACTCCTCTCTCAAACCACCTCTCTTCTTGATGGGTTTCAGCACCTTAGGCCATTTTTCACCTTAAGGCTATGGATACTATTGTCTCCCTAACGAGCCTATTCAGGCCATTGTTCATCTTATGAGCCTAATTCAGATCAGGATGACAAGAGGTCAAAACTGACTATAAGATGGAGTACTTGCACTAGCTGTATTCAGACCGATGAAGCTGTTTGGATGAACAGCGAAATGTTTCTATCTCTCAAAAAAGAAGTCCAGTAGCCATGACTCAACGTCCAGATAAACTCACCTGGATGACAGAGAATCTTCACAGATATATTATAAAGTCCAAATACTGTAATATGATTCATAGTCTTAAGCAATTATTACATCAACAAAGTTCAGAAAGTCTACATTGAAGTATCTTGCCCATGGGCTAATGGCAGCATAAAAATCATGAAAATCCATTGTGCTTATTTTTCCTCTTCACAAATTTTGTCTAATGAATCCTTTTTATATTATATTTGAAGACAACATCATGCTAAGGAAGCAATTTCATTTCCATCAGATGAATCACATACTGTTATTGTTTTCATCACAGCATTGGCAAAACAATACTCCTTAACATTTTTCTGTAGTCATCTTGCTAAAAAAAAGCCTAAGGTTTCATAGTACGTAGTGTAATCTTGCTTGTACACAAATGATGTAACCAAGACAACATCACTTTTATATTGCCTATCTAGCATACACAAGTGAGATAATAATATCTCACTATGATGGCAAGATTTAAGAGCATTGAGAAGGAAAACATTTTTCATGTTCTCACCTTGTTTTCTAAGGTAGCAATTTAGCCTGGGACACTGTGTGTGAGAGAGAAGGGGCGATATTTGCTATCCTTTGCATTTAGTGGCTAATCATGTCACTGTTCACTTCAAAATCAAGCATCCATAAATGCATTACTTCACTACTTCACTATGTTAGTAAGTTATGTTGACAATTTAGTGCTGCCTATTTTCTATTTTTTTTTTATTTTGAATATTTTTATCCCACCTTTCTCCTTGGAAAAGGACCCAAGGTGGCTTACAATAACAAGGGACAATATACAGCCCAGACCATTCAAAACATATTCAAGTTAAGAACAGGGAATTAGGAGAGGCATCTTAGGCAATTAAAATGTAACATTAAAGCTACAAAGAGCATGCAAAAAGAAAGCAAAATCCATTATGAGGGGTGGAAACTAACATGGAAATGACTGGTGTTCTTATGAAATCAGTCAATGCAATCATGTGGTCATCCATATAAAAATCACATAGTAGTCCCTCATTCAGGGAAAGCTTGCCTGAAGAGGAAGGTCTTTGCCTGCTTCTGGAAAGACAGCAGAGATGGGGCAGTCCTGGCCTCCAGCGGGAGGGAGTTCCAAAGTCTGGGAGCAGCAACAGAGAAGGCCTTCCATGTGTTCTTCTGAGACGCACCTGTGAAGGTGGCGGGATGGAGAGATAGGCCTCTCTTGATGACCTTAGTACCCGAGCCGGTTCATACTATGAGATTCGATCTTTGAGGTAGCTTGGACCCAGGCCATTTTGTGCTTTGTGGGTTAAGGTCAGCACCTTAAATTGTGTCCGATGGCTGACTGGTATCCAGTGGAGCTGCTTTAGTAGCGGTGTAATATCATCTCTGTAACCTGCCCCAGTCAGCAATCTGGCCACTGCGTTTTGGACCCATTGAAGTTTCCAGAGACTTTCCATCGGTAACCCCACATAGAGTGCATTACACTAGTCCAGCTGGGATGTCACTAGGGCATGGGTCACAGTGGCCAGAGCAGCTTCCTCAAGAAACGGGCGTAACTGCCCTACTAGTTTTAATTGTGCAAATGCACTCCTGGCCATAGCTGTGACCTGGGCATCTAAGCTCAAGGATGAGTCCCAGGAGCGCCACCATGCTACACACCTCTTTTTTTCAATTGGGGGAGGGGTAATCCCATCCAGTGCAGGTTGCATCCCTATCCCATTATCTACTTTTTGACTGGATTTTGTCTTGTCTGTCTTGTCTGGATTTTGTTTCAGTTTGTTCTTCATCCAGTTCATTATTGAAGCTAATCTCAAAATAGCTTTCTTGGAATCCAGAGGAGACAAGAGGTAGAGTTGAGTGTCCTCAGCATAATGGTGACATTTAACTCCAAATCTCCAAATAATTTTGTATAAATGTAAAATAACATAGGAGACAGAACAGAACCTTGGGGGACTATGCAGGTCAGTGGCCATGGTGTTGAACATGAGTCCCCTAACACCACTTTCTGCATTCTCTCCTGCAGGAAAGACTGAAGCCACCGTAAAACAGTGCCCCCAAAGTCCCATTTCAGAGAGACGAGTCAGGAGGATGCTGTGGTTGATCGTGTCAAAAGCAGCTGAGAGGTCTAGTAAAACCAAAAGGGACACAGATCCCCTATCCATTTCCCTGCATAGGTCATCTACCAACACAACCAGTGCCATCTCAGTCCCATAACCAGGTCTGAAGCCAGATTGAGCTGGATCCAGATAGTTCATCTCACCCAGAAATCTCTGGAGCTGCGAGGCCACAACCTGCTCTAGTACTTTCCCCAAGAATGGGATGTTAGATACCGGTCAGTAATTATTCAGTATTTTTGGATCTATAGAGGGCTTTTTAAACAGTGGTTTTACTATTGCCTCCTTCAAGCATGCAGGAATCCTGCCTTGTGGTAATGAGGGATTCACTATTTATCCTAAGCAGTCTGGCAGACCCTCTCTGGCAGCTTTTATGAGCCAGGAAGGGCAAGGGTCCAACAGAAATGTGGTGGCCCTCATCTTCCCAAGGGTTCTGACCAAATCCTCATCCTGATGAGCTGAAACTCATCCATTAATACAGGGCCAGCAAGGGGGAAAGTTTTATTAATAGGCTGCAGATCAACAGCAGCATCCAGGTCAGCCCGAATCTACACAATTTTGGCTGAAAAGCATTGAGCAAATTCTTTGCAGTGAGTTTCAGAGTGGTCTGTGTTATCCACCTGTGAGTCAGTATGTAACAGCCTTTCAGCTCTACGGACCACCAGTTTCAGTTTTACCAGTTGCCCAGTAAACCAAGCAGCCAGTTTGGCTGTATTTTGAGAAAGGAGATGTTTAGGAGCAATCAGGTCAATGGCTTTGCTCATTGCCAGAGGTGCAGCCAAAACATATCTACTCAGAGATTCAAGGTCAAAAATGGACATTTCATGTTCTGTTCATAATTTTATTAGCTAAATTACATTGTTGATTCTTTTAGAAAGAAAGAAAGAAAGAAAAAGAAAGAAAGAAAGAAAGAAAGAAAGAAAGAAAGAAAGAAAGAAAGAAAGAAAGAAAGAAAGAAAGAAAGAAAGAAAGAAAGACTTTTGATCATTTCCTCAGATTTCCCATATACATTACCTTGTAACAGATTTTGAGATGTGGCAGAAGATGCGGGAAGGTTATGTGAATTTACAGAATGGTCAGTTGAAGCACTACAGTTACGTGCACACAATCCATCCACCTTCTTCTTGGTCTTCTGCGATTCACATAGTTAGGAGATTTAATTGCATCCCATTGTAATCTCACATCCATTCTATAATGCCTTACAGAAGTAATCAGCTTTCTTTCTTTATTCTTAATTTATTATTACATATAAAAAGGTTAAAACAAAACACCTAGATGACATTCGCCCAATACCAGGCCACATCAACCACATTCCCTCTTGCCAACATAACATCTTCCTCCGTGCCCGTTGAAGGGCATCATATGCATTTTAACATGTGTGAAATGGTTTGTTCTTCTCCCCACTTGCACAAGGCATCTTCTACAGGAAAACCCCATTTTCCCAGATTATCCTTTGATCTTGCACAGTCTGTTTAATGCTTTCCATATGGGCCAAAGTTGTTCTTGAGCAGGCAGTGAGGGGCCATGTGGTTTTGCCCAGTTACCTGATAGCTCATTCATTGGCTTCCATAATTCTTGGGTGTGTGTGTATCTGTGGGGGCTGATTGTTGGGAGGAGTAGAGGTTTTGAAGAAACTATGGGCGTTTATACACGACCCCTAAACTCCGGGGCAAATGGCTCCCAGCTCCGGAGCTTAAAAATGTTTACCCACCAGCTCCGGAGTTTACAGGAAAGTAGGTGTGACCACGCCCACTTTAGCGCGTCCCAGCGCACCTTTCAAGTACCTGCTCTTCCGTCCTGAAAATTCCTTGATGCGGTGTAACGATAGTGAGTGCGGGGCTCTCCTCCCTTCTGTTTGTTGTTTTTTTGGCTCCCGCCCCTTTAAGAGCTACTTTACAGACACAGGAATCTTGCCGGCAAGAGCGAGAGCCAGAACGAGAGCCAGAACGGAGGTGAGGCAGGATCTTTTCTTCCTTTTTTTCCTCCCTCCCCTCACGCAGCCAGCAGCCAGGAAGTGCGGAGGGGTGGGGAAGCAGGAAGAGCGACAAGCCCCTAAGATCTCTGGTCCAAATTTAAGTGGCCAGCGGATCTTAGGGGTCGTGTAAAAAGGCCCTTTACCTTGATTTTAGTCTTGGCTTTGGTGGTTGATGACCACAGAACAACAGTGTTTCTGAGGATGTTGCTTTGACCCATTCTTTCTGCTCAGTACTGTCCAGGCAGAATTTTGGTGAAGGGATGCCAGCTAGGTAATGGACCTTTTGTATTTGTGTTGCTTTTAAACACGCCACGACCAACTGCACGGTTTCATTTAAGGCCACATCCACCTGTTTTGCATGTTCCATTTGTTTTAATGGGGGTTACTGACACAGTTGTAATTCACCTGCAACATCCTTGATGCCTAATGGTTTTTCAAGTGGAAATAACAGAGTTTGAGTTTTTAGACAGTTTAGCTTCATCTGGTTATCTCTGTAATGTATTGACATTAGATTCAGAGCCTCATTCAGTTTTTTCTCAACCGCCTCAAAGTTTGCAGACTGTCATCAACTGAGACCAGGTTGTAGCTCTGCAACACCCTGCGATATACTCCTTTCAGGAAGACTTAAGGGGTAGCTACTTCTCTGGTGACTTCTTACATGAGCCAGCAAGGGTACTTTTGCAAGTGGTAGAAACTTAGCAAGACACTGGGGTGAGAGAGGTTCTCCTTTCGGGGGGCCTTGGTACCAAACAAAAAATCTAGTTGTCTTTATGAAGTCCTTTGTTCTAGAAGCAGAAAGGGCAGGTGCCTTCAGCCCATCTAAATTATGCAGGGATTTCTTAGGCTATAGAAACAAATGGACCATCAGTAATACCAGAGGCTGTGCCATGTGGAATTATGAGATCCGTATTTCTTTCAAAAGTATATTTGATTGAGTAGTTTTCTGAAGGAAGAAATCTACTGAATTTTATTGCATGCCCACTGGCTAGAAGACCTTAGTGTGTGAAGCTATTGACCCTGGTAGTATGGGAGTCAAAGATGTTGCTTTGTTTTTTTAATTGGATTTTTTAAAATGAAAGTGTTTGTATTTGCTGTACTAGAATTGCTGATGGTAGTATTGAGATGGCGTATGATCTGATACATGTGATTTTGATTGAGATCATCTAGACCTGGAGCATGCATAACATTTTTTTCAGTGTTGAAAATTGTTTTTGGCTTTGTTGGTATTGAGATCTGGTAGATATTCCCATTATCTCATCCATTTCGCTACGGAAAAAGCATTTTCCATCAAAAGAAAAGTCTTTAATACAGGATCTCAAATCATCAAGATTTACAGAAGAGCACAGGCAGCAGGTCTCCTAAGCATCACAACTGCCCTGGACTTCACAGAACAATTTGCTGTCCACCTCCTGGAGTTCCTTTGGGAAGACAGATGGCATATAAATAAATAAATAAATAAATAAATAAATAAATAAATAAATAAATAAATAAAAATTTGCTCTATTCCTAGCCAAATGTATATGAGCACCCAAGAAATACATTTTTGCTAGAAATACATGATCATTGTCTTCTTATCATCAGGAAGGAGAGTTCCAGTGCAGCTGGATGAGCTGCAATTACAGCTTGACAGTTCAAAATCTTGTACCCAGTGCAGTTGAGGAGCACATTGTTTAGCCAAGATATCTGACTTATGGCTTTCTCTATTGGCAGGTGTGAACTGAATTCAGCTCTTTGGACTTGGTAGCTCCATAATGATTGAATTGGGTAATGGGTGTTTTAAAATACTTGCGACTCCCTGCTTCCATACTTGGTATATATATTCTATCCTATGTGAAGTAGTGGGATTGAAGACAGATTCTGCCATGATTGATTTAAAGAGGCCAACAGCATCAAATTTGGGAAAGGGAGGTGGGAAATGTGAGGGAACAACAGTCTGTCTCTTTGTATGTGTTTTCTTTTTTAGGGGGTTGGAGATGGGGAGAACAATGAGGATTGATAGAAAATAGCAAGGAGGTTAAAGGAATAAATTTACTTGGTAAGAAAAAAAAGCAGAGAGAAAGAACAGAAAAAGCTCTGGAATGCTCCGTTTTTTGCTGCCACTACTCACAGTGGACAAAAGAGAGCCGAGGGAGCAATTGCAAAGCAGGCAGGCCATGAACACAAGAAGATGGGAGAAAGGAGCCCTTTGGGCAAACTCAGTGGACTCTTGCTACCAATCTTATGGACTCATTGATTCAGAACAGAAGCTGCAGTTAGGAGCCTTGGTCCACAAACTGCCTTGTGAATATAACGAAAACTTTGTCTGGTTAATTTTTCTTAATGTTTGGTCCTATTTACTATTTAATCCTGTTGAACAACCTAGAATTGTTTGGAGGTGGGAACTGTGCCTTAGGACGGCACCTGCCTTTCCTGAAAGGACCATCTTGCAAAACAGTAGGAACTGACCAGCAGAGTATTTCATGGCTCCATCTTGCCCTGCTTGTCTTACCATCACCATATGCAGCTACTGAAGCCAAACTGATAATTTTAGAGTCTGTTAGCTATATGCCAACGTGTTCTTTTTTTTATCCCATTGACTTTTAATCCAGAACTGTCAAGATATGTAAAAGTTGATAAAATATATGTTATGTATATTTAACAGATAGTGGAAAGAGAATTGTAAAATGGAGGCAGTTAGATTCTGCAGACTCATGATGTTAATTCACAAGTGTAAGAGATAAGTAATCACAGGCATGTTATGTGATGAAGCACAGGTGAAAGAATTTATAGCATCATGATTGTATCAGATTGCATCAGATTGTAGTGATGACTCACATCTGATGGGTACTGAACTGTATAAAAAGCACTAGTTTTCCATTTGTTAGGTGGGTCTCTTATGGTGAGAACAGAACCCCACACTCTGTTTGTCTGTTGTAAATATTGCTTGGTTGTTATGCTGTATATATATTTTTGATGTATATATGAATATATGAGTTTTTACTCTACCCATTGTCATTGTCTCTTCATAACCTAACTTTGCAATACTTTATATCAATACTGACATTTTATCTGCACGCTACTGCTGCACTGCTCTGTGTCAAGCACAAATAAATATTATATTTGTTGCTTAATTGCTGAGATGAATTCGTGGCGCCCATGCCCTGCATGCTGTTACATACTGGAACGAGGGAAGCAATTTAGGCTTAATCCAGATAAGACAGAAGTGCCAGTTGTAGTGTTTATGTTGGCTTCAGATAGCTTCTTCTGAAGGGGTTCAGATTTTTCTCAAGAAGCAGGTGCCACCTGGACTTATTCCTGGATCCTAGTTCACTGTTGCATGTAGAGATGTTCATCTTTTGCAGACTTTGGCTGGTGGTATCAGTATTGCTAATTAGGGCTACCACAAGAGCAGCAGCATCCAAGGCCCTGGGATGTCATCATGCCCCAAACCCATATTTAAGGTAATGGCTCCTTATGATATAACAGATATGGGATCTTGTGATGTTACAGAAGCAAGAATCTGGAGGGACTGGAATTTCTTCTGCCTTAGTGGATTGTGGAAACAGGTATAAGAATAAAACCAGGAGAAGCTTGCAAGACAGACCATGAGCTACTAATATAAAAAAAAGTTGCAGAAGATAATTAAGACAATCATAGTGTCAAAACAAAATAAAATTGCTGAAAATCATTGCTTAAAGACCATGTGAAAAGCAATTTTGCATCATTTAACTCAATTGTGAACCAGAGGAACTAAGGACTAAAGCCACAGACATTATCAGGGGTAAAATGCAAAGAGACCATGCCTGGAATCCAAAGAAAGGTCTCAGGGGGTGACTGATGAAACATAAAAATGTTTATGACGGATGAAAAGTAAAAATAAATGATGACAGAAATATAATCAGAAGATTCAATTCTAATTTTCAGTAATATGCATTCAAAAATACAGAGAACTATTATAATAATTAGTTCAAAGAAATGGAAGAGAACAGCCAAAGAGGAAAAGCATGATCAATAAGATCAAGAAATAAAAAAAATCAACTAGAAATATATTATCTACTTGGGATAAAATAAAGAGAAGATGGAAACAATATACCAAAGAACTACACAGAAAAGAAGTAACGATGACTGTTTTGAAGAAGAATCCTTGAAACGTAATGTGAAATTTTGCTCTTAAAACTACTGAAAGAAAGCATCAGGAATTGATGGGATACCAATAGAGCAATTTGGAACTACTGTATAGCAATTCTGTCAAAATCCTAACAGGAACATGTGAATGAATACAGAAAACAAAACAAGAAAGCTGAAAAGTTCAATTCATGTTACATTCACAAGAAAAAGAGATAAGAGATGTCAAAAAATACAGCATTATAGCACAATCGCACTAACTTTCCATACAAGCCAAGGACACACAAAACTTTGCAAAACCTTTTTCATATGAAAGAGAAATGCCAGATGTTCAAGTCTGATTCAGAAAAAGAAACAATACTAGAATTGTATCACAAATCTACTTTGCCTCCTAGAGGGTGAACTGGTAGAGTTCAGTAGTTTGGACGGCCTGGCTGTAGAATCAGGAGTCCAGATCCCAACTGCACCTCACAGGAGGGAGGCCGGCCAATCTCACCCAGAGTGTGTTGCTAATAGGACTGACCATCCTTCCACCCGTACAGTCTTCAGTAAGCAGCACAGTCCAAGAGCAACACACAAAAGAGAACTGGTAAGCCATACTTTGTGCTATTTCTAGAAAACCACAGGGGCATTGCCATAAACTGGAATTGAGTTGATGATACATAATTATTAATTAAAGCTGTACATCATGGCTGAACTAGCAACACATCATTAATCAATCAATGAAGCATACCAAACAATTCCATGGGCTATGGATCAATCTTTTTTTTAAAGTGTGCTACAACTTTTAGTTGTCTCGGTGCATAGCCTATACTCTTGAAAAGGCACTACTGTTAAACTGCCTAGCTAGATCCGCCAAGCTGATTCCCGAACAGCCTTTTAAAAAACAATTAAAAACTTGGCTTTTTAAAGAAGCTTATGGCAATCAGTAATGTTGTGTTACTCCTCCTGGTTTTGCTGTCCTTTTTGCTACCCTCTAGCCTTTTAGCCTCTTCCGGGCTTTTGCTTTTGCTTGCTATTGTTCCCTGTTCTCAGTACTTGGACGTGTCTTAATTGTTCTGAACTGTATATTATCCCTCATTGCTGTAACCCACCTTGGGTCCATGGAAAAGGATAGTCATTCCAAGAAAAGTGGGAGGCAATAGGAAAGAGGAATAGCGAATATACACTGATCAACCATAACATTAAACCACCTGCCTAATATTGTATAGGTCCCCTTTGTGCTACCAAAACAGACCTGATGCACAGAGGCACGGACTCCACAAGACCTCTGAATGTGTCCTGTGACATTTGGCACCAAGGCATTAGCAGCAGCAGATTATTTATTTATTTATTTATTTATTTATTTATTTATTTATTTATTTATTTATTTATTTATTTGTTTGTTTGTTTGTTTCATTTTTATACCGCACCATCTTCCTTCAGGAAACTCTGGGCGGTTTACAAGTCCTGCAAGTTGCGAGGTGGGGACTCCATGGATCAGATTTCATATTCAAACACGTCTCATTGATGTTCTATTGGATTGAGATTTGGGGAATTTGGAGGCCTAGGCAACCCCTTTATCTCTTTGCCATGTTCTTCAAACCGTGCTTGATCAATTTTTGCAGTGTGACAGCATGCATGACCCTGCTGAAAGGGGCGACAGCCATCAAAGTACACCATTTCCATGAAGGAGTGTACATGGTCTGGGATCATCTGTAATAATCTCTAGGCAGGAGGTACATATAAAAGTAACTTCAACAGGAACGCCAGGACCCAAGGTTTCTCAGCAGAACATTGCCTAGAAAACAACAATGCCCCCACCAGCCTGCCTTCTTCCCATCGTGCATCTTATTGCCATCTCTTCCCCTTGTAAGTGATGTACACAAACCTAGCCAGCCATCTGATCTCAAAGAAAATGTGATTGATCAGAACAGACAATCTTCTTCCATGGCTTCATGGTCCAGTTCTGATGCTCACGTCCCTGTTGTAGGTGCTTTTGGCAGTGAACAGGGGCCATCAGCTATGCAGCCCCACATGTAGCAAACTGCGATGTGTTTTGTGTTCTCACACCTTTGTGACATGGTTTGCATTACGTTTTTCAACTATTAGAGCTATAGTAGGTCTTCTGTGTGATCGGACCAGAGGGCTAGCCTTTGCTCCCCATGTACATCAATGAGCATTGGGCACCCGCAACTCAGATGCTGATTCACTGGTTATCCTTCCTTGCAACACTTTAGGTACTTATTACTGCATACCCGGAACACCCCAAAAGACTTGCGATTTTGGAGATGCTCTGACCCAGTTGTCTAGCCATCAATATTTGGCTCTTGTCAAAATCATTCAGATCTTTTCACTTCACGTGGGATTCACTTCACAAGGGATTCATGAACTGCTGCCTAATGTGTCCCACCACTTGACAGGTGCCTTTGTAACAATATAATAAATAGTTGTGAGTTTTTCAGGGCATTTGGCCGTGTTCTGGAAGTTTTTCTTCCTGAAGTTTCGCCACACTCTGTGGCTGGCATCTTCAGAGGGAAAGGAGCTCAGGGAACTAGGAGTTCTCTCTGTGCACTGGGGATAATAAATGTTATTCACTTCACCTCTCAGTGGTTTTAATTTTGTGGCTGATTAGTGTATGGACTGCCTGGGGAAAACCCCATGGAGTTCCATTTGCAAGACCAATGGAACAATGCTGTAAATGACAGGTGGGTGTAGATGTATGAGGCTCATTGTTGTTTGTTCACTTCCAGTTAGTGGCAGCCTTATGTACTGGAATAACAACACACTAGTGCAATCTGATGGTGCTTTTATCTGCATTTTGGATGGCACTGGGAAAAGGCAGGTCCGCTTCGTCTTCTGCTAAATCGGAGGGATGGTCTGAATAGGGTCACTTTGGGTGTGTGTCATGGCTCCTTGTCTCAAAACCAGACCAGAAATTGTGTGTGTCTGGGGGAGTGAACTTTCCACATTTTCTTGGTTTCTGCTACATCCCGAAGGGAAGCTCGGTCTTAATTTTCTGCTGAATGTTCAGTGCAGTGCCTGAAACAGCAAAGAAATGTTCTTAAGGGTGTTGTTGCTGGGGTGCACACATTACACCTCAATCTGTTCTATCTGCACTGAGGCAGCTATCAGGCGAGTGCATCCATTGCTTTGCCTCCACTGCAGGCATGATAAAAGAACCATGCTGATTGTGAAGATCTCACAAAATGTAAGTCACCCTTCCTGTTTTCAAACGTCTTTGTACAGCTGCCCAAATTGGCCACACATCGATTTTTCTTCTTGGGAAGGTCCATATATATACTGTACTCATCATAATGGAAGGCTCGCCAAAGTTCAAAGGCATTCTTCCCAAAGCAAGCCAACTGTACACTGCAGCCTTAGCAAGAGAGAGAGAGAGAGAGAGAGAGAGAGAGAGAGAGAGAGAGAGAGAGAGAGAGAGAGAGAGAGAGAGAGATGTACAGAATACAGGTATTGCGTTTACAATCCACAAAGGTATGGCAGATATTTTGACCCAAGAAGTTTTCCAGGGGTTGTTCTAAGTGTGTATCTTTTATTCTTGTTTGGGTCCCAACCAACTATTGTATCTCAACATCAAGAGGCCCTACAATTTGAGTCAGTGTCATCAGAGAGCGACACAGTTTAACATGCGTTTCTACTTCCATCAGAAATTATAGCCACAATTGTTGTGAATGACCATCTGCTTAGCTCAAAGGCTTCAGGAGCACAGGCAGGCAGGCAGGCAGGCAGGCAGGCTTTCCAAGGAGGCCCAAAGAAGGGTCTCCACCGCGTTTGCTCTAATGGTGAGTTGGCAGAAGCTCCATCCCAGCCTCTTTTCAGAACCCTCTCTAGCCCAAGGAACCCTAGTACAGTATAAGGTTTGCCCGCGCGCGCCTTCGGGACTATTTCCCTCGACGGCTCTCCTTCCACCTCGCTCCGCGGGCCTCGCCCAGCGTAGTCGGTGGTCGCCTGTGATCGGGGGGCTCCGGCCGGCCCTTCCACTACCGCTGCCGAGGTTTGGAGGGACGCGGCGGGGGGCTGAAGCCACGCTCCCTTCCTCCCTTCGGCCTCTGGCCGCCGTCCGGCAACCTCTTCTCCCCTCGACCACCGGCACCGGCCGCCGCGCCGGATTGCCAAGAGAAATGGCTTGACCCCCCACCCCCCCTCACTTTCCTCTCCTGCGCCCGGAGAGGAGCCCCGTCCGAATGGATCCAGGGGCACTTCCGCCCACGACGAGATGGCTGGGTGATCCAGCAGCTCCGCTTAATGTGATGAATAAAACTTGAAATACTGTCTTTAATGATACCAAAATCGTGAGTAAAAGATCATAAACCTTTGGGGAGGACAGGTTGAAAACTGTGTATTTTTAAGGGGAGAGATAACAATGAATTACTGAAGCAGTGATTTACTTTCGCTTTCTGCCGAAGTCACGTCCCAGGCAGACGGACTGTGAGAGACTGTGAGAGATGTTGTTTTTTTTGCTTTGAGGCTAGAAAGAAAGAAAAAAAGTTTACTTACTTGGTTTTTCTGCATGCCACCCAAGAAAAAGGGTCCTACTGTGATAAAAAAGTGGGTACGCAAACCCTCAGACGCCACGTATCAACGAGCTCGTCTTGAGAGAGCAGAAGCTGTTGTTGAAGCTGACATAATGGCGTCTGATTCTGGCAAAGTGCCAGCACATCAGCCAGATTTCTCAAGGGAGTTTAAAAACTTGAAAGCAGAAGTCAGCTCCCTTATCAAATCAGCTCTAAAAGATGTAACTTCTACTATCGAAGACCGTTTCCAGTCCTTATCATCACAGAATAAAGACCTAAGGAAGGACCTGTTACAAGAAATACAGACCCTGCAGTCACAGGTATCTAATAACGGCATTGAACTGAAAAAACTAGCAGGAGAAATCAATCAAGTTCAAACTCTAGCCTCCAAGAACGAAAGAGCTATCGCTGCACATGAAGAAGAGATCGATGCCATACAGCGGAAGCTTATCTATATGGAGGATTATTCTCGAAGGTCTAATCTGAAATTAATTAATTTTGAACTCCAGGATAAAAAAGAAATGAAGAAAGAAATCCTCATCTGGCTTAATTCTATCCTCCCCCAACATCTTGCTGAGACCGATATTGAAAGGATACACTATATAGGTAGTGCTATGAAAGCTACTCCAAGACCAATTCTTATTAGATTTACTTCTTACGCCATGAAAGAACAACTGATGTCAACTCTTAGGGCAAAGCCTGACCTGCTGAAGCGTGAGGGAAGAGTTCTACAAGTTTACCAGGATATCTCCAGGGAGACTTTTGAATGGAGGAAAACTATGAGACCTGTAACAAATGCTCTGAGAAACAACAACTATAGATACAACTGGGGATTCCCGATCTTTCTCAAGGTGTGGAAGGGTCCAACTCTACACAAAATCTATTCTTTGGAAGAAGGTGAACAACTTCTCAAGGCATGGAACATTCAAATCGAAGAAGAATAGAGAACTCCAAATTCAGCATCTGCAGTGAAGACAGTGTCACCCTTTAACTCTTTAAATCTTTCAATGGGCAAGCAAAATGGAGACCGATTTGAAGAGCATTGCACTACAGAAGACAGCCCTCCTTTTCTCTCTCTCCCTGTCTCTCCCTTCCCTTCCCTCCCGTTTTTTTTTATATTCCCTTTTTTTTTTCTTAGCCCATTTTGTTTTATTTTGGTTATATTTGGACTTGCCCGTCCCATAATTCTCCACTCCCTTCCTGTTCCTTATCCCTTATTCTTTCCCAGCATATCTTTCCTTTTCCCCCCTATTTTTTCCTTATTTTTTTTTATTTTTATTTTTATTTTTTTTTATTTTTTGGGTCTTTTTTGGGGGGGGAGGGGACTGAGGGAGGAAAGGAGGTGAATAGAAGGATCTTAAAATTCACATTATCATGTTATCTTTTTAATACATTCTTTCTTTTCAACTTTTCACGTATACAACTGTAAACAAGACTAGACAGTGCTAACGCTAATTTAGAGCTTCTGAATCATTATTTAGCCATCAGGAAGTGTACGGGTGCCTTCCCCCTCCCTCCTATAAGGGCGCATACAGGATGTGTATGAGAGCCAAGAGGATGGGAGAACAGAAAATAAATGTAGGTGGTAGGGTTTGGGTAATCATTGTCTTTTTCTTTATTATATGTAATGTTTGTTTGTATATGTGCACAAAGAGACCGTTCCAGATCGATAATAGAATGAAAATATGGGTAGACTGTTGAAATTAGCTACATTGAATGCCAAGGGTCTAGGAACTGTCACGAAGAGAAACAGAATAGAGTCATTAATTAAGAAGAATAAACCGGACATCGTCTTTCTTCAAGAAACACACCAAGCGAAAGATGGCCAAAACGAACTGAAACTACCCAACATCAACATCTATGAGAAAAGTTTTGGTACATCTAAAGCAAGGGGGGTAGCAATCTTAATATCAAAGCACTGTGATTGTATTGTTGAAAAAACTGTGAAAGATTTGGAAGGTAGATATATTATTCTTCAGGCCACAATTGGACTAGAACAATATACACTGATAAATGTTTATGCACCAAATGCTAATCACAACCTGTTTTACAAAGAGGTATGGGAGCAGATAGAAAAGGTACAGAAAGGACATGTGATTTTGGCAGGAGATTTCAACATGGTTATGGACAAAATAAAAGATAAAACAATGACTAGGAAGGTAGACTTCAGGGCTAGACATACAATCTTAACAAAATTCATCGCAAATACAGGATTAAAGGATGTTTGGAGAGAATTAAAGGGCGATGAAAGAAAATTTACTTTTTATTCATCAGCCCATAAAGCTTACTCAAGAATAGATTTTATATTTATCTCACAAAGTTTGCTATCTAAAGTTGTAAATACAAATATAGAATTGATAAAAATTTCTGATCATGCTCTAATGTCTATTGAAATAGAAAATAAGAAGAATTATAAGGAAGCAAGAAGGTGGACAATAAACCCCAGAATTTTTCAAACCCCAGATACAGTACAAAAAATACAAAGAGAATGGCTAGAAACCTGGAATATCAATGAAGAAGGTGGTGGTCAAATAGGAGTTATCTGGGACACTCTGAAGGCAGCGGCTAGAGGTTACATAATAAAAGAAAGTGCTATTATTAAAAGTCGAGATCAGCAAAATAAAAAAAAAAATTGGAGGCTACTATAGCAGACCTTGAATCTCAATTTTTTTCTAACCAAAGACAAAAAATTTTTAATTCAGGTTGAGGCCAGGAAAAGGGAATTAGAAGATATAGATCTACAACAAACCCAAAGAAATCTACTATATTTGAAAAGAAACTTTTTCGAATACAGTAATAAAAACTCCAAGATGCTAGCAAAATTAGCACAGAAAAGGAAAGAAAAAAGCATGATAGGAAGGATAAAGGATTTAAGCGGCAATATTTCTACTCAAATGAAAGAAAAATTAAAAGCTATTCAAGAATTCTATCAAAACTTATATACAGCCAATAGAAGTAGTAAGGAAGTTATGGAACAATATATTGACAAAAATTTAAAAGTAAGACTAGCGGAAGAAGACAGGCTTGAAATGGAAAAAGCTATTAAAGAGGAGGAGATAGACGATGTTATAAATAAGCTAAAGAATGCCAAAACTCCAGGAGATGACGGATTGGGACCAGAATTTTACAAGGTATTCAAATCAATGTTAATTCCTAAGTTAAAGAAACTTTATAATGAGATATTGGAGGGCGAGCAAGTTCCTTCCTCCTGGAAACATACCTTAACTATTTTAATTCTCAAGCCTAATAAAGATCCAACAGATGTTGGATCCTACAGACCAATATCACTTATAAATCAAGATGCCAAGATTTTTACAGCAATTCTAGCCAAAAGAATGTACACATTTATAGACAAATATATTAAAGAAGACCAAACGGGCTTTATCAAAGGTAGACAAATGTCAGACACTGTAAGAAGAGTCTTGAATGTTCTTTATGAGATGGGAAGATCACAGGATAAAGCATGCATTTTGTCTCTAGATTTATTTAAAGCCTTTGATTGTGTCCAATGGCCTGCGTTAAAACTTTTATTAGTGAAATGGGGATTTGGCGAAAAATTTCTAAGTGTAATAAACCAACTCTATTCTTATAGCACCTCATCAATCATTGTCAATGATGGGATGACAGAAAAAATTACCCTAGGCCGAGGAACAAGACAGGGATGTCCTTTATCGCCAGTTCTGTTTTGCATAGTGATAGAGCTACTAGCTAATGCAATAAGGGAGGACCAACTTATTAAAGGTATGGGTAAGGAAGGCAAGATAAAAATCAGTTTATTTGCGGATGACGCTTTGTTAACAATAAAAAATCCGGTAGAAAATATATTAAGAATAAAAGCACATCTAAAGGAATTTGGTGAAACAACCGGATTATGTGTCAACTGGCAGAAATCAGAAATCATGCTTTTCAATCAGGATAATCGAGACATGGAAGAGATCTCCAATTACGAACTGAAAATTTGTAAATGTATAAAATACCTAGGGATACTTTTAGATAAAGACATTAGCAAAACGAAAGAACAAAATTACACAAAAATAAAGGAAGAGATTAGAAATAAATTACAAAATTACTCCAAATTAAACTTATCATGGTTTGGTAGAATAGCAATGGTAAAAATGAAAATACTTCCTAAAATAAATTTTCTTTTTAGAATGTTACCTATTCAATATACAGAAATTGAAATTAAAGTTTATCAAGATCTTTTAAATAAATTCTGCAATGGTGGAAGAAAAGCAAGAATAAATAAAAGCTTATGGTACAGATCTCAAAAAGAGGGAGGTATAGGTATACCTAATCTTAGAATGTATTACATAGCTAATCAGCTTAGCTCCTTGGGGGAAATACTATTTAAACCTCAAAAACTAATATGGTGGGAACTTCAATCAGAGGAACTAAATGAAGACATAAATAAATATGTGTTTAGTTTCCCCCAAAAAAGGAAAAGTTACCCAATTAAAAATCCTCTTCTAAGTTCCCTATTGCTCACTTGGAAAAAGTATGGAAAGAAATTGATACAGGTAGGTTCCCCGCTTGGCGCGGTGATCGATCAGATAAATTTCCCCACGAACATGAAGAAATTGGGAGACTTATTTAAATTAAGGAAAGTGGCAAGACTAAAAGATTGGATTAAAAAGATGACATCAAAACAAGAAATTAAACGTATTCTGCAAACTCAGGAATTGTCCTGGTTGAATTACGCCCAGTTAGAAAGCTGGACGAAAGAATGGATTAGGAGAAATACACAACTTAGAGGATATACAAAATTTGAGCAATTTCTGACAACATATGAATCAGAGAAAGGAAATACAGGGAAAGGAACAGTTGGTAAATTATATAAAATAATGCAAGATTCATCTGAGAATAGGGAACAGGACACAATAAGAGAGCTATGGAAACAAGACATAGAGAAATAAATAAATAATGACGAATGGAAAAGAATTTGGAATTTGAGGATTCTACGGTCATTATCAGTCAGAATAAAAGAAAACTACTTCAAACTAGTTTTAAGATGGTATATGACTCCAGTCAGAATGAATAGAATGAATCCAAAATATTCTAAGCTCTGCTGGAAATGCGAAAAAAAGACAGGTACCTATTTTCATTTATGGTGGGAATGTGAAATAGTTCAAAAGTTTTGGCAAGAGATTATTGAGGAGATAAGAGAAATAATACAAACTGATATTAAATGTGTACCGGAAATTGCTTTGTTATCATTACCATCTATTAATGAATATGATGTGAAAACTAAAGAATTAATAGCAAATCTTATGACAGGAGCTAGACTGATTATTGCTAGGAACTGGAAATTGAAATCAGACCTTAAAATTGCTGAATGGTATAAGGAAGTGTGGGACATAGCGTTAAATGATAAACTATCTTGTAATATAAAAGTGTTGAGAGGTGAAATAAAAAAAGATATTTTCTATGATGTTTGGGGGAAATTTATAGATCATGTATTATTAAAAGGGAAAGGGATACAACCAACTTATAACCCAACACAGTTCTGGCGTAAAGGACCTTAAGAAGCCTATTGGAAGAAAAAGAAAAAAAAAGATGAAGAAGAAAGAGAAGATGCAAGAATACTGGACGGTTTCTTGGGGGTGGGGGGCACTTGGTATTGTTTATGATTGTCTATTACTGTTTTTTTTATATACAATTGTTTATTATTGTTATTTTGTCTTTTTTCATGTTCAATAAAAATAAAAAAAATATTAAAAAAAAAAAGAAGAGGCATCAAAATCTCCTTTGATGCTATAGTGGACAATCTTTCTTATTGAGCACATATACAGCTTATATGCAGCTTATATCTATGGTGCCCTCTTGTTTGCCATATTCTCTGTTTTGCACATGAGATGTGTAACTGTGCATTCAGTCTATGAACAAACTGAAACTAAGGTGACCTTAATAGTGAAAGATCCATAGTGGAGAATCTCAAACAAAATTGTTTGACATTTTGTATACTCAGGAGAGCAATGTTTGACATGCCAGTGATGAAGACTGATATTATTTTCATTATATATATATTTTGCATATATTTCTGATAACAATGTCAAATTTTGATGGTAGTTGGATTTTTGTTGCTGTTGTAATCGTTGTAAATAAGTAAATAAAATAAATAAATAAATCCAGATATTTAATGTAAAAAAAAATGGCTTGACCCCCCACCCCCCCCTCACTTTCCTCTCCTGCGCCCGGAGAGGAGCCCCGTCCGAATGGATCCAGGGGAGAAGAAACCGGACGTTCCTCTGGCTTCAGGTAGGCACCGAAAAGGGTTTTCCAGGGAGGGAGAGAGCATGAGCGAGCGAAAGGGAGAGCGTGCGCGCATTTCGGGCCAGCGTCGGAAAATAAATACCACCCCCCCACACACACACACACACACGCACCTGAATTCCGAAGCCCAGCATTTTGCTCCGGGCTTGGGGGTTGCTACTGCACGCATCGACGGAGCCCCCGTGAGAAAGGAGGGAGAGGGGGCGTCCGGGGAACCCCAAGCCCGGCTCCTCCACTGGTCCCTTGCAGCAATGTAGGAGGAGAAGGCGCCGACCGACAGTCGCGCCCGGGACCGCCGTCCGCAACACACACACACACACACACACACACACACACACACACACACACACACACACACACACACACACACCGGCGGGCTGCCTCTGGGCCACGCGGGGTTGCCGGGTGCCCCTCGACGGCCTGGAGCCGAGCTCCCGACACCTCCGGCCACGGGCCTCGTTCGCCGCTCGGAGAGAAGCACAGAGTCCCCTCGGGGCGTCCCAACCCTCCCCTCCCCTCCCCTCCCCTGCAGCACCTCGCCCGCGGCGCGCCTGCCCGCCCGGCCGCCTACACGCGCGAGGACCCTGCGCGGTTCACGCGGAGTTTTGCCCGTCCTCCTCTAAGGCGCCGGAGCCCGGACTGGAGGAGCGGCGGGGACGGCGGGCGGCGGATTCTGCGCACAAGCGAAGCCGCGCTGAACCGGCACTTCGCAACTACTGCAGTGGTGAATGACTCATCCGGTCACCCCCGGAGGGGGGAGGGGGGGGAGCCGGCGCATTTGGCCTCCGCAGAAGGGGGGGGGCGGGAGAGAGAGAGAGAGAGAGAGAGACGGCACTTTCACCCCAAATGGATCCTGCAGCTGAACGGACCTGTTCCGAAGTAAATCCCGATGACTCTGGGGGTCGGGGGGGGGTCGTTCTCGGTGTGTGTGTGTGGGGGGGGCATGTATGGGATGCAGTCCCAAAACTAAACACAACACAACACGAAGAATCGTGAACATTCATGTCACTGCGATAATGTAAGATGACTTTTCACTTAGGATCTACATCTGTGGAAACCCCCCCCCCCCAAGTGCTAGAAGTGTTAAGAGCACATGAAAAACCTCCAAAGGGGCAGTCAAGGGGCAAATCTGCAGCAAGAGACAGTAACTGGTTAGAGTCCTTCTCATAAAGGCAGCTTGAAAGCCTCACAAAAGATCCTCAAGTGTGTTGCTGAAGACTAAGGTTTGATGATTGATGGTCTTAATTACTGTTGTTGTTCAGTCGTTCTCTTTGTGATCCCATTGACCAGAGCTCGCCAGGACGTCCTGTGTTCCACTGCCCCCTACCCACTCCTTCGGTCAAATCCATATTGGTTGCATCAATGACACCGTCCAACTATCTCATTTTCTGCCGTCCCCTTTTCCTTTTGCCTTCAATCTTTCCCAACATCAGGGACTTTTCCAAGGAGTCCTCTCTCCTCATGAGGTGGCCAAAGTACTGGAGCCTCAGCTTCAAATATTCAAGGTTGATTTCTTTCAGGATGGATAGGTTTAATCTCCTTGCAGTCCAGGGGACTCTCAAGACTCTCTTCCAGCACCACAGCTCAAAAGCATCAATTCTGTGGCGATCAGACTTCTTTATCGTCCAGCTCTCACTTCCATACATCACTCCTGGAAAAACCATAGGTTTGACTATCCGGACCTTTGTTGGCAAATTACTGTACACTGATGTAAAAGCTAGACGGTTAAGAAGTTTAATTGAAAAAGAATTAATTCATTTGAATGGTGGTGTCCGAGGACAGCCTTGCAGATACAGTTGAGGGTCCCAAAGATAAATCAGTGGATCATAGCTCAGAGCCAGAGTTTGGAAGTTCAATAAATAGAGCCAGCCTGTGTGATTTTGGGTAGGCTCTTTAGCCCCAGGGTTCCCCTCCCCCAAGAGGAAGGAAATGGTAATCCATGCTTGAGTATTCTCTACCTGGAAAACCCTGAAACAACTGTCACAATAAACTCAGAATTGACTCGATAGCCCATGGTTATTATTAGATCAAGAAGACCTACCTGTGCTCGCATTTAGTTCTAGTGATGAAATGGGTAAACAAGATGATCACAGGTGGGAGGCATCATGAGAAGACAAGGCTGGCTGGGAAAAGTCAGTAAAGGTTGTGAGAATGGAAAGCAGCAGGAAAAGAGGAAGGCCAAGCATGAAGTAGAGCTGCCTAGATGCCCTGAGCACATCCGATCTTGATCTCAGAAGCTAAGCAGGATTGGGCCTGGTTAGTACTTGGATGGGGGACCACCAGGGAATACCAGGTGCTGTAGGCGCCTGGGGGTAGGAACTGCCAAGCCACTCCAGTATTCCTGTCAAGAAAACTCCATGGACATGGGATCATGAAGGAGAACAACAACAACAAACATGAAATTGATTGACTCAGAGTTGAACCTTGAGTTTGTAAGACATCACCAAGGTTGTTAATAAAAGACTCTAGTTTTTCGTTAAGTGGCATCAAGTTGCCTTATGTGATCCTATGAATGAGTGACCACCACAATGTACTATCACTAACAGTCCCGTTCCGCTCTTGCAGACTCTCAAGGCTGTGGCTTTCTTGATGGAGTCAGGACATCTCATAGCTTTCTTCCTTCCCTGCTGGCTTTACATATATTTTTTTTTAGCACTATGGACTTTTCCAGTGAGTCATCTCATGCAGTGACCCAACTATAATAGCCTCAGTTTGCTTTTACAGAGTTCAAAATTTATTTAGGACACACTTATCTGTCTTTCTGGTGGTCCATGGTATTTGTAGAGCTCTCCTCCTACATAATATTTTTTTAATTAATCAATGGGACTTTTTTTGGATAACTTTCACCACTGTCCAGCTTGCACACCCTTATATAGCATTTGAAGAGGGGCATGAGGCTCAGCGGAATAAGGCTCCGAAAACTGTTGGCTGCAAAGTCATCAGCTCGGCAGTTTGCATCCTGGGTGCCACGCAGCAGAGCGAGCTCCCACTGATAACCCCAGTTCCTGCCAACCTAGCAGTCTGAAAGCATGCAAATGCAAGTAAAAATAAATAGGTACTGCTGTAAAAAGCGGGAAGGTAAAACAGTGTTTCCTTGCAGCCATGCCAGCCACATGGCCATGGACTTGCACAACACTGGATCTTCGGCTTGAATACGGAGATGACCACCGTCCCTAGAGTTGGACACGACTAGCACACATGTACAGAGGGGGAACCTTTGCCTTTTTATATATCACTTGGGAATGCAGTTGTGTGGATGATATTGGCCTTGGTTTCTAATGAGATGTCTTCGTGTGTGTGTGTGTGTGTGTGTGTGTGTGTGTGATCTGCCATTAAATTCAAACTAACTTATAGTGAACAACAATCCTAATAGGGCTTTTAAGGTAAGGGAGATATTTAAGAAGTGATTTTACCAGTTCTGTCTTGGTAAGTTCTGTCTTCCTCAGTGAATTTCTGTGGCCAAGTGGGGATTTGAACCCAGGTCTCCTGAGGTCTAGTTCATCATCCTATCCACTGTACCACATTAGGTACTGTATCATCATGCCATTACTCTTGACAATTTTTTTCTAGTTCCTTCATTGCTTCCCTTCAGAGTCTTAGTCTTCTGATTATTTCTTTAGGGGTGTCCAAGCTTCAGCCCACCAGATGTTTTGGACCACAACTCCCAGAATTCCAAGCCTAGATTGCCAATGACAAAGGACTGTGGGACTTGTGGTTGAAAAAAACTGGAGGGCCAAAGTTTGGACACCACTGGTTGAACTAAGGTATAAAGAACATTTCACAATTTCAATTCCTTCATTGTCAACATTAAAGTTATATCATTTAGTTCTGTAGTCATGATTTTCAACTTAATGTTCAACTGCAGTCCTGCTTTTGCACTTTTTTCTTTCACCTTCATCTGTTTTTTTAATCTCAAGTCACTACTGCTTTCTGCCTGCAAAAGGATATTATCTGTATATTTTAATTGTTGAAGTTTCTTCCACCAGATTTCACTTCTCCTACACCTGAATCTAGTCCAGCTTTCCATATGATATGTTCAGCCTGAAGATCGAACAGATATGGAGATAATGTAAAAAAATGTCAGATACCTTTACCTATAGAAAACCATGCTGTCTCTCCATATTCTGTGTCTTCTTATCTACAACACAGATGGCAAAACAGGGTAATCAAGTGCTGAGGACACCCATTCCTTTCAGAATAATCCATATGTTCTCATGATTCAACAGTCAGAGGCTTAGCTATATAGGCTATAAAACATAGACTGATCTGAAATTCTTTGGTAAGCTCCAGTGTTCAATGTATTTTTGGACCAACAGGAGTTTATTACTTTGCATGGTCATAATGAGCAGAAAACAGCTTAAAGGTATATAATAAAATTTAGAATTACTTTTGTGCTGAATTGGGGAGAGGGGGAAGGTTGAAAAAAATTAATAATGTAGAATTTCCTCCATGCCCAATCTGTCCTCCATGTTTTGCCCGATGGGTAGAATAAAACTGTATTAGGATATTTTTCAAGATCATGAAATGATTTAATGAGTAAAAGCTATATACTGTGTGTGTATATATCTCGATCTATCGATCTCGCCTGATTTTGGAAGCTAAGCAGGATTGGCCCTGGTTAGTACTTGGATGGAAGACCACCAGGGAGTATCAGGTGCTGTAGGCACCTGGAGTAGGAACTGGCAAACCACTCCAGTATTCCTGCCAAGAAAACTCAATGGACATGGAGTCACGAAGAGTCGGTCACGACTGTAAGAACACAACACATCTATCTATCTATCTATCTATCTATCTATCTATCTATCTATCTATCTATCTATCTATCTATCTATCTATCTATCCAAGTTGTCTTTATTTATGGAAAATGAACCCTTTTAGGACAGCAAATGCCAGTTTAAGACAAGGAAACTAAATCTGTAATTTCTGTCTGCAGTATGAGACAGAATAAAATCGGGGTGGTGGTGGTGTATAAATCGTCCTGTCCAAGAAGGGAAAGTCAATCGCATGAGTTTGCACAGATCACATTTAACGCTTTAGGGAGCTAGGATTCCTTCTAGACTCCCCTTTCTGAGTTGAGGAGCAGTTTTTCAGTGGAAACCCTGAACAATGCTTGAAATAGCCCGCGAAGCCCCTACCTCTTTCTCTTCTCTCTCCAATGAGGCGCCTCCTCTTGCAGATGGGCGCAGAAATTTTGCAAGCCTCGAGATTTACTTAGCGCATTATAAAGCTGGAAGGAAATGCTGTAGCAATGTGCCATAAAACACAGTAATAAGAAGGCGTTGCCGCTGTCCGCCGCCCACCCACCCCGGGCAAAGCCAACGAGCGCGCGCGCGTGCTGACCCTGGCCAGCCAATGGAAAGGACGCTAGGACCCTGGGGGGACCCCCTTCCAAACCGCATCGCCTCTGCTGCATTATAAATGCTTCTCCAAAATGCGGCGGAGCTCTTTTTGCTCGCTGCCACCGCCTCCTCCGCCCGATCTGCATCACTGAGAGAGGCTCCGAGCGCAGGCAACCGTGTGGGGAAAGTCCTTCCCTTTCTTTCCAAATTTCAGACCTTTTTTTTTTTTTTATTCCTGGGGGGGGGGGTCCAGTTTGCATGCATTATTTGCCTCCCAAAATGGTCTGCGAGACTAAGATAGTGGCTGAAGATCATGAATCGATTTCAGGAACAAAAAAAGAGACCGTCATCGTTTCTTCCTCTCAAATGTGGCCCTCTTTAACGGGCTCGCCGCCCTCGTCCCCGGCGGTTCCCAGCGCCCCGGCGGACGAGGGGGACAAGAACGAGGGCGTCCGCATCAGGGAATTTCACCCTTCCGAGCAAGAAGTGGTGCGGCGCATATTTTACGAAGGCATCATGGAAAGGATCCCCAACACCGCGTTTCGGGGCTTAAAAGACCAGCCTTTTACGCAGCTGGTTTATGGGACAATGACTGGTAAGTGGGGCCGCGATTTGCGCTTGAATGTAGAAAAGAGCCGGGGAAATCCTGCCTCCGTCGTCTCTCCCCTCCCGTAGAGAGGAGACAAAATTGGGGGGGGGGCGCCGGGGGGGTGTTGGAAACGCCGCTGGCCTCTTCCAGGTGCTGGCGAACGCCGCCGCGCAGTATCCGCAGGCAGCCGCGTTCTGCCTTTAAGCGCGCGCTCTGGCTGCCTCTTTGCGGCGCCCAGACCTCCCCGGCCGGTTGCTCGGAGCTCGTCGGGTGGGAACCAAACGCAGCCAGCAGATGGCCGACGGCTGGGTACCGCAGGAGGCTCTGTGGCCCGGGCGTCTTCGTGGTCCTGGCAGGAGGCAAGTCGGGCTGCCTGTGTGACCCTCTCATAGGCAGCCAGTGACCCCCCAAGATACGGGGGGGGGGGGGGGGGGCGGACGGACGGCAAGACTGAGCCTCCGTCATTGCGGGTAGCCTGAGAAGCTCTCCTTTTCATTGGTGCCAGCCCGAGGTGCCGGAAGACTTCCCTGCTTTTGTCCACGCTTTAGGAATCCCGGCCCCAAAGCAGACTCCGGTTTCACCCTATGACCTTTAAAGATGGGGTTTGGAGCTTGTTTTCCCTAGGCCCCTGGGTGAAATGGTACATGTACACGTTGACTTCGGTGTGCATAGCATATAATGGCAAGTGCCCTCCCGACACCTACTAAGCACCAAAGGGATAGGTGCCAACTTCACACGCTCCTGGTACCGTCTGTGCAGAACAAAGCAAGGAAAGTTTGGCCCTAGAGGCCGCTTGAAAGGCAGGGCAACCGGAAACAATGTGGTGGACATGAACTACAGCTGTGAAACCTGGAAAAAGGGACATGAGTATCAGAGTCCGTTTGTGAGAGGGCTTAAAGGCCCAGTAGAAAGGACCTCTCCTGCAGACTCAAGATTGGCAGTGTGGGAAGATCTCAGCGGATAGGAAGTGGCCCTGCTGGGGTTTTTTTTTTTTTGAGTCGCCTCCCTGCCTTTTCCAAAAGGGCCCATGCAGAGGCATGTAAGGAGGCTCAATGCAGCACCTGCCTGCTGCAGGTTTAACCACTAAGATGAGAGTGTGTCACATAGCCTCAGTGGCCAACCCCAGTGCCAAGAAAACACAGCTTTCATGGTCCCCCATTAGCTAGAAGGGCACAAATGTTTTTCCCTTTGGCAGGTATGTCCAAAAAGTTGTCCATTTTGTTTCTTGTAAGGAAATCTCACTGATCTGAATTCCATAGCTTGACCATAAGTCTGCAGAACATTATCTGCTTTGCTTTTTTTGTGTGGACAGACTTTGGTCAGGGAGGCGATTTGAACCAAGTGGATGGTTGTGTAGTTCAAAATAAGGCAATATCCTGTCAGTAGAGACTTCTTCATTAGGTTTAAGAGAGTACCGCAAGTGCATAGGGAAGTGGGTTTCAATGTGGACTTGTGAAGACATGCTGTAAGTCATAATATAACACCTAGATCAGTATCTCGCCTGATGAGTATAATATTAAATAACCACAGAGGATGGCAGGAATTACCAGTCAGAAGGTAATCCTTGGACCAGGACCCCATATTTTATAGCCAGCTATAAAATATGCAACTTGAAAAAAATATAGAGACATTGGAAGGAGTTCCTTCTGCAAAATACTCTTCTTTTTCTCCCAAGAAGCAGAAGCCTTCCTGAACTTTCTTTGTGTCAAAAAATGTGCAAGCCTTTTCTGAATGGTTGTTAATATCTTGAACTTCAAGAAGAGTAAAGGTGAATATATCAAAACTTCAAGAATGGATGGACTTTTCAGGATGGGAATCAAAGAAAGTTTCAAAATATTTGATTCATTTGAGAATTTCTGGAGAGGGCAGGTAGATGGACTGCTCCCTCCTTCCACCTTAGACAAGCAAGTGCACAATGAATGAATGAATGAATGAATGAATGAATGAATGAATGAAAGCTTTATTACAGTCAGTGACCAGTATCCACAAGGCATGTACATAAATAATACCAATTCAAACAAGGCAAAGAGAAACAGGGGAAGGAGGATACTATTGAGGCATACTATTGAGACATACTAAACGGCAGCTGCTTGAACATTTGTTGAAGTGCTTTGTGCACAAATCATGGTTGCCGCCGCACAGAATTTAGCTACCGTGGACAACATATTTGAAGTAAGATGTATATGGTTTGTGCAAGTGCACAAGAACACACTCAAGGATGAATCAGAAATGGGAAACTCTGCCCATGACAGCAAACCTTCAGAATGTTCCGTCGTACTTAAAAAATCAGAGATAGATGACAGGAATCAAATTCCCATTGAAAGTATTTAAGTATTGCAAAGAAGATCCAGTTGCAGAGCAGGGCAACATTCACAAGTGTCAGCAGTTCCTTAGGCTGCACATAAATGCACTCTGAAACATTTACCGAGTGTGGTTTTCCTATTGTGAGCTCAGTTTTCCCTGCTTTCACAGTCTAGTGAGGAAGTGTACCTGACAATGCTGACAGAGTTGATCTTTGTCTGTCTTTGGTTGCACCAGCAGGTGATCTGTCTTTTATCTTGTTTTGTTTTGTTTTGTTTTGTTTTTAAACTGTAGCCAAGGGGAGGGAGAGCCTCACCACCACCACCACCACCACCACCAAAACCATTTTGAGGGGAGGGTTATGTGCTGCCAGAGGTAAAAGGAAACACATGCTTGAAACATGGTGGAATTCTGTCTTGGGATGTGGGAATTAGAGGGAGAAAAAGATGGTGATCGCAGAGCCACCAGCAAACCAGCATTCTGCTTTGGCTGATTTCTGCTCCAGGTTTTGTAGCAGAAATCCAACATGAAACATGTACCAACAGTTGGTCTGTCATTGTAGACCGGGGGGGGGGTACCTTTGGCCCTCTAGATGTTTTGGCATACAGCTCCCACACTCCTTGATCGTTGGCAACATAGGCTCTGGGACTTGTTTGCCAAACCATCTAGTGGGCCAAAGGTTCTTTTCCCCATGTTGTAGACAGAGTAGAGCAGAACTTCATTCTCTCAGAGCTGTACCAGGAGAAAAGTTACATTTGACAAGAGTATGGTGAGTGCTTTAAGACTGCGTTTGATAGCGTTCAGGTGCTCAGATTATGTACCCTCGTACACAGCTTTCTGAGAATATAATGTACGTTACCTAACAGCATTTAATCAACAAGTGAATGATGCTAGGAAAATTCGTCCTGAAGGAAGGCCATTATTGCTATTTTTAAGTGTTGGTACTGTCTGCTGATGCTGCTATTTTAATACTGGCGCTCTGGCTTTATGCTTGAATTTTATGTTTATCCATATTACGGACTTGACTGTTATGAATCACATTAGAACATAATAAATGAATAGTAGAAGATAAATATTTTAAACACTTAAAAGCAGAAAAATGAAATAATATCTTGGAGAAATTTTTCCCAACTCTGAACTGTAGTTTCAGCTGTGAGAATCAGCGGAACTTCCAGTTTTGTCATGCTGGGAGGAAATGGGCCAGCTTGCACAGGGAGTGCATTGAGCCCTAAGGAAAGCAGCACGTAAAAGCACCTCAGAAACCTGTAAAGCTACACCTGTGTTTCCTCCCATCCTGACATGAGTTGCAAAGCTTATTCTGTGCCGTCACTTTGGTTGTGGTAGTGGTGGAATAAAAGTGAGGTGGGGAGAGGAATCCGTGGGACACCCTTTTTCCTGGCTCTTCACAAAATTTCACAGGAAAGACAGGAACAGGCAGTTGCTGAGACAATCCAATCCTAATACATTTAAGACTTTACATGTGCCAGCACTTATAATAAGGTTTGGAAACCAATGGGCAACTGGTTCAGATGGAATAAAATAGGAGTCACGACAGAGTCTGATGCCCCAGCACTAGGCATTTATCCAATGGCAATATATTTGCACCATGGTTCCCCCTCCCCCAAAGTAATTTTTTTTGAAGGCAACTTTGTGAAAAGAATGTTGAAATAAGGAAAAAAAACAGCAGCTGATAGTAGCATTTTTTCATTGCTTCTGTCACATGCATATACAGGAAACGTGACAGAGCAAGGAGACCCTTGGACTGTAGATGCCCTGCTTCCAGCTCTGTTCAGAATAAGTTGCATCTCCTCATGATAATTCCCAGAGTGCCTGAGTAACAGCTTTTCTGTCTTGTGTGGATCAAGTTCAATTTATTTACCCAGAGCCAATTTCCCAAGTGAATTTCATGTGCTGGCTTATTTATTTATTTTCTGTTTTCATTTAAAATATTTATATGCCACCTTTTCCCTAAAGGATGCCAGACAGCTTACAGTTTAAAACAAAAGGCAAACACTAAAATAATAATAAATTGTTAAGAGTATTTTTAAAAAATTAAACAAATATATGCAATCTTAGAAATAAGATGAATATTAAAAGCATAAGCAAAACAACAGAATGCAATAATCCCTTTAAAAATCTCCTTGATCAATCAAAGTGAGCTGCTTAACCAGTCGTTTAAAGGAAAGCTGGCATGAAGAGAAAGGGAGATAGTCTTGTAGAAAGCATGGACTCAAGCCATTTAGGGCTTTGCAGGTTAAAACTAGAGATTGGGATAAATTTTAAAAATGGTGATTTGTCATGATTTGACGTGCTGACAAATTGATGAATTTCCAGTGATGAATTGATTCATCCCCCTCTTAAAATGCTCTAAAAAGACCCCATTAGCACCTAGTGGCCCCAAACTGGCAGGGATGCTTCCTCTGATACTCCTGTACAAGCCCTGAAAGTTTGGTGAGGATTGGGTATAGATGTATGAGCTATGTACCCGCAAAAGAGGACTCACAAGGAAATTGTTCCCCGGACAACGAGAAACACCAGACTTGTAGATATGCTCCTCACATCTCACCTCTACAATCCCTCTAAATTTGGTGACAATTTGATTTCAGACATCAAACATATATACACACAAAATGCCCCCTCCAGGAAGGTGCCCTTTAGAAATTGGGTTGGGGAAATCCAATCTTCACCAAACCTGGAGGGATTGTAGTGGAGAGTCACTGGATACCTTTCTCCAAATTTGGGGTTTCTAGGTTCCTTGGGGGGCATTTTTACAGACGGATGAATTAGCATATCAAAATTTGCTTTAAAAAAAAGGTCAATTCATATATGTCGGGGGACTTTATGATGAATATAAATTTGATGAATTGGCCAAATTCGTCAGAAAACATATTTCATTTTTCAGTTTGTCCCCATCTCTCGTTAAAACCAACAGTTTGAATTGCATCCGGAAACGGATCAGCAGCTAGTGGAGCTGCTGTAACTGGGAGGTTATGCAATCCCTGTAACCAGCCCCAGTTAACCATCTGGCTGCATCATTTTGGATGTGCTGGAATTTCCAAACACTTTCCAAAGGCAGCGCCACATAGAGCACATTGTAGTAATCCAGCGAAGATGCAACTAACCATGTGTCACTTTGGCCAGATCAGACCTCTCAAGGAAGGGGCACAGCTGGCATTTATCAGTTGCTTTTTCTCCCAAAGACTACCAAATGGAAATTAGAGGGATAGTAAATTTATACTTCAGCCCAACCTTGCGAATATCTCACCCAACATTTTCATGTTGAGCCAACAATGAATCTTGTGTCAACCATGAGCCAGTGACCATTTGGAGGAACATAAATTGGCCTGAACTACCTTTTCTGGGACCAGAGTAAAGGGGGTTGTGACAAAACAGTGGCTTCTACTTTTATTCCCAGAAGCCCTCCCAGAAGGATAGATACCATGACAAGATAAAAGCCAGCAACCTAGACTTGCAAGTGTTTTCCGAGCCCCCCCTGTTCTTTTTCAGGAGGAGATGTTGATTCTAAGATGGTACTGCTGTGATACATACATGAAGGCTTTCCACTTTGGAGTGATTGTTTTTGTTTATTTGTACATTTAATTAACTCATATGCAATGATTTTTTAAAATCAGCTGACAACCTGATGAAATATGCAACACCTTTCCAATGAATCCATACTTGGTTACTGCTTTAAAGAGGCTGTAATGATGTGACACATTGATAGCAATAATTCCTATAGATATTCATTTCACAGCTTAATGCATATACTGGATCTCATCTGCATAAAACATTAAGAATGCTTTGCATGAATGTATCTTGTAAAGCCCAAATGCCTTAATTTTACTGAAATAATTGCTACAAATAGACCCAAAGATGCAGCTGAATGCTGTTATCTAAGACTGTAATATTGGACCCAGCTTGGTCTTGATTGCTATTTATTGACCGGAGTCCAAAAAAAAAAAACCCAACAGTATCTGTAGGATAATATTAAGGCTAATATGCTATTTTCCAGTCCCAACTAGCCACTGTATTAGATCACTTTTAAGGAGAGTTGGACATTGTTAAAGACGATGCTACCTTTAAGCGAGGAAACAGTGCACCTTTGAACCCCAGACCCTAAGAACCAAGAAAAGAGAGGTGCCTGTTGTCGTGTCCTTTCAGAATGTGTCTGGGCTGCCACAACAGGCAACACAGTAGCCACAGTAGTGTGGAATATGCTTCCCCTTGGTGGCCCAATTGGCGTTGTCCTTGTCCTTATTTTGATGGCAAATTAAAACCTGAGTATTTACCCAAGCGTGGAGGGGCGTAGGAAAGCCATGGTTTGAGTTTTTTTTATTTGTCAGATGATGGGGGTTTATTTTTAAAATTGCATCAGTTTACATTTTTTTTTACATATTGTTTGACTTTTTTGATTGCACCAGCCAGAGACCTGGTGATACAGAACGGATTAGGAATATTTACATAAATGGGTGGCAGGATGGACTTGCCTTTTTAAAGCTTTGCTCTGTCAAGCACAACTCTTCCTATATTTTTAGGTCACATTACTGGTTCGAATGGTAGGATTTCTTACTCTGTTTAATTTAGTCCTCAGCAGTTGAGAAAGCAGGTGTAAAGCTAAAACTAAAAATAGAAACTGTCAGAAATGTAGTAAGGAAAATTGCCTGCATTTTTGAAACAGTAGAGATTCAGCACTCTGAATTCTGGGAAGCAGCTAATATTATCCCTCAGAAAGAGGAAAAAATACACATAGTTATAAAAATAAAATTTCGTATAATTAAGATGTGTGTTCTACCACATTTTTTAACACTGAACTCTTCTCCTTTTTTAAGCCGGCAACTTGGAATTCTAGTTCAAAGGGCATAATTTCATTTACATCTGGACTCTTACAAGATATTTAATTTAGACCTCTACCTGACCTTATTAATTTCTTATCTTTTATTGTCACTCTGTGCTCTTCTGCATTTTTAGTAGAAGGCTTGCCCACTTAATCAGACATGTCCGATCTTCAGCCGTCCAGATGTTTTGGACCACAACTCCCACAGTCCTTTGTCACTGGCAACCTAAGCTTAGAATTCTGGGAGTTGTGGTCCAAAACATCAGGAGGAACAAAGTTTGGACATGCCTACGTATTTGCATCTTTGTGATCCTCAGGTATTTAAACCTGCAAGCATGAAAGAAAAGAGTGAGCTGAAAAACTGGTTGCATGTTTGGGGCTTTTAACACGTCTATATTGCATGTTTGTTTTATAGTACAAGTACATTCTGTTAGCAGGTAGTCTGTTGTTTTGCATGTTATTCTGGTTTGTATTCTCACTGAGGAAAAATGAGGTTGGGAAGCATATTTTTCCTCCTTATTTGAAATGAACACCAGTGTTTTCCATGTTACCTTCATTTTTCTTTTATTTTTGTGTGCTATTTGTAGCTCTGGGCTGTATATTGTCCCTCATTACTGAAAGCCACCTTGGATTCTTTTCCAAGGAGAAAGCTGGAGTAAAAATATTACAGTATATTTTGAGAATTCAATCACTATGGTGCAGCATTCTTTTTCTCCTGATAGAAATGGATCCCAGTACTTCAAATCCTGGACCAAAACAAAAACGCAGGTCATACGAAGCTGGTTTCAAACTTAAGGTTGTGTTAAGAGCAGAAGAAGCAATAACAGTATTGCAAGTTGGGAATTTTGTGTTGACGAAAAATTAGTGAGGGATTGGCGGAAGATGAAAGCTGACTTGGAAAAGATTCCAAAGGCAAAAAAAAAAAAAAGCTTGACGTGGTTTAACGACTTCATATGGGGCTCTAGAGACTGAATTGCATCAATGGGTTATGGAGTGTCGTCAAAATGGTTATTGTGTAGCATGCATGGGGATTCGCTTACGTGCCTATCAATTGGCTAAAGATGACAGATTAAAAGCAACAGGCATTGGAAATTTTGTTGCGTCAGCAGGGTGGTTTACCCGCTTCATGAATAGGTTTGACCTATGTTTGCGGCAAAGAACAAAGATTTCACAGAAGTTGCCAAAAGACCTTGATGAAAAAGTGATGTCATTCCATTCATTCATCTTAAAACAAAGAAAGATCCTTAACTATGACCTGGGAGGTAAACCTTTGATCTTCCAAGAAACAGAACTGTGGCAAGTTTGGGGGGCAAAACTATTTTACTCAGAACCACAGAAAATGAAAAAAACCATTTTACAGGCATTCTGTCGTGTTAGGATTGTATTATTTTTCTCTATATTTATATTTATATTTAATTTGTTTTCAACATCCTTTCTTATTTTTCAAACAATTTCTAGTCATGGGCAGCTGGTCAAGTGTGTACAGTATATGGCTACAAATTTCATTTTATTATTGTCACATTATAAAAACACAGTACAGTTTACCTGCTCGTAAACCAAAATACTCTTATATCAAAGCAAATTTCCCCATTAAAAATTATAGAAACTCAGATGATTTGTTCTGGGGACCCGTAGACCACATATTATGCACACAAAATGCCAAAACTGACAAAAGAAGTTGGCTAGAAGTCCATGTCCACACCATGCCTAGGTACCTGTCTGCAGAATCTGCTTTGCTTGGGACTAACAACTGAATTTCATTCTGTGTTTTTAATGTGACAATAATAATGTGCAGTTTGTAGCCATATACACACTTGATTAGCTGCTCCATGACTGGTAATGGTTTGAAAAATAAGAAATGATGTTGGAAACAAATTAAATAAAAACATAAATATATAGAAAAATGAAGCCCTAACCTGCATTCTCCTTTGACAACGTTCCTGGCTGGTGCAAGGGAGACCTCTATGCCTCTCCCCTCCTTCTGCTTTGGAGGCTGCCTGAGATAGAATGTTTGAGACAATCACCCACAATCCAGCAAGAAAGGAAAGAGAGAGCCATCATTGCCTCACTTGTGGTAATGTCACCTGCTCCAGTGCTCGCAATGCAAGGCATTGCTTGTTTATCAGGGCAGAATGGATTAGAAACTAGAGATGGGCACGACTTGAAAAAAATTTTTTTCGAGTTGTCGTTAGTCGGGCCAGAGCAGTTTTACCTGGGTCGCATTTTCCACTGCGCCACGCGAAAATTATCAAAAATATAGTCGAATGTTCGTTTTTTCAGTTTTTTCGTTGAAAAAAGAGTACTGGTTTTTTTTTTTGGGGGGGGAGCGGGCTCCTGGAGGCACCTCTGTGGGGTGGGTGCCTCCTCTGGCCCGTCACTATAAAGTGGAAAGGGAGGGCTCCTGGAGGCACCCGTGGGTGCCTCCTGCCACTATGGAAGGGGAAGCAGGCTCCAAGAGAGACCCCTCTACATGGGGGTCTCCCTTCCTCACCTGCTGCTGCTGCAAAATGCTATGCAATAGCCATATGGATTTTTCCTTTATTGCATAACATAATGTGCAGACGTGAGACCAGTGTGAGGAGTGATAGGGTCATACCTTCCCTTCACAAGGCTCCCGCACCACCATGTCTCACACAGAAGGGAATTGTCCAAAACTTGCTGCGTTTGTAGTGCAATGCAAGCAAGTAGATCTGGCTGAAAGAAAAGGTGGCTTAGTGCAAGTTTGGGGCTTTTAGGCTAGTGATGGGTTTTAAGGTTACGGTGGGCTAGTGGGTTGCACCTCTGGGTGCCTCTCTGACCCACTAAGAAAGACAGTCTGTGAACGTATGGGTACGAAATGAACACCAGTGTTTTTAGGGTTAGGGCCTTAGGGCAGGTTTTAGGGGGCTTTTTGGCACATCCCAGAAGTCTCCATGGCCAAGTGGCCATGCGACTGGTGGGAGAAATGGCTCCAAAAATTTGCATGGTTGTCCACTCCCACATGGCTGGCCACTTGGCCAGCCCATCATCATTGCGCAGGTGTAAATAAAATCAAAAAAAAAATAAAATCAATGGAGGACAGAGGAGGAGAGGAGAGACATTTTTGTTGGAAAAAAAATTGGCCCACTGCTACTGTGAAAAATTCCTGGCAGTTTATAAAGCTTTTCGCGTGTTTCTGTTGTGCTTGTGTGTTTTTGGACCACGATTTCAAAATGGTTATTGTGTTGCATGGGGATTCGCTTACGTGCCGCCCCATTTAAAGATGACAGATCCCCAGCCCGCACCGCATTTTGGCGTCAGCATGGCCGCTTCATGGCGACTATCGCGCAAAGAACAAAGATTTCACAGAAGCTGCCAAAGGACCTTGGGGGGAGTGATGGGATTCCCCCCCTCCAAAGAAAACCACCCTCCGGTAGGTAAACCCCTGCGCCCTTAGTCAAGCAGGCATTTTTTTTCCGCCTGCATTTTTTTGGCATTCCGGTTAGGAATGTATTATGGGGGGAGAGTTTAAATTTTTTTTCCTGTGCCGTCCATGCCGCTTGCTTGCGCTTTAGTCATGGGCGGCGGTCAAGTGCGGCGAGACTGGCTACAAATTTCATTTTTTGCTGGCTGCGAGCCTGTGGCGAGTCCCACCAGAGCAAAGCCCAGGACGGGGGATCAGATGGGGGGAGGCTGGGGACCTCCAGCAAACAAACCCCTCTGGTAGGTGCCCTGAGGCACGGCATGGCTAGGTACCCTGCAGCCTGCTTTTTGGACTAACGGGAACCTGGGTTTTTTTTAACTTTTAAAATGTGCAGTTTTTTTCTGTACACACGCGTGTGGCATCGCGCGATCTCGCGATGCAAGGAACGAGCACGACAAATCAGATAAAAAATTGTTCGTTCGTCGGTTCGAGCTCGAAGTCTGGGGGAGAGACCTCTATCCTCGTTACCGTTTCCGTAGAGTAACGGAACCGAGTAACGGAAACGGAAACGGAAATACCGCTAAGTCGTGCCCATCTCTATTAGAAACGGTTGCTCGTCTTCCAGTATACTAAACCAAGGCACTTGTAAACCAAGTTATTACTGAAAAATTCATTTGTAAGTCCCAAGCAGAGCAGATTTTGCAGCCAGTTACCTAAACTATGGTGTGTATGTGGACTTCTAGCCAACCTATTTTGTAAGTTTGGAATTTTGTGCGTACAGTATGTGGTCTATGGGGCCCAAGAATGAATCACATTATTGTCATATTAAAAACACAGTACAGTAATATTTCTTATGGGGATATTTACTTTGACATATGAGTACTTTGGTTTATAAGCATGTTTCCAGAACAAATTATCCTCGTAAACGAAGGTATTACTGTAACTCTTATTTATGAATACCTGTCCTTTTATTTTGTTAGCTTGAGTGTGGCAGGGAGCATCTACAAGTATATAACTGTTCAAAAGAACCAAAAGCTAATAATAATTTTAAAATGAAAAAAAATGTTAGGGCCCTTGGAACTTTCCTGGGGAAATCCTATTTGCTCCCTCTGGTCATCAGCTCCTTGGGTCTGCCTTAGCTTTATTCCTCAGCTGTGCTTTGTCTGGAGTCAGGAATCAAAAGGCCTTCTCAGAACTCACAGCTGTTACAGTACAATCCCCGCATCCGCTGATTCGCCAAGCATGGATTCAATTATATGTTGTTGGTGATCAGCAGGTACAGGGGTGGTCCCAGCCCAGCAGCAAGGAGGGAAATAAAAGAAAAGAAAGCCGGCCAGCCACCTTCCTTGCCGTCGCCGCCAGTGATCAGCTATCCTCTGGAGGGATGGGGTGGGGACTTAAGATGACCCAACTAGCCAGTTGACCTTTGAACTTCCCGCTCGGGTTCCAGGTAGCGGACCGGAAGCTTTGAACTGAGCTCAAACTTCCAGTCTACTGCCTGGGACTCAAGCAGAAAGTTCAAAGGTCGGTTGGCCAGGAGGGTCCTCTTAAGTTTGTACTCCACCCCTCTGGAGAGTGGTTGGCTAATGGTGGCGCCACAAGGAGGGTGACTGGCTGGCGGTGATGGCGGTAAGGAGGGTGGCTGGCTGCCATCGGCGGTGGCAAGATTTCTTTTTTCTTCTCACTGCCCCTGTAGGCCAGCTGCCAAGCCCGGCGGCGGGTATATCATTACAGGGGATCCCCTTGCATTGCAAAGTATTTGAGGCTGGTTTGATATTGAATAGGTGGCTGAGACCCATGAGATTCATAAAAGACCTACTACTACTTGTTCATTAATATGGATGGATTCAGCAGCCTGTATTTTTGGACCTTATATAGAGCAGGGGTGGGTGAGGATAGCTGTGCTATTATAAGCACTCTCACATCTAAGTTTACCCCTATGCCACTTAATGTGATTAATTGATCAAAATTCCAGATCATATAGTTTGTTATTTTGCAGTAATCAACCTACATCTAAAATATAGTATGCTCTGGCCACTGAATAGTTTTTGAGTGGATATTTGCACATAGACAATGACAGAATCTGAATTTTAGAACTAATTAGAAGACTCTTAAATGAATTGCAAGTACATTTTAAAGAACATGTTTATTAGCAAAGCAGGGTATAAATGATAAATAATAATATGTGCTACTTCAATAACATTGTTTATGTGTATTATCTGTTATTAATGGGTTTGTATTCCAAAATCAACACTAAATTCTCTTTTCTGACAGGTGTCGTTTATTTCTCTTCCTTATCTCCATAGTAATATGCTTTGTTGTGACCAAGTCCTTGCTGCTGACCTGCTGTTTACCCATCTTTCTAATGGGTATGAGGTACTACTTCAGTAGAAAAGTTATCCTCAACTATCTCGAGTGTGCACTGAATACGGACATGTCTGATATTGAGCAATATTACATGAAATCACCAGGTGAGTAAAAAGTAAATGGGCGTAGGGTCACCATACTCTGCTTGTGAAATTTAATAAACATGTTTCCTTTTAAAGATTAAGCCTGAAGAGTCTTTAAAATGCTAAAATTGCAGTTCATATAGACCCCCCTATTAAGGCAAGATGAGATAAGATAAACTGATTTGGTGTGTGTGTGTGTGTGTGTGTGTGTGTCATATATTAATATAAGAAGTTGGAAGCCACAATTGTTTCCTTGATTGGCATTTTCACTGCTTTATGTGGGCAATACTATAGGCCAGTGGTGGCGAACCTTCAGCACTCCAGATGTTTTGGACCACAACTCCCGGAGTCCTTTGTCATTGTCAGTCTAGGCTTGGAATTCTGGGACTTGTAGTCCAAAACATCTGGAGTGCCAAAGGTTTGCCACCACTGCTATAGGCAATTCAGTATTACAGTAACCCCCCTCCTATTGCTGGGGTTAGGGACCCAACCTGACCTGTGATAATTGAAAATCCGTGATATGCGGATGCAGGCCAGGTCGGGCCTAGGGGGCCTAGCTGGGGGTTCTTATACTTACCCCCAGGCTGGTGCTGCCCCGAACGGGCCTGCAAGGGCCTTCCTAGGCCTGTCAGAGGTTTCAAAAAGGCTACCCTGCGAACCGAAAGTGAGTTCCGGAAAACAGGAAGTGAGTTCCGGATCACTTGAAAGCACTTTTGGTGCCTCCGAGGGCCTTTCTAAGCATGTCGGAGGACTTGGAAATGCTTTTCTACGAACTGGAAGCCACTTCCAGTTTGCAGAAAAGTATTTCTGAGTCCTATGACATGCCTAGAAAGGCCCTCGGTGGTTCCAAAAGTGCTTTCAAAAGTGGTCCGGAGGTCACTTCCTTCTTTTCCAGAAGTCACTTCCAGTTCGTGGGGAAGCCCTTTTGGAGCCTCTGACGGACCCGGGAAGGCCCGTTCGTGGCAGCGCCAAGCCTGGGGTAAGTACAGGAGGCCTGAAACAGCCTTTCCAGCTTACCCCAGTTTTTTTTTTTTTTTCATATACTGCAGTCCTGCAATATAGCGTGACCACAGTATATGAACCGTGAAAGGGCGGGGGGTTACTGTATGCCATTTATTTGTTTTATTTGCAAATATCATAACTGACAGTCATATCCAGAGGAAACACAAGTTTTTAATTATTGAGACAGATTTTTATGGAAGTCCCACTTTTGCATTTAGATAAAATATTATTGTTTTAGTTACTTTGTAAATTGTTAGTTTTTAAATGGGCTGTCAAACCTTTTGAAGGCACAATGGTGGACACCTACAGAGTATTTGTCTATATGTACTATATTTTAATCCTCTGCAGTAGTTTGGAAGTATTTGAGGAAAAGGTATGCAATTTCCATCAAAATCTTGTTATATAAATTATGCCAGCAGAAGGGAAGCAAAGGAGGTTGCTGCAAATTAGAAGATTTCTTACTCCCATCCTGGTCTTGCACAAGTTGCATGCAGTGATGCTGATTGTTCATGAGTTGTGCAAGCCCAGGAACTCAAACAAGAACTCCTTAATTATTGGCAGTTTCCACTAGTGGTGATATCATTTCCTTTATGCAAGCTTTGTTTGTGCAACAGGATTTTTGCCACTGAGCAGGTAATGTGTTTTTTCTTTTTCTTTTTAAGGACTTGTCAGATTAGGAATTGTTGGGAGCTTTCAAGTTCTTTAAAAGATGTATCCAATGTACATGCATATATGTTTAGCTCATCCCCAGAGTGGACCAAACAGAAGGAGAAACTTCAGTTTAGTCATGTCTGCATTTTTTTAACCTTTCTGTGCTGGTTCCATCAGAACTCTGAGCTAAAAGAGGCAAAAAAGATGAGAACTGGAGAGTACTCAGTGAGGGTGTATGCCTAGAGTATTAGGGAGACTATGGCAAGCCAAGAGTTTTGGGAGAAAGGCTTTTTGGGCAGAGCAGCCTCACCACCCTAAAGCCTGATCTCATCAGATCTCGGAAGCTAAGCAGGGTTGGGCCTGGTTAGTACTTGGATGGGTGACCACCTGGGAATACCAGGCTCTGTAAACTAGGTGACAGTCCCTGCGACAGGCCAGCTGAACTTCCCAAAAAAAGTCGCATCAAAACAATAGATCTGTCTAGCAGACTCTACCACCAAGTAGGACAAACACAAAAGAAAAACTGTGTATTGCCTGCTGCGTGTATCATTGTACCTTAATGAGGTAAGAGCCAAGTGTTGAAGGGGGAAGTTGAGAAGGTGCTTTGAGTGTGTGCATGTGCACCCTTCATCTTTCCCTTCTGCATTCAGGCAATCACATGTTTGAACCAATGTTAAAGGATTTGGAATTTTTAAAAGTTCCTTGGTGAAGAGAAAAAGCTAGGAATTAAGGAGGGGGCTGGGGACTCTGGGCTGTTTCACATTTCCTGTTGTGTTGCCAGATCAATGGCAGAAAAAAAAAACATGCAAATCAGCCTGCCTCAACCCCACCCCCATAGTATTCTCTGCTGCCTTAGGTAATGCGGTTGGAATTACATGCATGGCAAAGGGGGACATACATGCATGGCACCACTTTTCTGCTCTGTTAATGGGAGACTGGAAGACCTTTGGATTCTTTAGAGGCTCCAATGGTGGATCAATTTGCATTATCTTTATTCTGTTTCCTATTTTTAAGACATTGTAGACAAGAAGTTGATCAGCATATGATTTTTGGGAAAGAGAATGACAGATCATAAATCAGATTAGCCCGAAGAAATAAGTTGTCTGAAAACATTTCCCCTAAGGAGAAAAACAGTGAAAGACTGGGGCAGGGAGTTACTCTGCCAAGAGGAAAAAAGACCGTGGGCCCTCCAGCCATGATTGAGACCACATATCACCCGCTTTGTCAAACAAATCCACATATGTCGCCCCCCTTTTTTGCCCATGTTTAGTTTATAGTTGTTTGTGTGTTAGTCTTTTGAGTGCAAATATGGTATGCTCTGCACTTGGTTAATTGAAAATATATTTATGTTGATGCTGTCTGTATCAGTATGTGAGTTCATGTGATATGTTTTGCTTCTGAGGGATTAAAAGCCTACTGTTGTGATCTGGATATGTGCTTGAAAGAGAGCTGTTTACATTAGTACACTTTTATTGGAAATGTGTTTTGAACTTACATTTGAATAACCAACCTCGTTGTTCAAGGAATTAAGATACTTAGGGAGAGAACACATTCCAGGGCAGTACCCTTGCTGGAGACTAGCCTTCTTTTTATACCTTATTTATTTATTTATTTATTTATTTATTTATTTATTTATTTATTTATTTATTTATTATATTTCTACCCCACCTTTCTCCTTGGAAAAGGATCCAAGGTGGCTTACAATAATGAGGGACAATATACAGCCCAGAACATTTAAGACATAATTTAAGTTACAAACAGGGAATTAGAAGAGGCATCTTAGTCTCATAACCAGGCCTGAAGCTAGATTGAGCTGGATCCAGGTAGTTCATCTCATCCAGAAACCTGTGGAGCTGCGAGGCCACAACCTGCTCTAGTACTTTCCCCAAGAATGGGATATTAGATACCGGTCAGTAATTGTTCAGTATTTTTGGATCTAAAGAGGGCTTTTTAAACGGTGGTTTTTCTATTGCCTCCTTCAAGCATGCAGGGATCCTTCCCTGTTACAAGGAGGCATTCACTACTTGACCTAAGCAGCCTGCCAGACCCTCTTTGGCAGCTTTTATTAGCCAGGAAGGGCAAGGGTCCAACAGACATGTTGTGGTCTTCATCTCCCCAAAGGTCCTGACCACATCTTCAGACTGTAGGAGCTGAAATGCATCAATTAATACAGGGCTGGCAGGGGGGGCAGTTTTATGTATAGGCTCCGGATCAACAGCAGCATCCAGGTCAGCCTGGATCTATACAATTTTGGCTGAAAAGAGTTGAGCAAATTCTTTGCAGTGAGTTTCAGAGTGGTCTGTGTTATCCACCTGTGGGTCAGCATGTAGCAGACTCTTGACTATTAGGAAAAGCTCAGCTGGGCGATTCCATGCCGAAGCAATGGTAGTAGAGGAAGATTATTTCTTTGCTTCTTCCAGTGCCTTGGAATAAGGTTTCCAAAGGCCTTTCACTGTTTCTTTATCTGTTTCAGTCTGGATTTTCCATCAATGCCTTTCATCTTTACGGGCCACCCTTTCCCTGGTAAACCAAGCAGGCAGTTTGGCTCTACTTTGAGGAAGTACAGCCAAATGAGATGGCCATTATATTGCATGTATTACTTCCATTAATACTAAGGTTATGGAAACTATGTGGAACATTAGAAAATGGAAATCTAGGTCAGTGAAGATAAAAGAAAATGTGTATAAGTGAGTTTGGAGATGGTAGTGAACTCCAGTGAAATTAAATCCAATAGATGGAAATTATTCTATGATGAGTTAAGAGAGCTTCAGAAAGTAAGTGTTTATTTTCATATGTGGTGGGAATGTGAGGGTACAGTATATTGATATTTTGACAATTGTTTTTGAGGAAAATAATTAAATAATCAAATTATACTTAGCTATATGCCCTAAAACAGTGCTTTTATCAGTATTTGAAAAGGACTGCAACTAGAGAACTAAAATTTAGTTTCAAATTTGTTAGCAGCAGTGAGATTGGTCATTCTAAGGAATTGGAAAACAGCTTATAATTTCCAGTATATAGAGAAGTTTGGGATAAACCTACTTTTAATATAATTCTGCATTTAATATAAAGTTAAGAGGAAAGTCACAGGTCAGTATGTATGTATGTATGTATGTATGTATGTATGTATGTATGTATGTATGTATCTATCTATCTATCTATCTATCTATCTATCTATCTATCTATCTATCTATCTATCTATCTAAAAATAAAAATAAAGGTAGAGGCAGCAGCAGCTCGGGAGGATTTTCCCCTCAGGTTCAATCTGTACTCTTTTGTCCCCCCCCCCTTTCCTTTGGCTTCTCCGGCTTACTTGGATGTGTTCTCTCCGGAAGAGGAAGTTATTCAGCCAGGGATAGGGTGGGGAGGGAAGATAGTGTGTGTGTTTGGGGCTCAGGTGAGTGAAAGGACAGGATGGTGGTGGCAGCAGCGCCCGCAACAATCACCTGTTTTAGAAGCAGTAGCAGTTGTGCTATAAGTGGCTCGTCAGAGTGGGGAGGGGGGAGGTCATACACAAAATGTGGGTGCTCCCGAAAAAAGTCCCCAGACCCCAAAGTGGAGCGTGATAATTTATTGATTTTATACTGTTAAAGGGGAAAAGCAAAGCTCATAACAAGAGTCTACAGTTCTGGAAGGGAAATGAGACTTCACAAGTGTCAATGGTATAGTCCAGGGATGTCCAACTTTGAACATAACCTACAGCCTTTCTCTCCTGAGATTTAGGCTGATTGGGTTAGCTTGCAGGTATAACTAACAGGATTCTGGTCACTCACAGTGCAAAACAAATCTTAATTACAGGATCAGCGTTATTGGAAGCAATGACCACTTGAATCTAATCCGGGCTGCAACGGGCAACCAGTGCAAGGGCCAGGACTGGCGTGATGTGCTCGTGGCGACGAACACCCCCCACCAGCCTGGCCGCCGCACTGGATGGGAGAGCACCAAATCAAGAGATCATTGAGAAGGAATGGTGGAAACGTTCGTCGAGAACCCCCGGAAGGGGGGGTCATTCGAACCCAGACGGCGAGCTCCCAAAGAACATAACCTCCGTCTTCTCGGGGTTGAGAATTAGAAGGAATGGTGGAAGGAGGGGGGGTCACCTCGAGGCTAGTCTCCCCCCCCCCCCCCGTTGCACAGCTCCACCTGTGCAAATGAGAGGCGGCAGCAGATTACCAGAGATCCTGTTTCTATTTTAGGGTGAACACGAGTCACATAGAATGATACGAAATTGTGTATGTCCCAAAATAATGAATTTGCAGAACAACTGCAGGAAAAAAATATTCTAAGCTAAGTACTCTGAAAACGTATATGAAGTCCACCAGCAGCCCCATGGTCCAAACCAGGGTGCTCCCACGATCATTTTCAGTTGAAACAACATTTCAGATTTGAAATGGCCTTTCAATGCTGTGAGAGAAAGTGATCTGATGTGGAATGCACCAGCGCAATAGTGGAACATAATGAAAGTGAGTCCGGTGTGGTGTTTCATCAGGAAGGCACAATGCACCAGCGCAATAGTGGAACATAATGAAAGTGAGTCCGGTGTGGTGTTTCATCAGGAAGGCACAATGAAGTGTTATTGCTAGAGAAACACTATTTTGAATGACAGAATGTGTTGTGGGTGGGTGGGTGGGTTTTAGAATGGAGAGTTCCATTTTTAGAATCTTGTTTTGCAAATGATGTTAAGGTGCAGGGTGGTTGGAGAAAGTTGTGAAAGGAGGAAAAATTAATAAAGGCACAAGTCACATGAATGAAAACTGAATCAATTATTAGGTTGCCATAAGTCAACACAGGATGGGACTGCAGCCATATACCTGAGAGAAAGGCGGGGTAAAAATAATCTAAAATAAATAAATATAAATAAATAAATAAATAAATCCTGTTTTGCTTACATTTCTGTAAGATAAAACACATTGCTGAATAGGAGAAAAAAATCCTCACTAAACAAAGTTAGAATGAGGGAGAAATATGTTTATTTTAGGGAAGCATTTTCACAATTTTGACTGTCTTGCAGATAAATCCTTTTCCCTCAAAAGGGTGAACAGGGACCTGGCAATGTTAAAAATGGGAGACATACCAAATATGAAGAAAGTCGAAGCAGTTATATGAAAATAGACATAGGATATAAGTTTACAAGGAAAAAGAACATGGGGAAGTAAGGGTGCAAACAGCCTGCTGCAAAGATGCATGCCTGATTGCACCAGAAAGGGGCTCTTTAATGGGACCCATTTGACTTAAAGCAACCCTCATCTACTAGGGAATCACTCCAGTCCCCCTCTCAAAATTCGAGGTCATGCAGCTGAACCAAAAACTTCTAGCACATGAACAGATTTTCCTTGTGCTTCATGTGATCACCAAGGAATAGTTCACATCAGAATATTGCACTAGTAGTCTGAATGGCAATCTATTACCCCTGCTATCACATGCAATTAGAGTTGGCCCCTTGAATCTATGGAGCCTTACAAATGAATTGGTTTATCAGCTCCCCATTGATTCAGTTGTCTATTTTGGTGTAACAAACCAGTCCAATCATCAGATTGCTCGCCTATTCTTTCTTAAGATAATACAGTTGTATATTTGCAGCCACGACAGCTATGGGTGTTAGAAATACAATAAGAAAGGAAAAATCAAGGGAATAAAGTACACAGACACATTGGCTGAAATCCTGTTGTGCAAAATGCAGAATTTTTGGAAATGAATTGGTAAGTTTATAAATTCTGTAGATGTTGTTGTAAACCAAATAATGTGCTTGACATGCAACACAAAATGCCTACAAGAGATTTCTTAATTTATGGCAATTTGTTTCTGGAAGTTATGCTACTTGCATAACCTCTGAATAGTTAAAATAGAATGACCAGAAATTTACTGGTTACAGCTTATGTGGACTTCTGTGCAACATGGAATATAGAGCTAATCATAGGTTTGTGTGTGTGTGTGTGTGTGTGTGTGTGGTTACAGTGACTCGCAACTGACTCTTTCTGACTCCATGTTCTCCATGCAACCAGTATCTAGTCCAGCCACTTGCTGAGAGATCTGATCACGATGTAGGGATTAGGATTCCACTCTGGTGACAACTCCTGGGTGATTCCTTCCCAAACATGAGAGTAAGGCTGGTTCTTTTGCTCACAACGTCTGAATCTTGTTCTGAGTTTTCTGGTTGGATGGAGAAAAATGATTCTGTTCTTCACATGTAGCTGTCCAGAAGCTTGAGAGCTAGGATGCTGTCAAGTTAAGATTCCAACACTTTTCAAACCCCTTCCATAGTTCTGTGAGAAGGATCTTGGGATGTTCGTAGCTCATAAGATGAATATGAGCCAACAGTGTGATGTGGCCAGAAAAAAAGGCAAATGCTGTTTTAGGCTGCATTAACAGAAGAATAATTTCCAAATCCAGTGAGGGGCTTGTCAGCACTGGTTAGGACTCAGTTTGAGTAGTGTGTCCAATTCTCAAGTTAAGAGAACCCAGATTTCAGCTGAAAATCAGGAAAAACTTCCTAATTGTTAGAGCAGTATGGCAGTGGAACCAGTTACCTTGAGAGGTGGTGAGTGCTGCAACACTGGAGGCCTTCAAGAGAAATTTGAACAACCACCTGGCAGATATCCTCTGATTTGTATTCCTGCATGGAGCAGAGGGTTGGACCTGATAGTCTTCCAACTTCATTATTCTATTATTCTCCCACATGTTGAAAACTGTGTTTAGTTCTCAGGCCTTATTTATAATGTGCCTGTGTATCTGGAGAGTTTGTTAACTTTGATTCCCATTAGGTGGCAGCAATGGAGTGCTTACTGGTACCAGTCTCCAATCATTTTAATATGAATACAAATGCTCGTGTTTGATATTTGCTGACACACAAGAACATAGTTATTTTGTTTGCTGTGAAAACAGTTGCAGTCATTGGTATCTTTCATATGCAAGCTCAAATGGCTGGGGGTGGTGGGGTGCCAGGGAGTGAAAGCTGTGTCGTGCAGCCCAGCCCCTTTGCCCCCAGCACTGCAGCACCCCCACTGGGCAGCGCAGTGCACCTGGTGGCGTGAAGGTATGCTGCTGCACCGCCTGGTCCGCCATTGGGGGTGGTGAGGTCCCGGGGAGCGAAAGCTGTGCCACGCGGCCCCGCCCTTTTGCACCCAGCGCCCCACTAGCAGTGTGCCTGTGCACCACCTGGTCCACCACCCAGGGAGGTCGAACGGCCAGGCTGTGCAGCGCAGCTTTCGCTCCTGACACCCAACCATTCACAGTGGGAAGTGTGGTGGACCGGATGGTGCATGAGCTCCCTGGCCTCTGTTTTCAGTCTCTTGAGGAATCTCTACAACAATGACCTAAGCAATACAACCAAATCATTGCTTAAAAATTCCTGTATCCTGAGGAAATTTCACAACAAAGACCTAAACAGTACAGCCTAATAACTTCATCAAATGCAGTGACTCATTCAACAGCCAATGAACATTTGGTATGTAACTTATATTCCCTTGTATATTAATGGTACAAACAGCCAATGAACATTTATATTCTTTTGTATATTAATTGTACACCTTATTCTGTTACTATATGTCTGAAGAAGTGGACGTGTCCACAAAAGCTTACATTAAAATATAATAGTCTTTAAGGTGCCACATGTTTTTGTCTTTTATTTTGTTTTGTTTTGATTTTTGCTTGGAGTTCTTGCACAGACTAACACGGCTACCTATCAGAAAACTACATCCTAAACCGTAGGTAGTTCAGTTCTTTGCTCCACTTCATTCTTATTTCAGTAAACTCAAATTTAGTGCTTTCTAAATTGTTCATCAACTATGGTTATTTGTTTCATTTTCTCTGAAGATGCAATGTATCATAAGCATCAGATGTACTCAAAGCTAATGGCCTGTACAGTATATGGATACCAAAGGATGTTGTTATTGTAGATGTTGCCACACTGTTCCAGAAAGTAGATCTTTCCATTCCACTGCAATAATAAAAAAATAGTTTTCCTTCTTTATTTTTCCCACATAAGGAAAACTGCTCTGCAATTTTCTCATCCAGATTTTCTCAAAGAGTTACTGTATATTCTTGAGTATAAGCCTAGTTTTTCAGCCCTAATTTGGGGCTGAAAAAAGGGGTCCTCGGCTTATATTCGGGTCAGTACTTTTAGCCACTGAGGCAAGTTTGGGTCAGTGGCTAAAAGTCATTTTAAACATTGTGCGCCACTTCTCCTGACCCCCCCCCCATGTTTAAAATGACTTTTAGCCACCAACTCAAGCACTTGCCTCAGTGGCTAAAAGTCATTTTAAACATCACACACACACACACACACACACACAGCTCACAAAGGAGGAGTTGCCAGGCCCTGCTGCATTTCCCACCCTAGGCTTATACTTGATTCAATAAATGTTCCCAGTTTGGGGGTTTTAAATTAGGGGCCCCAGTTATACTTGGGTCGACTTATACTCGAGTATATGCGGGTAATTTACTATTTGCAAATGGGTTGGACTGGAACTGATGAGAAATCATACGGCAGGCCAACCTGGCTGCTGAAAATGTAGGAGAGAGGATGCCTTTTACTGCTTGGTATTCAGAACCTAAAGCAGTGCAGGAGAGGGGTGACCGTGTAACCAAACAGACACATGAATCAGCCAGTAGCGTAGCTGAGTTACCAGGAGTCAAAACCTCAGAGTTAGGCTACTTAATTGAATAGCCAGAGGAGGCCACAAATTTATCTGTTAATCTCATCACTGCTGGTAGCGATGATTCAGGTTTGGTGATAAACAGATGACCAGTGTATACAATGTACCAGTGTGGAAATAAATATCTGTATGCCTCTTTGGACTTTTTTTAAAAAATAATTTTTATTTATTTTCTACACAGTAAAGCACATATATTGCTTATCACCTGTCATGTTACATGGGTCAATTACAATTATTTCCCCAACATTTCAGCCCATTGTAGTTCATATCTTCTTTCATATCTTAGAATAAAATATTTTCATATTTTTATACTTAGTTTCCTTTTTATTCCATTGTATTCTATCGTTACTCATATCTATTTTTATCTAATACAAAAGATAATAGCAACCAAATACAATATTGCCATCACCTATCTCAGGCCTGCCCAACAGGTAGACCGCGGGCTACCAGTAGCCCGCAAAGGGTTCAAAAGTAGCCCGCCGGCCATCAATAAAAAAAGTGAGGGGATAAGTTCTCCCCCCCCAAGGACCACTACTGCTCCAGCAAAGTTCTGGGTCTGCCAGCCCACTGTCTCAGCTGAGAGGGGCAGCTCAAGGGCCATGGCACAGTCCCCTGCTCCCCCTCCCGGCCAGATGATCAGCATGCCAGCGGAGTCGCTAGTGCAGAGCAGTGGATCAGGAGGAGACAGTGAGAGGTGGGGTCGCAGGTGTGTCTACCTCCTTAGCGTGGTGATATCTCCCCTCTTCTTCTCCCCTGGAGAATTCCTTCCTCCCACCCTTCCCCCTCCCCCTCCTCCCACCCCCATGGCTGCCTCACAGAGACCATGACCCACCACTGCCGCCGCTCCTCCTGTTCCCCTTCTGAGCCATTCCCTCCTTCTTGTGCTACCATGCCAATGTGATTGCCACGCTGGTGGCTCAGCCCACCCCAACTGTGTAGAGAACATGGCAGAGGTGAGTGAGAGCTGCAGGCAGCAGCGGCAGTAGCAGCAAGGGGGCTGGAAGGGAGGAGGGGGAAGAGGAGGAGGAGGCCAGAGGGGTGGGGGAGAGTCAAGTCAGGCCCCAGGGCGGGTTGGGAGAGAAAGCACACCTTTTTAAAAAAGTCTTCCAGCAGCCTGGTCAAGCATGCACACATCTCCCTTGCACCCACCCACACCAGCTCGAGTGGGTGTAAAGGAAGCATGTGAATGGTCAGCCTTCCCATAGGAAAGCACTGAACCATGTTCACTCCAGAACGGAATAATTGATTTTCAATGCATTTCTATGGGAAATTGCTGCTCTACTTACATTTTTTTTTACTTATGAGCATGTGCTCGGAATGGATAAAATTTATAAGTAGAGGTTTTAGTGTAGTAGCCCTCAGGCACTTTGGGCCGGAAAAAGCAGACCTCGGCCTGTTCAAAGTTGAACAGCCCTGACCTATCTAATCTTAACGGTATATTCAATTCTAATATTTGAGTCTAATATCTAAGATTCATATCTTATATGTAGCCTAATTAACTAAGCAGCTTTAAAAAAACTTTTAACTAAATAAATCCTTAACAAGGCATATTTACCTATTCTTCTAAGAATTACATAATTTCAAAGTCTTTCTTTAACTAGAGTTAGTGCGATGTGTGCAATTTTAAAGGGGTTACATCTTGGTCTGTAGGTTTTCCTTTAAGCATAATAGTTATGGTCAAAGTTCCATATGTAGCTATACTTTGGAGGAGAGATCATGCCTCCTTTCTTCACGACTGTAAATAATTTAGCCTAGCCTTCTTTCTGGAAGAAACTTATAAAGAATGTTGAAAGTGTACAAAAGGCAACTTCTCCCAGCACTACCTGCAGTCATAAACCGTACAGCCTGCTCTATCACTCTCATTGTGAAGACACAACTTCATTTGCTGAAAATTAATGCAGTATATTATTAAGCATATAGTGGTTGTGGGTTTTTTTAAATAGAAAGGTATGCTGCTTAATAAGATGTAGTTAATTTTTAAAGGAGGTTCAATGGTTCATTGAAGAAGCAGGGTATGCTTTTTAAATTTGCCATCTTTGACTAGGTTGCAATAACGTAATTGTGTTTCATGATGGTTGATATGAGGGGTAGTAGATTTAGTTAATAGACTTGGTATTAAAGTTTGGCAGAATAGCGTTTTGCTTTCTGATTTCTTACTTATTTCAAGTTTGTACAGATTCCGTTTTGTGCATAGTTTATTTTTATCTTTATTGTGATTTATTTTGTGGTTTGTTTTTCTACTTGTGTAGAAAATGGAATCAGGTGATGTTTCCTTCCCAATTTGGTGTCTCTACGTTCCTTGGGGGGCAATTTATAGCCTGATGAATTGACAAATAAAAAAATACTAAAATAATCCATTTGCTTTTGTCTGAGGAGTGTATTTATGATTACTACAAATCATCAGGTGTTGACAAATTGGCCAAATTTGTTAGGAAACATGATTCATTTTTAAATTTGTCCACATCTTTAGCTATAATTCAATTTTTAATTGACTCTTGTTCTTTTTAGTGGGCTTTATCTACCTCTGTGGCCTTCTCAGTCTTCTTAAAAATATATATACTGGTTGCAGAGGCAAATTTATCTAATCTGCTTGATGCTCCAATTGCCTCTTATTTCTGCCTCAGTGAAGCTCATTTGTCTCAGGGCTGTTCTGTTTGCCATAACTTTATAAAACAAAGACTTCAGCTTGAACAGTGAAACCTTTGTGTTTGTTTGTGGAAGAAATTCCCAGAGCAGCAGGTCAGGCAGCCCCAAATTTCCCCTGTCTGTATAGCCTCAGGTAGTTATTGGCCCCAAACTTCCAGAAGCCTCCACCACTAGATGTGCTAGCCAGTTTTTTGGGAAATTGCAGTCCAAGAACATCTGGGGACCCAGGGTTGGGGACCACTGCTCTGTGTCATGCTGTATACATCATATGTGGCTCAAGAAAATGCTGGTATGAACTCTGGTTCCAATGTCATTTCAACATCCCTCTGCTCTGGTTGCTCACCCACTGACACCAGGCAAAGTTCTCTTGCTTCTGTGGAGCAAGAAACATTCCTATAAGAGACAACATGAGACATCTGTTGATTTGGGGGGGATCAACATCAATGAATCAAAGGAGTAGAAGAAATCAAGACACAAGAACATAAGGACATAAGGACAGCCTTGCTGGAACAGACCACAGCCCATCCAGTCCAGCATTCTGTCTCACACAGTAGCTCACCATTTGCTTCAGGGTATTCCCAAGCAGTCTTCACCTGCTTAAGATTCCCTGCAAGTGGTATTGAGATGTGGCTTACCAACATTTTCCATTGTGTCTGCCTTGCTTTCTCTGGTCTCAACCTTTGCATCTCTTCAGATCATGGCACTATCTATTCCATCATCTGTTTCACCACTTTGTCATCCTTCACTGGGCTCACTGGTTTCATCCCCTGATACTAAGTTGATGCCCATTTAAGACAACCAGATTTTCCAGTTTCAACCTCAGCTGTGGACATAATGTAGTTACACCTTCAAATGGTTACGCTCACCCTTATGTCTTCTTGAATACCGACCAACATTCAAGCTTTTGTCTCTGAACTTTCCAATGTTAGCTAATTATAGACCATGCAAAATGATGGGTCTGTCTCTTTGCATCTCCAGCTTCAAAAAGATACGTCATGATGATAAAAAATGCCAACTAATTGTAAACAAAAACTAAATCAACAACACTGTAGGTGTAACAAAAGCAACAACTCTTGATGACTTTATTCTTTAGGTAGAGTAGCACTAATAAAACCATATATCCTGACAAATAAATTATTCTCCTGTACCACAACTTCCCTGCAAATGTACAGGAGGGACTTGTACCTAAAGCAGAATAACTGCCAGCCACAAACAAATTGTGTACATTTTAAGTTTCATATTGTCTAATATAAGTATGATACAGCTGTCTGGTCTTAACTCTGCAAACATTTTCTTCCTCAGAATGTTCTGCAGTTATGACTCGACGGATGTCAGAGCCATGCATCAAAGGTGAAGTGGCAGATTTGCCATATCAGCTTTATTCAGTATGCAGCAGATGCTGCTTCCCTCAGGCAACCCTCTTTTCCTACTTGACATAAATGTAGTATGGCTGGTAATTCCCATTTGTCACAGGGAGATGCTAAAAATACGCACCAAGTGGCACTTCTGCTGTCTTTTGAAAAAAAAAACAAGGTGAAAAGGTCAAATTGGCTCAAAACGTAACAGGAATATGTAGTGCTATGAGAAAAACACTGGTCTTGAAACAAGTGGCCTAACTTGATAGATAGATAGATAGATAGATAGATAGATAGATAGATAGATAGATAGATAGATAGATAGATAGATAGATAGATAGATAGATAGATGCCTGATTAAATACCCATATAAAGTGTCTGTGCAAAAAAGTAATACTGTAACCCCCCACCAATCGCGGGGGTTAGGGACCCACCCCACATGCGATGCATAAAACTCCGCGATATGCGGAAGCGGGTGAACTGGGGCGGGGGGGGGGCGATCACATGCCTGTCCAAGACGTCTTGGAGTGGTGCGCGCAGGCGGTGTTGCGGGATCTTACCTCCCACCGCTGCCCGCCCGTGCGGCCCCGAGGCTTCTCAGCGGAGTGTGGAGGAGCGCGGGGGCAGCGCGGAGCGACGCGATCGATCCCTGCCGCCCCCCACACGGCCCCAAGGCTTCTCGAGAGGAGCACGGGGGGCAGCACGGAGCGACTTGATCACCCCCCGCCCCCCCATGCGGTCCCGAGGTGCAGGCATTGCGATCCCGCGATGTACCCTGTTTCCCTGAAAATAAGACCTCCCCCCCAAAAAGCCCTAGCAGGATTTCTATGCATTTGTTAAATATAAGCCCTACCCTGATAATAAGACCTAGTGATGGGTGTGCTATGGTTGTGTGCAGGGCTGACATTCAAGCATATTATACTTAATAAAATAAGACATCCCCTGAAAATAAGCCCTAGTGTGTCTTCTTGAGAAAAAATAAATATAAGACAATGTCTTATTTTCGGGGAAACACGGTAGTGGGACTGCAGTACCTGAACTGCGAAATGGCAGGGGGTGACTGTATTTGTAGATAAATATTTTTAATTTCCTAAACGCCGCTGTTGTGCAAAGAGGGGAAAAACATAACTCAGTGGTTGAGTAAATGCTTTATGCATGACAGTTGAATAGTTTCTTGAACATTCTAGTTGAAATTTTCTTTTAGTGTTTACTTTTGAAATTCTTTATTGCTACCCTTTCCCATGGACTAGGTTTACTTGAAGGTACTGGGACTTGTTAGTGTTTTAAAGTCAAATTGATAGTGGCGCTAGTCCTCAGTAAAGGCAATGATTGTATACAGAGTTAAAGTAGTTTTCTGTGCAGTCTGTTTACATATATACATCAGAATCTTCTCTTTCCACATAACTTACAAGCACATGCTCAGTGGAAATAAACTCAGTTCTCATTGGGCAAATCCAGCATAAATCCAGCAAAGTTCTCCATAATCAAATCACCAATTTCAGACAGCATGTGTAACGGCAACAGTCAAGCAATCAAAAGGCAAGGACATTTTTTTTGTTATTTAATCTCTACCTTTATATTTTGGCATTCATGATATTGACCAATGATATTCATCATTGCCTAATTTACATTACATCATCTGGATTACTTTATCCAGATGATTTACCACCCAGACTCCACACACTGAGTTGGCATTTTTAAATTATGCATACTTGGGATTTTTATTCTCCAACATTTTTGTTTTTCTATTTCTAATCAGAAAATGCTAGACATTGATCCTCAGTTGACTTGACAGGACTGTCACTGGAGAAGTGGTTAGGAAGAAAGTTTGCTGGTTAAAAAATCTCACCGTCTCCCTAATATTCATACTGAATCTAATCTGTAATATTACCAGGCAGTTAAAGAACAGGAATATTTTATTTAATGTATGGATATTCAGCAGTTTATATGGTTAATTCTGGAAAACTACAATGCTATAAGCAGAAAAAGGAATACAGTAGTGCCTTTTCAGATGAATTTAATTTGTTCTACAGATAAATTCGTCTTACGAAAAATGCGTCTTATGAAGCACGGTTTCCCATAGGAATACATTGAAAACCAATTAACCCGTTCCAAAGATAATGGATTAATAGATTTTCAATTCATTCCTATGGAAAGGCTGTATAACCCGCCACCTCAGTCAAGGGACAGTGGAAGGCTGTTTCCCCCCTGCAGTTGGCTGCGTAGAGGAGCCTTCAGCTGCCAGTGATTGAGGGGGCAGCCACCTCCTCTTCACCCATGTGTCTGCACAGAGACTCGGGTGAAGAGGAGGAGTCCCTTCTCTGCCCAACAAAGTGTTGGGCAGAGCAGGGACTGATGGATCTTCAGGCAGCCCAGGCACCTTGCTTCGGAAACTTCCCTTCCAAGGCGCCCAGGCTGGCCGAAGATCATTCAGTCCCTGCTCTGCTCATCAAATTGGTGTGCAGAGCAGGGACCCATTGAACCTCACCCAGCCTGGACTGTCCCCTTGCAAACAGCCCAGGCCGGGTGAGGATCAAGGGTGCCTCATAAGACAAATGGAACTTGACAAGTTTTTCCTATCCCTGGAAATTCCATTCATCTTACGAGTTTTTTATCTTAAGGGGCATTCGTCTTACGAGGTACCACTGGAAGAAAATCATGAATTGAATACTTCATCTCCTGGTTGTTTTCACTTCTGTATTCTCATTTTACTGTATGTGGAAATAGCCTGGTTTGTCCCAAGGAAAATCACTAGTTAATATTTTTTTTAAATCTGAAGGATATAAGATCTATCTCAAATAGCCGTTTGATCCCCCCGACCATTCCCATGAGAAAACTGTTTATTTAAACACACACACACACACACACACACAGTATTTTGGGGGGGTTGATTTTTCCTTCTACAGTCCATATTCAATCAAGCCTGGGAAATAGAGTGCTATGTTAATTTGTATTTAGTCGGGGTGAGGATATATTTCAGAATTTTAAATTTTTTTTACTGAAATCAGGCCAGTAAATGAGTGCTCTATCAGAGTGGTGGCCCATCAAGGCCCAGAAGTGGTCACATGATGACAAAGAACAAAGTTTTTAACCAAGTGCCTGAGAGACCATTGATCATACACCAAAACCAGATACAGTGATGTTTCAAATTACAAAATTACAAAATTAATTCCTTACAATGGCATTTTCTTAACTTGAAATTTCCAAGTGGGAATTCACTCCCCCCAGAATGCAAAGAGCACAGTAACAGGCATACAAATGATAGCTCAGCTCCCTACCTTTCAACCATTCAAGAAATCCACCAAAAAATTCCAAAAAGTCCCCAAAATGGTGCCAAATATTTCCAAAATGGCTCCAAAATGGGCAGTTTGACCAGGTTATTGTCAGCTTCCCTTTCCAAAATGGCTCCTTCTTTTTTGCAATTGCAGTACTGTAGTGGGGGTGATGACAGGATGGCAGTATTGTAATTGCAAACAAGCAGGAACCATTTTGAAAAGGATCCTTTACTTTCTGTTTCCATTTTGTAACTCAAAAAAACAGGGCTAAATGTTTGTATCTTGAATATTCCCCATACCCATGGATTTCCCTTTGTAACTCAAATATTTTGTAATTAGGGACAATTATAATTCGAGGCATCACTGTAGTTATAGATAACTGCAATGTAAAAGTATGAAATAAAGCAAAATTAGACATTGTTGCATAACTTGGCATCATGCAACAATGCATCTTATGAATTAGAAATGAAGCAGGAGATCAACTCATAGAATTCTGCAAAGCCAACAACCTGTTTATTGCAAATACATGCTTTTAGGTAATTAAACAGATAGCTTTACACATCATAGAGCTAATATAGGAATCAAATTACATAATAAGAAGTAGCAGATGGAGACCAGGTGCATATTGTGGTACTACTATTAATTGTTAGAGGCAAAAATTAGAACAAAGGTGGGGAAAATTAAAATATTCAAATTTAATTTAAATAACAATTTTATTAATTTAAATATACAATTCATATACAGAAGAGGCTTCAATTCTTCATTTAACTCTGAAATGGAGACATTGTGGATTGAAACTACAGATATTACCACACAGATATTATCAGGGAGGAATACAAAAAGACATTTCCTACAGTCAGAAGAAAGAAATGATTAGACTCATTACTTACGCACTCTTACAACTTTTAATTTTTTTAAATTCAGTTTTCACATTCAAGTACTGTACATGTAAATAAAGCAAAACTAGGCATTGTTGCTTATCTTAGCATTATGCATTATGTAATTTCCTTACATCTTTTTGTGAAGTGTTGTTTCTGCTTTTTTGTATAGTCTATACTGAGTTATATAGTAAATTGGTGACAAATCCTGTTTTCTAAGATTCATATTAAATAGGCCCATTTCACACATCAAAGGCATTAAGCACATCTAATGTTACTACTGCTCTAGGTTGCTTAGAAGTGTTTCAATGTGGTACTGTATTCATGATACTCCTTATTATGAATGCTTTTCTGATGTTTGGAGTGAATTTTTTATTTATAAAATCAGAATCAGAATCTTTTTATTGACCAAGTGTGGTTGGACACACCTGGAATTTGTTTTGGTAAATATGCTCTCCATATGCATAGAAGGAGATATAAGAATCATATATTCAACAATAAAAACACAGTACAACCCAATATAACATTATTTTAAAAAGTTAATTATTCAACAGTTTGATAGCACTTGGGGTATCCCATAGTGCCTGGGGAGCATCCAAAGGATGGGGTGCTCCATTGATGTGATGGATCCAACCCAATTGCCTAGCCAGAGTACTGTTTGATGTATTAAATAAAAACTCCTCAGCATAACTCAGATAGTCTGTGACCTGGGAAAAACGATCACTTGGTAATCCAAAGCCAAGCAGAGTCCACATGTTGGTTTCCACACAATTTGCTTACATTCCTTCAAGATAGAACATCTACAATGGAAGTTAGGAGAGTCCTCAGAAAAAACAGCTTCACTCCAAGATCTTTCCTTTGAATATGTTACAGTCATGCCTCTTCATTGTATAATCATGCTGTTAAGGGGAGCTCAGCTGTAGGCAACAATAGCTATAGGATCACTACTTTACATTCCAATGCAAGCAAAGTAACGCTCAAGGTTTTACAAGAAAGACATGAGTATATATGGAGGAACAAGTACCCAATGGTCAAGTTGGAGTCCAAGAAAAAAAGAAGCAGTAGAGGTGAAGTTGCATCTGGATATACTGTCTACTGGAGCATACCAAATAATTTCAGAATAAGGTCAGTCAGTGCTTTAAGTTTTTGGTATGCTCTCAATTTACCTCTGACGTAAAATGACACAATGAATGAACTTTCTTCCAGTCGGGTCACAGGACAAAGGATGGGACATAGATCCAAGGGTTCCACCACTCCATCTGTAAAAAACAACTCTTATAATATTTGTTATTGTTGTTGAAACAAAAGAAATGGCAGACAGCGGATGAAATCATTGAGCCATTTGATTCTCTGAGAACATTCACTTGAATAGTTAACTTATGTTGTTACAAGAATTAACTCACACCTCCTTCATCAGTGGTTGCAACATCCATGGACTCTGCTGCACCAATGTAGTACAGTGGTACCCTGACTTATGAAATTAATCCGTTCCAAGCATATGCTTGTAAGTCGATTAGCTCGTAAGTTGGGGAGCGATTTCCCATAGGAATGCATTGAAAGTCAATTAATCCATTCTGGATGGACGAATGTCAATGCATTCCTATGGGAAACTGCTTTAAACCACCCGCAGCTCCCTCCCCCAGTCAGTGCGTTGGGGGGGGGAGTAATGGGTGATTTAAAATGTCTTTAGCCACTGAGGCAACCACTTGTCTCCATGGCTAAAGACCTTTTTAAACCACCTGCCGCTTCTCCCAATGCACCCAGGGGGGGGAGAGCGGGGGGTGGTTTTAAATGTCTTTTAGCCACAGAGACAAGCGGTTGCCTCGGTGGCTAAAGATATTTTAAACCACCCGCCGCTTCTCTCCCCGCAACATACCCAGTGTGTGTGGGAAGCGGTGGGTGGTTTAAAATGTCTTTATGCCACTGAGGCAACTGCTTGGCTCGGTGGCTCAAAGACATTTTAAACAAGCTGTGCTTTCCCCCGCAACATGCCTGATTGAGGGGGAAAGCGCAGGTTATTTAAAAATTGTAAAAGAAAAAGACTCCCCACCGGCAAACACACAAAAAATACAGTACAGTATATAAAAATCAGAACATTTCTTCATTTCTTGCAAGTCTTCATTCTCTCTCCAGTTCTATTATTTGATCTTGTACTTAGTTTATCCTGTTTGCACAATAATGTTCCGGACTGTTCTTCTAAATAGGAATATGAATGTTGTGCACTGAACAAATAGTAGGATAGATGAATGTTGTGTGGCTGTCCTATGAGGAAGTTGCAGTTGCAGGTTGTTTTGTGCAAAACTGATTTTCTGCCTAGGTACTGGAATGTTTTTCCTGGAGATATTTTGTGGCTGGTTGTGTCCATTCCTTCCATTCTAATGGGATGAATTAATTTCATTGGGCTGTTCTACTCAGATTTTGTGATTCCAGACTATTTCTGCCCCCAAAGTTTCCAAGTGGAAACAACACACGTGTGAATGCATGTAATACCATGTACTTGCTTGCGGGACCATCTTTTTATGAATCCTTGCCCACTTCTCAGATCTCTTATTAGTCACTTCCATTGTTTCTTCCTCCATCCCTTCACCTGAAGGATGCCAGAGATAAGGACTATCTGCTTCTAGATAAGGACTACTTGCATGCATTTCTTCAATTAAAAGCCCCCCCCCCTAGGAAGAGTCGGATGTCTGGAGACATCATTTAGACATTTGGAGGAAAGTGAATAGCAACTGGAGGCTTCTAATTTAGAAAGTAGCATAGGGAAAAGGTTAAATCTCCCATTCCTGTTCCAGTTCAGTTCTTTTTGATGCGTGCTTTTCTTGTATCTTCTCTATTGTGTTGCTTGGCCCCCAGAATCAAGAAGGAAATTGATACCTTTCTGCAGCCATGCTTGGCAGTACACTGAATATCAGATAGCTGCTCTGTCCCCTTGCCTTCAGGATGCTTAAACTTGTCAGTTTAAAAACATTCTTAGCAGAAAGTGCTAAAATACATTGACATAACATCTTATTTATACCACAGCTATCGTACAACCAGTGTGTGTTTCTAGCACTTCCAAATGATGGTACATGCAATGTGTACCTGTCAAACCTGGTTCAGATCTAGAATATATCCATGATGCTGTTAACAGGACTCACTTCTGTGAGCACTTTACTTTGCTTATATGCTTAGAAGTGGCCAGAGAAGGATTTAAGAATACTTTGAGATCATTGCAAACTTCTTTGCTTCACTAAAGCACAATGTGTGTGTGTGTGTGTGTGTGTGTGTGTGTGTGTGTGTGTGTGTGTGTGTGTGTGTGTGTGTGTGTGTGTGTGTTGCGTTGTTACAGTCATGACCGACTCTTCGTGACCCCATGTCCATGGAGTTTTCTTGGCAGGAATACTGGAGTGGTTTGCCAGTTCCTACTCCAGGCGCCTACAGCACCTGGTATTCCCTGAGCATTGGAAAAAAAAATCTGTTTTGGAAAGTGTTGATATTCTGCATTTGGAAATCCAATTTTGATCTGTAGAGAAGACTTAAGCCCTTGTGAAGAAATAAAGATCCATATCTAACGCTGTGAACTAAGAGCCGAAAGTCAACTGGCTAAGCATTCCTTCAATCTGACAGGCTCTCTGCCCATGCCTAGTCAAGTGATCAATCTCCCAACAAATGTGAGACTGGGCATATAATAGAGAATGCGCCAGAGAAGGGGGCAATTATTGCCCTTTCTCTCCGTATTTGCTGAATGGGATACTGCCCCAAATATCAAGCAAATTAAGCCTTGTAAAATTGAAGTAGCTGGAACGGTGATGGATCTCTAATAGAGATGGGCACGAC